>OZ007523.1:12910735-13646658 GCA_963931895.1 Eupithecia pulchellata
AAAAAATCCTGAAATACGTGTTCAATATTTTTGTTTGTTTAGTATTCTGAGTAAGTTTCATGTTGGGTCATTTGTTAAAAAAAATCTCAAAAATCTTAAATAATTCGACTTCCTTTTTAAACTTATATAGTAACATTTTTGAAAAATCCTGAAACACGTGGTTTGATTAATAGTTTTTTAAATACATACTGAAAGTTTCAAGTCATTAATATGCTATATCAAAAAGTTATAGACATTTCAATATGGAGCCAAAATACGAATCTCAAACTTGAATGACCCATTTCACCCTATTTTCAGGAATATTTTAAAAATGCTGAAACACATGTTCAATATTTTTGTATGTTTAGTATTTCCTGTAAATTTCAAGAAAATCGGGCTACCGGTTACAGAGTTAGAAAAAAGACCAAAAAAATTCCATCCCCCTTTTCACCCCCTTAGGGATGGAATTTCCAAAAATCCCTTCTTAGCGGGTGCTTGTGTTGTAAAAGGAACCTACCTTCCAAATTTCAGCTTTCTAGCTTCAGCGGTTTAGGCTGGGCGTTGTCGCCAGAAAATCGCTCGTTCCTTTATATATGTATTAAGATTATGTATATCAGTCATCTAGTACACATAACACAAGCTCTGCTTAGCTTGGGGCTAGATGATGCTGTGTGAATTTACTATTTCTAATTTTATACTATCGACTCCCAGCTGTCACCCGCGCTGGTAGAAGAGCTTCATATAATAAATAAGATGCACAAAAGAGAACTCATTGACCGCAACGGAAGGATATCTACCATAAACTTTATTCTCTTTTTACGATAAAAGTTCGTTGCAGAGTGGTTTAAAAGAGATACGAAACGCTACAGATTACAAGCTAAACTTTTATTTCTAGTAGAATATATTATACATTGTTGTGATATGCATTGGCATCTATTCTTGAAGTGTCGAAATTTTTTATTTTACTACCCGCAAACTGCAATTTTCTGCACAACGGAGGTTGTCTGTTCCTGCGTAGGTTTACAAAACGTCGACGGCTCTACAACCCCATAAAATGCATGATGCACCAGTAAGTTAGAAACAAGCGTTGTTTACCCGAGGGTTTACTTAGCTCCCTGATCGGTAATGTAATAGCAAACAAGAGGGTAGTTGCAAGTTAGTAGCATCTAGTAAAGTTAACTTAGTTATACGTTATACAGAGGTCTGGTACATAAGATAGAATGTTTTCCACGTCAACAACATGAAGGTTTTTTTATGTAAATAGTCTTAGTCCTCTTGAGTCAGGTTCAATCAGATAGATATGTTTTAGATACAGATATTTAGACAGTTGTTTTCGGATTAGGTCAAGAAGGAAAAACCATTGGGGAATCACTGGGAAGTATAATAGAGCAGTCGAATGCCCTAGGTATCACCATGGTGGAAGTCGATCAGTTGACAAAACACTGTCGGTGGCACACAAAATTGTATATTTCCAACAACCTGCCGGACTGTGCTAAGTTGGTGTGTAGAGTCCTTAAAATGCAGCAGCTTAAAAGCATGAATGATAAATGAACAAAAGACAATCGCTTCGTCTCTAATTTATTTGGAGATAATGTTAAAACACTAGTACAAACAGTAGCTGAACATTGCTATTTGGCACAGCGTTCAAACCCAAGCTTACAAAGAATCAAAAAGGTGTAAGTTTGGTCCGATGCAAGTTAACTAGGCCAAGTGCGGTTTGAGCCCGGATTCCACCGGACAAAACACCTTTTGTTTTTCATTGCTACGGGCTTACGTTTAATTCTGTCCCGTTTTGTATGGCCACTTATGTTACTCCTATAGTTCGTTGTAGACACTTTCAGCTGGGGGATTTTAGTTCTTTAGTTTTGAGATAGTAATTGTTTTCGTCTACTATTGTTTGGCACAAGGAACCATAAAGCTATTTTATTGTTTACCGTTTTCAATCAAAATTAAACATAGATCAACAAATATTATTATACAAAATGACCTGGGTATAGGTTAAATATTTAAGACCCTTTACAACCCCGGTATTCGAAAAAGACATATTACCTAGGTCAATAGGCACCTACTTAATTTCCAAGACACAACATTGGGTCAAAATCAGACATCCTGTTAAATTATCTTTCTTTATAAATCTAATCCTCATGAAATGGTAGTTATGTTACCAGACAGATTTCTAACAATGGATGTATAAGCACTGTTTTTACAAAATACGGCCTGTGCTTTGGCGGAACTGAGATGTCATGTTAGTGAGGCAATCAAATCAGACTCTCTGCGGGCTACCAAGCGTCCCAAGCCACAGATGGCAGGACACATTTGTGCCTATAAATCTAAACGATTTAGTATGGTAGGTTATAAGGATTTTAGACTTAATGTTTATATTTTCAATTAGTGGAAGTATTAACTTTATTAACCAACAAAACGACGATAAAATAACCAAGTTAGAACATAAATACACTTAAAAAATTTTAGCTAGCTGCAGACTGTAGCTAACAAACTACAGGTATCTCAACTGAGTCGGTAGTGTCTCCATGATGCTGCCTCGCTGAATGGCAATGCTGATGCGCTGCGCCAGATACTACCAGCTCTCGACCTGCATATTTGTGCTTCGTGAGATGTAAGGGTATGGTAGACAAGAGTTTTGGGGTAAATATTAATATTTTTAATTAATTCATCATTTTCCCAGATGATAAGTATATTTTACGAGTAAAATATCTTCCAAACGTGCCG
Source organism: Eupithecia pulchellata (assembly GCA_963931895.1). Classification (NCBI taxonomy): domain Eukaryota; kingdom Metazoa; phylum Arthropoda; class Insecta; order Lepidoptera; family Geometridae; genus Eupithecia; species Eupithecia pulchellata. The sequence continues at coordinate 12,913,445 of OZ007523.1, forward strand.
TTTGCCGTGTAGTGTCGGCATAGAATTTCACCACCCCATCTCTTCCCGTGGGTGTCGTAAGAGGCGACTAAGGGAAACACACCGGAGGGCGGGCAGCAGCGCCCTCTGCAGAACAACTCCACCGAACTGCGATCCCAACCCGCATGCCCAGCGTGGGGATTATGGGCATTAACCCCCATATGATAATGCCATCTTTGGCGCTCATTAGGGGAGGCCTACATATGTCCAGCAGAGGACTTTTATAGGCTGGTGATGATGATGTTGATGATGATGATTTTCCAAACAATAAGATCGTTTATCCGCTTAGCCGATATCAATGACATAGGTTCGTTTCGCATTAATAATAATTAGTACAGACTTATTACCTATCAAGCCTACTTTATACAGATAAAGTAGGCTTGATAAGGAATAGGTGATATCTATGGATCTTCATTAACTTTTACTTTTGGCTTATTCCCAGAGGGCCATGATTCTATTGTTTCGTATGTCCATGAAAACTATTTCTAAAATATTAAATATCCATACACGACTTCTCAATAGGTCCATGAAAAAGATCCTTAAATTTTACATTAATTGGACTGATAAGGACTGGTAAATATGAAAAAACAAATTTACTTAACAAATTCTATTTGAACATGAATAATCTATAATCGCAGTTACTATTAACAATCATCGTTTAGTCTACTTTCATACGGATCCCTAACTTTTTTTTAAATAGCCTATCTTTATCATGCATAATTTAATGGTGAAACAATTTTAACATTGGTTTTTGGCATACGATGGAGCTTGTTAAACCTCTTACGAGGATTGTGCTACATTGAAAACCGCTCCTATCCGTGGGAGTTAGAGCTCTCAATCCGCTCTGAATCGGGAACTATGCACTATTTCCTGTTTATTCGGCACGATCGGCAGCCAATCAAAGTTTATTGTGTCCTTGCCAGGTACAACCTGTACTCTACGGGTAAGGATGGAGAAACCTACGAGGAGCTTTTTATACAAAGTAGGAAAAGCTTTTACTGGTCGAATAGTTTTGAATAGGTCTTTTTATTAGTTACTAGTCGCTACTAGTCCGCCCCGGCTTCGCACGTATAGTAAAAATTTCAAAAATTATAATTTTTTACATGCATGTTTGATTACATTAATTATTGAACTTTTCATACGGATCCCTAACCTTTGGAATATATTCTATAGCTTATGTTCATATAAGGGATACTGTAACCATATATTACATTAGGTAGGTACATAAATATTAGGGCTAATTAAACCTAATGGTGAAAGAATTGTTCAGTAGTTTCGGAGCCTATTCAATCTAAACAAACAAACATAGATAAGAATCTATACTAATATTATAAAGAGGAAAGATTTTATATCTTTCCTCTTTATATTATTAGTATAGATTCTTATCTACTTATCATTTGAAACCTACCTATCTGAACTACAGAATTGGCGAGTAAAATGTTAGTGCACGACATCTCAGGCGACTATTTGCTTTGTTTATCTTTACGTCAAATACAGTTTTGTTACACCTTGTAAGACTCGCAGGCTGAAAGATTGAAATAATCTGCCACTTCACTGGGCTATCGATATTTCCTTACGCTAACATACTCGTACCGTGCGCATTCGAACAAATATAAACTTTGAATGTGAATTTGTTCAAGATACTCTCGTAGAATGACTTAGACAAACAATGTGCACGAAACTTCATAATTACGATAGCACATTATGCTATCTTAATTGTAAACCCTTGAAAATAATAAAAACTAGTTTTTTTAAGCTTGACAATCGAGAGATCAAAGATAAAGTTTTTAAATTGGTATGTACATAATTTATTATATTTTTTGTAGCTTAATATATACGTCATTTCAGATGTGTATAAAACAAATAAATCAAAATAAGAAGCTACTTATTGAGTCCACAGGTGATTGGAATGCTGGTTTTATTTCGGTCAACGAAATAGCATCGCATCCAACAACGTGGCAATGCTGCCAGCATTCTGGGCACTCTGCCTTCTAGTGACTTCGATTTTTAGGTAGGTAATTAGATATTAGTATAAATACTAGTTGTAATTCCTTTATTCTGTTGCGTACTGTAATTTTTTTTATTATAGCGAAATAAAATCAATGTTTCTCATTGAAAATAATTTCTTTAAAACTAATTTTTTTGAGTGTGATTGGCGGACCTTCAAGATCACGGCTAAAGTGATTGTGATAAATGAGACACCAAAACACTCTTCTGGTATCTTTTTTCTGGTACATTTTGTGATTTTTTTTAATAACACGGACCTTTTGTGGTACGGTTATACATAGTCGTTATTGTAACTTGAAAACTTTAAAAAAATGTTAAATGTTTACAATAAACTACAAAAAAATTACCTCGCGCCAATACCGAACAAAATTTGTTGTAGTCAGTTTCGTAATTTTAATATTAATATTAATATCTGCGCGAGGTACTTTTTTTGTAGTTTATTGTTTTCAAGTATGGATAAAACTAACGGAAAACGGATTTTTATGAACCCAAGACAAAACTAACTTCAATTTTGGGAGCTCGTGGGAAAATTATCATTTTTCGCCCGAAATCTCTCTTCTAAACAAACTTGAATTAATAATGTGTCATTGCGATGCAAAATGACAATGACCCACTGTCTATATCAATACGCGAGTTCAAAAGCTTTTTGGTAACATCAATGCATGCACTTGGGGTGTCGTGGTCGGATAACCTCCTCGTGTGCCCGTACTGTTACCTGTCCCCGGGGATTCGTCCCTGGGGAACGGTAGCAGTTTGCGGGCCGGTGCACCCTGGCTCCCATCGTTAACAATCTCTGCCCTCACGGGGGGGACATTGTTAGCGGTGGCCAATAATCCGACAAACCAATCCAAGGTGTCATACGTACCGTGCCGAGGGATGAATGGCTGAAGGTTATTCAGTCGCGAACGGTGTCTCTCCGAAAACAGGGCGAATCGGAGCAGTACTTAGCCCACCCGTGGGCATGCGGGGCTCTGCTGGCGGGTAGCTTTATTTCCCTAGCTTCTCGTGGGATTTGCATGGAAACTAACAAGTCAGCCAACCAATCTTCTTCTCCTTCCAGAGAACCCTCTTCTCCCCTCTCGGGAGAAACCAATAATAGGCTGGAGGAGGCCCTGCTGGCCTCTCCGGAGCCTATGTCCATTGTGCCTAGCCTGGCAGATGACCGGTCAGAAGCCGGCGGCTCCGAAGCTGCGGTTTCTGCCCCAGAAACGTCTCCAGGCAATCGCCACAAAAAACTGAGCGGAGCAGCCCGGAAAAGGCTCCGAAGGCTAATGGCTGCCAATATGAGCTTCGAAGAAGCTCGGCCTCTGGCGGTAAAGACTTGGAACCAACTTCCGGAGCTGAACGCTCCGCCCGATCCAAAGGTGGCTAAAAGAGCCCGATCAGAGGAGGAATCACCCAAGGAGCAACCTAAAAAGGCCCCAAGGCTAGAGGTTCCCCAGGTGTCAGAAGTCCGACCTAGCTTCAAACAGGTCGCGGAGGCGAAGCGAGTGGGCATTCGCAACACCGCCTCCATGAGCGACGAACAGATGAAGCAGGTCCATCGTTCCCTGACCCTGGCGATCCTGAACATAGCCAACAGCTGTAAGGGGCCTAGGTTTGCTAGCTTCACTCATAAGCCTGGGTGGATACTGGTCACATGCGAGAACCAGGAGAGCCAAGAGTGGCTCGCTAGGGAAGTCCCTAAAATCAAACCATGGGCCGGGGCAGAACTCTCGGTTATCCCCGAGAGCGAGTTGCCTAAGCCTATGGTTGTAGTCACGTTCGTGCCCAGTATTGAGGCGGCCTCGGTTGAAGAGGCCGTCCAATTACTGAGAACACAGAACGAGGGGCTACGCACTGAGCTTTGGAGGGTTCTATACAGCAGATCCGAGGGGAACGGGTTCGTTATAACCTTCGCCCTAGACGATCTGTCTGTGGAAGCCCTCAGAGCCGCCAATTTCCAGGCTGCCCTAGGCTTTAAGAAAATAGCCTTCAGGGTCAGAGGCGGCTCCGAAACAAAGCCAGTGCCTGTGACTGGCACGGATCCACAGCCGTCCACGTCCGGTGTTACGGCCTCCTCGGGGCGAAGCACAGGAGAACCAAGACCACGACCTGTCGTGGCTAGGGGCTCCAATGTACCGCCCCCCGGTAGGTCCGGTCCACCGAGTCGTGGCGAAAGTGTTCCGCTGCCGTCGACGTCCAGTGGAGCGGGCATTCTCGGGCGAAGCACAGGAGGACCAGAGCCGCGAGCTATCGTGGCAAGGAACTCCAATGTAACGCCTCAGAATAGATCCGCTTCAACGAGACAGGGACACGGGGGTACCCGCGGAGGGTTTAGATGTGACAGGCCGGCCGAAACTAGCCGAGGGCGGGGAGCTCGCCCGAAACTAGCTAGGTCAAAGCCTCGTTACAATCGGGGAAACCTGTAACGGCTACCCAGGCGGGGACGGCGAGGATCCTCCAGGCAAATCTCCACCATGCCGCGGCTGCGTCCGCGGTAATGGAGCTTTGCCTGTCCGAAGGACAAGCTAACCTCGCCTTGATCCAGGAACCCTGGGTAGCCAACGCTCAGGTTCTGGGACTAGACGCTGCCGGTAAGATATTAGTTAATAGCACTGGCACTAGACCTAGGGCATGCATTATTTTTAAAAATAATTTAAACTTTTTACCTGTCACAGAGGTATGTAATGACGACCTGGTAGCCGCCTTTGTCGACCTCAAAGGATGGAGTGGTGCGAGAGTAATTGTGTGCTCTGCCTACTTACCCGGAGAGAGAGACAACCCAACGGATGACTTGGCGAGGGTGGTCGATCACGCCGCCCGAAACAACGCCGAGCTTCTCGTAGGCTGCGACGCCAACGCTCACCACTGGGCCTGGGGGAGCACGGACGTCAACGCAAGAGGTGAGTTACTTTATGACTTTCTTGTTGCTAATAATCTAACCTTACTTAACCTAGGACGCGAACCGACCTTTGTAACCCGGGTTAGACAAGAGGTTCTGGACATAACGTTTGCCACCAACAACCTTGCCAGGCATATCAATGACTGGCACGTAAGCAAAGAAAACTCTATGTCCGACCATAAACACATCTGTTTTGAGATTAAGGCCGCCCTTGACTCTCAAATAATAACTTATAGGGATCCCAGGGCTACTGACTGGGCTGTTTTCAACGACAAACTCAGGCAAACGCTCGAAGAGTGCCCTAAAAGTATCAAAACTCGCGACAGTCTCGAGTTAGGGGTATCAATCCTCACTAAAGGCATTTGCATGGCCTATGAGGAGAGCTGCCCGCTTAAGTCCAAAACAACTAAACGAGTTGTCCCATGGTGGAACTCCAAGCTTGACAAGCTAAGGAGTAAAACCAGGAAATTATTCAACAAGGCTATGAAGACTCGCGCATGGGAGGTATACCTAAAAGCCTTAACGGAATACAACATAGAAATTAGGAAGGCTAAAAGGGCAACTTGGAGGAAGCTCTGCGAGGAAATTAAAAACACGCCACAAAGTGCAAGACTCCACAAACTGCTCTCTAAAGCCAAAACTAATCAACTAGGTCTCCTCAAGAGAGGGGACGGCTCCTTCACAACAAGCGATAAGGAAACCCTAGAGTTGCTGGCTTTGACCCACTTCCCTGGGTCGCGGGACATAAACCTGCCACCGACATCTGTCATCTCCAATAAGCCTCGGAACGAGGACTGGAACAGAGCGGCCAGGATCATAAGACCGGGCCAGGTCAGGTGGGCCATTAACTCTCTTAAGACCAACAAAGCATGTGGTGAGGATGGAATTCTCCCCATTTTTCTTCAGCGGGGAATCAACGTCCTTACCCCATATCTGGTAAAAATATTCAGAGCGAGCCTCGCATGGGGATTTGTACCAGAACCATGGACTATTGTCAAAGTTATCTTTATACCCAAGGCTGGTAAGAAGGACTACAGCCAGCCAAAGTCCTTCAGACCAATAAGCCTCTCCTCCTTTCTTCTCAAGACCATGGAGAAGGTGGTAGACAGATACATCAGAGATGTAGCTCTCGTTGCATCTCCAATCCACCACAGCCAACATGCCTACTGCAAGGGCAAATCCACAGAGACAGCGCTTAGCTGTCTCATTGACAAAGTGGAAAAGGCCTTGGAGGACAAGGAAATAGCACTTTGTGCATTCCTTGACATTGAAGGTGCTTTTGATAACTCCCCTACCTCGCTGCTGGTGAGCGGGTTAATTAACAAAAATGTAGACCCGACCACCACCAGATGGGTAGAGAATATGCTCACGCACAGAGGAGCAATACTAGCCCTTCACCAATCAACCATTGAGATATCCACGGCTAGGGGCTGCCCCCAAGGCGGAGTTTTATCGCCTATCCTATGGACCCTAGCAGTGGACCAGCTCCTGTGTGATCTAGCGGACCTCCATATCGATGCGCAAGGCTACGCAGATGACCTTGTAATCGTCGTGCGGGGTTTCTGCCAATCCACCATCTCTAGTATCATGCAGCGAGCTCTCAACACTGTCAGCGACTGGTGTAGCAACAGCGAGCTCTCGGTTAATGCTGAAAAAACTGTGATTCTGCCATTTACAAACAAGCGAAGGCTAGACAAGCTTGCTAATCCTTCGCTAAACGGCAAAATCATAACCTTCTCCTCGGAAGTAAAATATTTGGGCGTCACAATCGACCAAAAACTAACGTGGAACAGCCACCTAGCCAACGTCCTGCAAAAAGCAAAGATGGCGCTAGGGGCTAGCGGCCGACTTATGGGTAACAACTGGGGCGTCAACCCTAGGATTGCCATCTGGCTGTACAATGCCATTGTGAGGCCGACAATAACATACGCCTCCATGGTATGGTACTACAAAGCCTTTCAGTCGACCGCAATCACCAAACTGAGCAGCCTTCAAAGGACTGCCTGCCTCATGGCTACGGGAGCCATGTCCACCTCACCTGGCATGGCACTAAATGCATTGCTGGGACTACCCCCACTTCATTTATATTTACACAAGGAGGCAAAGACCAGCATGTATAGGGCTAGCGCTACGGGGAGAAGAAACTGGCTCTCCCAGAGATTGAGGTCTCTACATGACTCAATCCTGGAATCTCCCATTTTGAGCATGACAACGGACGTCATGCTTCCACGCCATGTGTTTGAAAAACACTTTAAAGTGGAACTACCTTCTAGAGAAGACTGGTCGAATAGCCAGCTACTCTGGAAGGACGGGTGCCTGAATTGGTACACGGATGGTTCCAAAATGGGACTGGATGTAGGCTGCGGAATTTATGGAGAGCGACCCAAATTCGCTGGTAGCATAAACCTGGGTATATACGCCTCCATTTTCCAAGCAGAAGTGTTCGCCATTCTCGAATGCGCAGACATAAACCTGCAAAAGCGATACTCCAACCAAACAATATATATCAACTCTGATAGCCAGGCTGCTCTTCTAGCACTGGACTCGTCGATCATCACGTCAAGGCTAGTTGAGGACTGCATGTCACGCCTGAATGCTCTGGGTTCGAAAAACCGAGTTGTCTTAAGATGGGTACCGGGTCACGCGGGTATCAACGGCAATGAGAATGCCGACGAGCTCGCACGGTCCGGGGCCATGGGGACTCGGTTCGGCCCTGAGCCTTTCTGTGGCATACCAAAGAGCCTGGCTCAAAGAACCCTACTGAACGTTTGCTACGAGGAGTCAACCAAACTCTGGAAAAATTCCTCGGGCATGGATCACTCTAAGTTTCTGGTAAAAGCCTTCGATAAATGGTACACCAACCAAATCCTAGCGCTAAACAGAAACAACCTTCGCATCATAACAAGAGCCCTAACTGGACATTGTCGCCTTAACAAGCACATGTTCAAACTGGGGCTAAGCGATACAAAATCCTGCAGATTTTGTGAGGAGGCGGAAGAATCGCCCCTCCATCTTCTAGGAGAATGTGGAGCATTGATGCATAAACGTAGCATCATTCTGGGCAAGCACCTGCTAAACCCAGATGAACTACGTGACATCACCCCGAAGAAAATCCTTCAGTTCTTAGTAGCTGCAAGGGTAAGTGGCGAACTATAACGCCGCATCTTCGGCGGTGAACCTACGAAGTGGCGATCACAATAGGCCTATCAATGGCCGCAGCGATACTATAGCCACCAAAAGCAAAAAAAAAAAAAAAAAAAAACATCAATGCATATTTAGCCTTAATATTACAGACTAGGTATTAACAACGCTAATGTATACCAGAGAGTTATTAGGTGCTTCATTATCGCAGTAATCGTTCAGCCATATTAGCGGACGGCATTAGGTGCTGGCTGTAAATGTGCCAATATAACCACTAAGTTGGTTTTTGGCAAACGATGGTGCTCAAAGTATCAATGTTTTTGGCAAAGGGTTCAAAGAGCATCGATATTTTGATTCTATTGAGATAGTACTCAATGGTCGAAGTAGAACTCTTCAGCAGACTTGAAAAAATAAATCAGCTTAAAAAAGCGATGCACGAAAGCGCTTGACTGACTTTGAATTATCTTTCGTAGATGTAATAAGCCAAACAATAAATAAGTAATGGACATTGCTCGAAATTCCATACTGCATAAGTACATAATATAGCTTGTGTTATGGGTACGAGATGACTGATATACCCATTTACTATAATTATATTATATAACTAGGTACGTGAAGAATTTTATCAAACTTGAAAGATGACTATATATAGGCAAATCGCAGATCGTACAAAAATTTGCCCCGAGGCTGGAATTGAATCCGAAACCTCCGTCGTCGCAGGCGGATCTTCACCTTCGCATAGGTCTTGATAATGAATAAATAAAGCAACTTAATTAACATTTGCTTGCCTCATCATTTTTGAAACGAAGCTAGACAGTTAAGATTCATTAAAATCGTGATCGTCAATTTGGTGCATTAAGGCCCTGTATAAAGACAATATTTAGGTATAAGTAGTATTATTTAGTAGTTCGTAGCGCTTGACAAATAAAGTTGAAAATGGTGATGCGTTTGATTTAGTTGAATCTCTTGTTCGACAATGTCAACATTATTTATCGGTTTTTATTTATTTTAAAAGTAAATACACCAGTAAATTAAAATCTTTATACATATTTCTCTAGACGATAAAATTACCTTTCTTACAGTAACAAAATTATAAAACGTTATCACTCAAAATATTGAGCATTTCGAGACGAAAAAGTATTTTCGTGTTCTTTCTTGCGATATTTTTTTCAAGTTCCTAGATGGTTTTTATGAAATATTTTTGTATAAGTCTTTTTTCCATACACTTGACTATAAACTGTATTTTTTTTGGGCTTGTAATATGTCGCAGTAAGCCTAACTGTGCGACGAAAAAGTGGTAGTTTTACGATGTCTGTCGTTGGGCAGAGCCTTAAATTCTTCAAATATCAGTTTATGAAAGCAGTTCGCTCAACATGTTTATTGAAACATGAATTAATTAGGATAGATATTACTATTTAGAAAAAATAGTATAACCTATTGAGGATATTACAATTTTTTTTTGAAAATTTACTTTCGACTCTTTGGTGCTATTCAAAGTGCTTTATTTTCTTTCAGACCTTACAGGACTCTTGGACACGTCACATAGGAATACCTACTAGGAAATAAAGTGAGAACTTTATCAATAAAGTGATAGATTCCTAGTATTCCAAAAACTTTTACCATGTTAGATTGTTAGATTTAAATTTGGAGCAAAACTCGTCTATGTGTTAGCCGTTGCTCTTGCGTCATTCGAAACAGTGTTGATACCTATAAATGGTTACACGAAAAATGCCTTATTTTTTGCTTATTTTTTTATAAAATTATAGAAACTACCACAACTTCTCATTGGCCCAATCTCAAAGGAAAATAAGCCTCTTACATTCTTTCACCGCCGCCGCCGCCGTCACCGAGCAAACTTGGCTTTTAGCCATTAAGCCCGTGCTTCTCGGAAAACGGCGGATTATTTTGTCGATAGCTTTAATTACACACAAACTAAGTTTATGTGATTATTTTCCATACACACATTAGCCATGGTATCCTAATCAATTGATAAAATCATATACGTTATGCATATGATTTATCAATTGAATAGTATATGTTTATATAACAATTGGATACCTGGTAAGGGTGAGGTCGTGTGGTGACTTAGAATTTGCTACCTCCCCCAACACCCGGAGTTTTTTGGGTGTTGTAGGTGCTATGATTCTTAATGCCTAGCATTGGGATTATGTGTTCCCCTATTATAAAATCTAAGAAAGAGCTTATGGGTATACTCGCAATTTTTTTCGACTAGACTGATACTTTATTTTTGGGATGTTAATAAGTTAAGGGATAAAGATACCGCCTGATTGCTTGTATACTTATATACTTGTACTTAGTTACTACAGAGCCAAGAGTGAGTTTAGGCTCCATTAACTATGAATTTTTTTAAAAGGTCTGCCTTTCCAAGTCTAGCAGTCAGTTTATGACCGCCATAAAACGTTTGACGGATTTTCTAAAACCTCAGCTTTAGTATTGGAAACCAAAATAATGGTAATGAATGATGTCCTCCCTATAAAATGATTGATGGTGGCTTGGAGGGTACTTTCTTTATTATAGTTATAAGAAAGTAGACTTGTCAAAAGAAATAGGTATAGTCACAAATTTTTAAGAATATTACCGTTTTGCACAAAAACAAAACGGATATTATGTGTGTGGAGAAACAGACAGCTTAGTGGAGAGAGGCGATTGAAATTTATCGATATTTATGCATGCATTCAAGGTTTCTATGGCAATTTATGGAGTAATAGACTGTCTTTTCTCTTGTCAAAGTCACAGCAGATCTTCATGTGACATGTCTCAGCAAATGTCACGTCATAGTGTCATCCACACCAGCAAGCAACTTGCTGAAGCTGTCTGTTTCTCCACACACATAATATCCGTTTTGTTTTTGTGCAAAACGGTAATATTATATGTGTTTCCGAAACAGACAGCTTAGTGGAGACCTGTTTGTTATCTGCTGGTGAAAGACGGACAAACGCTTTGTGAAAATAAAATGTATTTATGTTATATAGGTATCTACATTATATGACCTTTATTAAGACGTCGAAAAATAAAATAGCAAGTCTTAAAACACAAAAAACTTAGTTTTACATTCAATGTTCAATTAGGTAGACACCCAATCAATTGATTGGTCATTAATAACGTAATATGTATTTAATCAGTTTATTAAAAAACACAAAATGTTTCGCAAATCAACACTTACAGTGAATTAGTCTGAAAACAAGTACTAGTAGTAGTCTATGTACTTATCATCGCAAACAAGTGCGCATTTAGACCAACACTAAACACTAAGGTGGGCGACCGTCGTACTGTGTTGTAGCTGTAGCTCGTACCATGTGTGGTTAATACAACTGTGATAAGCTTTATACAAATCATCATTCACGATGTCCGGATAGTCAAACACATATTTCAATGATTTAAGTTCTGAACTTCTGACTTCCATTTTAAACTTCAGTAAGTTTAGCACTAAGATAAATAAAATTGAATATCAAATTATATTAATAAAATCTTATTGATAAGAAATTACTGGACTTAATTTCCAGGTCTAATGTGATCTTTCTCAATTTTTTTTTTTTTTTTTTTAATTTTTTTTTAATTTTTAGTTTTTTTTTTTTTTTTTCAATGATTTGAGTATACCTATAGGCTATAAGTATAGGCGAGCCAAAATACTCCTGATAGAAATCCATAATCTATAGGGTCACCACTGGTTGCTATCGTCGAAGGATACTGATTAGGAAGGCCTAGGTATAGATATACCTAAATTCATAAAAAGTTGAATATTACCAGTTTAAAATCGAGTGTTTTTAATGTATCTTTGTTGATATAAAACTGCATAATGTGTGTTAATTTGTAGAATCAACACAGGGCAACAGCCCCTGATGTGTTATTATTGGTACTTTTATGTATCATGCATGACAGTAGTGTTTAATATACAGCTTTTAACTAATTTGAATCACAAGAAACTTATGAAACATAATAAGGGTTCAGTTGCACAAGACTCCAACAAAACAGGTAGTTCTTGAGTTTGTTTTCATGAAAAGTGTGAGTTATGAAAACCATAATCATAAGGTGCTCCAGCTAGACATTGGATATTTTCATCATTATATTTCCTTCCGAAGTGCTACACGACATATCCGACGCCAAAAGGATGATTAGTGATTGATGGGCTATTTATACAGGACTGGACCAGTGGGTCTCGTGTCTAGATGTCCACATGTCTACTGCACTCCCCCCCCCCCCGACTTTACCAAAAGCTTCAGTCTCAACATCTGAGGAGGGATTCCAAAGGGGGCAAAGCGTGTACTAATTCTGTAAACGGCGGGGTAGCAACGCCTATGCACCAACTAGATACGGTTAATAGGTGATATTTCGAACACAGTTTGATCACACGACAATAGGTGCTATACAAATCGAAATGACCTTGTCGTAGCAAAGCACCGCTTGGTTGGTATGACAATCCCCATCATATGAATATGGCCTCTGAGGCCGGGGACAGTTATTTTTATTAGTGCAATGATTGTATTTTTCATTTAAATACTTGAATACGGCCCTGGTAGTCAGAGGTATGATGTATCATATCATATCCTTCTTCTGAATACGGCCCTTGTAGCCGGAAGTAATAAGAACGATTTCGGTGCCGATAGACTACGTTGACCTTTCAGTCAAAGATTCCTTTGACTGAAAGGTCAACAAAAAAAAATAACTTACGATCAATTGTTATCTTACAACTTTTTCTCTTGAATAAGGCCTCCGAGGCCAGACTGAAGTTAATGTGTCACTTGGGCAAAAATATTGCATACATACCTTTACGAAGATATGAAAGCACATAAAGTTAGTTTTTACCTGTCAGGTCAACCAGAGGGGCACGATAGTCGCCACCTCTGTGGGTCATACCGCTGAGTCTAGGATCTGAATAAGTAATGAATAGGGAATAGGGTAGTGAAAAGTACTGTATTGTTTTACTGTAAAAGCCCTCATTTAAGATCGTTAAAGCCACGCCCCACGTTCTGAATAGCAGCCTGCAAGGCCGGGGGCAAAAAGCACCGTTCCAATACTCTGGTTGCTTATTTGACTATGCCGCTATACCTCCTCGAGAGGTATGCTGCCGTAGTGTTCTGAATCGTCCATCGCTATGACTGCTTCAGTAACTTCATCGCTGGCACTGGCCAATACTCGCAAACATGCGATAGCCCCAAATACAGTTTACAGCCTCCGAGGCTGGGGGCAACAAGTATCGTTCCGATACTATGGTAGTTGGCTGGCAGACAGCTTATCCGCTATACCTCCCCGAGAGGTATGCTGCCGTAGTGCTCTGAACCGTCTATCGCTAGAACAGCTTCAGTAACTTCAACACTGGCCCTGGCCAACACTGCCAAACATGCGATAGCCCCAAAATCTGTTTACAGCCTCCGAAGCTGAGGGCAATAACTACAGTTCCGATACTGTGATAGTTTATTTAGCCGGCAGACGGTTATTTCACTAAACCTCCCCGAGGTATATTGCCGTAGTGTTCTGAACCATCAGTTGCTAGGTCATCCCCAGTACATTCATAGCTGGTCCTGGCAAACACTCTCAAAAGAGCTTTTAATCTGGTTTGTTGACAAACACTGGCACACATACGATGGCCAAAATGGAAATACAGCCTCCTAGGCAAAGGGCAATAAGTACCGTTCCAATACTATGTTGGTTGTTTAACTGGCTGTTAGCCATGGTGATATAACTCTCCGAGAGATCATGCTGGCAAATGTGTTATTTAAGGAACATTGCCATTGCTGTTTTAGTAATGTACAGGTATGAAATATGGAGGTACAAAATGGTATACATATTTGGACTTTTAGGTTTAAAGGAACATTGCCGGCCAGGTTTATAGGCTCTGAATTATTGAGATCAAGTGTATCCATCTCTTATCACAAAAAGGTGTATCAGATTTCAGAGAAGTTCTCTAGGTATAGTTATCTAAGAAGTTTCATTTAAAAGTTTACGGATAGAATATTTATTCTCAAATCCGCACAAGAATATTTATTCTCAAATACAAGTTGTTCCGCACAACAAAATCAAATGTTATCTTCTGCTACTGAACTAACAAAGAGCTTTGAGATCTTGTGATTTAAATAATTAGCATTAGTAGGTGGTCTTATATAAATAATAAATAATTAGCATTAGGTCCAGCTTGTAATAGAGAATTTAATTTTTTATAATCATTTAAATTTTGGGTGTAGGTAAACATTTTCAAAATATTACAAGATGAATGTGAAACTTATTTTAGTTATAAAATTAAGTTTAATATGTGTGTGCGAGTCACTACAACTGTTGTCATATTCATATTTATTTTATTGCAATCATTGTCTACATTTGTAGATTTAATTATCAAGGTACTTATAAAAAACCACAACATCAACTGATTTTCCAAGAAAAATATAGTGTCAGAGTTCAGCATTAAAATAGACCTTGATTGGTAGGTATATACTTTAATGTAAGTAACCGCTGAAAAAACCCAAGCTATTTAGCTATTTAGCACTCAATCCGATTAAGTGCAAAATATAGGTACTTAAGTAAGCTGATCAAAATTCAGCTATTGTTCTTATATTTTCTCTGTATTCTGCCAGTTTACAAGGCAATAGAAAAATGATTTCACTAGAAATAACAGTTATAATAATAAAGCGGTGAGTCTTCTATTTCTTGATGACATAAACAGACATGTTTTTATAAATTGTGAGGATGTCTCTAGAAAATAGCTTTCAGTAATAAGGACACCAATATAGCCTCATTAGATTTAAGTAGTAGGTAGTTACTGTTATATATGGTGCAATAAAGACATTACAATCTTTTGATGCAATCAAATTGGGCTTAATTTTAGCAATGTTATGTAGGGATATCTTTAACCTGCCAAAAATGGTTTTCAGTGATGTAGGTATTTAGGTGGACAATCTATTATTAATGAATATTGATAGTTTTTTCTTCAGGCACACAACTAAGTAGGTACATTATTATTGGTGATTAAATCATTATCATTTATCAAGTTTGTTTGTTTGTATCATATACCTCAGTAGCTAGGTGCCTATGGGCTAAAATACTGCATAATGATTTAGCATGAGACAGGGTATGATAAGACATTGTAAAATAAGAGGTTTCAAAGCACCTTCCTTCTATATGTATATCTAGCAGGTAACCCTCTCGGATATTATTGAAATAACTTGATAGGTGTAATACCTATCTGTTAAAAACACAGTTCTGTGTGTATGTTATCTGATGAAATTTGGTGGCAAAGAGTAAAATTTATACAAAGTTTTACCTTCCGAAGGGCACTTTGTGTGACGCTCGCTAAATATGAGTTTTCCACGCTTACCTCATAGCCGGTGGTCGAGATTTTAACTCGCGTGTGACGAGCACTAATTTTTGCACAAAGTAAATGCTGTACCTCACCATATACACCGTTTTTTTTTTCACCAAAAAACCTGAATAAAGAAAATTTTTCCGCATGCACAGGTAAAAATTTCAAACGCTATGACGTGACATTTGCTGAGACATGTCACATGAAGATCTGCTGTGACTTTGACAAGAGAAAAGACAGTCTATTACTCCATAAATTGCCATAGAAACCTTGAATGCATGCATAAATATCGATAAATTTCAATCGCCTCTCTCCACTAAGCTGTCTGTTTCGGAAACACATATAATAGGTAATTTTTAGCCGAGACGAATTTTTCTACGAAAACTTGAGCTAATCTAGATTGTAGATATAAAAATATGTGTATATATTAATGATGTGTGTCCTCCTGAGCCCTTGCGGTAGTTTTTTGGAACAAAATAAAACATTTCGTCGAGTTTTCTAGAAAACAGGGTTCTAAAAACTAATATTTTCTTCTTACTAGCCACACTGCGGTAAATATACTTGTTTTGGAACCTAACACGTTGTAGTCAACTGACCTAGTTGAGGGCAGGTAGGTTGTCTTTTTTCATTACGCATGTTAGCGGGTTTACTAAGAACCTTAACTGTTTGGAAGTACACCCACTTTGTATCCCGAGGGAATTCATCGAAGTGAATGCATTGTTGGTTCCTGAAGGATGTCTTATCGCACCGTCTTTTTGAATTTTGGAGTAGGTACGTATTCTTATAACATCTTTTCAATGACGATGCATATTGGTCAATATATGTAGATCTATTACAACTATTTGTGATACGAGTTTATCAGGCATAATAATTGTCGTCACTCATTGGTTCATTTCATGGATGCGACAAGCTGAAGACAGGGCGCTAATATAATAAGACAGGGGAGGCCTATGTCCAGCTGTGAACTAATGTGGGCTGATGATGATGATTGGTTCATTTATTCCAGTAGTTCAATAGTAGGTATTCAGATCAGTAGTTTCGGAGCCAATTCAAACAAACAAACAATTAAATCTTTCTTATATAATATTAGTATTTAAAAAATGTAGCCATGAGCGGCGAAAATAGTAGGAGTGATACACTCACCAGCTGATGTAGGTACTCGTATGATGAAAGCTAAAACGAATAGGGCAAGGCTACAAGGCGTACTAAACGAATATACTAAAAAAGCTTTGTAAAATATTTTCTCGACCTAATTTCTAACCAAAATAGGGTAAGTAAGCATCTCGAATTTCGTGACAAATAATTTTAATAAAATTCGGCTTCCCCGTCTGATATTTTAAGACTATCAATAACGGGTCTCAAATTACGTTACACAGTAACAGGCTTGATGAACGGTTGGAAATTTCGGTTCAGTTGATAAGTATCCGGGTCCAGATTGGGCGAGCAGCACGCGAGGCAAACAAAAATTTAAGTCAAGTTGCTGAAGAGAACCTTTCAGATGGTTGCTTTGTCTGGACCCGATCAATCTATGATAATGTAAATTCTAGTTTTTATATAGCAACGTATCTTATTAATTGTGCATCTGTCGGTCGCAATAGATGAAGTGATTTGAATTTATTCTGTGACTTCTTCGAGAGCATTCTTTTTAATACACGCGAAGTTCGAGTTGTTTTTCGAGTATGATATGATATTCGATATGAGGTTGGCAAACACGCTTTGTTGGCGGGCAAGCAACCATAAAAATGGTCAAAGCAATTTCAAGCAATTTTTCATAAAATTATGAATTACCGAAATACTCGCCGGTCTGCTAAATGGTTCTTAGCTACGTTTTAGGACTTCGCTGATTCAATTGGCGAAAAAAGTAAAGAGCAAGGACAAAGTCGGTTTTTTATAGTTTTAAATAAATAACTTGACAATTTTAATGTCTTGCCGTTCTATTGTTATTTTAGATATAGGGTACAGTATTATAGTATTTGTGCTCAAGGTAAAGATAACAGAATATTTTTTTATTTTATGATGATGTTTATTTTCTCATTTTAAATAAATTAATGATACTTCTGATTCTGATTAGCTGTCTGGACAGCACACACCGTGTGTCCCCAAAGAATGGGGGAACACTCAGGATCATTAATCCAGTTTCTGTTCCCGCGGAAGTAATTTCTATTTTCAACGCAAAATGAATTGTTTTCGCACAGCAACAATGATCCGCCTCGACTCAATTCCTGATAAAGAATGATTATTCGCCCTTTTGTAACTGGAATACAAATAACGCCCACTCTATTCGAGTAGATTACGGGAATGACTGACATAATGCTCGGAAAAATTACTTTATTTCGTACCATCATTTTTTCTATCATCATTATCATCAGCCCATGTTAGTCCACTGTTCGACAGAGGCCTTCCCAATTGCTATATTCTCTATACGAATGGTCAATAATTGTTAACAAGCAAGTACATAACAAGTGAGCGAGCGTTAGACAGGCCTCTCTGTGCCCGCGTAGTCCTGGAATTCGAGGGAGTATTAGCACAATAGACACTTGACTTGTTATTAACCTGTTTTCCTACAACAAAGCGCCTAGCCGCCCTTTAGACTGGTTTTACACATACAAGCTCTATTGGAGCTAGTATGTTGTTGTTAGAACAATAAACACTCGATCGTATTTCAAAGAGGTGGTGTATATTTCATTTTTGAACGATGCATATGCATGGTAGTATTGCCATACAGCGAGGCAATGCAACCAGCGTCTAGAGGAGTCGTTCGTCAACTCACAGACGCTTCCGACTGGTATCGATATGGATTAGTTGAGCTACCTGTAAATTGTTTGCAACAGCCTCAATTGTTTCAAAGGTTTCAATTGATAAAGATTTTGCTCTGAATAGAAAACTTTTGAGTATATGGAGTGTCAGTGTCAACTTTTATTTTATGCTAAATATTATAAGTGATACTTATTTCGAACGTCTCATTGCTCAATTTAGAAGTAGTTTAAAACCAAAAATCAGTTCTCAACTTTCAACAATGAAAATTCTACGATCTAAAATTCTCAGCTCGACTAACTTCAAAGCTTTATCCCCCATTCAAAATTCATGCATAAAACAACCGAGATAGACCACAATTTTCATTGGAGATTGTATTTTCCATCAGATATTGTGTGAAAAATACCGTCTGATGTATAGTTATTGCTCACGTAAAGTGCGATGAAGATGTGAAGGCTATATACGTTGTTCTACTTTCGAATATTGCCAAAGGTGCGCTTGTGGATGGCAGTACGTAGTTTTTAAACGTTCCATTCAGACAAAATATTCAGCATTGTCAAAAAGTCCTCTTCCGCTTGTTTCCTACCAATTTTACAGAGTTTGGTAATCTTATACAAATATTTTTATACAAGTTTCTAAATAAAGTCTCCCAATAAGGTTTATGGAAGAGATTGCCATTATTCTACATCTATATATTTTATTGTATCGTGTAATTCTGTGTAATAATTAAAAATGATTATGATTCACTGAATTTGCAAAAATCATTAGTAATTTTGCTTTAAATTATTTAACTTTTCGCACTTAAACTCTACTAAACTATCTTAAACTTTAGGATCTAAAATGTTTATGTGCGGTTGTATATAATGAAATAATAAATTTTGGGAATGCTTAGCTAGAAATTACACAACAATAAATATTATGAAAGTACATGTACTTTGCTGGAAAGCACACAATTTCCACTATTATCATAATACCTATATCTATGTCTATTTCAAAGAATGCTGATAAAAGTAATGGATATTGCACTGAGCACAGCCTACAGATCTTTGACTGAAATAATGAGCGTAGTTGAGATAAACGTAAACGCGTATTTTCGGGCTATAAATCTAACTGATACATCGCGGCTTAGGTCTTTGAATTATTTTCCAACCGTTTTGTACGCTTTTTGGAAGGTTTGTTCGGCTTTTTGATGGTTAAATTAAGCCCAAAACTTAAAAAGCTCATAATTTTCATATACGACTACACTGAAATCTTAGGTAGGTAAGCTATTGCATTGAGTTTGCCCATTAGAACTATATATTTATAAATAAATTGTAATACATATAATATTCGTCACTGATATTTTTATTATAGAATTAGTATGACTGTCACTGGTAGCGATTCTGTTGTGTTACGATTCCTAGCCTAAAGTTCTAAATCAGGTATGGGCAACCTTCGGCAAGTTGCGTGCCAAACTTAATATATAAATGCAGCTGCGGGCCATAACAAGAAATACAAAAGATTTTTTCATATATCTTATTATTAGATAAAAAAATTGTTGAAAATTTTAAAGGTAAAAACATTTAAATTTTTTTTACGTGTAACGCTTAATGTGATATTTGTGTTTGAACTTCAGAATTTTTTTATTAATATCTGGACAAATTCCACTTGTGCAGAGGCTTAACGACTTTTCCAGATTTTCATCTGTGAGTCTCGTACGGCATTTTGACTTATTAGTCTTCATCATCGAGAAATTTTTACGCATTTGTACCTGTGCAAAATATCAAATCTAATAAAAAATGAATTTTGTTAGATTTGATATTTTGCATGTTGTCTTGGCTCGACAGTGGCGTGATGAAGATTAATGTTTTAAAACGGGGTGGATCCTTTTCTCTGAAGCTTACTGTACTTCCAAAAACACAAAGGATTCTTCTCGCGAACGATTTCGGCTGTCGAATTGAGTACCTAATTATGCTACACTTATTCTCACGTACTAGATTTCGTTAAGTGTGCAAGGGATGACAACTATCTTGTGTATCTTGTGAGGCTACAAGCGATACTGCGATGCCATTGCGTCTTTCGTTATGTTACCTATTCATTGCATACGCACGCTACAATTTTACATACAGAAAGCGAGCTTGACAAGCAATGGTTATCATTTGAAGTGTTTGTTATTTTCATGTTATTTCACTTTAGTTTTGTAAAGTTACAGCGGGCGTACTCTGTTTTCGCGCGAAATTACAAAATGTCTCGCGGGCCGGGTCAAAAGTTGAGGCGGGCCGGATCCGGCCCGCGGGCCGGTCGTTGCCCATATAAATATGTTCTAAATGATCTAATTTAGGACGAACTAGGAGTTATGGTGTTTTCTGTAAGCTTCCTAAAAATATTCAAATTTGAACTTGTTTGCCCCTCTGAGTTGAACACAATAATCCATGTTTAGAGCTATATTTTTAGAAAGCCTTTTTACATTTGGCAATGTTTTTATAGAATTCAAGTTTATCTTAATATATAAAGGAACAAGCGATTTTCTGGCGACAACGCCCAGCCTAAACCGCTGAAGCTAGAAAGCTGAAATTTGAAAGGTAGGTTCCTTTTACAACACAAGCACCCGCTAAGAAAGGATTTTCGGAAATTCCACCCCTAAGGGGGTGAAAAGGGGGGTGGAAGTTTTTTTGGTCTTTTTTCTAACTCTGTAACCGGTGGCCCGATTTTCTTGAAATTTACAGGGAATACTAAACATACAAAAATTATGAATACCTGTTTCAGGATTTTTCAAAATATTCCTGAAAATAGGGTGAAATGGGTTATTCAAGTTTGAGATTCGTAGTTTGGCTCCGTATTGAAATGTCTATAACTTTTTAATATAGCATACTAATGACTTGAAACTTTCAGTATGTATTGAAAAAACTATAAATCAAACCACGTGTTTCAGGAATTTTAAAAAATGTTACTGTATAAGTATAAAAAGGAAGTCGAATTATTGAGGTTATTGTGGTGAAATTTATCAACCATTGACGCTATTGGCTTGAAATTTACAGAGAAAACTATACATACAAAAATATTGAACACGTGTTTCAGGATTTTTCAAAATAATCCTGAAAATGGGATAAAAACGGTTATTCAAGTTTGAGATTCGTTGTTTGGCTCCGTCTTGAAATGTCGAAAACGCTTATAACGGGATTAGGGGATACATGATATTTAAAGCGGGTTTCAGGAATTTCCGACTCTTAAAATAGGATATTAGCTGATTTCGTCAAGTTTTTTTACCCTAAAGTCCACGCAAATGAAATTGCGAGGGGGTCAGCTAGTCATGCATAGACACCGAACTGCGATCCCCAACCCGCATGCCCAGCGTGGGGATTATGGGCATTAACCCCCAAATGATAATGCCATCTATGGCGCTCATTGGGGGAGGCCTGTGTCCAGCAGTGGACTATTGTAGGCTGGTGATGATGATGATGATGATGCATAGACATTTCAACAAGCTAGAAATTTTAACTCAACTTTATTGTTTAAGTCAATTATCTCGTAAGTTGAATTTTGAGGGTTGTGGTCCCTTGCATAACTACATGGAAGTGCCCTAAGCATGTACTTTCCTTGGATACCTATGTAAACAAATCGGTAGAACAACATGGCGGATTAGGGATGTTCACTTGTTCGTCTAGTCGATAACATTATATCGATGGACGAGCTTGTCTTTTTAATCGACATCAAAAAAGGAAAGGTCTATTTAAAACAACCGCATCCAAATCCGTTGCGTAGTTTTAATGATTTAAGCATACATAGGGAAGGACAGACAGACAGCGGGATGCGACTTTGTTTTATACTATGTTATGAAGAGCGCATTTCTGAGGTGGTCCCATTGGAACCAAGTCAGGATCTGATGGTGGGATCCCGGAGAAATCGAAGGAAACCCTCATTTTCGGAATTGGAGCTGGATCCGAGAGTTTACTGGAGGTGAAGCAGGAGCAGGAAATGTAATAAAACACTGTTTTAACTGTATTGATCGCATATATTTTGTATTTTGTTATAACCTGACGTTTTGGAAGCTTTTCTGATTTGAATGCACTCTCTTCAAAGTGCGATGTGCAAACATGAATGTCTTGAGTTCCTGGCCGGATATTTTCTAAGCCAATATTTTCTTACGATTCCCTCCGCCGGCTTTCGTTTCTTGGTAAACTAAAACAAGAAAAAATACGTAACTTATTAAGGTCAACAAATCATCAGTGGTTTTGTGTCCGGTGGTCTTGTGTGGAGAGGTTCAAGTCCGTTAAGATGGACTTGCACCTCTAAGGTCAACACGGGGCAGTGTGTCATATTTTTGTCAAAGTTTATTTTGAATCCAAAAATGGTTTTCAAATGGTTTTCGTAATAAAAAAGTCCTCTACACTTGCCCAATAGTTACACTTAGGTACCCATACTGACCTTACCTAATTTATCGATAACGTTCGATGTTCGATGATGTTCAACACTAGCACCGGTTTTTATGTCTGCGATGTGAATGAAATATTGAGAATATTGCGGGTTTCTACAGCTCACAATAAAGATGATTCAAAATAATAGGTTTTTACACACTTTATATCAAAATACAATGTACAATAGACACCAATTTAACGAAATGTTAGCCACTTACCGGTGTAAGGTTAGATTCGGCCTGTTTTTGCTTTGGCATAGGCCTCAGCCTGCTACAGAACACTTCATGGTACCTCTTCTATATGATTTTCAATTTATATTACAGTTTTGCTCAATAAATAAGTCGAAAACACGGGCAAAACATAAAAATCTCACAATGACTTCTCCTGACATGTAAACAAACACGTTGAATAGAATGGGCATCCGTGACAATGAAACCAGGAAGAGGGCGCTGATAAAAAGAGTGTGTATTGATTTTTCCTAACGTTAAACCACTGTTGTGAGAAAGAGACTGGTAGTCCAATATTGCTTCCGTGTCAAATTCGACAATTACAACAATTCCATAACTACATCCAAATTATGATCTATCAACGTGAGTTTAGAGCTGTCATCCTAATATTAAACCTGTCAGTCAAATTTTTAAAACATAAAAGGAAACAAGAGAATCGACACCACTGTATTGACGAGCTGGTCCAGAAATATACCTTTGCAAGGTTTCATGCCGGCAATCAGTCGTTTGTCGTGAAATATGTAACTAACGCGTATTCGCAACCGTTTTACTCACACGGCCCAGGCACAGTGCTATTATAAAGGGTAGGTTATAAGTTGGTGTAATAGAAATGTTCTATCCTATATTTCCAGAGAAGGGACACAAAGTTTCACCTGTCAAAGAAGTTATTTTCAGAAATAATATAAATAAAATAAAAAAGAAACAGGTCTAGTTTAGGTAGAAAGTGGGGAACTTTTTGTAAAAAACTCTGAGCAAGCTTAAATAAAACTTGCCTTAACCTTTTCACCAATTTAAGTTGTCGAATAGCTTAAATTAGAAGCCTAGTTACCCAGACCCACACATTCCTTGAAGACCGCCTCTTGAAAACAATAAACAATAAATCGCGACACTAAAACCCAATCTTTACTACCTTAAACTTGAGATTTATCAGTCATATCTAAAGAAATCGATCTAAATCGTCTCCGGATTCGGGGCCAAGGAACGCGAGAATTCATTAATTCGGCAGAGAACGGCTGAGCTGAATCTCCGAAATAGCTTTTGGGGTTAAGCTATCGATTTCGGTAAACGGTTGTTTGGTGTTCGTCGAGATTGCACGTGACACCTATAGGTAGGTACAGATTTATTAACAGACTCGCTGCGGCGCATGGCTTCGCTGTTCTATTATTGAAACTAATAAAGCAAACTGTGGAAAATGTGCTCAACAGGGTTTTCACCCTGTTGAGCTAGAATTTTGTCGCTGTAAGTGAAATTGGATGACTCCAAAGCATATTTTAAAACAAGCGTTGGACTGGAATCCTCAAAGAACGCAAACGCGGCCGCGCGATGCGAACTTGGCGACGCTCAGTCATTGCGGAGTCACTATGACTCGGGCTTACCTGAAGCTAAGTAAAGCATACAGCCTCCAACAAATCAAGATGGCGAAACACTGTACCTGTCTTCTGCCCCGAGTGTACTTTGCACACCCTTTGTCACCCAGGTGCATTAAGTCTACCTTGCGTAGCACTTAATTCACCCAGGTGATCAATTTCAGGTGAATTAAGTCTACCCGACCGATGACACAAGGGACACTGGGCGCAAGAAATATTCTAGAAACTTTTTTCAGATTCGCAGATTGTAAAAGTTACAAGCATATTATGTAAGAAAGAAAATTACAATTTTATAACTAAATTAGAGCGAGAATTTACAATTGAAACAATTGAGCTAACTGCAGACTGTTGCTTACAACCTACAGGTAGCTTAACTGATCCATATCAATACCAGTTGGAAGTGTAACCCGATGCTGGCTGCATTACCTCGCTGTATGGCATTACTTATGCGATATGTATAACATATGTTACTTAGTAATTTATATGGTAACGGTAAAGTTTGTAAGTTTGTTACCTCATTCCACTACTTGTCAATCGATTTAGTATTTATTTCATTTATTTGCTAGATGATGCTGTGTGGACGGTCCGGCATTATTTATTTATTTATTTCTCCTAGTTCAGAAATCTTTCCATCTACTACGCTTTCGCACACATAACATCAGTTCATAAAATAAACAAACAAAATGGACTTAGATAGCTGTATGGAAAACAACCTGTTATGTAAATAGTCTTGAAGACATTTACCTCCTACGCAAAGTCGAAGGCACTAGGTACCAACCTAATACCTAGTTACAGGACGTACGGACGAGAGTTAATATACAGAAACCTATTCTCAGAGGGCGTTGTATTTGTCAGTTCAATTATTGTTTCAAAAATATTTCGTTTACTACCTTTCAGAAATTCTAAAAATAAATCATCAATTCATCACGCAATAAATCCGGTATAGGCAACGTGTCACTCCCTTATAACCATACTTACGTATACACTATATATACGTTTAAAATTACTCGATGTGAATCCGAGTAGATTTAAAATCAGCGCTGCGTGTAGGATAGTACTGTAGCGTGTAGCGCAGTACTGTATTATTCTTAAATATAAATATTTAAGTGTATAATTTTGCTTAGGCTAAGAAATTTATGGGCAATAAATAATCTTTATTCTATATTATCATCGCCATGAAGCGGCACTTTAAAATGTGCCGAATATACAGAGTGGATTATATTACTTGGAGGGATTTTATTTGGCTAAAAAACTTCCCTTACCTATCAATTATAGGAAAGGGGAAAATCAGTATTTAAAGTTCGTAATGTCCACTTGGACACGAACTTTAAATACAGATTTTTTTTATTACTGACGATACACTTAAGTTTCGTTTGTTTTTCCACCTGTAGATCACCCTAGCTTCCGTTACATTTTTTTACTGCGGGCACAAGCTAGCCTTTTTTATTTTCTCTATGAATTCGACCTCATAAAAATAGACAAAATAAAACATGTCTGCCCTCTTCAAGTAAAGTGAAATAATTGCTCAGCCGCCGGAATGGAGAACGACAGTGCTGGGTGTGATTTACGGCGCTCGCCTGAACTTGGCAGTAAGGCAGTATGTTATACACTCACGTAATATATATGTACTAGGTAATGTGCTTATGAGTACCATGTTTACAAGAAAATCTGTGTAAAAATATGGTAGGGACAATTATATTAACTGAATGAGCCTCTTCAACATCACAGAATATGCATAAAATGAGGAGTGGAGTGGAATAATACACAAAAGCTGCCCTTTCTCTAGTTATTATACTATATATAAATTCAATAGTTATACTAATATACGACAGTTATCATCTCTTACAAAATCCACGGGCTGTTTTTTTTTTATAAGTACAGAATGCCGGACAATCCACACAGAATTATCTAGCCCCAAGTTGGCAGAGCGTAATAAGTAATTGTGTAATAAGTACTAGATGACTGATTACATAATACATGAGATACTTTTACTATACATAGAAAAAGACCAGAACACCCAGAAAAATGTTCCAAGGCGGAAATCGAACCCGATTACGTGGTTGACTCTTACTCTGCCTATGCCATGGGGTTGAAACAACTAACGAATTATAATAAGCAAATCTTAAATTGTAGATATGGCTGATAAAAGATAATTCTACGTCTCAAAATCTGAGTCTCTAATATAGACATCTAATTTTGATTTACTTAATATTTGACTTAGGTATATCATAAATTTACTGTGATTTAATAAAAAAAATATTTACGATTTTTTGTTATTGTTTTTATTATAATTTCACATGGCCCATGACAACCCATGTGAAATAATAATATAAATAGTATTCACTTTTTATCTATTTGTTAATCGCACTTGATATTCGCCCATGATTATTTTGTTGCTTGCTGTCTACATTTGACCTCTGTCACTTGTTTCTGTCTAATGAGGGAACTGTAAGCTAGTTTTTGTGTACGTTGGTGATCAATAAATAAATTGGTTTATCCGTTTGACATTAATGATACCACACACAGACAGACAAACTTTAAATTTATTTATGGTACATAAACTCAAATTTCTCCGAAAAAAAATACGCGACTTGTCTTAGGTAAAAATTTCTCGCATTTTTTTACCAGCAGTATCAGAAAATCTTAGCATCAACATTTTTACAAAAAAACTAAATTGAGGTGACCTAGAGCAAAGTAAGATTAGAGGACCCATAAATTCCCCTTGGACAGTGAGACTATCATTCTTCTCTATCTAAGGGAAATATATGGAACACTAGCAAGTAGCCGTGACTTTGCTTATGGTGGTGACACACTCGTAGCACTCAGTTTTTTAACAATTCCAAGAACGTTTTTGGACATATCCTTAAATATCATCTGTCAAAATGTGGTACCTACCTGACAAATGTTACAAATGTAGGATGGGAAGACAAACAATAATTTGAGAAATAGTTGACAAAAAAAAAACAGACAATAATAAGCAACACAGCATGATCTGGCCCCAAGCTAAGCAGTGCTTGTGTTATAGGTACAAAATAACTGATATTATTCAATACAGTACGATATTATGTAATAAAATACACTATAATGTACTCATAGATAAATCTATACTAATATTATAAAGAGGAAAGATTTGATTGTTTGTATGTTTGTTTGTTTGTTTGAATTGAATAGGCTCCGAAACTACTGGACCGAGTTAAAAAAATCTTTCACCATTAGAATCCTTAATTTTCCGTGATGAACATAGGCTATATAATATTTTCAAAAAAGTTAGGGATCCGCATGAAAAATTCATTAATTGAACCGTGGGCTGTATATTCAACCTCTTTTTCTATTATGGCGCGTCAGAATAGAAAAAGAGGTTGTATAGCGCACGGAGCTTGCTTTTTTTCTACGGCCAGTGTCAGTTTTGGAATGTCGAGTCAATGTCAAAAACCCCAATGCTGTTAAAAAAAGTAAAGATCCGTATGAAAAATGTGAAACCCATCGTTTTAGTGTGTATAATTTCTGAAATTTTTATTTAATACCCGTGCGAAGCCGGGGCGGGCCGCTAGTATTATATATACTGATAGGATCGCATCAGCATTTCCGGCTGTAATTTTCCTTGTTATTAAAATTATAGATATTTCACACATCAATGTAATAATCAGACAGAAAATCATACTTATTTGTATATCGAAAAAGACTATTACAATTATCGTGCCAACCATGAGTTATGGGATGTTACGAAAATATAGAAGTATTTGACCAAGCGAACATAATTACAAATGGCGGCGGTAATAAAATGTGATTTATTATGAGAAATATTGGAAAAGTGACTTGGTTAGAAGAATTATAATTTCACGTAGAGTATTTGTTATAATTATTTATAGTACGTCCTTCTATTACAGACAGGGCGTGTAATAATTTTACCGGCGTATCAGCAAATAAAAATATTATAATTACAGGGTGACGTCGGGTAACGATCGCCAGAGTTAAGCGACGTTGTGTGCGGTCAGTACTAGGATGGGTGATATATTCCCATCCGCCCCATTAACCTCCCAATTAATGGGATGGTTGGGAAAAAAATCCCATCCGCCCCATCATTCAAGTCAATGGGGTGGATGGGATTTTTTGCCTTATTTGACTTTTAAAAATATAAATATTAAATCTCACTATTTATATTAATATACTCATTTTCCTATTCACAAAATTGATTACTAATAGAAACAAACGGAAATTAAAACACCAACTCATTTGAGCTTAACAAGTTCTGGTTTATTGTCAATAATAACTACACTTATTTGTAAAATCAAATAATAATCTTAGAAAAAACAGTGAGTAATCAAAGCATCATACGAAATTATATGTACATAGGCTTTTTGCTTTTTTGTGATCTATCGAAAAATCCGTTTATTATAGTTACCTACCCTAATAAAAGGATGTTGGTAGGGTAGGATGAAAGTAAGGCTATATCTGGTCCACTGTTTTTTAAGAGGTTTTAATCCCTATAATTCCAACCCAGGGAATGCGGGTTTGTATCCCCGTTATGGAATGGTTCTGCAAAAGGCGTTCTCAGTGACAAATTTCAAATTTTTTCATTTTAGTTTTAAATTATCTATAATAATAATAATAAACCTTGGTTTCTCCGTTTCACATACAAATTAATTATTTTCAAGTAAAGATACGAAAGGGATGTGATGGGTTGTGTTGTGATCCATTTGTTTTATTACCGAGCCTTTATTTTATGGAGTCCGTCTACTAAATTTTAGAAGCGCTGAGCCGTAGATAGCTGGTACTTTATGTTAACTTGGATATTAACACCAAGCTCTTGAAAACAGGGTCATCCAAATACTTGGTTTCTGAAACAGCGGTCGCCGTTTTTAGCCTCCTGGAGATTGTTTTGTCGTGCCTTTGTGTATGTGTATGTGGGCGTTTATTGTATAGTCACAAGTCAAGTATTGTTTGTAGCATCTCATTGCTCCCAATCAGCTAAACTGATTCTGATTTAGGTTTTCATTATTTATTTTTTCATTATTGTTAAAATGAAAAAACTAAAAAAGTCACAAAGACTTTTTTGAGACTGTTTGATGTTATCGGTTCAACCGAAACCATTTAGTTTTGTTTTAGAATTTTACACCAGCGTCAACATATTACCTAGAATCTTAATAGCCAGCCGTAAAATATGCTGAGTCGACACAATTTTATAGCTATAAGGGCGTATAGGTGGGTATTTATTGTGTTGTTAACTATACTTGATTCAAGTATATGTTATAGTTTTAAGATACAAATAAATAACATCTTATCTCACCTTAACAAATGTATCACCTCAATTTTATAACCTCAATGATCTTTTGTATCTCATAGGAATACAGGAACAACGTTTTCTGAATTTATGAGTGTGAACACTTTTTATATCGAGGGTTCTACACCAATTTGTCAACAATACATGTCACCGCCGTCTTAAAAACCAGTCTTCTCAAAATTTGTCTTCCCTGAAATATTAAAGGATATTTGGAAATTATTCTTGTTATATCGGCCGTTTGTCCTTCAAGCCTGGCAGGCGGGTTTGTGACGTCATAGCCTGTTTTGATATTCCAAGACAAAACAACATTGTATCTAGATAGCTTTGTGATTCCTTGGGGCTTACTGTAACAGATGATTTACCTTGTGGAACCTAAGATACTTAGATCAATTTACACTTGATATTTGCCAACATTATGTTATTCTGAAAATGAATTATACGCTTTCTATTAACAATTTTTATATCCAAATAATTCTTTCGGGTTTAATGTCTTTTGTTATGTTCTATTTCTGGTATACACAAAGCATTTTTGTATTGTATTGTTTGTAACACCTAGGTATTTTTCCCGCTCACTTTTTACTTTCTCTATCCCGAAATCTGACGTGGTACCTAGGCACATTCTTGGCTGTTGTCACTCGCAAGCACCACAAGTAATCCTTAGTGATTGCTGACGATGTCTTGAAGGTCTTCGCAGCTTTTTTCAGTGTTAACCCTGAATCACTGTGTGACGTTATCCCTCAAACAGTGTTATCACCACCAGGAAGGCAATCCTACGCTTCAGTGAACAGAGCTGGTGCGCGAGATAAACGGATTTCGCTTAATACGCACTGGCCGGTTCCAACCTTTTAAACGAGTGTGGGTTAATAAAAGTAGTAATATTTGTTAAAATATTATTGTGTTAAAAATATACGCGTAGTTTTGACAATTCCTTTATCGCCTATTTAAAGGTAGAAAGTAGGTACAGTCAACGACTCAAAACGATGAACATTGTGTGCTTCTTAAAAGCATTTATCAGAGTCATTTTGTCATTTCGATTTATTTAGGTAAAACATAAATTATTCTGTATGTTGCCATACACAGAATTTTATAGCGCAAACCTACCAACAAACCACCTACCGCGCCGCACCTACCACATACCGCAAGCGCAAACGTACTTGCGTACAGGTAGGTTTGTGCTATACGAACTGCAAAAAGGTTTCATTTTCATTTTGAAATGTTTCGCTCAAAGGTTGAAATGTCTACCAGCCTTTACTTTAAAGTAGAGGACTTTATAAAGTAGTTTTATGTCGGAAGAAGACGAAAATCAATCGGAGATTAACGGTGAAACTACTACCGTACAACCTTCGTAATTGAACAAAAGGAGACATCAACATTATTTAAGCTATTTAGTTATTTTAGTTTTAAGAATCTAAATCAATATCAAAGCCAAATTGTTTACAGAAAGAGATTTTGTTAGGGTTTCAAGATCGGTGTCGAATTCCTGGTCTCACCTTTTTCAGTCCTGATCCTTTATATCTCAACAACTACTGCAACTATAAACTTAAATATTTTTAGAACAAATTTTGATACCGTAGTTTAAAAAAACAAACAAAATGAAAAGTAGACATGTTAAAAAATAACTTACGGTAGGTTTCTTATTGTTTTAAATTAAAAAAAAAATACCCTATCTCCGAAGTCTGCAGAGCGATCCAAAAAGAACAATAATATTAGTTGATTGTCTACGTCCCAAAGATAAGAATAAAAGGATTTAAATAAAGATTTCCAATTCCATGACATTGTACAATAGACACTATCGCAAGCCAATGTGACCTATGAACAATGTATTATATCATACAGGATGTTTAATTCGTAGAGCAATAAACTCAGTTGAGGTGGTTGAACAAGTGAATTTGGTAAAACTTTTTCTGAGTTACTTTGCAGTACAGACCCTAAATTTTAAGTCCAGCGACAGAAAAAAATGATTCTATTTTACACAACATAATGTTTTATGAATAATATCAAATGTAACTTCTAAGCCGCACGAATCTCGGAATATACGACTACATACTCTTTAATGATACTTACCTCCATGTTATATGTTTTCGTTTGTTTATTTTATATTTCCTTTTTCAGTACTAGTGTCCAAATAAATGTTTTATCTATTCTTTAGTTGTTCGTAACGTTTGATGCAGATTAGAACCTACAATCAGACATTCCTTTTTGGTTTGAACCTGAAAAATTGGAACACCTTGTATACATGAACACATGATGCCCAAATATCTCACGTTCATTAGTAAATAACTTTTGTTGTTTGATTCGACACAGTTTAATTATTATTGCAGCTCTAACAATTACTATTGTAATAGTGCCTGGAGGCGTAAAGTCTAGACACAGTATAACGACCAAAGATAATTCCAAAGATGTATTTAATTTAATCATAGGCGTAGGAATGAAAAGGACGTCTGAATAAAGAACGAGAACAACGCTCGCGATCAATTTATAGTGTGATTTTGTTTTTTTTGTTTTTTTCTGTGGTTAAATAATTGTGGCAAAGTGAAGATAGTGATATGGCGCTCAGTAGGCTGTGTTCTGGATTGCAATCCAGTCACATATTAAATTCACCGGATTAAAAATGTCGACGGACTGCAATTTGGCTGGAATTATCAAATTATTTTCCCTTTTTGAAACGAAAATAGGCTGGAAACATAAGCACTCATCGGATTTTGTTTACACATTGACATGGCGTACTGCAGATCATTCTGCACTGGCATTTTGTTATGGATGGTTAAAGAATTTCTTGCAAGGTAATTTATTTATACAGTTACAAGGTACGTTTCGTTATTACTTAAATGTTACCCACGTGACAAAAAAAAAAAAATGACGCAGAAAAGGTTGATTAAAGAAAACAAAAGGGTGAATATTCATTGTAATAGATTAAAGAATTGAATACGACGCACGAACACTGTTGTCGGAGCTTGCCAAGATCCTTTGATGTGTATACGGGAAACTGACACTATTTGGTTGGCCGGTCAGTGTCGCCAGCTGCCACTGTACAAAGGACCTTTATGAAGCCAGAGCCTTTCACGTCCAAGAAGAAGAGTTTTTGGAATACCGCACGCCCACTGAGGATGCTAGACAATAGACGAGATCGGAGAGTGTCATTGGGACATCAACCCTATCTACACCTAAAGAAAAGCTGAAAAAAAAACTGTCAATAACCAAAAGTCCTTTGCTGGTACTTAAATGGAGATCCTAGTTTTCCCACTTAGAATTAGAATTGAACCTCGGCCCAATGTCTTTGACCACTATGCACACACACACCCACCCGCCTTGAAGCATGCGAGCATGCGAGCGATCATTGTGCGCGCTTTGAGCTACTGAGGAGAACACGTATCGCTTCGCTCCTAAAAACCAGAGTCAAATAGTACGGAACTATCGCCTTTATATCTCAAAGTGTTAGGCGGATTGTGGAGTGCAATTAAATCTGTGCAATAACTTAAAGTGTTCATAAATACAAGCTCGCCGCTCTGTGCGCGTGGTAACGTCCCCCGCATACTTCTTGTGTGAGCAAGAAGGGCTCATAATTCGTCACTGTCTAACTAAGCGGCGGCTGCGGATATTGTGGACTTGTGGCGCAAGCGCAAGCAATAGTACCTTGTTTACGAAGATTTTACCACAAATTGGTGGTTTTCGGCCGCTACGTGAAGGGTACTAAAATAAACTTGTTGTCTGCGCTACAATGGTTAATTGTGCAGCCTGTGCGAAGGTTCTAAGACCTAATCAACAAATAAAATGCACAACATGCTCGAGTATATTTCACCCAATTTGTGTAAATCTAGCTGAACCTAAAAAGCTCTCTGAAGAGACCAGACTAAGCTTTATTTGCCCAACATGTCAAACCAAAATACCTCGTCGCGATAACACAAATACGCCGGTACGCGCGGCACTGTCGTCTGCCCCCAGCTCTGACGATGGCGCGAATAACATTACTCAGCGAGATGTGTCGCGTAAGGTCAACGAGAGCCCCCCCATGATCGCCACAGACACAGATTCGTTCAGCGCTCTAGCACAAGAGATCAGGTTGCTTCGGAAAGATGTCTACGAAATAAAAACACAAATGACGTCGCTAACCGACCACATTACTAAATGTAGCTCCCGCCTCGACGAGTGTGAAAAAAAGCTGATTACGACGGAAGACCGATTACATTCTCTCGAAGATAGATCTACGGTTATTATGTCCTTGGAAAATACGATATGCTTACTTCGCGAACAGCAGCGATCAGCGGCACAAGCATCGTTAAAAAATGAAATTGAGATATTGGGAATCAATGAGACTAGCAACGAAAATCTGATTCACATAGTCCTAGTCATAGCTCAGAAAATCGGCGTACCTCTTGACGACAAAGACTTAGACTACGTAACTCGCGTCGGACCCTACCGTAGAAACAAGGAGGCCTCCATATCAGAGGATGGCACATCAAATCAGCCGCGGCCGTTAGTCGTGAGGTTCCTGCGCCGTCATCAACGTGACCATTTTCTAAAATTAGCTAAAACTAAACGTAACCTGAACTGTTCTGACATCGAGGTAGCCGGCGCTCAGCGTGTTATATATTTCAACGAGCGCCTTACTCAAGAAAACCGCCAGTTATTTCGTACAGCCCGTCTTCGCTGCAAAGGAAGTGGACACAAGTATTGTTGGACAAAAAACGGCACAGTCTACGTCAGGAAACAAGACGGCAGCTCAGCTATCACTATCAAATCTTTGGAAGACCTACTACGCTATTTTGATGAGCTTCGCTAAGCTTTTATTGGAAAAATATATAAACAACGCGGCGAATTGTACGTTTGTCCATCTCAGTAGAAATTATTTGTATAGAACTAAATCAAAATCAATCAATTTAAACTTAATTTGCATTTTATTATTTTTAATTTTTTCAATTGTATATTATAAGAGTTATTATTATCAGAACGAGTCAAAATCAGTTTTAAATTTTATATTTTTAAATCAATTTCATAGGAAAACTTTATTTTGCTTTTCTGCATGTTATCCCTATACTAGGTTTATTAGAAATCAGCTACACAGAACTAAATTAGTAAATTTTTATTTTAATCAAACCGCACTTCTAGAAACAACTAAGGGAAGTCTACATTTTATCAATTGTTACCGGGAGTTTGAAGCTAAATTTATTTTGTACAATACATTAAAACACTTCAACACTAAACACAACGCAAAAACAAATATTCACAACACATTATGCATAACACGACAAAATGGAAAAATGACAAACGCCAGTCCGACTAATTATCTTTGTCAACTTTTACTGTACCAAAATGGTTTTACCTAGCCTTGCCCAAGAAATTGACGAAACCATATCTATTGATTGTCATTCTCATTGTAGTTTAGAGTTATGCAAACAATTCTGGACGTCTGCGCCATACAACTTTAAATTCTTAAGTATGAATATTAGAAGTCTACAACGTAATTTTAGTGATTTTACTGTCGCATTGAAACGTCTGGACTCAGATATTGATATTGTTATTTTGACGGAATGTTGGTTATCTGAAGCATCTATTATAGACATATTACCCGGGTACAACTCTTTCCGCTCTTCATCACAGCTAAACAAAAGCGGTGGAGTCGTCATTTACGTAAAGGATTCATATGCTTGTTCAACGTTAGATGTAAAACTTGATGACGCAGATTGCTTAATTGTTACCGTAGATAACACGATTACGGTGCTGGGAATATACCGGTCTCCTTCTATACCTTCTTTGGATAAATTTTTAAATTCCCTTGACCTGTTATTGCTGCAGTTAGAAAACACCTCCAATGTAGTAGTTGCCGGCGATATGAATATTGATCTCTGCGACCCCACAAATAATCAACTACCTGATTACACATGTCTTATGGCATCCCATTGTCTTCTTCCCGCCATCTCTAAGCCGACTAGAGGCCTTGCTTGTCTGGACCATATATTCATAAAGTCCCGTTTCAAGTCGGTAGGAACAGTATGCGTAGCATCTATCACGGATCACTACCCTGTTCTAGCAGGGCTCTTGGTCTCGAAACATACTAGTAAATGCACTTCACGTTGGCGACTTAAAACGGATATTAACGCTGCAGCTTCTATATTGAATAAAACGGACTGGTCGGAAGTTATTACTGACACAAACATTAATACATCGGTTTCATCTTTCTATAGAATAATTAATAACAGTCTTAAGTCTAACACTAAAAAGGTACAGATAAGCCGCAAAAAGGTAATTTTAAAGCCCTGGATAACGGCTGGCCTTATCCGATGTATGAGGCATCGCGATAAGCTTCACCAAGACTGTAAGGCATCACCCAGAGACACTGTCTGTCGAAAGGTCTACACTAGATACAGAAACTTCTGCTGTAATCTCCTACGGAAGATGAAAGCAGATTATAATAGCCGACTTATTACCGACAATAAAGAGAATCCAAAGAAACTTTGGAAGTCAATCAAGAACATCTGCCAACCATCGACCGGCACTAATGAAGCTGAAGAGTTGCTTAAATCTAATGACGATGCGAAGGCGTCACTTAACAACGCCAATAGCCACTTTGTCACAGTCGGAAGCAAGTATGCTGAATCTATCTTAACTGGGCTAAATGAGACTGAACAATCTCTGACGAATTCTTACAGGTCACGTACGGCGAGCGCTCCCTCACTTTTTATGTACCCAACCGACCCATCTGAAGTTACTGCAACAATACTGAAACTTAATCAAGAAAGCGCTCCCGGTTTAGATAACCTAACTGTTCCATTATTGAGAGCGTCTCTTCCCGCAATAGCTGCTCCTCTAGCTCATATCTTTAACCTAAGTCTTGAGAGTGGCGAATTCCCAGATGTCTGGAAGACTGCAGCAATATCGCCTATTTATAAGTGCGGCTTGAAGAGTTCTCCCGACAACTATAGGCCGATTGCTCTTCTGAGTATCCTATCAAAGGTCATGGAGAAAATTGTAAGTAGCCGCTTGGTTCCCTTCTTAGAATCACAGAAGATCATATCTGAAAGGCAATTTGGTTTTAGAAGAGGTAAATCGACCGAAGATGCGGTTGCACTTTTTACTAACTTAGTGTCTTCTCACGTCGATGGTGGCAGGTTCTGTTTAGGTGTCTTTATCGACCTGGCGAAGGCATTCGATACCGTGTCGATTAAGTTGCTTTTAAAGAAGCTTGAAGCAGCCGGAGTACGTGGAGTCGCACACAACTGGTTCAAGAGCTACTTGTCAAATCGAAGGCAATGCGTTAAAATATCAAATCAACTAAGCTCTGAGCTTCCAATTAACTACGGTGTGCCCCAGGGTAGCGTCTTGGGACCTACCCTGTTTAACCTCTACTTAAACGATATCCTACAACTAAAACTAAAAAAGGCCGAAATTGTTGCATACGCAGATGATACGGCAATTTTGTTTTATGGTGATAGCTGGGAGAACGCGTACTTAGCCGCAGAAGAGGGGCTGTTGAAGACGGTAACGGCTCTTAACAAAAACCTACTAACAATGAATGTTAAAAAAA
Source organism: Eupithecia pulchellata (assembly GCA_963931895.1). NCBI lineage: Eukaryota > Metazoa > Arthropoda > Insecta > Lepidoptera > Geometridae > Eupithecia > Eupithecia pulchellata. The sequence goes on from OZ007523.1 coordinate 12,950,352, forward strand.
CTAAATACCTAGCATTCTCGAAAACTGTAGTAGCCAATCCCCCCGCCTTCCTAACTATCAGTGTCCCCGATGGTTCCACACGTACTGGCGAGAATTATCATAGCACTGTTAATGCTATCGACCGCACCACTAGCATAAAATATCTAGGCGTTGTGCTCGATGAGAGTCTTTCGTATAAATATCACATCGCAGACATGACAGCCCGAGTTAGGAAACTAATCTTTGTCATGAAACGATTACGCGACTGCACCCCTAGAGATGTTTTGAAAACTGTGTATGTGTCGTTATGTCAGTCGATAATACAGTACTGTATCTCAGTTTGGGGAAGTGCTGGTAAAACTCTCTTCATGAAATTAGAGAGAGCCCAAAGGGCATTAATCAAGGTTACTCTTAAAAAACCGTTCCGTTTCCCAACAGACGACCTCTACAGAGAGTTTAACGTACTTCGGGTACGACAGCTCTTCATCTTAAGTGCAGCTATTAAGACACATAGAAGCATCAAAGCCCTCCCAAACTACGACGATATTATGGCAAAACGTGTGTACAAAATTCCTACACCAAAGACGCATTCACTCATGGCAAGACGCAGTCCAGCCTTCTCCTTACCCTGCACATATAATAAATTATGTAAGCTCTGTGAATTGAAAGATAAATCACTATTCTCATGTAAATCACTGATTAAAAACAAGCTCCTTGAACTGACCTATTCCGAAACTGAAGCCCTCATTTGACTTGGTACTCGCAGACCGAACACTCACACTCACATACTCTACATTTCCACACATGACTCACACGCCTGTGTTGCCCAACCTCTTGGAGGCTTTGGCGCCGCATGAGGCCTAGTACACACACTCACTACACTCACACACAGTACACAGACAAACACTCTAGGTACACTATACACTCGACACACAATCTCACAAACTCTCCGGCACACAATCCATTCAAAATCAATCTGTAATTAATTAAAATTATACTATTTAAATAATACTATTTCATGTAATTCTGCATGTTAGTTATTATAATTAATCGCTTATTTATTCTTACACGTATAAAACAAAACATAAACAAATATTGAAAGGAAATCTACTAGTGTTCTAAATACATATTGTTAACGCACTCACGGACCTCAAGACACAAGCATTCATGCTTAGTTTGAGATCCACCGGCAATGTACTAAACACTTATACAACTGTTTTGGTAAATAAATGAATTTTATTTATTTTTTATTTTTATTGTGCTATAAATTGTCATTACAGGATTCTATAGTGCTGCCGGGTCCACCAGGTAACCAACCAGTTTGCAATGTCTTTAATATATCCAGCAGAGGACTAAGAATAGGCTGATGATAATGCCATGTATACATATAAATACACAGGTAGAGAGTACTATAATTATCCTCTGTTTGAAGCGATCCCAGGCTCCGCTCCACCACAATTCTCTTCAAGAGGTGTAAGCGATTAGCATTGTGAAACAAATTACTCGATATCGTAAGTAACTTTGTACCTAGGATCGCTCCTGTAGCCAATTTATGTTATTAACTTTATTATTTCCATTCGCTACGCTTTAATATTTTCTTGGTATTTACTTCCTTTGAACTTATTTAGTTTCAAAGTAGCAGTTGAGTGCTGAAAGGCGAGATGGCAGAAAGGTAAAGTTTATGAGTTTTTAGAGTTCCGTGTCTTTAAGAGCACAAATTTTACGGTCGAATTAATATTGCAGGCTGTGGCTGCAAGGGTGGGGTCGAATATCTGGTACTAGGTTTTCCCCGCGGCTTTGCACGCGTGTTGGCTAAGTCCTTCCGCACGATTCTTATCAGAATACTCGTACGTCAACTGCTCAATATGCTTCTCCTAAGCAAGAAGGCCGTGTGGTGCCGGCATAGAATTTCACCACCCCAACTCTTCCCGTGGGTGTCGTAAGAGGCGACTAAGGGAAACACACCGGGGGGCGGGCAGCAGCGCCTTCTGCAGAACAACTACACCGAACTGCGATCCCCAACCCGCATGCCCAGCGTGGGGATTATGGGCAATAACCCCCAAATAATGATGCCATCTATGGCGCTCATTAGGGGAGGCATTATGTCCAGCAGTGGACTATTATAGGCTGGTGATGTTGATGTTGAAGCAAGAAGGGTTTTGCCATAATAATCACGCTTGGCTGGCGGCTTTTTAGATTTTGTTATCATAGTGGGTGCTCGCACCCAGAGCGCTACCTCATACCTTAAAAATTAAATAAATCGCAAAAATTTTCGATCTCGGCGGAACTTGAACCTGCGACCTTTCCTCAAGTACGGGTCACGCTAACCAACTGCGCCACGAAATCACTTACCCGAATAGAGGATAATCTTTTTATCTTTGGGACTTTCTTTGGACTGTAGCTTCACATACATGGGAAACATATTTGTATTTGATTTCGCGGCGCATTTGGTTAGTGCGTCCCGTACTGAGGGAAAAGTGCAGGTTCTAGACCCGCCGAAATCGAAAATTTGTGGGATTTATTTAGCTTCTATGATAATTTTTACAATAATCCGTTTAGTCGTGTCTGTATCCGTCATTTATCAGGTAAATAATAGGTTGACTTACTTAAATCAGTAGCTAACTAGTGATATTTCTCAAGAAAACAGGCTCAGAAATAGCAGTGCTATTAGTAAACTATTATGAATAAGGGGTTCAATAAAATCGTATTGAAAATGAGAATAAGCCTACCCTAATGCTTTTGATTTTCAATAAATAATATCTATATTTTTGCATATCAAAATAATTGTCAGTGGTCAGATTGTTAAATGTAGTTGAACTTGGAAATAAATCCCCAGAAGTTCTCTACAAACATTTTCAGTGAATGGTATTATTCAAAAAGTTGTTTTATGAATAGAAAGCCCCACGTTTTAATTGCAAAAACGTTTAGTTCAAAAGGATTATATTTTATCTCTGGGGATATTCAAACGAACTGGGGCCTATTTTTCTATGATTACGGCAAAGCAGGACAGTCAACGATAAAAATAAGGAAGGCGAATCTTTTTTACTCGTAAATAATCTTCTTCTTACCATGATAGTTTCAAAAGATTTATCTTTTTCTAAGTGCTTTGTACCAGTTTAAAGATGATATAAATGATTTTTTATGACTTTAAGGTAGGTTTTTTATCTTCTTGTCATTTCATACCCAAATGACCATAATAAGCTTACCTATTACTCCCACCTTTTAGTACTACTTTGATAATCATCAAATCAGCCTTTTAACTCCACCGGTCTAGTTATTAACTAGACCGGTGGAGACAGAAGATACTAGACTCTAGTATCTCTGTCTCACACCAGCTCAATCGGTCCCGTTCGAATTTCAACCACAGTGGCCTATATGATGCTAGAACAGAACCCAGAAAATGCTTTTGGACCTCTTTACTTGGGTAAATTTTTTCGTTGAATGTAAGCCAGAAAAGTTTTTTGGATTTTCATAAACAACTCTTAAGTTATATGTTACAGCCTTAGAGAATTTAGAACGTTACAGCAATCTTATTATTCTATAAATACTAAAATCAAAAAAAACTAGTCTATTTAACCTTGTCTGTCAGTGCAAAAAACTTTTAACTAAAATAATAAATAAAGAATTTAATTTTCTAAACTATAATTTAGTCAACATCAACAACATCAACAACATCACCAGCCTATAATAGTCCACTGCTGGACATAGGCCTCCCCTAATGAGCGCCATAGATGGCATCATTATTTGGGGGTTATTGCCCATAATCCCCACGCTGGGCATGCGGGTTGAGGATCGCAGTTCGGTGTAGATGTTCTGCAGAAGGCGCTGCTGCCCGCCCTCCGGTGTGTTTCCCTTAGTCGCCTCTTACGACACCCACGGGAAGAGTTGGGGTGGTGAAATTCTATGCCGGCACCACACGGCTAATATAACATAATTTAGTCAGTCACCTACAATAGACAAAAGAAAAAATAATTAATCTTCTCTTGCAAAAAAGTTAAAATTATAATTTTTAGGACATTCGTTGCTTTTGAATTCAACCTATAAAATTAAGTAGTGAACTCAAGGTCTCATTCCACTACAGCGAACGACAAACTTCGCACCTAGTCCATTTTAACTCTCTAAACCAAATTTCGTGTTTTGTTTCGGCCAATTTTGAATTTTAATACACCGAATTAGAGTATCGATTTACAAAAAAAAAAAGAAACGAAACAATCAAATGCGAATTGTGGAGAATCAAAATACAGTCTCAGGTTAAGGTCGATTTACATCAAACGAACACAGAGCCAGAGCTAGAACAATAGCTAGAACACGCAAGAACGCTTTGATGAGACCGCTCAGTGGCGCGAGCGCGTCCGAACACGCTAGAATGCTCCAAGCAACTGTTCACGCCGTGTTGTAAAAGTTTTATGTCACATGGTAAGTAATATTAAATAAGATTCTTAAGCTAATTATAATTATTAAATATAAACTAAAAATTCCAACGCAGCAGTCAGTTAGCAGCTTTAGGTAGATTATTAAGAAGAACTCCAAGCTCGCCGCGATCTTTTATTTAATGATGTTACGAATCTTTTCTTCTAAGTAATTTACGGATAACTTTTGACTTGTTGCTTTCAATCACGGGGCAGTTAAGGGGCACATTAGCGTAGCTTCTAGAATGGAATAAATACCTACGGGAAGTAGCTAGTCCGCTGATTAGTTAATCAATTATTAAATGTGTCAAATAACTTCTCTAACCGCCATGTCGTTGACACGAGATTTGATCATTGATCATCTAATAATGTCTTATGGAGATTATCAGCGTACTACTTGCTATTATCTATATACTTATGCAATTTGTTGCATTTAGTATTATCAGTCTTCAAGTACTTAGATAGGTACTTGATGACTTATATACTAAAAGGAATAAATGTACTAAGCACAAGCTCTGCTCAGTAGGTACATTTATTCCTAAAAATCTTTATTTCTATATACTTATTAAGTATTTTATCTTTAAGTGTGTACTGAGTTTTTAATTCATGTATAGTCTTTATCAGAAAAAATTTAAAAAATTACAATAAAGAGAAACAAAATGTTTTGATGTTTCGTTCTTTGCTTATCCTTTTGTTTTAAGGTTACGTACATTTTGAACGTAGGCAGAATTGAAAGTGCCAAAATGTTTTGTATTATTTTAGGCTCTTTTTCATATATGTTTAATTTAATTTTCATGTTTTAAATTCGTATTCAACTTGAAATGGCTCACGGGCAGCTCAAAAGGGGTTGTCATGCGAAAGAATTATATCATTGAAATGGATTATTTATTTTTTGACAGAGGGATTTTGAATAGGACGGGGAAATATTGTTTGTGCTGCGGCAAGCTGGTATGGTAAATATTTTGTTTAATACTTATTGCTTTAAAACTTTAATTGCCAACGATGTACCTATTTGAAATTTTGCCAGTACAAGCTGCGATTGAGGATTACCGGGGTAGCCGTTTTCAAAAACTAAATTTTGTAAGGTCTTATTAATTAGCAAAGAAATTACAATTAAATAACAGAACCAAATTAGTATCTACAATTGAAACAATTGAGGGAACTGCAGATTGTTGCTAACAATTTATAGGTAGCTCAACTGATTCAAATCAATATCAGTCGAAAGCGTCCTCGGCTACATTGCCTCTATATATGGCAATGTTAATGCGCTGTGCCGTACTAGCAGTGGCAAAAGCCTATCTATCTATACTTATATTATAAAGAGGAAAGATTTGATTGTTTGTTTGTTTGAATTGAATAGGCTCCGAAACTACTGGACTGATTTGAAAAATTATTTCACGATTAGAATCTTTAATTTCCATGAACATAGGCTATAGAATATATTCAAAAAGTTAGGGATCCGCATATTTTTTTGTTAAATACCTTTGACTCCTGTCGCGCATAGTACCAACTGGGAATTTATCCTGAGTATTTGCTGATACTTGAACAGGCCTTCTTCTCTGCTTTCAACAAATACTGCGCCAAATAACTGCGAAAAGCTACTTACCAAATTACGTAGGTCTTATATTTACCTTGAATCAAGTAAAAAGGTGTCATCAACACCACTCCCAGAGGGTTAGGCTAGAGTTGCGTGACGAATTCAATAATTGTTTTGTTCCACTCGCATTTTAATCTGTAACATGAAGATACCTTGACGTTAACGTCACTTAGCTACTATTTGCTATCTAGGTATAGTTAGGTCGTCTTATACCTAAACGTAAAAAAAGGCTAAGAAAAAAGGCTTTTATTTGATAATAATGATAAGATCGTCGCGCTACATAGCAACTGAAACAACAGACCAAAGAATAAACTCTACCTCTTATATAAGCTAATGGCTTTACATAGCAAAAAGGGATTTTTTAGAATGAAAGTTTGACACGCCCGCTAATCTTACTACGAAGCCATTATCAGAAGAATTTGTATCCGACAGTGAATAATTATTAATGGTTGATAAAAAATTGATGAATTGATCCATAGTGTTTCTTCCGTACCTACCCTGATTATGTGTAAAACTTACTATTCAAAATGGTTGTTTAGCTTGTTGATCCTCGCTTGTTCTGGAGAAGAAAAATAAGGTAGGTATCAGAAGCTGAATAATGTTCAATACCTATCACTTGTTGGCTCTGTATTGGTGATTTTTTCTTCGAAAGCTGCCAAAAAACCCTGTCTAACTGTATAGAAAATGTATCAAGCTAGGTTTATTTAACCCCTGAAATCCCAGTCCTAACTCTTTCACCTATCTTATCAATTATATTTTTATAATTTAATAATATTTTGTATAATTAACATTAATAAATAATTATTTTGTGTCATTCCATAGGGCTTTTCATATTGTGCTGTCCTTATGTTGATGCTATGTCGTCGACTTTCACTTCCCTTCCACAAATTTGCTAAAAATAGCAAATAATTTTTCATGCATTATTATAAGTTTTTTTTATAAAACCGATAAAACCGAAAAGCAAACGGTCCTTAATCAATAAGTAAAAGATTTATCTCTTAGGACTTCTTAGGATGCATTATGTAATTTTTTAATACAAGTCGTTATTTGTCAAAGAATTTGTTAAAGCATTCATCTTAGGAAAATTATACTTCGAACAATATCTTGGATTACATACACAATTGGTGGACATTTTCAAGATAGTTATGTAGTATATTTGGGACACATTTTGCTATCTCAGGAATAGTCAAGAAACATCGAAGTCTTAAAATTTTTGATTGGCGGTTTAATTAATTAGACAAAAATGTTTTGGCACTTGAAAAAACGAGCTCGTTTATAAATAGCTCTGATCTTCTCACTCAAGAGTAAAACATATCTTCTAATTCTGCTCTTAATCTATCTCGTAGCGGATGTCGATATAATTGCACACTGATAAGTGTATCACGACGTACCCCTTCGACTACAATGCCTCGGAAGACCGAGAACGCCTAAAGAGGCATGCACCGGCGTCAGCGAGCTGCTGGCTTTTCTGGAGGACATCGGGTGGGTAGCAGCCCCCACGCACCCGTCACGCAAAAAGCGCCCACCTGTGGCCTAACGGCGGAAACCAGTCCAGAAATACGTAGGTACACCTTCGCTGTTGGAATTTGGTTCAAACAAGTTCCCCAAGCGAAAAGGCGGCCTATAGTACTTATCATATGCAATGTCTTTTGTTATTTTTTTCGGGTGTACATTAAAGCATTTTATTTATGCTTTTATTAGCATTTTAGATACCTTAGATATGTGCTTTATTACGTCAGACACTCGTAGTTAGCCGTACATTACCCTACATCAACCGAATACAATGTCCTTCTAGCGTGACACACCCTGTGATTTATGAGGACATTTTATATTTTAACGACCATTTTCACTGGTTTATTGTGGTTATTACATTAAAATAGCGATGGGCTTGCAGTGTATCACGACATGAAGCGGTGACACGAAGAGTTTTAACCGTTTTTTCTGAATTTTGTACTAAATAAAAAATAAATAATTCTGGACATTTTGAGTGAAATGTAGTCGCAATATAAGCTGATATTATGTTTGCGGGATAGGAAAACCAAACCGTTAATAGCATAAAACAGAGAAATTTGGCAATAATAATGTAATACGATGGCTTAGCCATGTGCGCGACACATAAAATAAATAATGCTGGACAATCCACACAGCATCATCTTGCTCATTGAATTGAGCAGAGCTTGTGTTATGGGTGCTGATTGATATACTTGTGTTTATCAAAATACATAAATCCAAAACAGCTTACATTTACGTAAATTAACAAAAACATAACCCTTTATGTACATGAAAGGAACTGCGAGTCGTACTCATGCGAAAATTAAAAACGACTCCGAGTTACGAGTGGCTACTGAAATAGCTCCCGAAAAAGTTGTTTTGTCATGTCATAGCAGACCGTAGCTCGCTACGTCGTAGCAGACCATAGCTTGCTACGGCGTAGCGAACCATTTCTGAATCTATTGTTTATACTTTATAGGTAGTTTGCAAGGTATATTTGGATGGTCCAATCCCAGTTTTAAATTAGTCGTTTCGATCAATATTTTGATTTTGAAGGGAATGAGTTTACTATGTAAAAGCTCATTTTATGAGGCTCGGATTTCAGCTCGAAGCCGAAAAAATAATTGTACACGGGCTCTAGGTAACTATTAATAAAATGGTACAATTGTATTTCGTACAGATTGATTGTAGACATTTTAGACTTATTATTTACCAGCGATCCGCTCCGACTTCACACGGCTGCAATACTGAAACTAATGCATAATAAACCTTCATCTTGAATTACTCTATCTATTAAAACCGCATCAAGTTCCGTTACATAGTTAGCATACACAGGGACAACCACAGAGAAGCGACTTTTTTAAACTATGTAGTGATTAGAATGGGTAAGTGTCCATCCCATCCACGCCAATTTCATCCACTTCGGATGAGTGAATATTATATTCATCGACTCATCCGTTTCATATTTTCTTTTAAACCGGGTACCGATTTGGTACAACCGCTTATTCCATCATAAATATGTCATGTCATTAGTAAATAGCTACATTCTTTCCAGTTTTGAGACAGAGAAGAATGAATCTAAGGGGTGTTCCAAAATTACAGCTCTTGAAGCTTTTAAAAAGATTGTCGTAGTCATCCATCTTATTTGTACAGACACAGGGTGTTTATCTTTTGTGGTATATGAAAATTGTATACTCTGAGGGTTTATGTATAGATTGGGGATTTTAGGAACTCGGGTAATATTTTCTACTTAGTTTATTTCTTTATATCTACTTTTTTTATATCTACTTGGTTTATTTCATGACTTTAATATGTATAGGTGAAACTACAAATATATATTAAAAAGTAAAGCCTCAGTCAGTATCGATAGAAAATTATTATGCTAGTAGACTTTTACATCGTCGGGTTCATTTATTTATTTTAGGAAAACTTATAGCTAAACACAAAAAAAGAAATGAAATATAAATAAGGAAGTCCAGTAAAATTTTTTTGGTGGTAACCATAATATATTTCACATTTTATGTTTATTTATTGAGAAAATGTAGTCGCCTTAATTAAACTTCGATAAACAGTTTTGGAAAGTACAAATAATAGCTGCTTTGCAATGATGCCCCGCACGTGCATATTTACTAATATTGAGTTTTTCTACTCAGTCTTAGACTCTCATATCTCGTCAGACCCACATTTTAACAGCCAAAATAAAAGTGGGGTATTGAGATGGAACATACTGAATAAATCTGCTACATACATACATACATACACAAACCCGTATGCTGACCTGATAAGCCTAAAACCTATCTAGTGATTTAGCTTCGAATCCGTACAAATCCGATGCCCATTTATAAAATGGCAAGGCCGACTACAAAACGAACGCTGATCTGTTTTGATTACTTAATTAATTTCATTTGACGAGATGGCTAAGATGACTTAGGCATATTATTGACCGTTGATCGCTCAACAAATGGCTTAAACAATTATTGAACCACCATTCGCAATCGCCTAGCATGTAGTTCTACAAATGGGCAGATTTTAACGTAGCGGTGAAATAATTATGACCTAATTAAGATTTTTTTACTTGAAATGATTAGATCTAGTGTTTACAATTGAAAAAATTTAGTTAACTGTTGCAAACAAACTACAGGCAGCTCTACTGATCCATGTCAATACCAGTTGGAAGTATACCCAAGATGCCGGCTAGTGGCTGCATTGCCTCGCTGTATGGCAATGCTGATGCCCTGCGCCAGATACTGACAGCTCTCGGGTCACACGTCGCTTCGAACAGACTCTCAGATAACTTTTTGAAAATCCGTAGAGCCTCGGTACCCCACGGACCTAGGTTCTCGACTCCAAGGGGAGCAAATTTAGGTTAATGAAACAGTATATATGAGATACCTTACCTCTATCGTAAATTATGTGTTACACAGAATTACAATTAAGTTCTACTTTCAGAGCTTTGTGGGTCTCCTGGGCACAAGTGACCCGACACCAACAAAACTCTGGCTACGGAAAAACAAAATGATTTAAAAGTTTAGACCTTTTCATTGTCCTTATTTTTACGCAGAGTTAGATTAATTATGTTAAGTGGGTCATTGCCGCACACGTAGTTTTTAGGATCTACTGAATTTTAAAACATTAAATTTTTCAACAATTCTCACAGTGCTTAATTTTTTTTTATGTGTTTGTCTAGTCATCTAGATGTATATTTATATGACCTAGATTTAGGCAAAACATTCCCTCTCTGTCAACCATGTTAATAAAGAATTTGATTTGATTTGAGTGGGGGTATACAGGTCTACATTCTGCTTTTTCTACCAGCAAGTGACGGCCAGACATATGGAATAAGTCCTATTTAGATTCTTAATGATAATTAAAGGGAATGGCTTATCCCTTCTTAGCCTCTTAATTATGTCGACGAAATTAGGAAAGCTATTATTAGGCTGAATCCTGGGTGAAGCACAGAATAGATGGAGTTAGGCTACGGGGACTTATGAATTTCTGGAACCTAGTACCAAATTTTTTTGGAATTTGAGAATATTTTATTTTTTTTTAGTTTGGTTTACTATTATTTGTATTATAATAGTATTCTACCACAAGTTTTTTTTGAAAATACTTACCACAAATACTAAGAAAACATGTGATTTTTTGATGTAAAATCGATTTGTTTTAATTTCATTTACGAAAATATTTTGCTGTGTCTTTGTTTACTTGTGTCAATACCAGACAGAGTGAAAAATAACTATGCTTTAAGTAAGCAGACAATTATGAATAAGAGTAGTGAAGTTATCTAGTACACATAATTATAATACTCTGTTAGTTAAGGGCTAGATGATGTTGTGTGGATTGCACAGCATTATTTAATATTGACCTTAAGTAAGTAAATAAGAGAGTACCCGTCGTGTATTGTTAAATGTTTGTTCTGTCGATTAAAAGTTTTATGACGTACTATGAAGTTCAAGTTTGGTAGCAGTTACATATTCAAAATTGTCCATGTAACTTGTTCTCATTTTATATCAAACTAGCAGTCCGCCCCGGCTTAGCACAGGTACTTAACGAATATTTCAAAAATATTTTTTTTTTTAACATACTTACACGTTAGTTTATTCTAATTTATTATTTTAACTATTCTTATTCAGCGTAAACAAAATCGTTTGATTTGACAGATTAAACATGGATAGGAATGTCAAATGGACACTCGTAATACGGTATTTCCATCTAATTTTCGTTCAGAAGACGGCCAAGTATCACGTGACCGCTGACTGGCAGGTATTACAAGTTCATATTACAAAAAAGGCGTGCAGTTCAGTTTGCGGCGTATATTGCCTGGAATTAAGAGATCATAATAGGCCCCCAGGTCTTCAGGGATAAAGTAGGATTCTAATAATGAAAGACTTGTTATACTTACTTGTTCTTGTTACTTGTTATTTTATTGTTCATATCGGTCCAATAGTTTCCTAGGCTACTCAATTCAAACGAAAAGATAAACAATCAAACCTTTCTTCTTAAAAATAATAATATAGATAAAAATACAAACAAACAAACGACATCTCAACCTAAATGCCTTTGTGCCTCCGTTTCGTCGCGGGTAAAACGAACAGTTCAAGGAAAAAAAATAATAAATCAGTTTTACTTTGCTACTTATTAATAAATTTTATTTGCTTTTAATAACTAAACTTAGTAGTAGATACTAAGTTTAGTTGGCAGAATTATTATTTACTACATAAAAAAAATTATGTGGATGTTTCATGTAAAAGAGAATATTGATGATAATTATAATTATACTCTTCAGAAGGTACAGTCATTCTCTAAAAAAAAAAAAAAAAGTTCTATAAAGTTAAGTTTACTCTCTTAAAGGTGACTCGAATAACATCTACCTCTAGATATAAACGATTCAGGGCATAAAGCTGTTATTTGTGTTTGTGCACCCTAAGTAATTAATGTTGTGCATTCCCGTTAGAAGTAGACATTCTATTCAGAAACTTTATGATTGTGTTCGTTGTTAATGCTTTATTATGTGTATTGTTGACATAAAAGATAATTAAATATGAGGAAAATTCAAACAACATAAATAATTGTCCGCCATAAACGTTAGAACATCCCCTTACTTCCAGAAGTTCATTTTTTATTGTGTAGGTACCTACTTCATTTGTGGATTGGTTTATAATTCTTAATTTAAAATAATTTTATTTAATGTTTAGCGGTGGTAGGAACAATCGGGAACTTTTTATTCCCTACTGTTCCTAGTAGGAATGATCGGGAATTTTTTTTCCCGATTGTTCCTAGTAGGAACGCAGGGGTAGGAATAATCGGGAATAGGCGCTACCTGTAGTTTGTTCGCAAGTCTGCAGTTAGCTTAATTGTTTCAATTGTAAATACTAGCTCTTATCTACTATAAATTAAAGAATAATAATGTATTAAGGCGAAAGATTATTTTTAAATTCCAGTTTTCTTAGCTATTCCTAGGGGAAAACTGGAATAAACCATTCTAGGTGTGTATTAACGTTTTTTTTTTCTCATTTTTAACGTATATGGACATTGTTTGGACAAAATAAAAGAGAAAATGTCTCTTGAAGCTATCACTAGTTGAATATTTATACAATTTGTCGTTCAGAGACTCGGACATCACGTTACGCCGCGGGCGTTTTGCAGCCACAAACGTGCTTATACAGCCACTGGCTTTCATGATGTACCATTTATTTTTACATCATTTATTGAATGAAAACAACGGAAGCAGAATAAAACTGAGTTCAGTTTACAAGGAATGAAAACACGGTCACTCCGGTGATGACAAACTTACTGGAATATCAACGTACATTATCTACTTACGACATAGTGGGTCCGCCGTGCTTGTTGCTCTATGGCTTTCGATTTGAACTTCAATATGTAGGTACCAAGTAGGTACTATGATAAACATATATGTATGATATGATATGATATTGTATGGTGATTTATTTACAAGCGATCAAGTTGAAAGAAGACGATGAATAGATTATTGTTTGAATTTAATGGTGTCAATTCAGCGGTCACCAACTAGCCTAAACTAAATTAAAATTTGAATTTAGAGCCTCTTTAGTACAAGTGCTATTCAGATGATACCATTTTAGAATGAACTAAACTAATTATAGTTTGACAGGACTAAAATTGATTTTAGTTGCTCAATTTAGTATAGATGCCGCTTTTCGTATTCTGTTGTACCACTTATGTGTCAGATTTCCACTAATTTTGACTAAAAATGGTTAAGTTTAGAACACTGTAAAACGTTGCGTACTAATTATAGTTGGTGTAGCGGCAGTTCATGTTTTCCTACATAATTTGATTTGTTGATATTTTTATAGAAAATTTTTAAGTCAGAAATAAATTAGGGTTAAACTATAATTAAAGTCTGTGTTTTATAGTAGGAACCTAAACTAAAAAATTCTCTCAGTAGGTCAGAGATGATGGAAAGTAGGAAAATTAACTTATGGTGGGGCTTTAAAGCAAAACAATAATTATCAAGAATATTGAGGCTAGTTACAGCGTTAGTTACAACCATGCATACATAAATAATTCAAACACTAGTCTATTTTTAAATTTTATTTATATTATTTGCACCAAATTCTCCTCTTGAAGTATTGGCGGTATCCAGTGCTCAGATCGCCTCGGCTAATACTCGGGATGCTTTTACAATGGAGTTCAATCGTTGGCTGTCTGCATTGAGGGCCTCCACCAGCTGAACAGCAGGGAAAGGCAGGTCTAGCGTGGGACGATGGGATTTGACCGGGCGCTGGCTGGCCCGTCTGTTGTTTGTAAGCCCTAAAAAAACAGTTTAGTAGGTATTCAGAGACCTATAGAAACTATAGTACCACCTAGAAGAGTATAGGCATGTATCTATATTATAAGGATATACAAGTAGTTTTACTATACCTACCTATAGTACCTATACTTATCCTTAATAACATTCCCATGTGGTGTGAAAAGATAATAGACACAGATACAAAATTAATATACTACGATGTCGAGGATTTTGTCGTCCATGTCATTGATAATGGCCCGGCCGTCAGATGGTCCGTTTCCGGCTATCAATAGGTTGATTTCTCTGGCCTTTTTCGTCGTTTTGGCAACAATGATACCCCAGAGCTGAAATCATCCAAATATTAAAAAAAAAATGTTACAAAGGAAAAGCCATTTTACCTAGAAAATAATCAGGTAGGGTCATATTAATATACATAGATCATTAGTTTCTGCCCACAGCTTCGCACGTATTTTTTAAGTTTATTATATTTTGATTTCTATCTATCTCATATGAACGGAATTTCATGATAAAGTAGCCTACGTTTTATTCCAAGCTTAGAAAAATCTACCTGCATACAACATTTCAGCCTTCAGTTGGTGGTTATGGCGTACAGAGTTATAACAAAATATTCAAACTTTCGCATAGTGTTATACCTAAGTAGGTCGGTACTTACATGTTGCCATTCTTCTGCGGACCTACTGCAACCATATCTATTTAGTTCCTCACTGAGCGAGGACTACAAATCGACGAACTCTTGAGAGGCTTAATTTTCCTATAGGAAATAGAGAACGTCAGAATATACATAGGTACAAGTACTTCCATAGGTACAAAACAGTAATAAATATTGCAGGAGTGCAGAAAATGTAGTTTACAGTCTGGCTAGACCTAAAAACATGTAACTACTAGTAGTAGTACGTAGGTATGTGATTAATATGAAGGTATCACAAGAAATAATGCTTACCTCTCATCACCTCTATGAGCGTGAGGGAGACGCTCAATAAACATCTGTTGTTTTTGTTAATCCTTTTTCTTCTCGTCACATCCATTTTTATGCAAAAACCCAAATTGGAAAACAAATTTTCCATTTTCCAACAACCTAATTTTCCGCGCTAAACATGCGCACAGATAATAAAAATCGGTCATTTCATTCATTCCATTCATTCAAAATGACTCAATAATATATCTTACTGGCAACACCTGCAATTCAATTTAAATCGATTTATTAGCCTACTGATTTTAGAAATGTACTAAAACCGTGTGCTACTGAATAGGGTTTTAAAGGTTCTAAACTAAAGATAGTAATTTTTAGTATAGTATCGTTTAGTTTTGGGTCGCTCCTGAATAGACGCCAATATAAGCGGATTTAAATTAATATTAAATAAATAAATAATGACGGACAATCCACACAGCATCATCTAGCCCCAAGCTAAGCAGAGCTTGTGTTATGGGTACTAGATGACTGATATACATAATACAATGTTATTCCATATATAGATATTTTTGTATTATACATAGAAAACGACCAGAACGCCCTGAACAAATATCTGCAGATCGTACAAATATTTGTCCCGAGGCGGGAATCGAACCCGCAACCTCCTGCGTCGCAGGCGGACCTTCGCCCACTGCGCCACAGAGGTCGTCAAAGTTGGCGTATCCCTGAGCTTTTTTATTTATTTGGGTTCGGGGAACTTTAACTCGTTATCGTTATGATAAGTTAATGTATTTAGCTTGAAAAACTTATATACAATTTTTTTTGAATTTTTTTTTAGTCTTGATTAACACAAGTCACCTTCAAGAGGTTATCGATCATCTACCTATAATCCTGTCTGTATTTATAACTTAAGATATTAGAAATATGTAATAATAACGACGAAGATTGGCTACGTACTTTTACAGTACAATGAATAACAATATTTGTTACAACACTACGAATTTAAAACACAAGCAAATATACCTTGTATTTTTTTGTGCGTAGATAAATGTTACGATATTCTGAAAACTGTACTAAAACAAATAATTTACAATGAAACTACTAAAACATAAATTACAACAACACCTCCACAGCAATAGCTATAAAATTTTACAGCGGTTGCATTTATTCAAATTTCGCCTTTAAACCGTGGGCCATAAAGCATCAGACACGTCTTCACTATTTATACGTCCCTAGCGGACGGTTTCATGTAAGCTAGTGCCAATGTAGCTAGCTGAAGCTATGACAACATACTGAGTCGACGACATTTTGTAGCTTGAAAGTATTTTATAAGAGGTTTTTTAATAAAGTTTATACGGTGTATAAATTATTTCATTTATTTTATTAAATTTTTCTATACTAATATTATAAAGAGGAAAGATTTGATTGTTTGTTTGTTTGTATGTTTGTTTGTTTGTTTGTTTGTTTGTTTGTTTGTTTGTTTGTTTGTTTGTTTGTTTGTTTGTTTGAATTGAATAGGCTCCGAAACTACTGGACCGAGTTAAAAAATTCTTTCACCATTAGAATCCTTAATTTTCCGTGATGAACATAGGCTATATAATATTTTCAAAAAAGTTAGGGATCCACATGAAAAATTCAATAATTGAACCGTGGGCTGTGTATATTCAACTTCTTTTTCTATTATGGCGCGTCAGAATAGAAAAAGAGGTTGTATAGCGCACGGTGCTTGCTTTTTCTCTACGGCCAGTGTCAGTTTTGGAATGTCGAGTCAATGTCAAAAACCCCAATGCTGTTAAAAAAAGTAAAGATCCGTATGAAAACTGTGAAACCCATCGTTTTAGTGTGTATAATTTCTGAAATTGTTGTTTAATACCCGTGCGAAGCCGGGGCGGGCCGCTAGTAATATATATAAATGATCTTCCTGAATTTATCTTAATATATAAAGGAACAAGCGATTTTCTGGCGACAACGCCCAGCCTAAACCGCTGAAGTTAGAAAGCTGAAATTTGGAAGGTAGGTTCCTTTTACAACACAAGCACCCGCTAAGAAGGGATTTTTGGAAATTCCACCCCTAAGGGGGTGAAAAGGGGGATGGAAGTTTTTTTGGTCTTTTTTCTAACTCTGTAACCGGTAGCCCGATTTTCTTGAAATTTACAGGAAATACTAAACATACAAAAATATTGAACACGTGTTTCAGCATTTTCCAAAATATTCCTGAAAATAGGGTGAAATGGGTCATTCAAGTTTGAGATTCGTATTTTGGCTCCATATTGAAATGTCTATAACTTTTTGATATAGCATACTCATGACTTGAAACTTTCAGTATGTATTGAAAAAACTATAAATCAAACCACGTGTTTCAGGATTTTTCAAAAATGTTACTATATAAGTTTAAAAAGGAAGTAGAACTATTGAGGTTATTGTGGTGAAATTTATCAACCATTGACGCTATTGGCTTAGAATTTACAGAGAAAACTACACAAACAAAAATATTGAATACGTATTTTAGGATTTTTCTAAATAATCCTGAAAATGGGATTAAAACGGTTATTCAAGTTTGAGATTCGTAGTTTGCCTCCGTATTCAAATGTCTAAATCATTTTAAGTACTACGTACTTATTACTTTTGCATGTCCTATAAAAGACAAAAAAATTAATAATATGTATTTCAGGATTTTCACAATCATTCCTGAAAATGGGTTGACAGAGGTGATTTAAGTTTGAGTGATTTGTAGTTTGCTCCATATTGAAATGTTTTAACTTTTTAATGAAGGATGTAACGACATAAAATTTCAAATAGGTATACATAATACCAAGTACAATAAATAAAAATAGGTAATTCAGAATTTTTCATTAAAATTACGTTAAAAGTATAAAAAGAAGTCTCACCTAAGATTTTTTGGAATTTTTAACTTTTCTCCCAATCAGCTTGAAACAAAATTAATAAAAGTATATAATACTTATTTCTGGATTTATCAAAATAGGCCTGAAAATGGGGTGAAACGGGTTATTCAAGTTTGAGATTTATAGTTTGGCTCCGTATTGAATAACTTTTTAATATGGCGTATAGTTTACTGTTTAGTTTACAAAAAAAGGAACACGTATTTCAGAGCTTTTCATAAAAGTTACTCAATAAGTACCTATACAAAAGGTAAGGGTATTAATGACTTTTCGTTTCAAAAATATACTGTAAAAACAATGATTAAAAACAAGAGTTCCGAAGTTTTCTTTTTTTTAGTCTTTTAATAAGGACAATAATACATAAGAAGTTTTTAAGGACTTTTTAACTTATGTGACTTTTTATCCAGTGTCGAAACTACCTAGAAACTTGCTGATAATACTTAAAATATCAATTTATTGAACATATGTGTTTAATGGTTTTTCAACATAAAATAGGTTTTGAAGTTATTCAGGTTTTTTGTAAGTTCATAAGGATCATTCTTTGAAAAGAAATGCATAATTAATAATCAAAAGAAAAGGTTATTATTTAAAATTTTGTTTGAATACTCACTCTACTTAGATTCAGGTCATTTATTTATAGTACTTTAAATTCAATGGTGTTTTTTCCTCGATAAAATATAAATTCGTAATATTTTTTTTTAACTTTGTCCGTGACTCCTTTCACGACTGTTAGCCGCATGGCTTCTGATTTTGCAATCCAATCCCATCTCAGAAAGCCAATCTGTAGATATATTTAAATAAAATAGGATTAGGAAATTTACAAACAAATTGGGCTATAGTAGAATGTCCACCGTGTCATTAGATTCTCTATAAAAAAATACAGTAAATGATTATTTAAAAAAAAACTCATTATAATGGGCTTATACATGATATTAAAAGCGGGTTTCAATTTCCGACTCTTAAAATAGGGTATTAGCTGATTTCGTCAAGATTTTTTACCCTAAAGTCCACGCAAATGAAATTGCGAGCGGGTCAGCTAGTATCACATAAATGTATACTGTTTGCAGATGATACCACAATCTTAATTAGAACTGACAGGCAACATGCCCCAATGACTTTAAATACTGCACTATCTGATATTGTGAATTGGACCTATAACAATAACCTATCTATTAACATTACAAAAACCAAAATTATGCAATTTGACTCTTATAATACTAACCCATTAACACTTGACATTTCTTATAATAATGAAAAAGTAGACGAAGTAATGTCATTTAAATTCTTAGGTATTACAGTAGATAGACACTTAAACTGGAAAGCTCATATTAGTGATGTTTGTAAAAAGTTAAGTCGCTTTATCTTTGCTCTAAAGAAAATCCGTCAGACGATTTCGTTTGATGCAGCTCTGTCAGCTTACCACGGACATGTCTCTGCGACCCTAAGCTATGTTTTGTTGCTCTGGGGAAACTCTGTCGAGGCTGAAAGAGTCTTCAGAGTACAGAAGAGATGCCTCAGAGTAATTAACAAGGCCTGGGTTCGTGACTCTTGCAAGCCTCTGTTTAAAAACTGTAATGTAATGCCTCTACCTTGCATGTACATTAGAGATATATGCATGTTTGTGAAATCCAACCCACAACACTTTACCAAACGTAAGGATATTATCACTCGACAGAAAAGAGCAAAATTCAATGATCTGATTTATAAACCACAATGCCACAAGCGTATCTACGAAATAAATGCTTATAATATGTGCATCACTATCTTTAATAAGTTACCAGATACAATAAAAACTCTGAATGGAAATCTATTCAAACAAAAATTAAATAAGTGGCTGATAGACAAATGTTTTTATAGTGTAGATGAATTTATTAATTTTAAGTAGAATTATTTACTGTTTTGTTTGTTAATGTCTCATGGTTTTTTATTATTTTGATTTATATTGACATAATTATTATTTTTATTTAATTGATTACCATTGTCAACTTAATTATATGATTATTTTTTGTAAACTATTCAATACTTTTAATATTTGCACACCTGCTTGCGGGTTGAATACATAGACACTACTGTAGTTATAAGATCTGACATGTACCTATAATAATGTATTCGTCAAATAAATGATTTGATTTGATTTGATTTAAAAAAAAAATCATTTTTTTTCAAATAGTAAAACGCATCTCCCAATGTGCCAGGTTGTGTCGCGCTACGCTTGACAAAATATTAAAAGTGCAGTTTCGGGAAATTCCAGGACAAGCAGTCCTTGCTGCTTGCATTTATAAATTTTTGAATGTACAAGAATTAGTAAATAATATAAAATAAATGTTTTTTCATTGCATTTTTTGTTATTGTTGTGTTCATTCATTCTAATTTTGTACGAGTCATAGTATTCGAAATAAACAATTTTTATGTATTTATTAATGTTATAGTTTTAAGCTACGAGTATAAAATACAGTACATCTTTATTATCTCATCTAAATGTAAGTTTCAGAGTTACAACTTTTTTTTTGCATTAAAACATTAGATTCGAACATCGTCAGATTTCGAATATTATAACGGACGAAAATTGTTTAAAAAACTCCACAAAACTAAAAAAACACTTTTTTGTGTGAGAAAGTCCTTTAATTTTAAAAGTTAATTTGAGATCTCAATGTAGGGTAACTTGTATCAGCCGCCACATTGGATGACAAGCTCCTACCAAAAAACTTTCACAAATAAATAAAGTTTATAAAGTTTTAAATGAAGCCTTATTCCCAACTATCACTTTATTGCGAAACTTACCGCACGACATATTTCACCCAGCATGTACCTTAGAGCAGTGAATTCACAAGGATTTTGTAAGGCTACAACTAAGTTAGTGTTAAGACGTCAGAAAATTTTGTTCATCTTGCTTTGTATCGTTTCATCGCCTTCGTCTAGCGGTAGAGTCAGTTTTATGTCAGAGCCAGTATGAGTTAGCACAATAAAAAACAGAAAAAGTTGTCGGTTTGTAGCAAGTAGTAGTTAGTAGTAAATGCATGACGTCACTCAAAGGAAGTTCTTGTGTAGACTGTTTTAGTCTGGAAACGACTGACTGTTTTAGACTGTTTTACGAAAATTATTAGACTTTTCATTAAATCGCGGAAATCATACTAAGTTATCAGGTTCCATTACGTTTCTAGCCACAGGCATGGACGGAACATTTTGCGACATATGTTTCAATGATTATTCCTTTATCCAAACATACGGACGCGGCCCAACACGGCCAGAAATCATTGTTAGACTTGTTATGATAGTAAATTTCATCGACAGCCTATGAAACTGGCTGTTTTGCCGCCGGATTGTTGAACCTGCGTGTTTTTAGAATTGCTAGACTGTGCCTTAGTGCTTAGGCCGATTTTTGAATAGTGAACGTTTACTAATGTGGCTATTAAAGAATATTTATCGGGTATTTATCGCGTACTTTTTGTTTTTATTTCCCCTACGTTTCCATCGCGTTGCAGCGATCGTGGTCACGGGGCGACTCGTAGGGAAAATAAAAACAAAAAGTACGCGATAAATACCCGATAAATATTATTTTAGGTGATTATTCAACACATACAAAAAATAAGTACTGTAGTAATGTCTTTTACTTCAATCATACCGCCCATGACCATTCAGACAAAATTACATAACATAAAGTACCTATTTTGGTATCTACATTACGCCCCATACCACTGGTACCCGGCTTAAGAGTTGAGACAGCAAGGTAAACGGCATTTCAACATCCAATTGTTTGACCCAAAACACTCGTCTAATAGAAAATAAAGTGCCGTTTGATAACTTTCACTGTGTACTATAAAGGAATCTCTTTGTTCACGTCATTTTTAAATTAAGTGTTGCCTGCTGTTTCGGAAATAATGAATTTTCTAAAACAAAGAGCTTCCATTTCACCAACAGCTCTTTTATATTAAGATGCTTTAAGTTTTAGGTCCCTAATTAGGACACGGTACTAATTAGTTTGTAGGTTTTCGAGAGTTGTTTCAATGAGCGAAATTTTAGCTAAATAGCTTTTGATCATTATTTTAAAGAAGATTGTGTTTGGGTAAATGCTTTTATGATTATTTCCATCTTTGTCAACTTTCTTAATAACATCATATCGTAGGAAGATTCTTAATACTAATAAACACTTGTTCTTAAAAATCTTCAGAAAAATCTGTATAAATTTCTTTTAAAACTCATGCTTCAGGATATAAATGTTAATAATTTTTAAAGTTTGCTCAAAGGTTTGCGAGGTCAGTTGGAAGAAGTAGAAAGTTAGCGCTCTCAGCACTTCTCACTTAAATTATAGAACGCTGCAAGCGCTCAGTTTACAAATAGTTTAGTGGAATAAGCTTTTTCTTGACTTTGATATAAAAACAAATATCTACAGCTCATATTTTAGGAGGTTAAATCATACATTTCTGTAAAATAGTCAACCTACAAATCGTTTATTTCAAAACTATTGGACGGTTCTGCCGATTAATATTTTAAATAAATGATGTAATCGAAAACCGCATTGAATTTTGGTGCTTCATCCAATCATGGTAGATATTATGCCTATTGGGTAAAATTTTACAATATTATTTTGTAAACTCGTTAGTGCAATCCAAATTTTGGTATATTTAGGTATTATGTCCCTGGCGATTAATGTTATCGAGGCGATAATGAGTGCCTAGGTAATATGAAACTTGTAAAGTAGATTTCAGAGATCGTTCACTCGCTTTGGTTTTTTAAGGTTCCCTTTGGGTACAGACCTTATGCTCTTACGACCTTATGACTTTACCCCTCCACTGTCTGCCCGTCAGTCCATCCGTCATGAACCGTAAAAGATAGTTTCTCAGATTCACAGAGTAGATATTTATTTATTTTGACGCTTATACGTTTCAGGAAATACAGCGGTTGATAAAATCCAACAAAAAACGCCTAAAACAGGTTTGTATGGGAGCGCTCCTTAATTTTAATTTTAGTAGTTATTGTTATACCGTGTACCGTACTTTGTCAACGTATCTCCAGCAAACAAGGGTGATTCTACCATCATTTCGACCCTTGGCAGGTGAGTTGGTGGAAGGGTTGATGGCAAACGTGCCTACAAAACCTGAATCACCGATAAATGATTTGACTTGAATCGCATCGCTTCAATCGCAAGAGGGATTATTTTGTAGGGTAGAATACATAGATAATAATGACACCGCAACGCCATTCATTGCGTAAATTATTGACGAAATGAAATGAATTTCCAATAATCTACGCATTCGATTGCAAAGTGTCTTAATTTTTTTCTATAATAACCTAGATAAAAATCCCCCCGTGTCGATATCCCCAGCCTATATAAAACCAAATCACTACCCAATCATACCATTTTGTATTCTATTGTAATATACAAGAGTTGACTGTCGAATGTTCTGGATGCGTGTTTGAATCCTCCGTGGATAGAGTAAGAGCACATTAGGTGCCAATTAGTGCGAGTGAGCTGCATTTAGATGCGTGACGTCAGAGGGGATCCTTTTAGGTTTCAGTCTGACCTGATTAGCAGAGTGGCTGGGAGGGTAATAGGGTACTCGGTTTTAGGTATTTGCTTCAACGTAAGCGAGCTGCGACTTCTCTAGATTTATTTATTTACTGCGGTTCTATAAATTGGTTATATGGTAGAGAATGCATCTATATTTGCACGCACTAAGTATAATATATTTTGTAATAAAAAAATATATATAACCCACACAGCATCATCTAGCCCTAAGCTAAGCAGAAAGACCTCGTGTTTTGGGTACTAGATGACTAATATACGTAATATATTCAAAAGATAGATATTCTATTATACATCGAAAACGACTAGAACTCCCTGAACAAATATCTGCCGATTGTACAAATATTTATCCCGAGGCGGGAATTGAACGCGCAAACTATCGTGTCGCAGGTGAACCTTAGCCCACCGCGCCACAGACGTCGTCTAGGGTAATCATTATCTTATTAGGCCGTACCAAAAGTGACGAATCAATAAGAAAATAAGAATCTGTACTTAGTACCAGTGGTACAAATTCTACAAGAAAACATATTTTATTATTTCTTCGTTATTACGAATCGAAAAGCCGCAAAGTGATAAAACCTATTTAAAGAATATTTATCGGGTATTTATCGCGTACCTTTTGTTTTTTATTTTCCCCTACGTAAACAAAAGGTACGCGATAAATACCCGATAAATATTCTTTAAATATGTCAACAAATCGTGAAAGTTTAAAAAATGTGATAAAACCTGTTTGTTGCATTTTCACGTCTCACATACGCCAAATAAAAATACGCCACTGGAGCGCTTGCAGGATAAAGCAGTCAATAGACAATGCCGTGCACGATGAATGACCAAAGAGAAAATATTTCACGGCAAATATTTCTTTATTAAAAAATAACGTTGTTTCGCGGTGTTCGATAGGGGCTGATTCTCGAACCTTGAAAGGATCGAGTGAGAATCAAATTACTGTTTTAATAAGTAGGTACTTAGGATAGGCGATTTATAATGATAGCTTTCGATCGGGGATCTTCTTGTCAAAAATTTATAAAAAAACGAAGTTACAAAGTAAAAAATCAGTTGAGCTACCTGTAGATGGTATGGCAGTCTGTGTTTAGCTCAATTTTTTTGTTAATACTAATATGTTTTTGTTTTATCATTGCATTTTTTTCGTTCTAAAGTTCATTCATAGATGAGCTTGAGCAATACAATAAATGAATGTATGAATTAGTAAGGTAACACTATATTATATTAAAATATATATTTGTGACAAGCTCTTATCCGTCGCCCAAGGTAAAAAATTTACTCTTAAATATACTAATAAATATACTATGAAATGAGCATCTATCGAAACCACGTGTAAGCCGAGTGCTGGTTGTATCTGGCGCAGCAGCATTGCCATACAGCGAGGCAATGCTGTTTGTTTGCAAGAGTCTGCAGTTAGCTCAATTGTTTACTTTGTAACTACGAGTTCTAATTTGGTTATTTAATTGTAATTTGTTTTTACTACAAAAAAGGTAAAACATTTATTAACAAAGAAAATAACAATTAAATAACTAAATTCTAACTAGTATTTACAATTGAAAAAATTGAGACATAAAACTGCAGACTGTTTTTAATTTTCTTTGTTAATAATGTCGAATGTCATATCGATCACGATATTTACCCACGTTAATACGAACCAAATCTAGCTGGAGGGTAAACCGGTTCCCAATAATGGAAAACAGGTTATACAAAGAGAGGTTAATTCAAATTGGTCCGTGGTGCATAAAATGCGTTAGGCCGTGGTCATACTGAAAGGGGACTGCGAAGTAAAGTCAAGTTTATTTCATAAAACTGGCCAAGAGACGACTTTTACGACTTCTGTGGCACGGAAGGTGTTAACAATGGATTAAATTATAAGGTATGAGTAAATATTTTATTCTTCCAGAAATGAACAAATAAATAAAATAACGAAATTGAAATAAAACAATTGAGCTAACTGCATATAATCTAACCCTCTATATGTAGTTTAACTGATTTATATCAATACCAGTCGGAAGCGTCCCCAAGACGTAGATTCAGATTCAGATTCAGATTCAGATTCAATAACTTTATTCTTTAGGCTTACAAAATTAGCACTTAGACAAGTAAAATTTCATACAGATAATTATAATAAAAAATAAATAATTTGTTACTTAAATTTTTTGTCCACTAGTGGAATTATGTGACTAGACAGTGGTAGGCTACATTGTATCGCTGTATGGTAATGCTGATGCGCTGCGCCAGATACTCACCAGCTCTCTGGTCTCGCGTCGCTTCTACTAGACGCTCAGACAGTTTTTATCTAACCTGGAGAGCCTCGGTACTCCAAAGACCTAGGGTCTCGACCTCAAGGGGAGCAAATACGTAGGCTCTGTCGTATATTTGCGCCATTTGAGATCCTCCGCGAGTAAAGTAAACTGCAAAGTAAATTAATTACTCCATTAATGGATTAATTCATTTACTTCCGCTTTCTGTTGGAGGAACAGCGCTGTAGCGGCTCCACAAGCCACTACAGCACTGGTCTGCAGCATACGCTGAGTGGTCCTTTTGGTGTTATATTATTTGTGTATTAATTCTAATCATTGTATATTTTGGCCGTGAGCCGTGTGGTGCCGGCATAGAATTGCACCACCCCAACTCTTCCCGTGGGTGTCGTAAGAGGCGGCTAAGGGAAACACACCGGGGGTTGGGCAGCAGCGCCCTCTGCAGAACAACTCCATCGAACTGCGATCCCCAACCCGCATGCCCAGCGTAGGGATTATGGGCAATAACCCCCAAATGATGAATAATGCCATCTATGGCGGTCATTTGGGGAGGCCTAGAGGTCCAGCAGTGGACTATTGTAGGCTGATGATGATGATGATGATTGTATTTTTATGTGATTTTGTGAATCAAATAAACTTCTTTTTACACTATAAGGGGTAAACTAAGTGTCGGCTACTTGAGGGCACTCTAGGATAACCTTATACTGAAATAAAGATTATCTATATCTATACTAATATTATAAAGAGGAAAGATTTGATTGTTTGTTTGTTTGTATGTTTGTATGTTTGTTTGTTTGTTTGTTTGTTTGAATTGAATAGGCTCCGAAACTACTGGACCAATTTCAAAAATTCTTCCACAATCCTAAAATTTCCGTGATGAACATAGGCTATAAAATATTTTCAAAAAAGTTAGAGATCCGTATAAAAACTTCAATAATAAAACCATAGCGATATACATCAACTTCTTTTTTTTTCTTTTTTTGCGCTGCTCGCTTTTGCTGAGTTTTGCTGTGATTCAACTTCAACTTCTTTTTTTATGGCACCGCTTTGCTACGACGACTTCACCGCCAGTGTCAGTTATGGATTGTCATAGACATCACAATTCGTTACTGGGGTGCGAGAGGAAACTCAATGTCAAAAAATATAAAACTTCAAGATTGGAACCATGCGATGTAGGCTGATGTAGGCGATATAGCAGCGGTGCGAGAGAAAAGTCAATGCCAAAAAATTAAGTTCTCCCTGTTTTTCTATAACTATGTAAAGGAGGTAAAGGTACATTATAAGTAAAGGAGGTAAAGGTACAATTTTAAAAAGGAAAGGTTTTATTGTTTGTTTGTGGTCTGAATTAAATAGGATCTGAAACTGCTTTTTGGAAAAAAAATCATCATTATAATGATAATCATAGGCTATATACAATATTTTTAAAGTTAGTGATCCCTATGAAAACTTCAATAATAAACTACCTTATCTAACTAAAATTCTTTAAAATATCCGTGCGAAGCCGGGGCGGGCTGCTAGTTTTTTTATATGTTTAATTGCATTCAACTTATCATTTGTGGTATGGACTTGCTGAATGACTTTTATAAGAATAGAACCTGTGCCTTTATGTAATTTAATAGACTTTCCATTAAAACAGATATTAATGGATAACTTTTCAAGGAAAATAAAAGAGTTACCTATCTTAAAAAACCTGAATAACACATTCAACCAAAAACTTTAAACGGGAAAAAAAAGTTGAAGAAGAAGAAAAAAACAGAAAAAGTTCAAGGTAAATATTTCATATTATTTTACTTCTATCCATACTCAGATACAACTTTGGCTTGAGACGACATTAATAAAAATATCTGTCCACCATCAACGATACTATTTTAAATCAGAATAAACAATTAATCGATACATAAAACAATTATCTACGCACGAGCAACCCATACTCTCTATCCATTGGAATCTCGTCGCAAACAGATACCGAAGGCTCATTACCGGCTGTCGTATCCGTTACTCGTCCGTTCCGTTACGTTGCCTGTCCTGTCCGGCCCGTTGACTGTCCGGTATTGCCGGCAGGTGCTTCATTTGCATAGTGGATGAACTGAAACACCTGAGGACATAATCGAACTATTAGTATTGTAACGAAGTTAGAGGTAAACGATGGTTTTTCTTCGTAAAAGTTCGTGTGAGTGATGACTCGCACAAACGCACTAAATATGCGTTACTTGTTAACGAGTAATATTCTAATAACTTAAACTTTTAAACCTCCTTCGAAATTTCGTAAAAAATCCATTGAAAGTACATGGATATAGGAGATTGTTGGGATGTCAAAATACTAAAACAGTAGGGCAAGCACGGGCTTTCTTGTCTAAGGTAGAATAGACAAAATTTACGTCACTTTGTCATAGAATGCGTAAATTATGTGAAATTAATTTCTTCAACTTCAAAAATGTACGCAATGTATGGCGATGCGATGTCATTATTGTCTATTCTACCCTAGAGAACAATCCCCGTGCTTGGCCTACAGATGCTAAGAATGCGGAAAACTAAAGACAGGGCACTATGGCGTTACCTGAAATAAATGATTTATTACTATAGGTATTATATCCATTTTCCATGATTTCGGGCGATATAGTGACTCAGTATTTTGGGAGGTATGCGTGGGGCCGTAGCCAACAGCTTAGAGGTTCTTATTTTCAAAGGCGAGGGCCACTCATATTGGTTATCATCTTCGGTTGCACAATATGATAAATCCTACTATTATTATTAATATCAGGGCGCTCATTAAAGAGGCCTATGTTGGCTATAATAATAATAACAGACATTTATTTCACGTACTCAAAAAATCCATGAATAATAGTTAGTTTTATTGTATTTTTGAAAGGGCAAAAAGCCTTTATTAACAATAAAATTACATTGATCTAACTTAATAAAAAACGGGTATTTACAATTGAAACAATTGAGTTAGTAAAAAAGGTAAAGTTAGTAAAAAAGGTAAAGTTAGTAAAAAAGGTAAAGTTAGTAAAAAAAAGTTATGTAAAATTCTATTTTTATTGTCTTAAAATCTTAGTTTATGTTGGTGGTGACTGAAAAAATGTCCTATGCCTATGTCAAGCAGTGGTAATATTATGGCGTTATTCAAAGAGACCTATATCTAGCAGTGGACTGACATGGCTAATGATGATGATGAAAGTGGTTAGTAGGATAAAACAGGTAAATCAGAATACGAATGGAATAGAATATTATCGCTACATAGTATAAAACAAATCGCTTCCCGCTGTAAGTATTTTTGTCCCTATGTATTATATGTACTTACTAAGCTTAGATCTTTAAAACTACGCAAAGAATTTTAATAAGTTTTTTTAATAGCCTTATAAGCCTTTTTGCACCAGCATTGCACCCGTGCGAAGATGAGGCGGTTCGCTAGTATAAGTTTAAATTTTATTTGCAACTTGTACAGAAATCGGCTTAGTTAAAAAAGGTAGTAAAGACAAAATACTTTTTTTGCAATGAGTTACAAAACGGTTTCTGTCTCAACATGAGCTAGTTGTACACTCATTACATCCAACCATCCAAAGCTAGTCTGCCGACATAGCCTTTTGTGACGTCACGGAAGCAAAAACCTTTGACACAAGAAAATCTAAAATAAACAGTAAAATATAAGATACACGAATAAGATTTCATAAAATCAACAAAAGGTTTCTTAAATATACATTGACAAAGCTGAGCGTCTCACAAACTATAGATACCTTTATATACATAACGGATCATTGGGAATTCCCAATGTAATGTGTCCTATTACAAATTATGTGTAATATTTTATATTAAACTAGCGGTCCGCCCAGGCATCGCATGGCCATTTAATAAAAAAATTAAAAATTATAAATATATACACATTTTGGGTTACATTATTAAAGTATTCATACGGAATGCTAACTTTTTTTTTTAATATTAGGTCCTTACATATGAAATTGGCGTTTTTCGTACTGGCCACTTTAATCACAAATTTCTCCTCTTTGGAAGCGGATCCATCGCAAACCACGTCCGAGTTAGCTGCAGGCTGCGGTGTTAGTGATAAAACTGTTTTAATTCACTTGAAGCAAATTGGGAAGATTAAAAAGCTTGAAAGGTGGGTACCTCACGAATTGACTGAAGCAAACCGGCAAACGCGCGTCGACTGCTGCGTTACATTACTAAACCGGCACAATAATGAAGGTATTTTAAACCGAATCATTACCTGTGATGAAAAATGGGTTCTTTACGATAATCGGAAGCGCTCAGCGCAATGGTTGGATCCTGGCCAGCCAGCCAAATCCTGCCCCAAGCGAAAATTAACCCCAAAAAAGTTACTTGTAAGCGTTTGGTGGACTAGTGCCGGTATTGTTCATTACAGTTTTCTCAAATCTGGCCAGACTATTACGGCTGATGTCTATTGTCAGCAATTGCAAACCATGATGGAAAAGCTAGCGGCTAAACAACCTAGGCTGGTCAATCGCTCCACGCCACTGCTGCTTCACGACAACGCTAGACCACACACTGCGCAACAGACGGCTACTAAATTAGAAGAACTTCAATTTTCAAAGTCTAAGACATCCTCCGTACTCCCCGGACCTTGCTCCAACAGATTACCATTTTTTTCGAAATTTGGATAACTTCTTGCAAGGGAAAAAATTCAACTCCGATGGGGCAGTCCAAATCGCCTTCAAAGATTTTATTGATTCCCGTCCGACTGGTTTTTTTAGTAAAGGGATCAATGAACTACCTATAAGATGGCAAAAGTGCATAGAAAATAATGGTTCATACTTTGATTAATTAAATATATTATATTAAAAAATATTCGACTTTTTGTTCCTCCCATACAAAACGCCAATTTCATATGTAAGGACCTAATATTTTCAATACCATAGGTTTCAAGGATAATGTAGGATTCTAACGGTTAAAGAATTCTTAAAATCGGTCTAGTAGTTTTGGAACCTATTCAATTCAAACAAATAATGAAATCTTCTTTCTCTTAATCTTTTTAATATAAGTATAGCCAAAGGTTAATATTTAAGGAAGGTACATACTTGTGTCTACATGATGCTTGTGTTGTGTGTATATTAGTGAACCGTGGAACTAGCTACGGCTACAGCTACACTCCGCGTGGCTGGCCGGACACACACTTGGCCGATGATAGTGATAATTTTAGAAAATACAAAAGGTCGCCATATTTGCAGCACGCTGTATCTATAAATTGTCAAACACCTGTATTCATACGCCGTAGGCCAAGCACGGGGATTGTTCTCTAGGGTAGAATAGACAATAATGACACCGCATCGCCATACATTGCGTACATTATTAAAGTTGAAGAAATTAATTTCAAATAATTTACGCATTCGATGACAAAGTGATGTAATTTTTCTCTATTCTACCTTAGACAAGAAAGCTCGTGCTTGCTCTACTGGATACATTTCTTTTGATACCCTTGTCGAGTTCTTTTCTTTGCGTTGCTTGGTATCTTTGATGTGACAAAGTATCCCACAAACAATGGATCAATAAAACAAAAGGTAACCCTCCTTTCGCTTCAAGCAAAAATCAATGAATCTAAAGGTAATCAGGCAAATGATTTCTCGAAATCCAAAGTTCCCTCGAACCCACAATTAGAATTGGATGAGAATCGTATCCGTCGATGTGAACTGTCCCAGTTTTATTGGTTTACAATAACTTTCGCTCGTAAAACACAGATTCTGGCATAAAGATGATTGTTTTAGCTCCATGTGATTTTATAACTATTCTTTGGATAAGTACTGCGCCGGCAAAGATAAGTTCGATAACCTGAAATTATAATAATCTATTAGGTATATTATAATAATTATTAAGGCATTATTTTGATATATTTTTGACATAATAAGTACATACATATATTTTCATAATGATATTGTTTTAATTTGAAATTTATTAATGCTTTTGTTTTAAAATGGTCATTTTTACATCATTCATAACTATTTTTACATTGAAATGGACAGGTAGGTACGGGCGTTTTAGAATTATTTTATATTTATTAAATGCATTAATGTTTTTCTAATTATTAATTAAGCTTGTGTAAGACAAACCTTAGTAATAATTAGAGATTAGAAAATTTTAAATGAATATTTCTGACACAATTGTAACTTTTCTAGCTGACTGTACAAAACGGCTTCAATATTTTGATGGTGTCTGAAAGGTCAGTTAAAATATTATTTAAAATGAAAAGTGACATTTCGGACAAAGTGTCCAAAAATGTCTCGAAAATGTTGTGTCCCAAACGTCAGTAAGCCGTAAATTGTTTGAGAAAATAAATGAAATGAGATGAAAATATTGTCCGCCATCGTCTAATTCTACTTCGACCTAGGTTTTTCTACGAATAAAGATCGTGAATCACAAGTTGTTCAGTACATATTTTGAAGGAGATATCTCGTTAGGTCTTGCCAACTTATAAGCGTTATAGTTTCCCAAATATACTTGAAGTGGCTGAGATCGTTCAAGTAAAGTGCTCGTCATAAATAGAAGGGTAAAATACGAAAACATAAACAGACAAACAACAATTTCTGTTTATGTCGGTGGATTGACAACTTTATTGTAACTTTATCTCAAAACAAATGGACGGTATTTATTGGAATTAGTTTCTGCCATTTTTTGTTTGATTTATTTGATTGTTTTTCGCGTTTTATTTTGTGAAATAAATTGAAATGTTTGTCGTTTCTGTTCTCAGAACGTATAAAAATTTATTTAGTGTGTGTTATAAAACGCGTTTTTATTAAAATGTGAACATCTATTCCGTATTCATTTTATTTATTCGTAAAATACTCGTTTTCGAAAAGTTACTTCAGTTAACGATAAAAAAATCTGTAGAGGGTGATCTATAAACGGATCGGAGACGCTGCAGATGTTAACACCATATTTGTGCTGCAGAAAAGGGCTATTCGTGCAATCTATAATATGGGTCCCAGAGAATCCTTGCGTGAAAAATTCAAAGAAATAAACATAATGACAGTAACATGTCAATATATTTATGAAAATTTGTTGTACACTCATAAAAATATCAATAAGTTCATTAAAAATAGCGATATACATAATTTAAATACTAGAAATAAGAACAAACTGGCTGTGCCCACTACTAGGCTACGTAAGATTAATGTATCTTTTAAAGGGCAATGTATACGCTTCTACAACAAAATTCCAAGTGAGTTGCAAAAATTATCTATAAATAAATTCAAACGGATTGTCAAAAATATATTTTGTAAAAAAGCTTACTATAAAATATCAGATTATCTAGACGACAAAAAAGTTTGGGACGAGTTATGCTCCAACTCTAAAACTAACAATCTAACAAGGTAAAGGTTTCTTGTTCGCTTCTTTACTTTACCTAAAAAAGATTGAAGTGAACAATTAATCAAAGTGATCACTTTATTTCCCATTTTTATTTCTTATTTAACTTGTATTTTGTGACGTGTCCAAGAGTCCTGTAAGGTCTAAAGGAAATAAAGCACTTTGATTTTGATTTTGATTTTGATCAGAGATATGAAAATAAATTAAGATCTATGGAACTATTTATCTCCTCCCCCTTTGTAGATGTCATCTGCCTGATGCATTTTAAGGTGAATGAGTATTTAAATTAAAAGTATCGAGATACTTATCATAGACGTGATAGCAGTACAATTCAAATGCCTAACAGTAAAACAGCTTTTTTACGAAAATATGTAGTCTGTACCTATGTCACGTAAAATTTATAATAAAATACTTAAATCTTTAAAACATCTTGACGACAATATTTTTAGGACTAAACTAAAACAATTATTAATCATGAAATGCTATTATAATGTGAATGATTTTATGACAGATAAATTTTGACGTCACCTAACTTTGATATAGAAAATGTGACTTACATTTTTTGACAGTGTCTCAAACTATAAGTATAATATTATTTAGTTAATTAAGAATATAAAAATGCTAAAACATTTGCATGCTAATCTTAGTAGAACATAATTGATTCAAAAAACTTACTAACATCTATTTAACCTACATTGTGTTCAAGCAAATAAAATATCTTTATCTTTATCTTTTATATTTACTACTAAGAATTATATTTAAAAGGTAATTCTTCAATAGATAATCGATTTCGACAGCTGTTGCTGATCTATCATCGCGCAAAGCATTAGATGCTTTTAAAGGAGGGCATAAATCTGTAATGAAAAACTATTTAGGCAAAATTCTGAGAATATTCTTAAAGCATATGATGAATTATGCAGCATCAGCAAGTTTTATTTCATAAAAATTTTGTTTTCATGAGTACCTATATCACTCACACTTTTTCACAGATTATTGGTTCTTTAGATTTTAGGGTTCCGTATCCAAAGGGTGGAACCCTCCTACTTGGAGATCTATGTGTAGAACGTCACAATGTCCTTAGTTTCATCTTGTCTTCCATGAATTTCCTAGAACTCCGCCGTTACTGTTGACATTGTGTCAACAGTAATTTAACTACAGACAAGAACTTAATTTGTTCGTTAGGACATCTTACTGTAGGAGTGTGTCTGACTGCAAGAGAGTGTTTTTGAATGTAAAAAATAAAGTAAGTGTCAAAATAAGTGATTCTGAATACACATGACAGTAAATGATTTTTTTTAATACTATACCTACTTGGAATTGATAATCTATATCTACCTGCATCACGCACGCCTGGACCGATTTTGCCAATACTTTTATTTCGGTTTTTTTTATCATCGGTTCTTATATAAGAAAAAAAAAGTAAAAATCACGCACATTGACCGCGGGTAATCATTCCGGCAAACACACCCCAAACTAATAATTATTTACCCACCTTTTTTCTCGTACACCGATTTACTACCTGTGTTCCACGTACTGAGAAACTTCAAGCGAGTTCTACACACATAGCTCGGCATTACTCCGGTCTCGGGTTTCGACAGCCGACGGGCAACTATTCCCAGACACTCCGCAGAATAGCCCTCGTCTTGTTATTTTTCATCTCCGGACTGTGAACTACGAATCTCATAGAAATGGAATTAAGAAAAATTTTCCAGTTCCAAATTTAAATTCTTTTATTTTGAAACATAATAACATAACAATAATGCCGGACAATCCACACAACATCATCTAGCCTAAAGCTAAGCAAAGCTTGTGTTATGGGTACTAGATGACTGATATACATAATACAATATTATTACATATAGACATAAATATTTTTTACTATACATAGAAAATGACCAGAACGCCCTGAACAAAATATCTGCAGATCGTGCAAATATTTGTTCCGAGGCGGGAATCGAACCCGCAACCTTCATTCGTCGCAGGCGGACCTTCACCCACCGCGCCACAGAGGTCGTCAAAATAACAAAAACATACATAGGTTATAGGGATGTTAAATTAACTGTAGTTTTGCTTTTATCCCAAGATCTATGTTACATTAGCTGCCTAGGTCATAAACTAAGAAAATCTTGGGGATAATATAACTGAGCTTAGGTGCTAACTGTTATTACTGTAATTAGCTTGATGTGTCCCGCAAGTGTGGTACACACTCTTAGCTGCTTTCAACACTAATTAAAGATTCAAATTAACATACCTTTTGGTCTGCAACCAGTTAAACGGTACTTACCTACCATAATTTCAGCTTATACGGGTGCTCATGATCAATAAATAATAATAAAAAAATCTTTATTTACAAAAGAGAGACACCAACAAAGAAAACTTACATCTAAACTTCTAAGTAGGTACTTATAAATTTATACGGAGTTAATACATAAATATATTGATATAAAAGTAATCAGTCTGTTTTTGCAACGGCTTATTCGTCAACTTGCTCGATTGATTCACGCGAGTTGGTACCTTCTGATTTCTAGCTTACCTACGTACCGCTAGAAGTGACACACCTCTGTAGTTTAGTAGCTCTATGAGCATGTTGTGTAGTATTTATTCCGAGGCTTGAGGCAAGTATGTCTGACTAATGTCGAGGCCAAGCCTGTGACCACCGCGGTCCGTCTCAAATCTCTTCCTATTTATACCTTAGAGGGTTTATTCATATAGCAACTTGCTACTGCCAGCGGCTTTGCTTGCTGTATAAAATGTTGGACCTAGGTTACAAGACTCAGATCTAGATTAGACAGGAAATCCATTTCGTTTTAATGGTAGGTCCTGAAAAGGTATTTATTACAAAGAAAATTATAATTAAGGAATGGAAATAAATTAGAAGTAATAACAATAATATAATAATATAATTTGAACACATGAACTAACTGTAGCCTTTTACAATCTAGAGGTAAGCTAATCAATAGGATAGCCTTAGGAACTTTTGTACTTGAAATGTAGGTATAATAATAGTAAATAAATAAAAATAAATAATACTAGAAAATGCACAAAGGATGTATAGGTCTTCTAGAGTCACGTAGGCTTTCACTGTGGCCGTAGCCTTAGCTCAATCATGATGTAACATTCTAGGCAAAGTAATAATGTCTTAGAGTTTCCTCCGTCCATCCCAGGTCAGTTACAAATTGGTTGGGTTATAAAAACTTTATCCGATTAGCTTTGTAGTTTCTAGTAAAATGTAAATGAAATGGTTTCTATTTCTAATTGCGTTTTAGGTTGTATTTAAGCTGGGTAACTTAAACAAAGATTTCAACAATGTTAATGAATAAAAATAAATATATTAAAAGAAAATTACATTGATTATTAATTAATCATATTATAAAGTATCACTTTCTAAACAAAATTAATAAAAGTTCTTTATGTGATCACTTCTTTTAAAATTGTAGCTTTAGAATGGTAACGATTATAATAATACTGTAACATATTAGGGGAGCACAGCATATTACACGTGTTACGAATTTTCCGTTTGGTTTTGGTAAAATAATTGTTTGTACAAGAATGTTCACTATTGTCGCATTCATGTTTTTCTATGTCAGACAAAATGTTGTGTTATTTATTTCTAATTATTTATTTTGCAGGAACTATTCGATCTTAAACGTATAATTTGTTTATGTATTTATCTATACTAATATTATAAAGAGGAAAGATTTGATTGTTTGTTTGTTTGTATGTTTGTTTGTTTGTTTGTTTGTTTGTTTGTTTGTTTGTTTGTTTGAATTGAATAGGCTCCGAAACTACTGGACCGAGTTAAAAAATTCTTTCACCATTAGAATCCTTAATTTTCCGTGATGAACATAGGCTATATAATATTTTCAAAAAAGTTAGGGATCCGCATGAAAAATTCAATAATTGAACCGTGGGCTGTATATTCAACCTCTTTTTCTATTATGGCGCGTCAGAATAGAAAAAGAGGTTGTATAGCGCACGGTGCTTGCTTTTTCTCTACGGCCAGTGTTAGTTTTGGAATGTCGAGTCAATGTCAAAAACCCCAATGCTGTTAAAAAAAGTAAAGATCCGTATGAAAACTGTGAAACCCATCGTTTTAGTGTGTATAATTTCTGAAATTTTTGTTTAATACCCGTGCGAAGCCGGGGCGGGCCGCTAGTGAGGATATAATTTCCTTTCACGAACAGTTAGGATGTGGAATGATCTTCCTGCCGAGTTTTCCCTCAGGGTTTTCAAAAAGGGTATTCTAAGATATTTATAAAGATTAAAAATGCTATGGTTAAAAGGTAAAGGTTGGCTACGCACGAGTACAAACCTGATGTTGCAGGCATCCTTAGGCTGCGGTAACCGCATCCCATCAGCCGGGCCCTATGCTTGTTTGCCATCTTGGTGGTATAAAAATACCTATTCTAGCTAGGTACTTACCCTACCTGATGGTTTCTATAGCTCGAGTCTACCTGAACTCTTAATTAGTATTATATTCCCTGCTTTATATTATTCCAGAACTTGAAATTCCAGGATTCCTGAAATTAGTTTATCACTTTCGTTTATTTAAACAACAAACTTCCACGTCCAAACTTTTAACTATGCAGATATCAGTACTTTGTGATAGAAAATAATATCCAGTCCAAAAGATAACGACCAATAGCATCCTCCGACCGATTCAATGTTTCGAACCAATATCTGTAGATACATCTATTATTTGTCTACGAAAACAAATGGCTGGTCCAGACGAAAGACATAAATTTTATCGCAATCATAACCGTGTAAGTACGCACTATTCTGTGATATGACACCCTGAGGAGTTGTACTCGTAGATCATGCGCAGTTATTTTACTGTCTACTTTTATGGTTTTTAGATTTAAGGCGAAGCGTGTTTCAGTCTCCGAAAATTCACAAAGGCAAAGAAGAGCTGTTTAACCTCGGATATTTATGGTTGAACTCTATAAATTACTTCGAAGACAAATATAATAGTATAGCGGTCCGCCCCGGCTTCGCACGGGTATTAAACAAAAATTTCAGAAATTATTCACACTAACACGATGGGTTTTACAGTTTTCATACGGATCCCTTATTTTTTTTAACAGCATTGGGTTTTTGACGTTGACACTCCATAACTGACACTGGCCGTAGAGAAAAAGCAAGCACCGTGTGCTATATATTCAACCTCTTTTCCTATTATGACGCGCGATAATAGAAAAAGAGGTTGAATATACAGCGCACGGTTCAATTATTGAATTTTTCATGCGGATCCCTAACTTTTTTGATAATATTATTATAGCCTATGTTCATCACGGGAAATTTAGGATTCTAATGATGAAAGAATTTTTCAAATTGTGCCTGTAGTTTTGGAGCCTATTTAATTCAAACAAACAATCAAATCTTTCCTCTTTATAATATTAGTATAGATATGGATAGGGGGGATTTTGTTTCATTATGGCCTACTTGTGACACAGAAATATATACATAGAGCCTCGGACTATACAGAAAGCGAAACTGTTTCAATGACTTTAAAAGGATACGATGGCGATAGTTCAAGAACTTTCAAGAGAATACTGGTGGAGCTGTTAGCTCCACCATCGTCGCCTTGTCATGATTTATTAGATTTGTGTTAGCTTTGTAACTAATTACTAAGCCATACACATTTTTCTTGTCTGTTTTTTTTGTTATTGCCTTCTTTTGGACAAAATAGCGTATGAAAGATTGATTCTAGTATTTGCAAGAACCTCTGATCATAATATATTATTTCATTTCGATGTATAGGAAAAAAACATAAAACTAAATACAAAAAAAAAACACTATATACTAGATTGATGATGTTTTGTTTTATTCGGTTATAGTAATTGTATTTATTTATTTATTTATTTATCGCAGAAATTCGCCTTTTTTCAGTACATGTGTACGTTATTATTTTCAGATATTTCTTTGGTCCAAAATAAATTCTTCCCTTCACCTGATTCCTATTTATACAATCCCGTAGTACCCATATCCTACAGAAATATAAAATAACAAATTGCCAAAAAAAAGAACCCGAACAACTGTACATTATTTTGTGTACGTAGGCTATAACTCAACATGGCTTTAAAAACAATATATCAAAGCTCTGTCATGGGATAAAGCGAAAAGTTAAAGCGACACAGCGAATTCATGCCTACAAAAATTATTCTGATAACTTAGGTATATTTTTGACGACCTCTGTAGCGCGGTGGGCGAAGGTCCGCCTGCTACGCAGGAGGTTGCGGGTTCGATTCCCGCCTCGGGACAAATATATGTACGATCAGATATTTGTTCAGGGTGATCTGGTCGTTTTCTATGTATAATATCACATCACATCACCAGCCTATAATAGTCCACTGCTGGACATAGGCCTCCCGTAATGAGCGCCATAGATGGCATCATTATTTGGGGGTTATTGCCCATAATCCCCACGCTGGGCATGCGGGTTGGGGATCGCAGTTCGGTGTAGTTGTTCTGCAGAAGGCGCTGCTGCCCGCACCCCGCTGTGTTTCCCTTAGTCGCCTCTTACGACACCCACGGGAAGAGTTGGGGTGGTGAAATTCTATGCCGGCACCACACGGCATGTATAATATAAAAATATCTATTATATTAAATAATATTGTATTATGTATATCAGTCATCTAGTACCCATAACACAAGCTCTGCTTAGCTTGGGGCTAGATGACGCTGTGTGGATTGTCTAACATATTTAAAAAAAAATATAATACTTTTGGAATATGTATCAGAAGATATACTTTAGTTATGAAACTAAAAGAACTGGATAAACACAAATGGTCTACATTTTATTAAGAACAAGAAATTTATACTCAATGATGATGAAAATATGATTACTTAAATATAATGTTCTACAGCGCCAATAGTGCAGACTTACTAAATACTAAACTATATTATTGATTTACATCATATAAGGCTGTTCTGCTGTCGAGAAACCCTCAATAGAACATTTAAAAACCCCGCAAGAGTCCACTTAACCTTTTCTTGAAAATAGTCTAGATTACAATCACACAAAAAAACATGTAATTTTACATTCCAATTGTCGTATTTTTGTTTCATAAATTCAATCTAAACCCATCCTCAATTGGATTTTTGCTTTAAAATGACAATCGGGATACCTACCTAGCTTATGCCGGCTGGATACGACCTTCCTTTTAATTTTTCAGGATTTGTTACGTCGTTAAGGTAACAGACAGACGCGTTGATTCTATGGAATATTTTAATTGTTTCTAGTTGATTCTGTGGAATATTTTATTTGTTTCTATTCCATGGGAACTGATCTACGGGACAAAATTCCGTTCAGGAGTATTGGTGAAGTAACAAAAGTCCATCCATAAATCCATCCATTTAAACTTTGTGTGAAGGATTGACCGACCGACCGAACCCAATCCAAATCATGGCGGGCACCGAGAAGTTTCAGCAGCTTCTCGGGGATAGATTCGCTGCCTTGGAACCCACTGATGACGCTGACGAGACCCTACACAATCAGGTAGAAACGCTGAGGGACGAGGGCATCAAGTTTTGCAAAAAGCAGCGTACTGGTAAGAAGTCCAAACTCTCGGATGAGACTCTTGGGCTGATGACAAAAAGACGGGAAACCACCCAAGCGACTTCGTCAGAGAGGTCAGACCTGAACAAGCGAATTGCGAAGATGGTACGACGCGACCTTCGGAGCTCTAATACACGCCTCATTGAAGAGGCGATAGAGCGAAACCGAGGGTCCAAAGTATTCACTCAGCAGCTTGGAAGGAGCCACCTGACGAAGCTTTCAACGCACGACGGAAGGACCGTATTGTCGAAGCCGGAGATATCGGCCGAGATAGAGGACTTTTATGGCCGTTTATACGCTGCACATGCTCCCCGTTCCCAACGAGACGACCACGATTCTAGAGCCACCTTGATACGCCACTATACCGACGAACTGCCAGACATCAGTCAAGACGAGATCGTGTTAGCTCTGAGGCAGCTTAAAAATGGAAAAGCCCCCGGTGAGGACGGAATAACATCAGAGCTTTTGAAAGCTGGAGGATACCCTGTTATACAGGAGTTACAGAGCCTCTTCAACGCCATCCTTCACAGTGGGAGAACTCCAAAGGCGTGGAGTGGGAGTTTGGTGGTGCTCTTTTTTAAGAAGGGAGATAAAACCCTTCTTAAAAATTATAGACCCATCTCGCTCCTAAGTCACGTCTATAAGCTTTTCTCACGAGTTATATCGAACCGTCTCGCCAGGAGACTCGACGAGTTTCAGCCACCGGAGCAGGCTGGGTTTCGCGGAGGATATGGTACCATAGACCACATTCACACAGTGAGGCAGATTATACAGAAGTCCGAAGAGTATAATCAGCCCCTGTGTCTGGCTTTTGTGGACTATGAGAAGGCCTTTGACTCCGTTGAAACCTGGGCTGTTCTACAATCCTTACAGCGATGCCAAGTAGACTATCGTCATATCGAGGTGCTGAGATGTCTCTACGAAGCCGCTACGATGAGTGTCCGAGTACAGGACCAGCAGACTAAACCGATCCAACTGCGCAGAGGAGTGAGGCAGGGGGATGTCATATCCCCGAAACTGTTCACGACCGCGTTGGAAGATATGTTTAAGACGCTGGACTGGAAAGACAAGGGCATCAACATAAACGGCGACTACATCTCACACCTGCGATTCGCTGATGACATAGTCTTAATGGCGGAGTCGCTAGAGGAGCTGAACCGGATGCTGGACAGTCTAGCTTCAGCCTCCCGATGTATCGGTCTTGGCATGAATTTGGATAAAACCAAAGTCATGATCAATG
Organism: Eupithecia pulchellata; assembly: GCA_963931895.1. Classification (NCBI taxonomy): domain Eukaryota; kingdom Metazoa; phylum Arthropoda; class Insecta; order Lepidoptera; family Geometridae; genus Eupithecia; species Eupithecia pulchellata. The sequence goes on from OZ007523.1 coordinate 12,992,346, forward strand.
CCCACATTGATCCAAGACCGGTGATCGTACATGGCCACCTTCTCGAAATTGTTTCTGAGTACACTTACCTCGGGCAGATTTTGCAGTTGGGTAAAAACAATTTCGAGAAGGAAGCCAAGAGGAGGATCCAGCTAGGCTGGGCAGCGTTCGGAAAATTACGTCGAGTCTTCTCGTCATCCATACCGCAATGTTTGAAAACGAAAGTTTTTAATCAGTGCGTCCTACCAGTCATGACCTACGGAGCTGAGACGTGGACACTCACGATAGGGTTGGTCCACCAGTTCAAAGTCGCTCAGCGCGCTATGGAAAGAGCTATGCTCGGAGTTTCTCTGAAGGATAGGATTCGTAACCAATTCATCCGACAGAGAACTAAAGTCATCGACATAGCTCAGAGAATTAGCCAACTGAAGTGGCAGTGGGCCGGCCATATTTCGCGAAGAACCGATAACCGCTGGGGTAAACGTGTTCTTGAGTGGAGACCGCGACTCGGTAAACGTAGTGTAGGACGCCCTCCGGCCAGGTGGGATGACGATCTGCGAAAGACTGCTGGCAGATGCTGGATGCGACAAGCCGAAGACAGGGCGCTATGGCGCTCATTAGGGGAGGCCTATGTCCAACAGTGGACTAACATAGGCTGATGATGATGATGAAGGATTGAAGTTGCTAGGCAACGCTGGGTCATCCACAAGTACAGAATGAAGCAGATTATTTGTCAGGACATTCTGTAAGATTTACATAAGCTCTGATTAACAAACTCTGCTATTTGTTTCTCCTTTGACAACATGTTTGGTGTACTCGGTCGAGACATCAATTATTCAAAGCACTATGTCAACGCTATTTCCGTATAAACGTAGTCTGGTGTTGGTTTTTTTTTAGGATGGACTGAGAGCAACACTGAATAAACAAATAGTAGGCATAGGTCCATACATGAAAAATTTTAGGATCCGTACGATCCAAAACAAATTGAACACGTATAACCCAAACGTGTTCAATTTGTTTTGAAATGTAGGTAGATATTTTGCAGAACTCATTCAATCTTGAAGATCTATTCCAAGTCGAACATCATAGGAGAAACTAAATCTTCGAGACTGCTCATGCAAGTCCTCCGAAGGCATCAGTAACCTAGTAGAATGTACATGGGCCGCCCAAGTGGTCGAAGGCCTATCATTCGTTCGGGTTACCGGTGGCGCGACTAAGTTGAAAAAGGACTGCAAGAATTTGCTTGGATGCAGTCAAGCATTTTTGGCGAGACAATAAATTTTCGATAAACTTTCAAAATGTTCGTATCGTAATCGCATTTTAAAGAAAAAATACAAATAAACTTAAGACAGAAAATACTTTATCATAAGACACAAAAAAGTAGAACACAATAAACAGATATATGTACTTAAAGTAGATGAATAATAAAAGGCGGCCTTATCACCGTGAGTGATATCTAACAGGCAAGGCAAGTTTTAGGATGGACTGGACATAGAGGGACACTATATGCAGATATTAAGAATGCAATCTAAATGAAATAAGAGTAAAAATCAAGCAATCATGAATCACTGGAAGTAGCCGATAAAATCTCACAAAATTTACCTGCACACGTAAACTAAGTTTGTCTGGAAATCAGTAGTGATGATTTTCTTAGTTAATGTAGTAGTAGTGACCACAAGCAAAAGGTTTACTGTGATCAAACAAAGGTTGTTCAAATGTTTTCATTAATGGTAGTAGTCATGCACTGAGACGTAACAAAATGATATTCCTAGAAAAGCTGAAGACTTATTAAGAGCGATATTCATACAATTCATTCAAAGACCTCTAGTTTATATTCCAAACACACGCTGCCTGTACTTAGAGATTATTTCTGCTAAAAATATAAATTTATTAGGAATTTTCACCTGAGCTCGCGAACCGACTTTATACGGTACGAAGTGAGATTTACCCTGCTTATTTTAGACAATTATTTATAGAAAATAAATAAAGGGTCCTTATTTGATTAAACCCGGAAATGAAAAATATTGTGTATAGTTATAATTTTACAATAATATTTATGATATAGGGGTAAAATATGTTGGTTTGTTGATGCCATTGTGAGAGACTCCGGGAAAACTGGCAGGGTTTTGAAAATTATTTTAATACTAGCTACCCACTCCGGCTTTGCACGGGTCCAATGCTATTACACTATTAGACTCTCTATCTATAAAAAAAACCGCATAAAAATCCGTTGCGTAGTTTTAAAAATCTAAGCATTCTTAGGGACAATCAGACAGACAGCGGGAAACGACGTTGTTTTATATGAAGTAGTGATTAGATACATTATTTCTGAATCCCATAGGCTAGTATAATTTATGCATGAGGAAGCTACGACCAAAACCTATTAAGGCGCATACAGCACCTAAACTAGCGCCACAACCTACTTTATGTTATTATTCTGTTTAACAAAGGAATTTTCAAAAATCCATCGTCCAGTTTGTGATACCTATCATAAGCTTTTTTTAATGTATCTGTAATAGTTTTATTCTATTTAGTTTAGGAAGAGATACGAAAATAGATTTTGGTGGCCACCAAGGGCAACTTCGTATCTCTTCCTAATATGCATAAAGAGTTCTACAATGGAAATTTACCCAATCTACTTTATACTCAGGCCACTCGTTCACTACGCGACAAAGATCACTCAGTATCACGTCCTAATGTTTTTTTAAGTAGAATTACTTTATCACTCCTATTAAGTAAGTTGAAGTGCCATAAATAAAGTTTTGTCATCTTAACAATGTCTCCATTGTTACTTTGAGATATAGCTAAAGTCGTCAACTTTACAACTCTTCGAGTATTATAGTCTAGCTCTACGATAGGATTCTGTCTAGACGTGGATTTGAATAGCTGCCGCTGTCAATCTTGAAGGATTACCGAAAAAATTTGTGTTAGAAAATTATAATCCATAAATCAACGGATTGTAAATTTTTTGTTGACGTAATTAGAACGAAGTTTGTCCAATTATACCTACTAATTACAGTCAGTAGGTTTTAATATTAAATACTGTTAGATTAAGTACGTAATATGTTATGAATAGCTACATACCTATGTCAAATCATCAATAATCAGGTTACTTTAAATGATCAAATAAATATTTCAGTTGAATACACACAAAAAATATTTTATCTGAATTCATAATTAAAATTCAATATTATTTTTATCTAAAGGATATTGTGGTTGTTGAATTGTCTTTTAGGATTAACATTTATACTGACACAAAGCCTTTTGTATTAAACTTATTTTACGGATATCGAGTTTACAAAAGAGCACTTTTTCGAACGAGCGCTGTATGTACAGGGTGCGCCAGACTCTCTCATTTGCAGTTAACCCGACAAGTTACGTTAAATAGCTCTTTCAGATCTCTACTTAGGTACGTAGGTATATGAACTAGTCATGAGCTGGATATTGAGTCCTCGCAGGATTGGAAACGAATCGTTATATCTATAGACAGAAGGTTCAAATCATTGTTCAGAAGATCTACATACTACAAAAGGATAAGAGAATAGGAGAACAAGGATAGGAGAACATAATAGATTTTTTTATTCCTGGTTTTTGCTTTTAAATATTTACGAATTGAACTACAAGACTTTAACTTTTCATGACAGTTTGGCAACAAAGTAAAGCAAGAAAATTCATTCAAAATCAAATCAAAGTGCTTTATTTCCTTGAGACCTTACAAGACTGTTGGTACACGTAACAAAATACAAAGTGATCACTTTGATTCATTAATCACTTCAATCTTTTGAAGGTAAAGTAAAGAAGCGAACAAGAAACCTCTACCTTGTTAGATTGTTAGTTTTTGAGCAAAAATTAAATAGCAATCCGATTTTTAACTTGAGAGATAATGTTGGAGTTATTAATATTTTAAATATATTTAGAAACTAAGGAATCGTAAGGACCAGCAAATCCAATAAGCAAAGCGATATTAAAATATTGAAAGAAGGCGAAAACTTTTCTAATAAAAAAGGTCCCATTTGTTAAAAATGAAAAACGATTCCGCATGGTTCGTTGCTAGGCGACGTTTTATTTTCACTAATCTTCGTGTGAGATTCGCCTTCTGCGAAAGCGAGACAGAGAAAGTGAAAAATTATATTGACTGTCTTTGTCAAACTAAGTTAAAGTAGCCTATGCCGTAGGATAGATACGACATAAAATTTGATCACTGAACACAAATGGGTCAGTTCCGTTAGTGTCATGTAAATTAAACTACAGATGAGAATTGTGTAGTGGTAGTTTTAACAAAATCTTGTAATAGCTTTAGTACACAAAAGTAACTCAAAACTCAAAGTGCTTTATTTCCTCTAAACACATACGGTCGGAAAAAGGTTGGTAAGATAGATATCCTTGGATTGTTTTCCCAAAATACCAACCCATATGGCTTTTGCAGCCTCGAACTACCTGATAAATTACGCACTAATATTTCTTTCATAATACACACTAATGAAATAGAAACCTTAAAGAAATCAAAGTTACGTAGTAATAACCATGTACATCTACCAAAGCTAACCTAAACATTGTCATTTTGCCTTCAAGGTGGCATTGACTTTATGTACACTATGGCTATTCTTTCTTTTAACTTACGAAGAACTTTCTTTTTACTACTGTAGGCCAAGCACGGGGATTGTTCTCTAGGGTAGAATAAACAATAATGACATCGCATTGCCATACATTGCGCACATTATTGAAGTTGAAGAAATTAATTTCAAATAATTTACGCATTCGATGACAAAGTGACGTAATTGTTGTCTATTCTACCTTAGACAAGAAAGCCCGTGCTTGCCCTACTGATCGAAACGCCTGATTGCATTCTCACTACAGCAATTGAATATGTAGCTTGAGATCATCTTAAGTTGAAGCACGCTTTCTCGCTTTCTCACTGTTAAAGATCTCTTAATGTGCATTTACGTTTTCTTACGCTGATATAACACGTTTGAAATAACCATACTTCTTCAAAAAATTGTTTATATACAAAAAAAATGTTGAAAGAAATAGTTTATTAGACAAAAGTATTGTTTTATTTTGCAATAGTATTGTAAAAACTTTCTATGTGTGTTTTTGTCTTCAGAGAGGAGGTTACTTAAGTATCTTCTGAAGTACCTAGATCCTTGTCACATACCTTGGTATTTCAGAAGGTAGGCATACCATCTAGTTCTATATTCCTGTAAAAAACAACGGCTCTTTATTTCTGCATAAAAAACACGTTGAAACTTCTCTTAGAACCTAGTTTTAACCCAGCAAGCCCTTGCTGTGAGTGGCTGATATTAATATAATATCAGTATAATGATGATGAAAAAGGAAAGTATAAACACATAGAGTCGAGATAGAAACATCTCAGCAGAACTCAATGAAACTCCAATCTGCTGATCTGTTAAATACACTCGAGAGCAATGAATCCGGGTCACTCAAAGAATCCAAAAAATCTCGGAAAGTAAGAATGCTAGGTTAATGCAATAAATTGTTCTCCGACGAATCAAAATTTATGCTCTACAAGCACGATGGAAGACACAGAGTGTATAGAAGACCAGGGGAAAGATTCAAGCAAGCATGCATCGAAGAAAAAGTAGTCTACGGTGGTGGGTCTGTACTTGTGTGGGCCGGAATTTCCTCTGAAAGTCGCACAGAGCTGGTGATCATAGAAAACGGCTCTTTAACTAGCGTAAGATATGTGGAAGAAATCCTCAACGAACACGTTGGTCCATTTATGGTCAATTTGGGTGAGGATGCTATATTTATGCATGACAATGCCCGACCTCATACAGGTAGGATTGTGAATGACTACCTTCAAGAGATGAACATTACTTGTATGGAGTGGCCAGCGCGCAGCCCGGATATCAACCCGATCGAGCATGCTTGGGACGAGCTAGGGAGATGCGTAAAACAACGAAACCCTCCCCCAATCACGCTTCCTGAGCTCAAAATTGCTCTCACAGAGGAATGGGAGAATATTCCCCAAAATCGTATAAGGAACTTGGTGTACAGCATGCCAAACGCAGTAATGGAAGAACGAGGTGGTAATACAAAGTATTGAAATTCAAGAAAATCGTCATAAAGTTCAAAAATTTCATGTTTCCTATTTTTGTTTTAAGGAGAGATCAGAGAATTTTGTGTAAATAAAATGTATGGTGACTCATATTTTTTTAACTTTCATTTAAGGAGTATTAAACTGTCTATTAAATACTATTTATTGCATTAACCTAGCATTCTTACTTTCCGAGATTTTTTGGATTCTTTGAGTGACCCGGATTCATTGCTCTCGAGTGTATAACTAGTGTTGTTGCTCCTACTGCGTTTGAATATTCAAAGCAGGATTCGAAGTTCGGCCACCACCTAATTTATTAACAGTTACCGTAGAACTAAACACCAACTTTACATAAATTGAAATTGAAGCTGGCTTTGGAAATGCTAACTTGGGAAATGCCAATGAGGGTTGGTTGCAGACGGGCGATGTAGTGGCGACAAAGACAGTATCCGCTGTGTTTGAGTGGCGAATACTTGCTGTATTTTGTAGCCCACTTGAGCCATCCACATCATAACACACCGTCTCGCACTGCGCTGTCAATAACTGTTCAATTTATTACATTGAATATCTAAGCTTTATAGACAAAATGAATGAGTTCCTACATGACCGCTTGCTATGATGTATTGTGGTAATTATGAAAAAAATAGTACGAGCTGTAAATAAAATACGTGTGACATAAATTTCAATGAAAGGTTCACCACTTTCACGTCCTGAAGTATTACGCACGAGCTATTCCACGTGCCTTTAGCATGATTCATTCCTAAAGCTTGGAAAACTTTTTTAAGAAATGTTTAGAGTAAAATCTTTCTATGCTGAAAGATCTCATAATAATAAATAAATTAAAAAATACGGGAGGATTCGAACGTTGTGCGACCATGCGTTTTTCATCGCAAGTGTCGATAGCCCATACTACGAGTATGTGTTGTTATTCTAGGGATAATGAATGAACGGTGCAATCTAAATATGTTATATTTACGAAGCAAGATTTTGTGTCTACTTAATTTCGCAGGGTTATAGGTCTCATTTTCATACCCAGGCGTGGAGGTTATCGTAGGATGAGAACAGATGCTGTTCCAGGGGCTGCTATTAAATACTTTGTAATAACTTATTTACTTCATGTATTTTGTCGGTACCTATAAGAATTGGATAGACAGTTTATTCTTGAAATTGGAAGGTTCTTCGGATTTAGTAAAATGCTGAGTTTAGGAACTAAAAAAGTGTGGTAGCAGACTAAACCGATTCAACTGCGCAGAGGAGTGAGGCAGGGAGATGTCATATCCCCGAAACTATTCACGAGCGCGTTGGAAGATATGTGTGGTTGTGTAAATTTTTTATTAAAATTATTGTTATAATACCCGTTCGAAGCCGGGACGGACCGCTAGTATTATATATAATACAAGAATTTCCCTGTTCAGAGTTAACCATTGAAAAAGCGACGACAGGAACCTAGTGCCGACAGCAACAAAGAAAGTCTTCTTCAACGAAGTGGCCAATCTGGTTTATTCTTTGAACTAGAACTAAACTCATTAGCGAAGTTTTTGCCGTGAGCCACGTGGATCCCAGCATCCTAGTAATCATTTATTGCTAAAACCAACTTTATTAAAACTGAAGGTAAAATGTGACTTATGTGTAAAATGAATTGAAAAAGTGTCTTTACAAGAGTCTTAATTAGTTCAGGATAAATAAAAACAGAAAGCTAACTACTAACTAAAGAATTAAATGCAAGACTTTGATTTATCATTTATGGGTATGTATTTTTTGCGTTCACTTTTACCTAATTTCAAAGGTTTTATTGGGTTTAAATCTTTAATGTTCAGGTTTTTTATGACTATGTATCTAAATAGCCTTTTCCTGCACTGATCTTTTAGAAAAAAAACCCGCACGGCAGCACGAGGCGTTGTTGGTAAGAAGCGAAACCACGGATAACGAGTGCTTTCACGGAAGTTCATGGATCTCATTTCGGCTTGAGGAGTGGCAGCCCAAGAGAACCAGATCCCCATCTCTTGTTTGATTTCATTGACCGGTCTGAGTCGATACGAAAGAGCCACATGCTATGATGTGGCTCTTTCGTATCGTCTTTATAATCTATCCTATGATGTGGCGATATCTCTACACTCGTAGTGGAACTCTACTGGCATAATAGCCAACTAATAAAAAGGAAACCTTCTCACGATCAGTCTTCGAAATGGTGACATCAAGGACGCACTAAAAAGAAATAATAAAATATTTTAATTTACCTGAAACTACCAAACACAATAGTCTTAAAAATGTTTTAATTGCTCCTCTCGACACCTCTTGGTTATTTGAGGCGATGATGTTTTTCTTTTTCAGCAATTAACTCCCCGGCATTTTGAGGAACCCATCTAGTTTCGGCAAGTCACCGTCTGCCGCTTTTAACTATTTTGACGACTGCCACAGACTATGTTTATGGCAGGCGCACCCAGCCCCAGTTAGATTACCCAGTACATGTAATCGACCCACCACAATAACCTTATTTTTTATTTCTTGAATTGTCCAATGCAATAATCTCTACACCTGGCGGATATCATCTTCAGGTGTATCATATTGTGCAAACGAGGACGATACCTGCCATCTTTTGCCCCCATCTTTTGCCCTCGCGTTTAGATTAACTCTCATAAAGGGCCTCTGTGCTTTTGGTTTCATGTCCTTTTACAAGACCAGGCACTGTATGGCCCAAGATCGTGGAAATGAAACACATAATGATAATGTATCTACATACTCACATAATGCTAAGCATTTTAGTCTCTCACATTAACATAACCCCTCTTCAGATTATTATAAGCTGTTGGTGAAACAATTTTTATAAGTAGGCTAATTTTCCAAAAATATTCTGGAATTTTGAGAAATTCTTAACTTTGATTAGCAAAACACTCGCCATTCAATTCTCCAAGGGCTCAACACATTTTATTTTTATAATTAACAACAAAATTGGCTGCTAGTTAAATTAGCTGAGAGCTTAAACAGTAGCCTTTCTTAAATAACGAATAAAATAGCCTAGATTACAAAGGTTTTTTGAAATAGATCGACTAAGAGCCACCCTTTAAATTTTGGATTTTTTTATAAAAAACTGAATTATAATATCAGAAAGCCAACTCAACAAATTTACCTTCCAAAATGATAACTAGTTAATTCACAGCTGAAACCCGATTCCTAATAATGAACAGGATCGGCCTAGCGATTACTGTAAAATATCCCTTACAATGGATCGCCATCCGAGGAGTCTGGCTATAAGCGATTTCAGTGTTTCCATCACACTATACAAAAACATATGAATCAAATTTTCTTCTGACGGGCTTTTTTTGATACAGATTGGCTGTAATCGTGAAAAAATGGACAAGTGTGAGTTATCTGACAATTGACTTTATTATAAGTTATAATCTTGACGTTGACATTAAATTCTGTCCTCGATAACCTCACCCGTAAATAGTATGTATTTACGTACTGGCAGTCAAGTACATATACCAACCGAAATCTATTATGCTCAGTGTCCCCAGATGGCCCATTCAATGGGAATGGGAGATTTTAGCGTAATAGCACCGCAGGTTTCTGAGATCTCAACCCTCTGAAATGTACTTAGTAAATGTAAGATCAGAAGGCAAACAAGATACCAACTACCACAATCTGACAAGTCGTAACAACAGTCTTAGAATTCTAATTGGTTCCTTGTTCTATTATCGCAGGACTACGGCTAGAGTTGAGCCACTGCTGACTCGTAAACTGTGCTGTGTTTGCAACGAGAGAGTAGATAACTTGCGAAGGTAGTTCATCTAGATAGTAAAGAGAATTACAAGCCTTGTGATAAGCAATATTGCATCAAGGCAACGCAGCAGCGCCAACGCTTATAAGCGTTGTTTCTATGAGTATCGGCAAATATCTTTAGAATGATATAGTAAACAGATCGAATACTTCGATCGTCTATGTAGGTAGGTAGTAAGAACTAGATTCAATAATGCAAAGGCTCAACTATACGCTACGGTGATTCAGGTTGTGCTTATACGAGCGTAGCAAGTGCTCTTGCTACGCAGCTAAACTTCTTACGACGTAGAGATGCTACAGAGCTTCTGTATTATAAATGAAATTGGGAGTTTTAACAGATAACTTTGTTATCATTAAAAATAAACTATCTAAAAGAATCATAGATTTTTGTGCACTAAACTATAAATAATTTACTACGAAAAAATAAGGCACTTAAACAATTTGTATTGAAGTCGTGGTTTACGTTCAGTATCTGATCATCTCATGTGTCAATAGCACTAGCGTATTGTAATAGCATTGTAAGTGACCTCTCTCATACTGTTTCATTTAAATTGGATTATAATTGAGCAGGACAGCATGCGAGAACACGTCGTTATCAGTCACAGTCTATAAGTAACCCGGATCTAATGTTTCTGAATATTAAATTAGTTATTAATTCAGTTGAGCTACATTACAGAATACAGGGTTATTTGTTATTGTTTATGAATAGGATAATAAAACTTTTTTTTTCAATCCAGTTACTGAATCTCACTGTCATCGCGTAAACGCGCCTCTTTAACTATTGATTAAGTTGCCGGCAGGTGGCGCCAAGATTCCCTCTAATGATATCACAACTTTTTATAGGCACAGCGAGTTCCTGAACTTTGCACGTAACGAGAAAGAAATATTTTTATTTACTCTTTGCCCGCGACTTCGTCTGTGTCCCTGTACTATCCCGCGGATACATGCCACCAGGATAAAGTATCCTATGTCTGTCTCCTGGTTCCAAGCTACGAATTTTCAGCCAAATCGGTTCAGCTGTTCTTGAGTTATAAATATTGTGACATACGACTTTCTTTTATATTATACAGGACGCTTCACAACCATTCTAGGGAATGCATTGAGGGAAAATACCTTAAATATGTATATTGTATACAGAAAATTTTAGTTTTCAAAGTTTTTTAATGATAACCTTTCTGAACCGGTAAAACGAACCCGCCAAATTGTGAAATACAATCACACCTATTTAAAAATAGGTACTGATCGATAGCCTCAATGATAAGATTTTTTTTCGTGTAATATACATAGAATCTTAAATCAAAGGAATAGCTTAGGGCTAGAAGATACTTATTTATTTTTATTTATTGTGATAAGATTACAAAGCAGTTTACAATATATTTTACACATTTAAAAATAAAGTTACAGTTTTGAGCCAGATTGTAGACCATAGATGTAAACATAACAAGAAAAGTGTTGCAAACATAACCTTATTATAAATATATATATATATTACCGTGTATTTTAAACACAGTGTAATAGAAATTTACAAGCTTATTTTACAGACAATTGCTCAGTATAGTCGAAATTGTTTTGCGAAATTTATTGAGCTTGGCGTTAAATATGTCTAAATCATGATTAGCTACCAACTCGTTGTATTGACGACATATCCTAGTAATTGGGTTATATAACGATGCATTGTTTTTGTAGACCCTTAACGAGAACGTTTTCGGGTTTGGAAAAAAAAAGAGTTTAATAGACTAGAACAGTCTATGGAAAATACTGTTTTAATTGTCCAGCATTTTATTTATTTAGGCGACGATCCACCTATAAGATTAACACACATCACCACTAACACGCTTTACATAATTTACCTGTAATCCTCATCCGACATTACCTTGTAACGAGGTTATGTAAACCTTACTAATATATAGCTGCCTCTTGGATACGTTCTTACTGCAATGCTTTATTTACGTTATCTATACAAATGTATGGAACACTGGATTTAATAGATGCCTTCTGTAGGACTTAGCCGATTTTTACAAATTTTCGGAACATGTTTCATAACGCTAAGTGAAGCCTCTACATGTGAAATCCACCACACATACATTTTGATTTATTCAAACCTAACCTACGTTTTGTGACAGCATGTCCATTCATATCAAACTTGCCAAGGTTATGTCAAGTTCTCTGAAGTAACCGACATTCTATACAATTTAAAATTTTATACACTGATCCTCCATCGAGTCCTAAGTGAATACTCAATGCTCTCTTGCGCATAAGTCTCAGACTAAGACAGAAGAAGACTTGAGTTTAGATTATCTGCAAGAGATTGCTTCTAAGCGATAAGGCCACACAACGTACTCATTTTTGACAGTTAAAATATATACTTATGATGTTTAGCTCCAAAGTTAACTAAAAGTAGCGAAGGTTAATTTAATACAGGGTAACTTTGACACGAAAGATTATTTCAAAACGCACAGTGACCTAGTATAAAAAACCCGTGCGTACACGCGCTACCAGAACATCAATAAACATCATTAATACATAACGCTAAAACATTGTTTCTGAAGATGAATTATTCCAATTTCGCGAGCACATGTGTTACGGCATTAAACTTGGCTTCCGGTGCTCGATCATGTGCATGTTTACAGTGCGCGGCTGTTATGCCGGGATAACTGTCAAAAACCACTAACTAATTAGGGCGAGGATTCCCGACTTGACCACTCTCAGTGGCTTCTCGGCGAGTATTGAGCAAGACGGTGCACAGGCAGCCGAGCACGATTTTGTTATCTACAAAATCGTGCTCGGCTGCCTGTAGATGTTTTGAAAAATATTTGCATACAAATATATGCCATAGCATATAAAAATATTTTCTAGTGACGCATTGCGTAGTAACGTTTGTAATTTTTTGGTATACATTTTGTTTCATTTTATTTATTTTTCTATTCACACTGATCATTCAAAGTCTTATTTAGAGGTAAATTTGTGATATTTTTCTGTCGGGTGAAAAAATCGTTTTTTGGTGACACCAATCGTTTTTTGTTTAGCGATGTACTTGAAAAAATCCTCGACTATGTATAAATTTCAAAACTAGGCCTTATAGTTAAAAATCCCGAAATCTGGGAAATCCCGCCTTAATCTTAATTTGTCAGATTTGTTCTATGTTGTTTGTTATTCAACTGATTTATGTAAGTTCTTTGAGTTGTCAGTAGAAAATGTAAAGTATAGGCTTAAGAATAAAAATAACCAAATCAGAAAATTATAATTTTTATACTGCCGGTAAGACAAGTTCGAATTTTTGTCTTTGTCGAATCAGATTGTGTATGGATAGGCGTACTTGAGTATCGGAAGGCGTTTGTTCCATACATTTGTAAATACAAAACATACCTTCAAATAGTCGAATAGGTCGAATCTAACAATATAATCCATTAGACGATAAATCAGAAGTGTATCTATTACGAAAAAGCGTATAGATACAGCTTTAGGGATTGTAGACCAAGGCCACTAAACGACTTAATCCCTTTTACACATGTTATGATTCTTAATATTCAAATATCTTTGATATTTATGTATATTGTTAACCTGTTACCTTCTATTAGATTTATGTTGACCCTTTATTGTTTTTTAGTTTGATTTATGTTCATAGTTCTATTAATTGTTGCTACACTGTTATTTAGTCGTGAAAACCATAATTTAGGCTTTCTAGGATATATTATCTCTTAATATTATTCTGTTAAAGTTAATCTTCTGGTTTTCCAATAAATAAATAAATACATAAAAGTGCCAAGTGCCATACATAGCCACTAACTGTCTGCTGCATTTGAACTTTGATTCAGCCGGAACATCGTTAATACCAATCGAAGGGTCCTCCGGATCTAACTTAAGAGTCCGAAGATATCAAGATATCTTAAGTTCGGAAGTTATACAACGTGTAACAAAATATGTGTACTAAGTGAAAGGGGGTTAATTTCCACCCCCCCCCGGGAACCAACTTCGATCAACGCCTTTCCTAATTTCGATCGGTATCTCGGAAAAAACTGCATCAAAGTTGAAGAGTGAGATGAAGCTGAAGCACATTATGCGGAGGTAGAACCTTTTGGTTCATACGCTGTTGATATAATTTTAGTATTACTTTAAGACTTTTTTTCTACGTATGTTTTCTTATGTGAACCAAATAAATGATTTTCGTTCTAGGTATAGATCGGCGGTAGCCCTTGGTTTTCTACGTCACCTCCCAGCGCAGTTATCATGGTTATGAACCGGATAACTCTTCATCATGAGAAGCTGAATCTGAAACTGAAGCTGAAACTGAAGCTGAAACAGAAGCTGAAACTGAAACTGAAGAAGTTTTTACGTGGAACTATGCAGAATTATAAGTACTATGTAGTACCGAAATGTACTAATACTTCAATTAGTACTCCTGAAAAAATGTTTCCAATGTGCCAAAGGACCCGAAAAGTCACAAAAAATGTAATGTCATGAAGAAACAATTAAGTTTGTACATACTTATCTACATAACAATGTTGAAAATAACGGCGTAGGTAGTTACAACAACAAACACAACTGCCCTGGCTGACTAACCTAAAACTTTTAAGTATTTAATATATTATGCTAGTCCAGGTAGGTGAGTACTACATACCTGGACTAGCCTATTTATTATCCTGCTGTTCTGAATAGGTTGATAATGAGATTTTTTTACCTCTGAACTTTCCAACCACGAATTTTAGTTTAAATAAATAAATATAAATACAGAATGCTGGACAATCCACACAGCATCATCTAGCCCCAAGCTAAGCAGAACTTGTGTTTTGGGTTACTGATATACATACATAATACAATATTATTAAATAGAAAGATATTTTACATAGAAAACAACCAGAACAACATGAACAAATATCTGCAGGTCGTACAAATATTTGACCCGAGGCGGGAATTGTAACACCCACCCCTCGTATAATTTTTTTCCTCCTATAACTATTTACTATAATATCTAATTACTCTACCTACTACTACCTTCCTTAATCTCCTCTATATTATATAACTAGGATTCCTAAATTAATGAATGTAGAATTAATGATTAAAGTGGCCAATGATCGTCTAGTTAGTGGTAGGACTCCTACGTTGTGTTGTGATAGTAACTCGATTCTTTTAGGTGCTAAAGACAAACGAACTAATCCTAGAATTACGATAATAACTTAACCCTTTATATAGCTCAACTCTCATAAATATTGGTTACTTTCAATTGAGATGTTAATCAAACCTCTTATAGCTTAGTTAATATTCTTTTAATAGATAGTATAAATCTATTCACTAAAAGAATATTTAAAACCTAACCGGAAAGGCCGCCATAGCCAACCCCAACACTTGGAACCAATAGAGTTCATTGTTCCTTTATATCTAGGAACTTAAAAGTGTTATTAAATCATTAGATTCCAATATTTATAATTTCATATTCTTAAATATTCTTAAAGGCAACATCCTCCAGTAATTCCAAATGTGCCTTTCCCCAAACCACCAATGAAGACGACGCTTCAGATATTAAAATATATTCTAATAACAGATGTTATAAGTAGACATTATTCTCAATATGAAAATATAATATTTAGAACTTCCAGGGCTACCCTAATTAAGGTTTATGCCCAAAAGTCTACAGCTTTTAATTGAAATAATAATAATCATAAATATCAGCTTTTCCTTTGAGATATATACTCAAGATGAAATATAATAATTCATCTAGGACCTCTTTACATAGAGATTATGTCCAAAAGTCTACAGCTTTTAAAAGTAGTTATAGTTCTTATTTCAGGTTTTCTTTCTAGAAATTATTTATAAAATTGTTATACAATATAGTCAGTGATTCATCCAACTGAGATATTTCTCATAGCTTACTAGGACTCTCTCACAACCGGAGGAATTATCCATGGTGACATTCGCACCAAGCTATTGTAGTTAGATTAGTCACAATAATTATATGTATATTATGGTCTCTCTACTGGAGACAACTGAAAATACAGTTACATTATAATGTAAATATATACCTGAAATCAGAGTATATAACTGTGAGAGTTTTATTCAATTTTAGCATTTATTTGTATTTACTATTAATATCAATTATATGTAAAACACAATGAAATAAATAATACGCTCAGCACCATCCGTTAAGGCATTGCAATAATAATCGATAAAAGGTAAAAATACGTATGATTCAAATCTGTATCATAATTGATTTTTATGTGAATTCTTTAACCTTTGGCTAAGAAACCAATACTTAGTAACTTATTAGAATTTTAACAAATATCAGACGTATTTTTAGTGATAAAAATCATGCGACTTAGCTATTTCAGGAAACTGCCCAGGAGCACACTGATTTTAATTTTAATTCACTTATTTAATCAAAGCAAACACTGGCTCGAATCTAATTTCTTAAAATGTAAAATTCTATTAAATTTTAACACTATTTTATCTAACAAATTAAAATGAAATAATTTTTATAAAAATTAACACAGACTTTAACAAATTTTCTAAACTAATTCTACAATAAACACTGAATTTATCCAACTAATTAAAACCCGATATATCGATTGCGAATCGATCCTTAATACTTGGGAACAGTCACCCGGACCCCCGATCTGTTCACCAGCCAAATCCGAACTCCTCATCTCCAGCTCCAAACCGAAATCCTCTAACACATACATGGGCGACGCCTACGCACATAAGGTCTAAATTATCCCTAACTATTTTGAATATTCTCCCTATAGTGGACCGTTGTTTTCAAGAGTTCTATTATTTTTTGTTTATAAAAGGGCCTAATTTATGGCTGTGGGAAAGATATCTGAAGTTGCGACTCACAAAGAACCACTTGACGAATTATTTATGTTCAGCTTAAGTTGCAGAAAGCTACACTTTAAATATTGGATTTCAATGATTACAAACAACGCCATAAATCTCGTTACTTTATTACCATACCTACTTAGATAAAGACTAGTAATTATATTTATATTTGCAGTAACAGGCAGGTTGAGATCTGACCTGTTACAATCGACCCCAAATCTTTATGCAGGTGACCATTGAAAATCCGAAATAAAGATTTCCATAAATTTTAAAATATGCAAATATAAATCTCTTGTTCTCAAATATATGAATATTATTAGATAGCTCTTAATCTGTTGGATCTTGATGTCATACAAGTAATATAGTGTGTGAGTGTGTGGTGTGTGTGTGTGTGTAAAGCCAGATTGAAGAAGATTGATTTATTCTTGATCAATGCAGTTAAAGAAAGACTGTTTATTTAAGGATGAAGATTGACAAAATAAACTTTAAATCAATATTGTTTTACCAAGCTCTTTGACAGAATAAGTACAGTTGATTTCGGAACCTCGGTTGTGAGTCGAGATCATTCCTAGTGAATAGTTAGCGAACGCTTTCTTTGTGAACTTACATTATGTTTACGCACGAAATGATCGCTAACTCCTGAACAACTGTCCGTTACCTGTGTATCAAATCGACTGATAACTCAATTTTGATTTACCTGAAACCAAGCTTTTTCAAACCTGGAAAGTGTGTAGTGTGCTTAGTTCGAGCCTAACATGTATAGTGTGAAATTTTATGAAGTCAGCCGCAGCTGCAATTTAGATCTCAGATTCATTTAAGATATCTGATATAATCTTTTATCCTAACACCAAAATTATTCCTTCATAAAATTTAATTGTGGTGCATGTATGATCAAACTCCATCAGACTGTCCCAGGTTCTGATATATGATAACTCAAGTGGGCCCTCGGCCTAGTCCTAAAAGTCTAGCATATCATTCATACAAACTCTATTCTCACACTTATCACACAACACAAAGTAAATCTACATCTAATAAACACTCAGTATTCACACTCAAAACCCTCAACCGTGTTGCTCTCATTCTCCCAATTGAATTAGCACACCATTTTAACCTGTGACACAGAACTTAAATAATATACACATGAAATTCTTATTTTTTTTTTCGTAGTATTAATTAGAGTATGTAAATCCACGGGGATTTTTTTTATAATTTTCAAACCCTATTCTTGTTAGAAATTTTACTCAATAATTTTCTTAGGCATAATTGTTAACCTGCTATTGTTTTTTTTTTATGCAAACAATTGTTATTATTTTAAGAATTCTACTTTTTTTTCTTGTTTCTATGGTACTAAAATTTTAATGAATAAGTAACTATAAAATCCACACAGCCCCAAGCCAAGTAGAGTCTGATATTGATAAACTGAACACAACAATATTAAACAGATAGATTTTCTTCTACTACACATACAAAGATATTAGAATCTCCGAACAAACATCCACAGATGGAACATACTCCCGTCTCGAGGTGGGAATCGAACCCGCAATCTCTCGCGTCGGCGGACCATCGCCCAATACGTCCGTTATTTTAATTATTTTTTAACATAAATTTGTTTCTTATACAATATAGGTAATATCATAATTTTTTTTTTTTTTATTGTACATAGTTAACGACCAGAATATCTTAAACAAATATCCGCAGATCACACAAATACCCGCAACCTCCCGCGTTGTTTAAAAAAGGTCACCATTTCCAGTTTCTACAGTTGAACAAATTAAAAGTCTCTTAAATACTAAACACTTTTTCCTATCTGTTTCAAGAGACAGTGGTTCATATAAATCTACCAATACCATATCTCCTATTTCATTTGTAGAATTTGAATGCTTTATTAACGTATTTAATAGATACAGATTCAATAACTTTATTTCTCCAGGACCACAAAAAAGGAAACAGATAAGTCAAATTTCATATAGTAGTTAATCATATAAAAAAGGAAATATGTAAGTTGTTATTGATTTCTCATCAATTCAACTCCCGTCGACGAGTGGAAGAAGTGAAAAAGAAACCACCAGCACATTAGTGTAAAGCTTATGTGTCCAATACAATGTTTGTTTTGCGTATCTAAATCTAAGTCAATCATAATAATAATACAGGGTAAAACATTGTAATCTATTTTATTTCCTGAGTAAATTTCTGCCAATGAGATCAATCTAACACATACGTTATAATTTTATATGTTCCGTGATTTCTAAAAGTACCTGCCCAACAACACCTTGCTTCCTGGTAGATCCTTCTACCCTTCTATTTCTATTATTCTTCCGTGATAGATATAATGAAATGTCGTTTATTAATTCTTATCTAGCTATAATAGTACGGTGACGACAACCTCGTCATCTCACCTAAGTACTTAGTATAATAATCTTACTTAATAGTGTATTGAGTACCTGCGTACACTACAATACGTACCTAGGTATTTTTTTTTTTTATTCGAGAAATATATTATTCACTACAACTAAAATTATTTAACGACTCTTCTAGCCTATCTAATAATAAGTTGTCTATTTTATACTAAAACTACTTCCTACTGTCGTATAAGATGTATTCTTATGTAATCAAATCCTTTTCTTCACAATTAAACTGTTTTCACATGTTTATCGCCGACCCCGGAGTCTGCGTACTTAATAAGTCTTAAAATGATATCTATAAATATACTCCTTTTTTTTTATAAAATCAGCATCAGTACGTTGTTAACGCTAGCTTAGTTAACTCGCCTCCTTTTTTTCGATTAA
This sequence comes from Eupithecia pulchellata, assembly GCA_963931895.1. NCBI lineage: Eukaryota > Metazoa > Arthropoda > Insecta > Lepidoptera > Geometridae > Eupithecia > Eupithecia pulchellata. The sequence continues at coordinate 13,011,756 of OZ007523.1, forward strand.
CCTTAACATATCGTTCACCCTTTTCCAAACATGAAGTAAGTGTCTTGTCCTTGCAAATAAAGTTGGACTCCTTCTACATTCTTATCTTTTAAAACCGACCCCAGAGTAAACTAAGTTATGCATTAGTTACCAGATACCTTTTATACGTCATGCCTACAACCTAGAACTATTCTCTGAATCAATTCTGAAAAGCACCTCTAAAGAAAGGAGTTGTCTAAGCACGGAATCATTACAGGTTCGCAATCTCTCCAAATATCATTGAAAATAAATTTAATTCTCTAATCTGTAAATATCCCTATAATGTTTGTCTTTATATGCACCTTCCATTTCACAAGCAGCAAATTGTGCGAAAATTCGCACTTTAGATTACCTATCTTAATTCTACTTATAATAATAACTTAACCTACACTTATATAACTAAGTTAATTTCTATTTTATGTTAATACTTAAAATTCGACACCCACTCCTTTAAACAGTAAACCTAGGTCTTAAACTGTAATTAAGCAGGTAATAAATCGCCGCCCCCACCGAATAATATGGTTACCGACTATTACGATAGAAGTGTTTTTATTTGAAATAATTGTTCCTGAGGTGCGATTACACCTTATAAATTTTTTTCAGGCAAATCGTACGAGTAGTTCTTGAGATAGGCTTTTTGTAATGGATTTTACTTTATTATTAAACGAAAAATAAAAACAACATTTTGATCCGAACAACATTGCAACAGGTTAATACTCACTCCTCGGTTTCTCGCTTTTTGTTGTAAGATGCGATTGCGATTTTATTCGGGAAAGAAGTATAAAACTTAGTTTTCGTAAAGTAGAAAACCCTCTTATTCTGGTTTTCTTTGAAGTTCTTTATTACAGTATAGTTTATTTCTATATTTAATTCAAAATATCTGCAATGGTTACATCTATTAATGTATTTTTAATATAAAAAAGCCATCGTAATCTATGTAGAGATAGTAGGTTGCGATGATTTACTCACTTAATGACAGATTATGAAATCCCGAGATGTGGCTTTGGCAAGCTTATAGTAGCCAAAGCATGGTCTTTTAATATCGCTCTCATTTAGTCTTAGGTAAAAAAAAGTGATAGCACATGACCCTCACCCAGCATGAGCTAACGTCCAACGATGATAATATTGTGCTCTAATTTAAAAGCCCCCATTGTTTTCTACTCTTTGCCAAGATTTCGAGTGCTTGATATTAAAATCCTAACCACCAAAAAGAATGAATACCGCAGATTAAAAACAAAAGCGGATACTGCATAACAAAACGACCAAACACACTCGCAAGGGCTACAGAATCCTACCGAGATCTGTACACGAGCCAAAATAATGTGCCAGAGACAAAGCTGCTGAAAGCTGATGAAGATAAGGTATCGACAATATTTCTAAGAGAGGTAGGAGTAAGGTAGGATCTTAGTTTTTTTAAACAAACCACCCGGACCCTTCTACACAAATGAATTCTTTATAGCTACCAGAGAAGCAATCATCACAGTTCTCACAATGATATTCAAAGAAATAATAAATCTGGAAAAAAAAAACTGAATCATTATCTTATCCATACAAAGAGGATTAAAATTCCACAAGTAATTATTGGGCAATCAGCTTGATGACAAGCATATACATTATAAAATATTTTCCAAAACAATTTTTGGCCGGATACCAAGCCTTTAAAACCCTAGAATACAAAAAAAAAGTATGGCATAGTGGTTGCTAAGGCAACTAAAGCATTTAAAATACAAGGATCATTAGAAACATTTACAAATTTAGCTCTACAACCGTCAAACTGGAAAAGAAGGAAAGCAGATCTTGAGAAAATATTTCAAAACCTCAATTGGTAGAAATAAGGCCTAAAAATAAATGTAGATTATACTAACACATTTAAGGTTTGCCGATGATCTGATAATTCGGTCCAATAAGCCTGAAGAACTCGCTAATATGATACAAAGAAAGTGGAAAAGTAGGGCATCTACATATTAATAGTCTGAAAATTAAGTTTAACCAATAACACTCAAATTCACTCAATAACACTCAGCACAATAGAGTCGGTATGTTAAGGAATATACTTATCTCGGAAAAATCCTTATCTGCTATAACTTTACCTCACCAAATTATCTAACAACAAAATAAATAGAAACAAGAATAGATAATGCTTGAAAGAGATACTGGTCATTTAATAAATCATAAAAAACAAAGAGCTTTGTCTGAAAATTTAAAGGAATCTTTAAAATAAATGTATTCTTCCAATGTTTTAATTTAAGAAACCAAACATGGGACCTGAGGAAAGCGCATAATAGAAAGTTGGATGTTTGTCACATTGGTCGGTGATAGGTCTTTGGAGAAAAGTTTGCTATGAATACAATCAGGCAGCATAATCTTTCTTTCTTTCTATCTTTCTCTTCTATACTATGTTATTTTTATAGAAAAATAACTGTAGATCGGTCAAACTTTAAGAAGAACTGAAAAGTCGAATAAAACTATTACCTACATTTACGACTTCATTACCCAGGAATCAAAATAGAAAATTTGGACGACCTTTCAAAAGGTGGAAATAAGATAAATAAAATCCATCACTGGAAAGACAAGAATTGCCAAGGATAGAAACGAATGGAAGAAGCTAGAAGAGGCATGTGTAAACTAGGGCAAACAGATAACATGTCCTAGTATATAAGACTTAAGAAATCATTGTACGTTATCTGCATAAAGGTTTTTCATTATTTTATCTCATTTCCACGATCACGGGCCATATAGAGTCTCGGTCCTTTGGGAGGCATGCGTGGGGCCGTAGCCAACAGGACAGAGGCCCTTTATGAGAGATAATTTTAAAGGCTGGGCTACATAGAACGGGTATAATCCTCGTTTGCACAATATGATATACTCGAAAATGATATCCATGATATCTTTCAGGTGTAGAGAGTGTAGAGAAAGCATAAAGAAATAAAATGAAAAAAAGAATTTTTGGGTCTGGGAGACAGTGCGGACGCCTGACATAATTGAAAACTGTTAAAAGTGGCAGACTGTGGCTTGTCGAATGTCGGATGGATTACTCAAAATATAGGCTTAAATGCCGGATATAAACAATTCCTGCGCAAATGTCTTTGGCGTTATAACGAGAAAAACCCTCGTTATAACGCCATTAGGAACCTCCACCGCCGAGTCTACACCTTAAGATGCATCTCTTGCGACTCCATTCAGAACGGCCAATGAAACGCAACCAATAAGTGTGGTTCTGGTTCTTTTAGAATAACACAGCTTAAGGTTCACGTCCAGATTTACGTCTCCGCAAGCGGAGACGAGCACTAGAACTTCCCTGGGAGCACTCGGTATCGGTGGTTATCACAAAAATCTTTTAAATATCTGTAATAATAGGATAACTTTTGTAATTCCTTCGATTTTCTTTTAATACCGATTCCCAAAATGCAAATAATTTTACAGTAACCTATTTTCACATTCACTAAACTTATTATCTTCTTCAAGGAATATAAACGTATTGCAAATTTACGTTATTCATTTAAGCTTAATTGAGTACCGAACAAAATGGTAACATTGCATTACCGATACAACCAACATCACTATTTTGAGTTCAATAAGATCGCGAAGACCTATTACTGTACAGGCTATTATCGACAATTTCCGCGAATAAAATTGTATTGTTACTTTACGGTGTAAAATTATGGTCTTGATTCTGGTAAAACATATTTTTATTTATTACTCTGCATTCGTAAACACAGTTATAATTTAAATTATATTGCATATACAAAAAAAATATTGCTATCTTTTGGTATTAAAATGAACCCGATAAGTAATGTATTTTAGGAGTTATTTAAAAAAAAACGGTTTTTTATTTTTCCTGTAAAATTTTGTTTTTTTGATTACGATTTTATTCGGTGGGGGCGGCGAAATTGTCCTATTATATTTATAGTAATTATTCTTTGGCTACGCCTAATTTTACAAATCTATATCCGATTTTGTTTTCAAGATAGATTGATACAGTAACTTTACTAAAGTAATACTCTTTCTTAGTTTATTTCTATTGTGTTTAACTATAAAATTCTATGCGACCCCCATCCTCTTAACATAAAACTAACACTGTAATAAGTCTAACCAATAAAATATCCTATTTAAATAATGCATGTAATGTGTGTACCTAGTTTTTATAAAACTTTGGCTAAACTGAAATAAATTCAGCGTAACTTATTTCTAATCTAAATATCTATATCCTTGAACTAAATAAAGAAGAATCTTAATCTAAAATTCGATTATTTATATCCTGGTTCTAAATAAAAAATAATCTTTATATCCTGGTCACGGCACCAAATTGTAACACCCACCCCTCGTATAATTTTTTTCCTCCTATAACTATTTACTATAATATCTAATTACTCTACCTACTACTACCTTCCTTAATCTCCTCTATATTATATAACTAGGATTCCTAAATTAATGAATGTAGAATTAATGATTAAAGTGGCCAATGATCGTCTAGTTAGTGGTAGGACTCCTACGTTGTGTTGTGATAGTAACTCGATTCTTTTAGGTGCTAAAGACAAACGAACTAATCCTAGAATTACGATAATAACTTAACCCTTTATATAGCTCAACTCTCATAAATATTGGTTACTTTCAATTGAGATGTTAATCAAACCTCTTATAGCTTAGTTAATATTCTTTTAATAGATAGTATAAATCTATTCACTAAAAGAATATTTAAAACCTAACCGGAAAGGCCGCCATAGCCAACCCCAACACTTGGAACCAATAGAGTTCATTGTTCCTTTATATCTAGGAACTTAAAAGTGTTATTAAATCATTAGATTCCAATATTTATAATTTCATATTCTTAAATATTCTTAAAGGCAACATCCTCCAGTAATTCCAAATGTGCCTTTCCCCAAACCACCAATGAAGACGACGCTTCAGATATTAAAATATATTCTAATAACAGATGTTATAAGTAGACATTATTCTCAATATGAAAATATAATATTTAGAACTTCCAGGGCTACCCTAATTAAGGTTTATGCCCAAAAGTCTACAGCTTTTAATTGAAATAATAATAATCATAAATATCAGCTTTTCCTTTGAGATATATACTCAAGATGAAATATAATAATTCATCTAGGACCTCTTTACATAGAGATTATGTCCAAAAGTCTACAGCTTTTAAAAGTAGTTATAGTTCTTATTTCAGGTTTTCTTTCTAGAAATTATTTATAAAATTGTTATACAATATAGTCAGTGATTCATCCAACTGAGATATTTCTCATAGCTTACTAGGACTCTCTCACAACCGGAGGAATTATCCATGGTGACATTCGCACCAAGCTATTGTAGTTAGATTAGTCACAATAATTATATGTATATTATGGTCTCTCTACTGGAGACAACTGAAAATACAGTTACATTATAATGTAAATATATACCTGAAATCAGAGTATATAACTGTGAGAGTTTTATTCAATTTTAGCATTTATTTGTATTTACTATTAATATCAATTATATGTAAAACACAATGAAATAAATAATACGCTCAGCACCATCCGTTAAGGCATTGCAATAATAATCGATAAAAGGTAAAAATACGTATGATTCAAATCTGTATCATAATTGATTTTTATGTGAATTCTTTAACCTTTGGCTAAGAAACCAATACTTAGTAACTTATTAGAATTTTAACAAATATCAGACGTATTTTTAGTGATAAAAATCATGCGACTTAGCTATTTCAGGAAACTGCCCAGGAGCACACTGATTTTAATTTTAATTCACTTATTTAATCAAAGCAAACACTGGCTCGAATCTAATTTCTTAAAATGTAAAATTCTATTAAATTTTAACACTATTTTATCTAACAAATTAAAATGAAATAATTTTTATAAAAATTAACACAGACTTTAACAAATTTTCTAAACTAATTCTACAATAAACACTGAATTTATCCAACTAATTAAAACCCGATATATCGATTGCGAATCGATCCTTAATACTTGGGAACAGTCACCCGGACCCCCGATCTGTTCACCAGCCAAATCCGAACTCCTCATCTCCAGCTCCAAACCGAAATCCTCTAACACATACATGGGCGACGCCTACGCACATAAGGTCTAAATTATCCCTAACTATTTTGAATATTCTCCCTATAGTGGACCGTTGTTTTCAAGAGTTCTATTATTTTTTGTTTATAAAAGGGCCTAATTTATGGCTGTGGGAAAGATATCTGAAGTTGCGACTCACAAAGAACCACTTGACGAATTATTTATGTTCAGCTTAAGTTGCAGAAAGCTACACTTTAAATATTGGATTTCAATGATTACAAACAACGCCATAAATCTCGTTACTTTATTACCATACCTACTTAGATAAAGACTAGTAATTATATTTATATTTGCAGTAACAGGCAGGTTGAGATCTGACCTGTTACAGAATCGAACCCGCAACCTCCTGCGTCGCAGGTAGACCTTCGCCCACCGCGCCACAGTGGTCGTCAGTGATGAAAATATTACTAAGATAATCAAACACCATGAAGGTATCAACCTAAGGTAGATCGAAAAAACGATACCGAAGTAGTATTTCTACCACTCATTTTTTATATTATAATAATAACCTTCTACTATTAAACAAATCAAATCACTTATTAATCAATTTGGTATAAACTGGTGAAGTTTCGCTCCTAGTTGGAGGAGTATCGCGAACAAAATAAGACTGCGCAGTGGTTCTGCGGCAAGCGCTTGGGGCTTGTGACGTCATAGCTTGCGCTCGCGCGGTCAGTGAGCCTCGCTAGGTATTTTGCCCATAACTTTGTCAGTTTTGGTCGTAGAACAAAATTTTTTACACCATTATAAAACTGCATTCACTGGAGCTGAAGCTGAAGCTGAAACTGAAGCTGTAGCCGAAACTGAAGCTGAAGCTGAAGCTGAAACTGAAGCTGAAGCTGAAGCTGAAACTGAAACTGGAGCTGAAGCTGAAGCTGAAATAGAAGCTTAAGCTGAAACTGAAACTGAAACTGGAACTGAAACAGAAGCTGAAGCTGAAACCGAAGCTGAAGCTGAAGCTAAAGCTGTAACTGTAACTGTAGCTGAAGCTGAAGCTGAAACTGGAACTGAAGCTGAAGCTGAAGCTGAAGCTGAAGCTGAAGCTGAAGCTAAAGCTGTAACTGAAGCTGAAGCTGAAGCTGAAGCTGAAGCTGAAGCTGAAGCTGAAGCTGAAGCTGAAGCTGAAGCTGAAGCTGAAGCTGAAGCTGAAGCTGTAACTGAAGCTGAAGATGAAGATGAAGATAATTATGAAATGAAATTGGTGTTCAATAATATTTTTAGTGTCAGTTGTGTTCTACAAGGCAAATGTTGAATTTGTATTTTAACTAAGTATTTATACTTGTAGTTTGAGGCCGTCCGCACATGGAGCTACTCTAAAACAAGTACGACAAGTGCGAGTGTAACTCGCGCGCCGAGGGTTTTGAACTTTTGTCGTTTAGGTAGGTACGTATATTGACGACCTGTTAGCGCGGTGGGCTTACAACGCAGGAGGTTGCGGTTTGATTCCCGCCTCGGGACTAATATTTGTAAGATCTGCAGTTACCTACTATTACAGTTACTACAGAGATTAGTGGGTAGGTAAGTGGGTTGGTACCTACAATTATTTTTTCGACTTTTTTCTACGTATTTCACTAAGTATGAAACTTAGACGATTTTTAAAACCTGTTTTGAATTGTCGAAATCCATACCTTTGATTTGATATTGCTCTCAATGAAATAGCCCCCATTGTATGAAAATTGGTTTTTTGACCATATTTCGAAAAGTATTGTTTTTACAGACTTCTCTATATTTTTCCTGTAAAATATAGACCTATATCTACAAACGCTTAGTACATTTTATATAGATCACTCTGCTATCTTCGGAGATAGAGGGGGGGGAACGGTCAAATTTTCGACCTTTTTCAAAATATTTCGAAAAGCATAAAACCTATCGAAATTTTAAAAACTGCATTAAAATGTACAAACTGATACCTTTCATTTGATACCCAACTCGGTGGGGTAGTCACCCCTTTAGAAATTTTTCCCGCCCTTTTTTGACCATATTTCAAAAAGTATTATTTTTACAGATTTCTCTATATTTTTCCTGTAAAATATAGATCAATACCTACAAAAACTTGGTACATATCAAATCGATCGTTCTGCAATCTTCGGAGATAGAGGGGGGGTACCGGTCAATTTTTCGACCTTTTTCAAAATATATCAAAAAGTATAAAATCTATCGAAATTTCAAAAACTGCATTGGAATGTACAAACCAATACCTTTCATTTGATACCCAACTCGGGGGGGTAGTCACCCCTTTAGAAATTTTTCTCACCCTTTTTTGACCATATTTCAAAAAGTATTATTTTTACAGACTTCTCTATATTTTTCCTATAAAATATAGATCAATACCTACAAACACTTGGTACATATCACGTCGATCGCTCTGCAATCTTCGGAGATAGGGGGGGGGGAACGGTCATTTTTTTGACCATTTTCAAAATATTTTAAAAAGTATGAAATCTACCGAAATTTCAAAAACTATTTTGAAATCTACAAACGAGTACCTTTCATTTGATACCACTTTCGACGTTGTACGTTCCATTTAAAATTTCGATTTCAAAATTTGTATGGAAAATCTTCATTTTGATTTTTCATTTATTTTTCTATAAATATGTGCGGGCGCACAAAATGTATTATTATTTCAAATTTCAAGTCAATAGCTGCAGTAGTTTCTGAGATATTAAGGATTCAAAACACAAAACAGACCCAAAGCGATTTCATAAGGGTTTTGCAACCGATGGCAAAACCCTAAAAAGAACTATTTACAAACTCAAATTACTATCATAATCTTCACAATTCGTCACAGGGGTGCGGGAGGAAAGTCAACGTCAAAAATATACTGCGAGGGTCAATCTCAAAACTTCCTATGAGCTAGAAAAGTTAGGGATCCGTATGAAAACTTCGAGAAACTCGTTAGTGTCTGTAAATATATAATTTTCAAGTTTTTGTTAAACTTATTTGCAAAAAAAGCGGGGGTGAACTGCTAGTAAACAATTATAACGCGCGATACCAAAGCGCTCGCTTCAAAACGCCTAACAGACAGTTGACTATAATATTGTATTAATACCTACTGCAAACGCTTTGCTTGTTTTAAAATGTTCTATGCACTGCAAACCACGGTTTTAATTAAAACATCTGTTTGAAAATTTGTCTGCAAAGTTTTGAAGGCTACGTCAATGGCCTAAACTTAGACTGGCAACCATTTAGTGTAATAAGCTTAAATTAAACCGACATTTACATTAAAACTTTTAATATAACTTGTAAAAACACGGAGTTATTCAAATAAGCACTAGCTAGCAGAAAATTATAGTTCAAAAGTTTTCTAAATAATATAGATCAGTTAATTTTCTGCTGAACACTGCGGTTTTCTATACTAATATAATATTATAAAGAGGAAAGATTTGATTGTTTGTTTGTTTGTATGTTTGTTTGTTTGAATTGAATAGGCTCCGAAACCACTAAACCGATTTGAAAAATTCTTTCACCATTAGAATCCTAAATTTTCCGTGATGAACATAGGCTATATAACATTTTCAAAAAGTTAGGGATCCGCATGAAAAATTCAATAAATAAACAAGCAAGCACGGTGCTTGCTTTTTCTCTACGGCCAGTGTTAGTTATGGAGTGTCGAGTCAATGTCAAAAACCCCAATGCTGTAAAAAAAAGTGAAGGATCCGTATGAAAACTGTGAAACCCATCGTGTTAGAGTGTATAATTTCTGAATTTTTTGTTTAACACCCGTGCGAAGCCGGGGCGGACCGCTAGTTTACTATAAAAACATAGGTAAACTGCTACCAGTACCAGTTCAGCAAAATTTAAAAATATTTACCTACATACACTGTTACCGTGTCTCTCCATATTTTTTAACAACATCTTTTGCACTCTCTATTCAAATACCAACACGAACCCATAATATCAGTAGATACCTATGCTTGTTGTTTGGGTGTATTGTGTTATTACTATTAAGTTATTACGTAAGTATCCAGTAAGTACGTATTACGTAAGTATCCAGTAAGTACGTATTACGTAAGTATCCAGTAAGTACGTATTACGTAAGTATCCCGTAAGTACTATTCATTATTCTTTAGACTTATCCATCTTTAATTTCTATTATACAATGTACCTATCTACTTATTGTGTTTGTTGAAATAAATTTATTTGCTTTCTTTCTAAGTTACCTTAGTCGGTTCTTGCGTAGCAACCCAATAATATCAACAGGGAATTTGTTCTCTTACCATCCGTCACATAGGTCGATATTCAATTTATATTGAGTAAACAATGAACATTTTCTCTGTCTCCAAAAGCCTTAATTCCCTAGAAGGGTACAAAATAAAAGCTTCCTTCATTTATCTTCCGTAATGGACATTACAGTAAAAAATGTTTTACGCTTCAATTGACTATCTATACTGTTTTATTGGTGAAATGAAAAACGTGTAAAAGTGTTTAGGTTATGGTTGAGTTATTAATAGGCGTACGTTTAGTAAAAATGTTTTAATTTTTTTAAATTTCGAAGTTTAAACGTATGGACCTGGTTTTTCCTTTTATTTCATTAGAGGTAAAATGGGTAGACCATTTATTGGGAAACAAAATAAATACCTTATAAGCATACATTTTTACAAAAAAATACTTTTTCCGGCATTTATTGCGAATAAACATTTGCGATAGGTACAACATTTATGATAGCTATATTCTAATTTTAAGGTATTATCAGAAAGCCTGAAGGCCATACACAGAATTTAATGATAGCTCCAACGTCAAGAAACTTGATCACATCCATGAGTTCGTACACCAAGTTTTAATTGATCAATTTAACTTGAGCCTGAGCTGACCGGCAGGGGTGTCACTGACGATAGTTCTATTAGAATCCGCCGTGACTTGATTCGGTTTTGTGAGGGTATTTAAAAGTTTTGAGAACTTTAAAAGATTAGCAGATTTAGAGCACCCTTGGAAGTGTAAAAGGTATGCGAGCGGTGAGGAGGGTGGAAGTAAAATACAAAACATGCCGTCTTCGTAGCTTTTTGAAAAATTAATAAAAAAAATATTTATCAATGGAATAACTTGACCAATTATTCGTTTTCTAGTAAAATAGGTATGTATTTCAGAAAATGTTTTTCTTAAGATCGAATAATAACATGGTTACATTATGCAAGATTTTCATAATACGTGGGAATAATGACAAAACCCTCCTTGTGCATCCCCCAAATTTATGCTTCGCTATGTTATAGGTAAATTTTTAAGGAAATCAAAGATCGCAAGATAAAGGTAACCCGGACAAAATCAACCTTTCAAAGCTTTTGTAGAAAACAAATTAAACGCTTTTGAAAGCATTTAGAGGTCTGTTTATTCTGGCTCGCTGGTCACTTCTTTGTAAGCAAAATCGGCAGAAAGTAAGGAATTATTCTGCGCATTGCACAAAACGGATATTGCGTTGGTGGTTGCCCGAGCTTCAATTATTTTGATTTCTTTGCCTCTGGCCTTTAGCGCAGCAATGGAGTTGCAGAATTAATCCAACTCGGAAAAAAGAATGCTAACCAATTATATTGCAATTTTGTATAGAATGGCGCGGAAAATTATAAAAATGCAAGCTTTTGTTGCCTTTTGCAGTTTTTATTTAACGTTCTGTCATTAGATAAGAGAATTTAGCTATATAGATACTGTAGATCCATGACTAAGTTACACACCATTACTAACATGTAGTGATAATTTATGGGACCAATAGATTATTTGACATATTTTTTTTTAGCTTTGGGGTCGATGATGTTGTATTATTTTTTTTCAGCAGTCTTTAATATTATTATTATTTATTTAAAGGACTGGCCACACTTGTGTTCCTATAAGCCGCGGTAGCGTAAGTCATTTAGGTGTAAAATTAAAATAAAATCTTATAACTTTTCTGTTAAGCTATATTCTGACGCGAGCAAAGCCGTCGACTGCAGCTAGTGCCAACATAAAGAAACAAGACAACCCTACACCCTAGATAACCTATGATTCTATCATTCCATCTTTACATTACCCTGGAGAGCCAAAAGTTAAAGTTTATCTACGTGACTCAGGTTGTTAAATGACCATTAATGGCAACACTTTGGGGAATTTACCCGAATCTGCTGTTCTACGTTTTGTCTTGGGTTCAAAAGTCATCGAACGCTATCTCTAGGTTCAATGAAATGCTATCTCTAGGTTTAATGAAACTCCCACGATGACTACGTTGAATATCTCGATAAACATCCACTTTACGTAAGACGTTGGGAACTTGGGCTACGTCTCACGTGATAGGCTGAGAATAAATAATTATATCTCTAGAAATGATCCACTTAATTTTTTTTTTAAACTTACTGCTGCAGCCTACAACAAAAATACAATTGAACAACTAAAATATTATAGAATAAATTTGGTAGCCGTTTAAAGCGGGTCGATCTTCGGGTATAGATTACACTTTCCCGTATTTATTATTGAAACAGAAACCTGCAAACACTTGCAAACAGTATATTATACACCTGTATAATATACTGATTATACACCTGTATAATATACTGTTTGCAGGCTACCTAGCTTAAGTGATCCATATCCTATACCAGTCGGAAGTGTCCCCAAGATGCTGGCTGCATTGCCTCGCTGTATGGCAATGCTGATGAGCTGCGCCAGATACTCACCAGCTCTGGGGTCCCACATCACTTCTAGCAGACGCTTTAGTACTTAATAAATTACAGATATACAAAGTTTTATTCAGTGCAAACACACAAACACAAACAAAATTCTAAGGAAAGTGCTTTGCGACAAAAGAAACAATTTTCTTTCCTTTACAAACATTAAATTGAAAACCTCTTTCGCCCACCCTCGGCAAAAACTTCGCTACGCGTTGGCATATTATTAACTAACTTTCTTCTGCGACTTTATTTACTGATCTGATAAAATCAATATAATTATTAAAGTTATATTAAAACTTAGTAAGGACTTTAGATTACTTTTCACGGTGTATACCTACATAAAAAGTTTCCGATTTCAATAACTTTAGTTCTTTACAAAATAATTACTCGGGAAAGTCCAAATTTTAGCCGTTTAAGTAATTCTAGTTTTTAAACGTCGGTCTTTTTCTTCGAAGATAATGTAAAATGTCACGCTATACTCGTATCCACAAATAATGATAATTAATATTGAGAAAAGTGTTTTCAAAGACAAAGGAAAATTTAGGCCCTTGTCATAATAACAGGAAAGTTTAGCACATAAGAATATAGGGATAGGAAGCCGAAGGTGGAATTGTGTAAAGAAAAAATAGTTGACCTAGATTGTATATATATCACATTAGATATCACATATGCCAAGGAATTTGCACTAAAGCATTAAGAAAAGTCAGAAACCGGTCACATTATAACAAACTCTGTGGATACCTACACACTAGTGACTAGTACACTGGTCTAGAACCTATCACTGGCACCAATATCTCACACACATCTATATTATATTATACTCCGAGATATAATGGTGGGTACAGACCAAGTGAACGAGAGCGAGCGAAGGCTAACGATCGAACTCGAACGAACCAGTGTGGACGTTATGGCGAAAGCAAGCGAGCCCGAACGAGGGCCTTCGTTCGCCTTCGGCCGTGCTCCACCCGCGGTTTTGCATGCGTTCGTTTGGCGACTCAACAACGAAAGCGAGTGAACGCTCGGTTCGCTCGCTCTCTTTCGCTTGGTCTGTAGTACCCACAACAAGAGTTAACTATAAGATGACATTTGAGAAGAGAAAATAAATGAATTTTGTATTGAATAATGCTATTGATTTAAATTTGTTTTTATGGTTATGTAATGATGGTATGGTAATGATTATGATTTGATTTGATATAGGTAACAAAGAAGTCAGTTACTAAACCGTCAAGTTATACGTTTAAGTATTTATTTACTTGTGGTCTTACCAGTGGTTAGTGTGGTGACAGACGTCCATACAAGCCTCTGCAAAACATAAGCGTGAAGTTAACAATAACTGCTTTCTCGGGCAACTTTATAATTAATTTAGAAATTTGAAATCGGGAGTAGTTTTATATATATTTTATTCGTGCAGTGGAGGGTGACCGCAGTTTCAATTTGAAACAATAGGTTGTATAACTTTGAAACAATATTATATAAACTATTATATACTGCAACTAGCTATGCTGTTTTTGGAAATTCGAAATACTAGTAATCATTTGCAAACATTGTCATAAGTGCTTATAATTATGATTCTTGAGAAATTTGTAAATTTATGATATAATGTAAAAAAATAAAATGAAACTTTAATGAAATAAATGAAACTTGAAAGAAGTATAAAAAAAACTAAACTAAATTAATCACTACATGATTGAAAAATTATGATGATAAATCGAATAACTCGAAAAAACTTTCATTTGTAACATTCACATATTGAATAAACTTCAATAAAATATGTTCATCGAATTCAAATAAGAAGTTAGGTACTGAAAATGCTGAACAGCCACCGAATTCAATGAACTCAATTTATTTACCTAATATAACCTTTTCTATAGATCAGCTGAATTCAATAATGGATCTAGATAGCTATAGCTAGATAAAACTTTTGGTAAATTTACCAGCAGCAGTATAAATTTTTTTTGTTGTTTCATTTACCTACATGGTCAAAAAATAGAGTTATAGGTAGGTAGTGAAGTGAACGAAATGGTAGAATGATTTGTGCATTTTCCTGTTTTTATTTATGGTTCATTTTGAACATAATATTTCAGATAAAACTTTTGAACCTATCATGGTTATCAACACTAAATTCATTTATAACGGGATATTTACCATGATTAGAGTTTTGAAATATTGGAAAACTCAAAACTCTAATCATGGTAAATATCCCGTTATAAATGACTTTAATAATATTTTACTGTGAATTGACCATAGAATAAAGTTGCTTTTAAATTAGTGAGCTTCAAAATTAATTTTGTCAAATTCATTATTTTACTAATTTATAACTGTTCTAATAAGATACCAGCCGGGCCCGACTTTTCACAGGTTAAATACCTGTGAAAAGTCGGGGCCCGGCACAAATAATTATAAAATTATAAATTTTCACACACATATATATACACACTCACCTACATGTTGGGAAAAATTATTTAAGTATTCATACGGATCCCTAACTTTAATAAGAATATTCTATAGCCTGTGTATCAAGGAGTATGAAGGATTCTATTGAAAGGGTAAAATATTTTTTCAACACGGAGCTCATTCTATTTAACAAAATAAACAATCATATCTTACCTCTTTATATAATTATTATTAGAAAAGATTATAAAACTGCCAAACGTGGTGCCATATTTTGCATGCAAATTAAATTAATTCTTAAGTGGATTAAACTTCGTTCATTCCAATTTTAATATGTTGTAAACTCATTTAAATATAGATAGTATTATATGAAATTGAAATAGTTATTTGCCTGCGTTCGGATTTTTTTGCGTTACAAAGACGATAAAAAAACATAGAATAATAATAACAAGTAAGTAACATAGAATAATAATAGTAATTACGTATAATCCTCAAGAACGTAAATACTCGTAATTATTGAGTGCTATAGGATAGGTTTAAGCTAAAGACGAAAAGTTCGATTTACACGCCAAATTAATTTAAAATACCAATAGAACTCAAATAGAGAAAGTAATCCTACTATATAAAAGCGAAAGTTTGTAAGTATGGATGTTTGTTACTCTTTCACGCAAAAACTACCTAACGGATTTTGATGACACTTGGTACACAGTTTATGACCTGGATTAACATAATGAGCTAGTTTTTATCGCGACAATCCCACGGGATCGGGAGTTACGTGTGGGTGAAACCGCGGGCACCCAGTATGTATATAATAAGTACGGCGTAGGCGGGGGAATTCTTTAAAAAAACAATTACGCGTTGTCTTGAGATTCAGAACAATCCTTCTACTCTCGGCTCTTTTCAGGAATTGACACATCTATTATCCTATCCCACAAAAACCTATGTTGTCACTAGAAAGTGGACATGCTGATAGATAATGTGCTTGGGCCATGAAAGTTTTAAATAAATGTACTTCTACCGACTGCGGTATTATATATGTCGGCGCGAAGACGTTGTTTCTACACTATGATCTAGTTCCAAAATTAACCAAGCTATCAACTTAGTTAGGTTTCCTATAAGAACTTTGTGATAATTCAAAAACATCACCCCGAGTTCGCTCCTTTGTTATTATGAAAACGCTAAGCGACCTTTTGCTATAAATAAAGCCACTGGGCGAGTAAAACATTCAGTCTTCCTCGATCCCGATGACGTCATCAACTGTGTCGTGGGATCGTTCGGGCCAGGAATCTCTTGCTCGAGTCGTCGGTTGGATGGAACGGACTTCTACTAACAGGACAATGATGATAGTGACGTCAGTCCTGGTGACGTCACCCATTTAAGCGCTATCCACACATTTCGAAGTAGGTCTATCAGACCTGCAGGGCTATTGTTTGTATAACCGCACTGTTCCGAAGCAGCTGGGACGGGACAAAAGAACCTACTATCGCTTGAATTAATGCTACAATCAACATCGTAGAGAATTCTGCCAAGAAAATGTTCCACGAATAAACGATTTATAATTCTTAGTATTTTAAAGTGATTGAATAAAGGAATATCTTATTTTGACACGTTTTTCTATGGACTGCTGGGACACTTAAAGAAGAACCCACTAACCAAGTGCGATCGATCTCCCACTTGATAAGCGTGATTTTGGGGAAGGTGACTAGTCAGTAGACATCTTGCATAAATTGTCTTTTGACATCTTGTTCATTAATTACTTATCTACTAGTGGTCCGCCCCGCTTCGCACGGTTATTTAACAAAAAAATCAATTTTCATGCGGAACCCTAGTTTTTGGAAAATAATCTATAGCCTATGTTCGTCACAGAAAATTTAAGATTATAATGGTGAACAATTTTTTCAAATCGTTTTCAAATCTGTCCAGTAGTTTCGGAGCCTATTCAATTCGAACAAACAATCAAAATCTTTCCTCTTTATAATATTAGTATAGACGACCTCAATTTTTGTAGACTTAATGTCAATAGAACTTCTAATATCAACACGAACTGCGTCATTTACTAACTGTTTTTAATTAAGTAGTCTATAATAATCCTTATTTGTAAGATCTTAACTCTTTTATCTACCTACATCAAATGGAGTTACAATTTTATCAGAAATTCAAGCCACGAGATATCGTTAATGTATTTTCAAAATGGTTAAAAGTTCATTTTCTTATAAAATCGCGACGAGGTCGCCGTTCAGCTTACATTTTATTTTATTTTCAGGTTTCTTGTCTATGGTTTCAAAATCTTTATTTCTATAGGCTTATTGAGTAGTTAGATAACAAATAGTATACCATAAATTATTGTAAAAATAGCGACCCACCCGGCTTCGCACGGGTGCAATGCTTATACTAATGCATGTTTTAAATGTAAACTCTATCTATTATAAAAATCGCACTAAAATCCGTTACGTAGTTTTAAAGATCTATGCATACATAAGGACAGACAGACAAGGGTAAGGTGACTTCATTGTATAGGTACTATGTATTGATCATGAATAAGGATTTTCTACCTACTGTGGAGTATAAGCATATTATACATAATATACGTGTCTTTAAATAAAGACCAAATTCGAAAGGGCCTTCACAAAATACGATACTTGTTACACATTGATTTTCATTTTAAATGGCTTTTCTACCGATTCAGCAGCTTAGTAAAATCTTTTACGGAATTCATTATAATTGTGTCTAGTTCCCAATTAAAATTAAGTGCCTATATTTTAATGATGCGAAACTGTTTAAATTATGGTATTGATTTGATATTGTTGTTGAGAACTTAGAACCTATTCAAAATAAAAATCATGTACGTACCTACGAGTTATTAAAAAAAATATTGAAAAGAATGAGAATTGAGGTAGGTACTCTTTTCTCTTTCTTTCCAATATTTTTTCTTTCAATCAAAGAATAAGAACTTTGAAATTTTCTGACACAAAATCAACATATCATTATAAATAGTAACCTAATTACAATAGTGTCTCTATATACCCACGTCGCTATGCACCCTTTCATTTTATTTATACTCACGCTTGGGGCTGAACCCCACGAAATCAATCCCAGGGTCCCAGGGTCCAGGTCCAGGTCCACGGTTCTATTTGCACAGAGATTGACAGGTAAAACCTATCAATCTCTGTGCAAATAGAACCGTACCTACCCACTTTCTAGAGTTTTATTCATCTATGGATAACTAGCGACCCGGCTCGGCTTCGCACGGGTGCAGTGCTGATACTAATGCAAGTTATACATAATACACATTCCTCTTAAATAATTCTATCTTCTAATAAAAGCCGCATCAAAACTCGATACAGTTATAACAACAGAAAAAAGTATCCTTTGTTCTTTCTCCCGGTTTAGACAACGTCCGTGCCAAAATTAATCCAAATCAGTTCAGCAATTTAAGCGTGAAAGATGGAAAGGCTAGAAAGTATAGAATATAATACTAGTAAGGATTCTGCGACGATACATAAGATTGTTATAGTCACGTAAGTAATATATGTAATATAGACCTATTACATAGGCCACCCAGGTCTATATTATCTATACTAATATTATAAAGAGGAAAGATTTGATTGTTTGTATGTTTGTTTGTTTGTTTGAATTGAATAGGCTCCGAAACTACTGGACCGAGTAAAAAAATTCTTTCACCATTAGAATCCTTAATTTTCCGTGATGAACATAGGCTATATAATATTTTCAAAAAAGTTAGGGATCCGCATGAAAAATTCAATAATTGAACCGTGGGCTATATATTCAACCTCTTTTTCTATCATGGCGCGTCAGAATAGAAAAAGAGGTTGTATAGCGCACGGTGCTTGCTTTTTCTCTACGGCCAGTGTCAGTTTTGGAATGTCGAGTCAATGTCAAAAACCCCAATGCTGTTAAAAAAAGTAAAGATCCGTATGAAAACTGTGAAACCCATCGTTTTAGTGTGTATAATTTCTGAAATGTTTGTTTAATACCCGTGCGAAGCCGGGGCGGGCCGCTAGTGTAGATATAAAGTTCAACCCTTTCTTTGTATTCAAACTAGACAAAAAAAAAATAAAGAATAAAGACACGATTCTAGTACTTTCACTAACGAGCACGCAGCCCTTTTTTTCTTTTACGGCGAGGAAATTCCTTTACGAATAAACTGGTATGGGGGGGACCAGAATTACCTATGTGGGACTCGACGTCCTAAGAAGGACGTAATACCCACTAAAACCTCTCCGGTGACCCTCTCTCGCCATTTTTGGCCGAACCACGGGAACATAATAAACCTTCCGCGGCCCGACTGGCGTCCCCTCTTCCTCACATATTCATGGCCGGCAAGCCCACCGTTCCACACGCTGGCCGACCCCATCTATTCATCACCTTTCCGAGCACGCAGCCCTAGCACAATACCTACTAGGTATTTTACAGCCCTTAATATAAAGGTCACCTTGAAAATATACGCTATAACATTCAAGTGTCTCTTAACTCCAAATATTTGCATTTTATCTCTTGCCCTAAAAACCCACGAAATGATTTCGGCCTCATCTCCATTTAAAACTTACCTAACCCTTTCAAAATTATACAATGAGCTTACATAGCTTTGTCCGAGCCTCCGTTCCCTTATACATAGCTAGTATATACATAGCTAGAATATACATAGCTAGAGTATACATAGCTAGAATATACATAGCTAGATCTTTGTTAGAACGTCCGCCCACACACGGTCTCTTCCAACACGATAAGCGCCAGAAAAATTTGATGATTCTTGTTATTGTAAAGTTACCGAATCTATTTTTTTGAGGATTCTACATTACATTATTATATATTTTTAATATCCATAGAAAATTTAACACACTAAATTGTACTAAGTGCAATTAGAATAACCGTTTAAACCAGGTACATTTTTGCACTCGGTATTACGGTATATTTGCTTAAGTTAAGTACCTATTCAGATTCAGATTCAATAACTTTATTTCTTTAGGCTTACAAGATAAGCACTTAGACAAGTAAAATTTCATACAGTTAATTAATAAAAAAACAAGTACGACAAGTGCGAGTGTAACTCGCGCGCCGAGGGTTTTGAACTTTTGTCGTTTAGGTAGGTACGTATATGACGACCTCTTGGCGCGGTGGGCTGGTACAACGCAGGAGGTTGCGGTTTGATTCCTGCCTCGGGACTAATATTTGTAGGATCTTCAGATTATTTGTTCGGGTGTTCTAGTCCTTTTCTGTCCACAAAAATAAATCATCTAATGATACTTATACTTTATTAAGTATAACAGCTATCGTAGTAATACCAATAACACAAGCTTTGCTTAGCTTGTGGGTAAATGATACTGTGGGGATTATCTAAGACTAGCGGCCCGCCCCGGCTTCGCACGGGTATTAAACAAAAATTCCAGAAATTTTACACACTAAAACGATGGGTTTCACAGTTTTCATACGGATCTTTACTTTTTTTAACAGCATTGGGGTTTTTGACATTGACTCGACATTCCAAAACTGACACTGGCCGTAGAGAAAAAGCAAGCACCGTGCGCTATACAACCTCTTTTTCTATTCTGACACGCCATAATAGAAAAAGAGGTTGAATATACAGCCCACGGTTCAATTATTGAATTTTTCATGCGGATCCCTAACTTGTTTGAAAATATTATATAGCCTATGTTCATCACGGAAAATTAAGGATTCTAATGGTGAAAGAATTTTTTAACTCGGTCCAGTAGTTTCGGAGCCTATTCAATTCAAACAAACAAACAAACAAACAAACAAACAAACAAACAAACAAACAAACATACAAACAAACAAACAATCAAATCTTTCCTCTTTATAATATTAGTATAGATACATATCTCTTCTCAAAAATTTTGAGAACAACGGTTTTGGTGCGCTGTGGAACTACTATTACAAGTTACTACAGAGATTAGTGGGTACCTACAATTATTTTTTCGACTTTTTTCAACGTATTTCACTAAGTATGAAACTTAGACGATTTTCAAAACCTGTTTTGAATAGTCAAAATCCATACCTTTGATTTGATATTACTCTCAATGAAATAGACCCCATTGTATGAAAATTCGTTTTTTGACCATATTTCAAAAAGTATTGTTTTTACAGACTTCTCTATATTTTTCCTGTAAAATATAGACCTATATCTACAAACGCTTAGTACATTTTACATAAATCGCTCTGCTATCTTCGGAGATAGGGGGGGGGGAACGGTCAAATTTTCGACCTTTTTCAAAATATTTCGAAAAGTAAAAAACCTATCGAAATTTCAAAAACTGCATTGAAATGTACAAACTGATACCTTTCATTTGATATCCAACTCGGGGGGGGAGTCACCCCTTTAGAAATTTTTCCCGCCCTTTTTGGACCATATTTCAAAAAAAATTATTTTTACAGACTTCTCTATATTTTTCCTGTAAAATATAGATCCATATCTACAAACACTTGGTACATATCACATCGATCGCTCTGCAATCTTCGGAGATAAGGGGGGGGTACCGGTCAAATTTTCAACCCTTTTCAAAATATATCAAAAAGTATAAAATCTATCAAAATTTCAAAAACTGTATTGGAATGTACAAACCAATACCTTTCATTTGATACCCAACTCGGTGGGGTAGTCACCCCTTCAGAAATTTTTCCCGCCCTTTTTTGACCATATTTCAAAAAGTATTATTTTTATAGACTTCTCTATATTTTTCCTGTAAAATATAGATCCATATCTACAAACACTTGGTACATATCACGTCGATCGCTCTGCAATCTTCGGAGATAAGGGGGGGGGAACGGTCATTTTTTTGACCTTTTTCAAAATAATTTAAAAAGTTTGAAATCTACCAAAATTTCAAAAACTATTTTGAAATCTACAAACGAGTACCTTTCATTTGATACCACTTTCGACTTTGTACGTCCCATTTAAAATTTCAATTTCAAAATTTGTATGGAAAATCTCCATTTTGATTTTTCATTTATTTTCATTTATTTTTCTATAAATATGTGCGGGCGCACAAAATGTATTATTATTTCAAATTTCAAGTCAATAGCTGCAGTAGTTTCTGAGATATTAAGGATTCAAAACACAAAACAGACCCAAAGTGATTTCATAAGGGTTTTGCAACCGATGGCAAAACCCTAAAAAGAAATAAGTTGTTATTGATTTCTCTTCACTTCAATTTTTTGTCCACTATGGAAGAAGTGAAAAAGAAACCACTTGTACATTCATATACAACTTATGTGTCTAATACAATGTTTGTTTTGCCTATCTAAATCTAAGTTTAATGTGATTTCAATAATTATTTAAATGCATACCTATAGCTAAGCACAACATTCAATTTCTTACATGCCGTCGGGGTGGAATGGAGCGACATCTGGCTATTTATAATTGCACTAAGGATAGTTTGTTGCGTTACGTACCTAGTACGTACCTATTACGTACGCCTACAATAATCAGTAAGTTTATATCTATTATTAAAATTGCACAATTTTTTTTTCTTCTTATTATCGAGAGCAACTGTTTATAAGTTAGGAAAACTCGTTCACAATTCACATTTTAGAACTGTGGTCTACTAGTCCTTCTCACACTTAAATCTAGCATTCTTTTATCGACTTTCCTATGGATGGATATGCTTTATATTTATGCTTATAATTTTTTATATTCCGCCAGGAAACCGTAGTTTTACATAGAGTTAGCCTGTAGGTAGTTTAACCAACCCATCAATACTAGAAGTCCGGTGAATTGGTTCTAAATTTGCCAAAGAAACCTGAAAAAAGAAACACCTTAATTTATATAAAAAGCCAAGTTTAGGTTACACCCTGAAGATTTCGTCTGACATATTTAAAAACACTTACCCTATATTCTATTATACACATTTTACGCTGATCTCTCAGGTTGGTATCACTGTTTCAGATTATTATTCTCAGATGGATATTCTGATTTCAAAGATTGATATTATTACATCACACATTACTACCACAGTTATATTATAAATGCGTAAGTTTATTATGTATTATTACGGATTATTACGTCTTTACCCCAAAACTAAACATGTTGCATACATGTTCCAGCTCTTCATCTAGCTCTAAACCTAGAATCAAAGCTGCTTTGTTTCCCAAAAAATAGTGAAATATTCTGATTTCAAAGATTGATATTATTACATCACACATTACTACCACAGTTATATTATAAATGCGTAAGTTTATTATGTATTATTACGGATTATTACGTCTTTACCCCAAAACTAAACATGTTGCATACATGTTCCAGCTCTTCATCTAGCTCTAAACCTAGAATCAAAGCTGCTTTGTTTCCCAAAAAATAGTGAAATAGGTAAATAAAGAAATAACGCGTGTGAAACCGAGACCAGAATTCATTAATAATCCAATTCGCATTTCTAAAAATCACTCCGAAGATTATTCATCACAACTGATTATTCAATACAAATACAACTCCATTACCGTATTCCGAATCTTTTTCCTTATTTACATTATTTTCGTCATTTTTGCTGATTAAAATGTTCTTTTATAATGCTGCCGTGAAATGAATTTTCTTTGTTTAGTCTTAAAATCAATGTTTGAAAATAATATCCATTTTTCGCTCAGTTAGTGACCAAGCAAACTTGATGCTTGCTCATTCCTAGAATGGATGGAAACTAATTAATCCGATTTTTTGGCCCATATGGCCCAGACCTTAGTCATAAGGTTCGATTCCCGATATTAAGATTTCAAATTATATTTGCTCTCCACCTTATAAAAGTTATTATAATACTAAGTCCCACTAAATGGAAGACCAGCGTTAGTTGTAACATGTTGCAACTAACTCATGCTGAGATAGAGACCGTTTTGAGACTCAATACAATAACTAGTAGTTATGCTTTGTATTTTGGTCATGTTTGTCTTTGTTTTTGTTGATTGTGTCTATACTAATATTATAAAGAGGAAAGATTTGATTGTTTGTTTGTTTGTATGTTTGTTTGTTTGTTTGTTTGTTTGTTTGTTTGTTTGTTTGTTTGAATTGAATAGGCTCCGAAACTACTGGACCGATTTTAAAAATTCTTTCACCATTAGAATCCTTAATTTTCCGTGATGAACATAGGCTATATAATATTTTCAAAAAAGTTAGGGATCCGTATGAAAAATTCAATAATTGAACCGTGGGCTGTATATTCAACCTCTTTTTCTATTATGGCGCGTCAGAATAGAAAAAGAGGTTGTATAGCGCACGGCGCTTGCTTTTTCTCTACGGCCAGTGTCAGTTTTGGAATGTCGAGTCAATGTCAAAAACCAATGCTGTTAAAAAAAGTAAAGATCCGTATGAAAACTGTGAAACCCATCGTTTTAGTGTGTATAATTTCTAAAATTTTTGTTTAATACCCGTGCGAAGCCGGGGCGGGCCGCTAGTTTCAAATAAATTAAATTCTCATTATCATTCATTCTCAAATGGACAGAAACCCCCTATGCCCAAATTCCTATTTTAACAAATGTCTCCAGCACATATTCTGTATAAATTTACCGAACGTCAAATACAATAAAAGCAATCGAAAGGGTCGATTTTCCGTTCAGCAGTCACTTAAGCTTCCTTTATCCCGCCATTATGTAAAAATGTTCATACAATATTGAATTATAGTATTCCATTTACATGTCGGGATGTTTTTGTGATGGCGGTTCGGATTAAAGTATCCGAATTTTAAGAAATTCGGAGTTACCCGAGCTTTGGTGGACTAAGCCCCTGATTGGGCAACCTTTGACCCGGTTACCGATGAAGACGGATAATCCGGCTTGGACGCTTCCCTGAATATTGGTAGCGTAGTATCGAATTCCTACAAACGTTCTATCGTTCAAGAAAGCTTTGATCGTGAACGCTATTTTATTTGCACCTTTCCACGATTTTTTCCTAAAATACCTACTCACCAGGCCAATTTTGTGTACATACTTTAGTTTTCATCAATTATAGTAAGTGTCCAAGTATTAAGTGTCCAAGAGTCCTAAGTTCTAAAGGAAATAAAGCACTTTGATTTTGATATTGAATTCATAACATTGTAGATTAAGGTTAAATTAGGAAGCGGTTTTTCTTATTTTTTCATGAAAACCGATTTTATTGATAACGCCGTAAAGGTATTAAGTATGAAGAGCCTACTGGGACACAGCTGGGCTTTGAGTGAAATTGCAAAAGTGAGCTTAATTTGAGAGTGGTACCTATAGTTTCAAATTAAGCCTCTTCATTAAGAACAACAGATGTTATGCAAGACGGCTTTCTAATTATTCTTAAGGTAGAAAAATAACTACTTTGGTATCATATTTATTGGTTTTCTGAGTTGATGTACTTTAAATAGGAGTGTCCCGCTACCCTATAGATTTTTATATTCTACCCTATTCCCGTTACTATCTAATATGTCCATGGTAGTGTCGTAGAATTGTGACGTTAGAAAACATAGGTGAGATAAACTCTGGATGCGTGCGGTGTTTTGCAATTTTTGACTGATATACTTTGACTGATATACTGAGAGCTTTAAGTACTTAGGACATAGATATTATGTCCTAAGTACTTAAAGCTCTCTACTATTTTTATAGGTCGTCCACCAATGCAGACCTCGGGAACGTTCTCGGGCCCCTTCCCTGATCTGAAGATAACCATTTCTGTCTTTTCTGTCTTTTAATTACGTCGATGAATTGAACCCTTCGAAGTGTCTCAGTAAACAGCTTCCAGCTTCGAATTTTACCTTTTAATTTTACCTGCTCTAAGTTCTTGGAAGAGAAAAATGATTCGAGAGATTTTGAATGTCAATAAGTTTAGTTATGTTTTAGAAAGAAGTCCATTTTCAGTTCAGTAAAAACTGACAAGCTGTAAGGAGTAAGTAGTTTAGAAGTACTTATTGCTGTACATTATAATATAATGTACAGCAATAAGTACTTCTACACTACTACATTATAATATAATGTACTTTTAATTTGCAAATAATTAACTATAAATACAAAAATACAATTATTTTGTAAGCCTAAAGAAATAAAGTTATTGAATCTGAATCTCTTTTTCGGCACTTACGTAGATTACTTTATTACCTACATATACATTATGTATGTTACGACAGATGCTTATAAACGAACACTTAATAAAAATTATTCGAGGACGGGCCATTGATGATGATAATATCCTATTGTGTTATTGACTCGTTGCTTCTGGATCTACCGATAACTGCTATTTGGATTTTTTTTTGCTCTAATAATTTAAAGTACCAACATAGCAACCCGGAAACAAGAAGTTGGTGTTATTACATGATACTCATGGTTTAATACTCCATGAGTGATGTGGCTCAGGGTATTTTTTTATTACAAAAATATCTTAGGACAACAGGTTAACAAAAGTATTAATAACGTATAATCTAAAGGTTAGTTGTGCCCGGACTAGATTATCTCAGGCGAAAAGTGCACGGTAACAACGTAACTATAATCAAATAGTATAATCATCAGATACCATAACAGAATCAATAACCATAACTGGTCATGCAGACTTAAAAAAAATACTTATGCTTATGCGTACGCATTATCATTGTATTACTTACGTGATCTAGAATGGTTATTTTGATGCTTGTTCCTCTGAGATTAAGGTCTCTACTCTAATTAAGTTGATCCATCTGCAAAACAACAAGCGGAGCCTGCTCGCTACCTAGTTAATTATAATTTTAACCGAGTTCGCAAAAAACGGGAGGAGTTTTTTCAGTTCAAGCTGTATATTTTTAATGTTGTTCGTTTTTCGATATTTTCGCTAATGGTGGACCGATTTTGAAAATTCTTTAAGTACGGGAAATGACCGCCGACTTTTTGTTTATTCGTAGGTAAGCAACCGAGAAAAATAAGTGAAGAGAATAGAGGAAATAAACAAGGCTCGTTAGCTGGTTCTCAAGATAGATAGATAGCGTTTCTAGACAAAAAAATGTGTAATTTTTATGTAATGTAGTCTTAAATCCTAAATTAGGCTTATGTAGACGCTAGAGTTCTCTAATATTGTGTTGCGCAGATGTAAATGATAAAGGTGAAGTAGATTTATTTTGAAATCAAAACCGCTTGGTAACAACACCCCTGCCGTAGCTCAAACAAATTGTGGTAAGGCAATGTATAATGGTATAGAAAGAAATAACACTTCAGAAGTTCAAAGGTATTTATTTACTTCTGGGTATTTTAGTTTATTTTGTAGGAACCCTGTAGAAACAGATCGGAAAACATAAATATTACTATTAGGTTAGGTCTTAACATTATGAAATTGGCGTTTTGTAAGGTACCTAAAGTCGATTTTTTCAAAATATAGTACATTTATTTAATCGAAGTATTTACCACTGCTATTTATGCATTTTTTCCATCTCATACGTAGTTCATTGATTATCCCTTTACTAAAAGAACCATTCGGACGGGAATCAATAAAATCTTTGAAGGTGCTTTGGAGTGCCCATCGGAGTTAACGGACAAACCGTATCATGGTTTATAGATTAATTAAGTACTTACTGTAAAACATAAATCAAAGAAAAAAAAAGTTGAATTTTTTCCCTTGAACGAAGTTATCCGAATTTCGAAAAAAAATATTAGTAGGTAATCTGTTATATCTGAAGAAAATCTTCACTACTTTTTTCTCAAAAAAAAATTTAATTTTGCTCTGTACAGGCGTTTTTTCAAATTTACGTAAGTATAAATTAATAGCTGCAGAATTAGCTAAGATATTAACTATTGAAAAAAGGACAGATAGAAGAACCCCTAAAAATATTACAAAAAGTCTATTGTCATTATTTTCTCTATTTATACCATGAACAAAAGAAATACAAACTCTAGGAAATACCAACTCTTTTCCTCTTACGGTTGATAAGTTCATAAGACAGCCCACTGACAGTCAGAAGGACATACAGACAGACAGCCGAGGCTTACTAATCTTTTTCTGTTTTCACCCTTAGGGTACGTAACCTTAAACGAACAATATTCCAGAATTCGTGGAATATGTTATCAGCCCTCATATAAGATGAGGATTAAAAATAAAAGGAACATCACTTCCCCTAATATATGTACGTATAATATATGTATGTATAATATACCTGCTATCTATCCGCGGTAGACATCGCTCTTGAGCGATAAGAGCGCCAATTGACACATTTCTTGTAATTTTTTTTTCGATGGTTTTGATAAGTGAAATAAAGAATATTCTATGTATCTATACCTAGGGCAAGCACGGACTTCCTTGTCTAAGGTAGAATAGACAAAAATTACGTCGCTTTGTCATCGAATGCGAAAATTATTTGAAATTAATTTCTTCAACTTCAATAATGTACGCAATGTATGTCGATGCGATGTCATTATTGTCTATTCTACCCTAGAGAACAATCGCCGTGCTTGGCCTAGCCAAGCCAAGAACTGGGATTGTTCTCTAGGGTGAAGCGATGAAAAGCGATATTCTTGATTTTTCAATGATCTCGAAAAAGTTACCTGCCACTCTAAGGCCAGTTGTGTTTGACAGTTTCATTTGTTTTGTTTTTCGTAACAATAGCATGTACCTACATACTTACTATACATACTTTGATTCGATAGATGACATATTGTGTTTAAACTTCGAATCAATTGACGGCAAGCTACAGAATGTAGTAGGTAAGTTTTCTTTTGCGAATGTCAATTACAAGTTTTGTTGCTATTTTTGTCTAACACGTTGAATACTGTAATGTGGATCTCGCTTGCTCAAAGTTGGTGTGAAGTTGGCTACTGGATAGGGCCGATCCTTTAATCAGATTTGAATTTCTCGAATAATCTAAAATGTAACAAAAGAATAATTTTAATCGTCTTTTAAGGAAATCTTTTTTATTGTCTTTATAAGAAGACAATTAAATAGCTGAAAATATTTGTTTTCCTTTTAAACAAACGGATAATTTTATCAAATTCAGATTGAAGAAACGGCCCTTATTAAGTAAAACTGATCTCAGATTGGTGTTAATTATTTTATCACATTTCCATGATTACAAAATATCTTCCCTAAATATTGTATCCACCTTTTATGGTGTAAAATATTATAAGGCGAAAACATTGATCGTTTGTTTGAATCGAATAGGCTCCGAAACTACGGACCGATTTGAACAATTAAAATCCTACATACCTATATGAACTTAGCTATATAATATTTACAAAAAACTTAGGTATGAAAACTTCAATAATGTAACCCAACATGTATGTAGATATGTGTGTGTAAAATATATAATTTTTATTTTTTATTTAATATCTGGGGCAGACCACTAGTATAGTATATCCGAAACTATGAGAGGTAGAGAAAAGTCGTGAAACGAGTCATGTCATGACCTCGATTTATTAGAACCTTATATACTTACCTACCTACTTTAAACTAAAAATAATTATATGCAAATGACTTGATCTCATTAGGTATGTATGTAGGTACCTACTCACGGAATGTCCCTGATAATAACTCGAATTACATAGAATTCTACATGAACTATTTCTTTGGGTCCTCAGCACACGATTGAGGAACCTAGACTTATATAACGAGTTTTGATTCGTATGTTCTAGCTACTCTTTGGTATTTCTAAGCCAGTTTCATAATTAGGTAAGTAGTTACGTTACTTTTCTTGGAAATAAATCTATACTAATATTATAAAGAGGAAAGATTTGATTGTTTGTTTGTTTGTATGTTTGTTTGTTTGTTTGTTTGTTTGTTTGTTTGTTTGTTTGTTTGTTTGCTTGAATTGAATAGGCTCCGAAACTACTGGACCAATTTGAAAAATTCTTTCACCATTAGAATCCTTATTTTTTCGTGATGAACATAGGCTATATAATATTTTCAAAAAAGTTAGAGATCCGCATGAAAAATAATAATTGAACCGTGCGCTGTATATTTCAACCTCTTTTTTTATTATGGCGCGTCATAATAGAAAAAGAGGTTGCTTGCATTTTCTCTACGGCCAGTGTCAGATAAGGAGTGTCGAGTCAATGTCAAAAACCCCAATGATGTTAAAAAAGTAAGGGATCCGTATGAAAACTGTGAAACCCATCGTATTAGTGTGTATAATTTCTGAATTTTTTGTTAATACCCGTGCGAAGCCGGGGCGGACTGCTAGTAATACATAAACTTATGATGTTCCAAAAACGTATGGTCTGTTACGCTCATATGAACGTGACAGGACTTCACGTTCATTGAATATGAGCGCAACAGACTATGGCGGTTCTTTTCACAAAATGGCGCGTATGGGGCCCGCCATAATAACGCAGGCTACAGAAACAACAGTACTTAGTATATTAAATGAATCCATCTAAGTAACGAAACTAAAACATAGATATTTACCTACACTTGCATTATAAAACGAATAAAAAATTCACTATCTCAAGCAATCAGCTAAAAGACATAGCTTTACTTCTACAGGGTTGAATGGAAATAGAAGATAAATGGAAGTAGAAGATTTAAGGGGGGGGGGGGGGTTTTACTTCGTTAGGCTTATAAAATCTAAGCTACATTACCATGACGCGTGAACAAGGACAATGTAGTCAGTATCTCGGAGACGCTTCCGACTGAAATTGATATGGAGTAGCTGAGCTAGTTGCATTGTGTGCAACAGTCTGTAGTTAGCTCAATTACTACAATATTAGCACATAAACAATACTGGTTCATAATTTAGTTATTTAATTGCAATTTTTTTTGTTAATAAAGGTTTTAAAACAAACATTATATTGACTACGATAAAATCTACTGATGACGTCGATCAAAAATATTAAAATTGACTTGCATAGGATAAAGTTTTAATCGTTGTAGCAATTTTGAAAAGATCTCGATAAACGAGCAATAAAATCCACCCACAGCAATGAGGTAAGTTTTACGTTTACCTTTTTTGGAGTGATTTATACAATTGAGAAGGTTATACCTCTAAGGTACCTAACCTATTTTCTAGTAACAAAGATTTCTTACTCTTGAGTTGTAATATCGTTTACCATTCATGCCATTCACATTTAAATCTCAACAAACGCTTGAAGGTGGATTTGAAGATCGAAACCAAATTAAGTCGATTAAATTTGTCTTGACAAATTTCCACTAACATCCGATCACTGCTCAGCAGTCAAGAGTTTCAAATTCGAGATTAGGACTTTATACTTAGTCTGTTCATATAAAAAATTATATTACAACCTTTTTTCACTCTTGAAAAAAAAGGTTGGTTGTAATATATTTTTTTACTGAATGAGTATACTTACTTTTTCGTCGTACAAGCCGCAAGCCAGTGCCCGTAGGAGATAGTTCATCATAAACATAAAGAAATGTTACTAAGTACAAACCCAAGTTGGCTTTTTAGAACGAAAATATTATTTCTGTGCGCGCATACCCGATTCGTGCGTGTACTTCAGTTCCAACTAAACCTACATAGAGGGAGGTCGCGTCCTAGCTTTCGCGGTTGTCGATTTGAAATTCGAATCGAAAGTTCAATTTTTGAAAATGTTTTCTTGTTAACCAATTTAAATAGTGAAGTTATAGTGCTGTGTTCAAAATGGGACAAGGAATCGTTCTGAGCAGCTTGTTCCTGATGATTTTTGGAGGTAAAACTTTTGAATTTATTTTTTACCTACCTCATAATATGTAATAAAATAAATTTCTCCTTTGAAATTTAAAATATTACTTTAAATACAATGGAAGGTCAACTTTAACTCATGTGACATGCGTATTCTTACAAGTTTTCTACGTGGATATTTTCAATAACCTTGCTTCAAATGGCAATAAGTTCTAAAGAACGCGTGAGCCGCTATTATCTGAACGACTTTTACTTTTATTTGGTAGCTTTTATTTTTGATGAGTTACTTTGCGGCGCGATGGATGAAGATTTGATTCTTACTTCGGTACAATGTTTGTACGATCTGCAAATAGTTGTTCCAGGTTCTGGTTCGTTCTGGTCGTTTTATAAATACCATAAAAATATGTATATCTTTGTAATATGTTTTATTTAGTTTAACAGTTAGCTATCTAGCACCCATAACACAAGCTGTATGGATTAATTTATTTTAGCATTACAAGACACGGAAATTAATACTAAATTACGTTTTTATTACAAAAAGTTCGATAGCTGTTTGGAATTTATTAGCTATACCTTCCTATCTAAGACGTTACAGGAAGCTGCTAAAATTCTCCTATAATGTTGTAGGTTTGTAAACTGGGTAGGTACGTCTACTAATGTGAAGTTAAGTAGGTAAGTCCTAAAATTTCTTTGTCAATGACATTTTCACACCCCAAAGTTTTGATAGGCATTAGAATTATACGTAAATTTAATCAGAGCGTGTAATGAAACAACTTTGCCTTACGTTCAACGCAATTTACCGGACTTTTCTCTAGGAAATTGGATTTTCTCAAAATGTCATTTATAATAAAGTGCGGATGGGCAGAATAAATGAAATAAAATGGCTGGTAGCATAGCGAAGAGTCCATAGAGATCCTGAAGAGGTCGTGATGGAGGCAGGTTGAATATTCATCGAAGTGCTAAACGTGTTTTGGTAGTGGTTATCAACCAATTATTAGAATAAGAATAATTTTTATTTTCAAATTTAAAGTTTATCCTTAAAGTTAAATACAGCTATTTACTTATAAAACTAAATAATTTACTTTATCAACAACTTAACATCTTAAAGGTAAAACTATTGTGTATAGAAATTAGTTACTTTAAGGCTTCCATAATGTTATATGTCTCGTACCTTCCGTGCTAGGTATAAAACTGTATAACGGCAATTATTATTTATATCGCAGTCCTACGTCTTCTTTTAGTTATTTCAGTTATCTAGTACCCATAACACAATTTGGGGACTTGGTTTTAGATGTGTCAATTCTCGAGCATTCTATTTAAATAGCCCGATGTTCGTTTTGTACATAGCATTCCATATCATCGCGTTCAGATAAAAGTTATCTGAGGGTAACCGAGAGAGCGGCAATACCTAATTTTCTTCTCTTTGAAACTAGCTTGTAGGTACTATATCTATGCATATTCTATTCAGTCCATTTTAAATTTTTAACGTGGTACACATCGCTTGCGTTGCCGGATATTTTTCGTAAAATATGCTGATTGAAACAACATTGGCTTACAGCCTGGACTGTGGGCCAGCTGGTAGCTCCGGTCCAGAATTCTGATGCATATCTGTTGGAATTATTTATACTTAGTGGACTCAGAATAAATTTACATTTTGAAAGTGATTTAAACAAAATTAGCAGATACTTGTCACCTAGGCGCGCCAGATTACTAAGGTTATCAGAGCGTGATGATATTTTTTGACCCTTGCTTGAAAAAGTTGTTTTTACTTCATTTGTGATATATGTACATATATAGACAGAGAAACAATAAACAATTCGCTTGTTATCCTTCGCTTGTTATAGTTTAATATAAAGTTTTTTAAGTGGTCCTATGTATTTCATTTGATACTAATATTATTTATAAAGAGGAAAGGTTTGATTGTTTGTTTGGATTGAATAAGCTCCGAAATACTGGACCGATTCAAAAATTTCTCTCACTTTTAAAATCCTACATTATCCCTTACGAACATAATGCGATAGAATATTTCCAAAAAGTGTATGAAAATTTATACCTAATGTAACCCAACGTGGTTTATATTAGGTATTGAGTACGCGTGTGTGTGTAAAAACGTAAAATGCAAATATTAATAATAATAATTCATTTATTTCGGGCAACATTAGTCTAGTACAGGATGGAAAATACTTAAAAACTAAGGCCCATATAAAATATATACCTTAATCTAACACAACAAGCAAAGCCGGGACGGACCGTGTATTGTATTGTAGTGTCCAAACACAGCATGAAACTGTTTCTTCTCGGTACAGCTAGAACGGTACCGTTTAGAAAACGTGTCGTGAACAAAGAGGACCCAGGTAACACGGCGGCGTAGCCCGTAAGGTAAAGAATCAGTGGGGTCTTGTATCACACGCCAAAGTTGGATGCGTCAAAGGACTTTATTGAAAATACCTAATTACCGCAATGGAAAACGTCCGGCGCGCCGCCGCCGGTACGTAGACGCGGCGTGTCGAGCAGACACGGCGGGTACCGCCGGCCGCCCCGTCTCGCCCTTTCGCCGTGCTGTAGCGCCGCTGCCTATGTGAATCACCTTCCCTTGAGATCCATACAATACCGAAGACCGTGCCTTTCCACGTCAAACAAATTATAGATATTCTGTGTGAAGAAACGAGTGTGAACAAATGCCCTTAAGGTTTTAATTTTTCATAGTTATAAAATCAAACAATTTATTGCATTAAATATGAAATGCTGATCTATCCTATTTTAATTTGACAGACCCAAAGTCAAAATGGCCGTTTGGAATGTTTTTTTTTGCCTTCTCGGTAAACAAAATAAGGCAACCACCGTGGTGCCTAAGTCAATAATTCAAACAACTGAGAAAATCGTCTAGTTCCAACACGTACAAAGAAGAATGGTCCTATTTTATGTTGGAAACCTTTTTAGGGTCATAAAAAGCTGCTAAAAAGGCTGCGGAGTGTGCTGCGGAGCCCACACGTGGCCTACTCATAAAATCGCTGCGTGCAGACGTGATGTCGCAACACGAAATTTTGCGTTGATTTTAGTAGTAGATGTATATAATATTTATTTTGATCTAGATATTATATTGCATCTGAACGGACCGTCTCTATTGTAAGTAGGTATAGATAAAAAATAATTATAACAATAACTAAAGGTGTTAAAAAAGCCTTTATTAACAATGAAAATTACAATTATCTAACTAAATTAGAGCTAGTATTTACGATGAAAAAAATTGAGCTAACTGCAGACTGTTGAAACAAATTATAGTTGATCCATATCAATACCAGTTGGAAGTGTACCCAAGATGCTGGCGGAATTGACTCGCTGCTGTATGGCAATGCTGATGTGCTGTGCCAGATATTACCAGCTCTCACACCACACGTCACTTCGACCAGATGCTCAGATAATTTTTTGAAAACCCGGAGAGCCTCGGTACCCCACGGACCTAGGGTCTCAACTAGAGATGTTTGGTACATCGTAGGCCAAAATAAAATGGGGATGGGGGAGGGTTTATGCTACCATCTCAACCGCCTAAAGAAAAACTGGTCCAACGTAGATTTTTTTAAGTTTTATATTTAAAATCTTACAAATACGGTTTTAAACACGAATACAATATTTTGGCATACAGTGCACCAAAAACCGTACATTTTATTATTCAATTCAAACACCACAATTATATTTTATACTTTGTGGTAGCTAAATTATTTCAGAGTGTATTATAATCGGTATGTTATCATAATGATTTTGTATTACCAATAAAAATAAATATAATCGAATATAAAAATATGTAGTAAAGGCTAAAAGCGAGTACATTCCAATACAGCATTTGATTTAGTAATGGTTCATAATGAGATTACCTCGGAAAAGCTCTTTTTGATTAATCAACAGATATTTCGCTATAACGAAACCAAACAGCTTGAATCCACTGTTGGTCAGAAAATAGAGTGGGTAAAGGCAAGAAGGCTAGTAATTAAACCAAAGTCGGAAATCACTGAACCTTGCAGGGCACTCGCAAACTTTTAACAATGCAATGAAATAAAAAGTAAACCTAAAATCTCATCTCAACCCATTCTAGCCAGTCGGTGTAATTACTAAAGAAACTTTATTGAATCGTTTCCTACCCTAATAAACGTGTTTTTCAATGGAAAACTCAAGAAAACTTTGCTTTCATCGCATTTGGGAAACTACATAATGAAACAAGTGGAAATTGATGGTGAAAGTTAGTTTGTTCCACCAAATAATACTTATTTAGTAAGTGAGGGTTATAAAAAGTTCACTTATAAGTTTAGTTTTTATTACTGTTTGATTCTTTGAAGAGATTTTGTTTGAATGGAGGTTTTGAAGCACATTCTAGCTTCACTTTGAGTGGGGTTGTACATACATATTCAATGAATATTCAGCTTTTACTCACGTCAAAAATTGAGGTCGATGGTTTCAGTAAAACTTGTAACTCTAAATGAAAATGTGTGTTTTTTGTTAGACATGTGTAATGCTTCAATACATTATGTTGTGTTTCGTTACGTTGAGTTTTGTCTTCGTCTCCTTACCTTGCTGCATATCGCCCGAATACCACTCTTTCCAGTCTTTTAAAAATATATATTTGAAGTCGCATACAATAATAAAAGTTGTGGAAACGCTTCTTTACATGATTAAGACTACTTCAACATCAACATCACCCAGCCTATAATAGTCCACTGCTGGACATAGGCCTCACCTAATGAGCGCCATAGATGGCATCAATATTTGGGGGTTATTGCCCATAATCCCCACACTGGGCATGCGGATTGGGGATCGCAGTTCGGTGTAGTTGTTCTGCAGAGGGCGCTGCTGCCCGCCCCCCGGTGTGTTTCCCTTAGTCGCCTCTTACGACACCCACGCGAAGAGTAGGGTGGTGAAATTCTATGCCGGCACCACACGGCAGAAGACTACATACATATACTATATTAAATACTACTAAAAATTCGAGCGTAAATCTCATAATAGGTCAATCAATATCATATGCCGTATTTTTATACTAAATAGAATAGAATAGATAATACTTTATTATACCACACACATAAAGAAACATAACAAACAGACATGCTTAAAGTAAAGGAAGTACAAAGGGCGGCCTTATCGCTATGAGCGATCTCTTCCAGGCAACCTTGGGATGAACTGGACATTAAGGAACAATATAGACTAAACAAAAACAACAAAAATGAACACTAGAAAGCGCATAAGTTTAACTGTGTTGACTCGACTGTGTAAATGTTGAACACCTTTACCAAACAGGAAGCATTTTATGTTCTATTATGTGTTCGATTAACATCAATAAAACATTTTTGTTTAGTGAAACTGGTTCAAGGAATCTGACAGTAATTAAAAATAATATTGCTTTAATAATGCTTACTATTATTAAACAAGACCATGAGGAGTATAATAAAAAAAAATAACTGTCATATTCCGTAAATGATTATTTGAGTGTGGAGGTCACAGGTCTCTTATGAGTCCTGACACTGGTACGTCACAGGTCTCTTATGAGTCCTGACACTGGTACCTATCTCCCTTAACCAGGACCATAGTTTGTTAATACAACATTTTTCATATAAATCCATCCACACTCACACACACAAACACACACACATACACACACTGCATAGACACACTGGTACCTAAGAAAGGCTAACCTAACCTAAGATAGGTGTGGACCAGTGTGTTTATGTGTGTGTGTTTGTGTGTGTGAGTGTGGATGGATTTTGCTGATGTTCAAAACAGTTTACCAACTTGGTTAATTCATAAATGATACTAAACAATTATTCATAGATAATCTAGCCTCAACGAACATATAAATTTTATAAATTGCCAAAATGAGTTTTACAGCTTCGACTGAAGATAAAATTTAATTTGATAAATATTTAAGTTTATTAAACAAAACATTTAAATTCCTTATCGGAGGCAATTAACTAAATAATAAAGATAAATTATTGCACGACAGCTATTATAATCATTTAATCTGAAATGAATCATTATAAAATGAAGTATTCAGTAAATGTTTCTTGGAGTAATGATAACTTTGCACACTATGACTTGAATATGAACAGGAAGCATTTTATCATCAACGTGTTCTGACTTTCAACTTTATTGGCGATCGCTACAAAAAACTGAACGTTAAATATCTCGTATTTTAGTAATGTGCTTTCAGGGAGTAAAAAAACCATTGACACTGACAGAAAAGAGTGTCAAATATCTGTATATAGTATTATTATTTTTAGTCTATGCATAGTATTATTTTGTAAATACCAACTCATTGCCTACATATTTTAGCCCTTTTTGT
The DNA here is from genome assembly GCA_963931895.1 of Eupithecia pulchellata. NCBI lineage: Eukaryota > Metazoa > Arthropoda > Insecta > Lepidoptera > Geometridae > Eupithecia > Eupithecia pulchellata. Next base: position 13,049,737 of record OZ007523.1, read on the forward strand.
ATTCTGAATAAAGGAAGAAAAACAAATGAGCGTCGGTAATCCTTCATATTGTCGCAGATCCGCCACCATAATCTAGAGCATAAAAAGTTGCATTCAAATATACGCTTTAACTCGTAACATTTAAATGTATCACATATTGACGGCATCAGATGATAGACCTCAGTAGCAGCTCGTTTGACGCTTGTAGGAAGCCCTTGGTCTTATACAGTATACTTAAATTTGAATGCACTTTAGCGGTGCGGTTGCGGCGTTGGATTAATGTGCGCACATCTTATTTATGAGCGGGTCACTCAGACTATGGAGTCACCTCAAAAGTTGGCAGGCCGTCAACACTTTTATAAAACACTGTCAGCAAATAACCAATATTCATCATCATCATCATCAGCCCCTAATAGTCCACAGCTAGGACATAGCCTTATATTCATTATTTTAGTCTTTTTTTCCAAAATTTTTTAGGAGATAATACTTGTATGTTACCTACGACAATGAATTTTTAGCATATCTTGCGCACAATCAGTCATCTTTCAGCTCATTTGCATAGTATACAATAATTCTGATTTCTCATACACATACATATTGAACAAATCCGCTGGGTTTTGAACGTTAAATCGCTAGCTTATATAGCATTCTGGATTACATTGACATTTAAAGGAATGTAATGAAGTATTTAAAGTTAAAACCGCAGATAACTTCACTTCGTTTCTTAGGCATGGGCTTAGCTAGTGCAAATAAGCTGTTAAATTGAGTTTAGTATCGTTGCTTCGCAAGTTCGTAGCTGCACTATTCGTCAATCTAGTTATAGCTAACTTCACTCCACTCCGGAATAACGAACGCTTCTATTTAAACGGAGCGACGGTTCCGGAATAATTTTTTAAGCGTTTTAAGTGTTTGGAACCATTCCAAAATTTCTTCATTTAGTTTTTCCTGTTTTTTTGTATAAAACTTTTAACTTGATTATTGATAGTAAAAAACCGTTTTTACTATAATAGCTCAACTAAGACATCCTTAGAGTAAGAAGTTCTTAAATCTTATCCATTTTTCTTCAGGTCTGATTCTTCGAAATCTTTCTTGATAGTGTTTTGTATTATTTACTATTTACATTAACCATTTTTGTCTCTTCTAGACAAATAGTGAATAGGTCTCTTCTAGACCTTCGTGATACCTATATCTTCACTTACCATCAGGTGAAGTAGTAAGGCTAAGATTAACTATAAAAATCCCAATGAAAGTAGGTTTTCTGGCATCAAGTGAAAACTTTAACCAGAATACAAAATATTACTATTAGACTCATAAGTTATATACAAATGTACTAGTGGTTTATTTTTCACTTCTTCCACTTGCGTAGAAAAAATTTAAGTGAAGAGAAATCAATAACAACTTATTTCTATTTTTATAATAATTAACTATTTCAAATTGACTTGTCTAAGTGCTTTTTTGTAAGCCTAACATAATAAAGTTATTGAATCTGAATCTACTGCACGTTGGAAAAGCGAATAAAAGCTGTACAGAATATAAATGTTTCGTGATTGATCAGAATTAATTTGATGACAGGCCCGCTACCGTCCAATCGACATTCCGAGTGGTTGAGAATATGACCCCAGCAGGGGTATTTTAATTCATTCGATTCGTTTCCTATTAAAAACCGTCGGATTCGAATTCGATTCCGTCGAATCCATAAAACGCTATTTTGATTTCCTTTCGGATAGAGAATCGAAAGTATCCGAAGCGAATCCGCGGCTTGATGGAAAATGTGCATTTACGGAGACTGTTTTGAAATGGTAGAAACTAGTAGAAATTATTATATGGAATATTTTATGGTATTTTTTGATTAGGTATGTTAAATTTGCTTCAAGAAAAATCAAGAAACAAAATCAATCACTAAATCATTGTGATTCTATGCTAAACACACGTTCACATTCACATTGATATTTAATTGTTCAAATATACTTCGTAAACATGACTTCAACTTCTTTTTTACCATTACGATGGAGAAAAGTGTTACCAATTTGACCAGGCTTTTCGCCAAATGTAGCTTATAATGAAGGATGAAGAAGTAATCATAAAAATCGCCTTTGTAATTATTACTTTTTATTCACTATCTACGATACCATTATGTAGTGTTCTAGTTACAAAAACTAGCTTCTAAAAACCTTAAAACATATTTTCTTATATATTTATTATCCCTGAAGAATGTTTTGTGTAAAAACAATACTTTAGGTTTCAAACCAAGTTTTTGTCAAAAATTTGAATCAATGTTGGAAATACTTTTTTCAAGGTCGCAACTTTTATTGATTTTAATTTTGTTTTGTTTACTTTGCTAGGGATAATAATACAAGCTAAACAAATAGAAGCTGTTTAATTATGATAAGAAACAACTAATCAATGTATTATGTTCTATTTGTTCAATAGCAAAATAAGACTTGAATCGTATTGTTTACATTTTTTGTAAACAAAGATAGGTAGGTAGGTACCTAACCTAAAAAATTAATCTTAGGCAGAAAATCATCACGATTAAATAGATTCCTCTCATATTCTCTCGTTTCTATTAATAGCTACGATTTATCCTTGAATTGAGCCTTAAATTTTATGTAAACACGAACAAAAACTATTGGCGGAATCGTTTCCGTCAGGGATACGCTGTCGGAAACTCGCATAGCATGGATTCGAATTAGAATGTCAAAAGTATTCGAATCCGACCATTTAAAATACCGTTCTTCGTCACAAGTTTCCGATATCGAATCCGCAGGCCTTTCCGACGAATTAAAATACCCCTGAGTTCTATCATTTCATCTGTGACAGATTCAGTATGAACAAACAGTTTTTGTAGTTACTCGGATACCGACTCGGACGCAACTCCGATTGTGGCAACCCATAATCGTCGTAGGTATCCGAGTCCACTCGGTTCGAGCAGACTCTGATCGTGTCAACTCGGCTTTAATCACATCAGAGGGGACAGTTTCGAATGAAAAATTTTCAGCTCAATAGTCCATAAAGTTCTTTATTGATAACAAAAATGTTACATGTCGATAAATCTTATTTACTTCAGAATACTTTAATTGAGGTAAATGTGTTCTTGAGTGGAGATCGCGCCTTGCAAACGTAGTGTCAGATGCCCTTCGGCCTGGTGGGATGACGTTCTGCAAAAGACTGCATTCAAATGCTAGATGCGATAAGCTGAATAAAGGGCGCTATATCTATCATTACTCCTATGTCCAACAGTGGACTAGCATGGGTTGATGATGATGACACTTAGGCTAAATAATTTTATAAATTGTAGCACAGTAAAAAATTATATTAAAATATTAAACTAAAAAAATATACGATAAAAACATATACATACATATATATATTAACAGTAATAAAAACATCTTGTCTAATGTTGTAAGGCTGACCATGGCTAACTAGAGATACATAGATTGACTGAAGACCAATTACACATTACCACCAACATTACCAATAGCAATAAAAATCATTTTCCATTATTCAAAACAGTTAAATTACACATCTTCACGCTCTACACTACTCGTCGAACAAGACACCGTTGGTATTACATTTTGTTTTGTTGAATGAATTTAATGTCTGGATTTACGTAAGTACACACATTTTTTAAAATGTTTTTATTGTTTGATGGCTGTACATACCTAACTACTTTTTACCTTTGATTTGATTTGTGCTTCTATGTACAAACATACACAAAACAAATCAAAAGTAGAAAAAGTGTATATTAAGTTACAAAAACCTAATAAATATTTTTTGGTTTTCGTTATGTGCTGTCAACGTTTGTAAACAAAAAAAATATTTTTTTGGTTTTCGTTTTGTTCTGCCTATGTTTGTAAAGCATAATATACCTAATTACCTACCTTTAAGAATAAGTTATACAAACCAATAAAAACGAACGACCAACGAATCAAATATTTACCGAGATATTTGTCGAAAAAAATAACGGCGTGGTCGGCGTATATCAATTGAGTCAAGCTCAAACATTTGACAAACTATTCTACTTTATATTCTACATTTGCACATTCAATTTAGCAGCAGGTATAAAACGGCTGATAGTTTCTTGGATAAAGACGGATATTGGATATTTTTTATCCCGGTCAGGGGTCCCGGTGAAATGAACTTTGCCTGCGATAAACGCTGGCTGGTGACGTGCTGTGTGTTTACAGTTAGGTTTATTATTCTCCCCGTGGATTTGCTATTTTGTATTGTGAGATAGAGTTGACCTCTGAAATTTTACTGGAGAAGATATTATAGAAACCCTTTATCATCATCATTGCCAGCCTATGTTAGGTCACAGCTGGACATTGGCCTGCCCTAATGAGCTCCATAGCGATCTGTCTTCAGCTTGTCGCCTCCAGCATCTGCCTTTCGCAGATCGTCATCCCACCTGGCGTCTTATACTACATTTACCGCGGAAATTTAAATCCAATAGCACTATTTATGTTTACAGAATAAAAAGACATTTTACACCAATATTAGCTATTATTTCTTTTATCGATATAGTTTGACATTCCACTCACTACACTACATCCACAATGTGCACATATCCGTTAAAAGGCACACTTAGTACATCATTTTTCCCAATCCCAAATTGAGTACAGAGTACCAAAAATCCCCGTAGAGATGAAAAACGAAATTAATCAGGTACCTTTATAATGCCTCTTGCCTCTAAGCCGTAGGTAATAGAATTGAGGTATCTTATCTACCGAAAAATATCTTGAAAAGGGGCGACTGTTTAAGTAACCTAGCAGAATTTCTTGCCAACCGTGAGAATACCATCTTTTTGTTTGTTTTACTTGCCTTTTGAGATCGGTTTCGATTCGACCTAGTATTTTTATTATTTATATTTATTTGTAGGAAAACCAGAGCTTTATAATTAACAAGCTAAATTGATCAGAAGGCTTATTAATGATTTTCACGGATAGTTAAGAAAATAGAATAGTAATAAAGACTTTGAACGTGACGTATGTGGTTATTCTACACGCATCATCTTTAGGGTATTTTAATAACTAAATAGTTTCATCAAAATCGTAATCATTGACTCCGAAAACTTACTTAAAATTATAAACACAATTAAAGGATAAGTACACTACAATTATAGGATAGGTACATATATAACTATACTTGTAATAACCTCCATACCTATAGACAAAAGTTAGAAACCCTCGGCGCGCGAGTTATACTCGCACTGGACTGATCTTGTTTAACGTAGGAAGATCCTGTTCAGCTAATGTATGTTTTTTGTGTTTTATTTATCTCTGATTTTTCCATGGAAAATAGAAACGTTTATTCTTCTCCTGTAAATGAGAAAAAATGGACGTTTACAATATTTTTAAAATTATTTCTTTTAAATGGCTAAGAAAATTAAAAATTGCGTTTTCAATAGAAATATCTCGAAACTCGATCGCGCAATGACGTCATACTTCAGCCATAGATTACAGAATATCTTCAACTTGTGAACTGCCCGTTGTCCTGAAGTAAAATGATAAAATGAAATGGAATTGAATTTATACTATTAAAAATTTTATTATTATATTAATCCATTATTTTTATTTGAAACTTAAAAATACAAAATTTTATATTGTTAATTGTAAAATAAAGATTTGCATGCCTATTTAAGGTAATATAACTGCACATTATGATAAAACGAACTAAATATTACTGTTACATTATATTCTGGCAAATAAATCTTTATCTTTAAAAAAGGTATAATAATGTGGAAATACCTTTAATATAAATAATACCTTTAACTTGACTGGGTTCTAGAATGAATTGGGATCATTTTTTAATATTTAGGCAACCTATTAGATAGCTGATCTTGAAAAATGGATTTCGTTACGTAACTAAAAGGTGCTCTTTGAGTGTAGGTCCTCTTGCATGGTCTGCTAGCTTTTCTAGTTTTGGTTACTAAATTCTGCTAACGGTGAATTAAATTTTAGAGGTTAAATTAAAAACATAATTTAGTGGTTAGACAGGTGGCAGTGGAGCCAGCGTCTTGGAGACGCTTCTGACTGTTATTGATATGGATCAATTGAGCTACCTGTAGATTATTTGAAACAGTCTGCTGTAACCTCAAATGTTTTAATTTGAAATACTAACTGTTCTAACTAGTAGTTTGTTCGAAACAGTCTGCAGTTAGCTCAATTGTTTCAATTGTAAATACTGGTTTTTTATTTAGTTACATCATTGTAATTTTATTTGTTAATAAAGGCGTTCTAACTTGGTTATTAATTTGCAATTTTCTTTATTAGTAAAGGTTTTACCCTTGTCATTTTAAATGGTTTATTATCTGTACCGACATAAGTTATGGGCGATAAAATAAACAGTTCGTTACTAGGAGGGATAAAAGGGTAAAAGAGATCCTTATCTCCATAGTTATAAAGGTTAGTCTTGACTGACATCTCCAAAACCGCTAAGCGTAGGCTTAAAATTCAGAAGGTATGTTTGTCACGAGGTACGCAGGTTGAAAGGATATTCACACCCCAAAGGTCTCAAATGGGGTCAAGAAGGAGCTTTCAGCTATCAGCGGTAAGGAAAATAACAAATGCCTACGAACCTCTAGAAAATCAAAGGTTGTGTAACTTAAAAACCTTACTGAAAATGGCAAAGAAAAGATATAACTGTCTGACGGTTTACGAAAATTAAATTATATCCGATTTATTTTTTATTTTTGTTTTCCGTGTTTAAATTTTGTTATAGCTCTAATAATAATAATAATATTCATTTATTTCGGGCAACATTAGTCTAGTACAAGATGGAAAATACTTAAAAACTAAGGCCCATTAAAGCTTTATATTTAATGGCTGGCAGTCTCTTTTTTACCGATTGGATACCTTTTACTATGATTTTTACAGTAAATTATTATCAAATAAGAAATAAGTTGTTATAATGCTTATGAATTTTCATCTCATATTTTTTTCTGCGCTTGTAATAGAAGTGAAAAAAAACCACTGGTACTTATATAAATGTACTGTAATGTGTGTAAGAATTAGACATACCTATAAGTGATCTTAGGTGTCTAGTTCATGTCTGTTTTGCCAGTCTTTAGAAACCTGTCAATATTTATTGATACCTACATATAAAAAACTCAACCAATATTTAATTTCTTTGTGACTAGATATTCTGCTAAAACTGAATAACTGTATGACACGATAAGCTTCACTACGGCTACGAAAATTTATTAAAAAGTTGTAGTTTATTAAACCATTCATAGTCCGCGAGACATTGTTGGCAATTGTTAAAGACACGTATTACACGTCGGAACCCAACTCATAAAAATTCGGGAAAACATTAGAAAATATCTGTTTTGTTATTTTTTGTAGCCCTTTAACTTTTAGCGTCTATTTGAAAAAAAAACTAATAATTCCGCTGTAAAGACATTCTCGTAGCTGACTGTATCATCATGATAGGGTAAAGCTAAAGCAATATCATAGCGTCGATAATTACTAACAAACTTGAAATAGATACGGTCCCCAAATATAACATTTTAGTTTCGACACAAATATCCTTGTTAAGCAAATGTAGTTAAAGGAAGTTTGCGTGTCCCTAACCTAGAGTTATATGGCCCCAGGTTAGAGGTTGTACGACAGAGATTAACGTCATTTATAGCCAGCCAGTGACGTAAGTGAGATCTCAGTGAACTCATCAAAATGTGTTGTAAACTTCAGTAGCTGAAGGCCGATCAAATGGGGATCCGTTTAAATCTTTGATCTCGGTCTAGGGTAAGTTGGGATAGTCCCCCTAATGGTGACACTTGCCATGTCATCGATAAAACTGTATTGGATTTTTTCATCTAATTCTATATCTTCTATCTACATCTTTAATATTATAAAGAGGAAATATTTGATTGTTTTTTGTATTGAATAGGCTCCGAAACTAATATTGTATATTATTATGTATAACAGTTATCTAGTACCCGTAACATAAGCTCTGCTTAGGTTTTGGCTAGATAATGCTATGTGGATTTCCCCGCATTATTTATTTATCTATACTAATATTATAAAGAGGAAAGATTTGATTGTTTGTATGTTTGTTTGTTTGTTTGTTTGTTTGTTTGAATTGAATAGGCTCCGAAACTACTGGACCGATTTGAAAAATTCTTTCACCATTAGAATCCTAAATTTTCCGTGATGAACATAGGCTATATAATATTTTCAAAAAAGTTAGAGATCCGCATGAAAAATTCAATAATTGAACCGTGCGCTGTATATTCAACCTCTTTTTCTATTATGGCGCGTCAGAATAGAAAAGGAGGTTGAATAGGTGCTTGCTTTTTCTCTACGGCCAGTGTCAGTTATGGAGTGTCAAGTCAATGTCAAAAACCCCAATGCTGTAAAAAATGTAAGGGATCCGTATGTAAACTTTGAAACCCATCGTTTTAGTGTGTATAATTTCTAAAATTTTTGTTTAATACCCGTGCGAAGCCGGGGCGGACCGCTAGTTTACCAATAAATTGATTGCGATTTTCAGAAGTTTATTTTTGATGTCATTGGAACATTTTAGGTACTATGTTCTGTTTACTACTTATATACGTTTTTAATTTATTTACTTGACGCTATGGTATTGTCAAGGTTTGTTTTCAAAGGTTTCTTTTTAAGTTGTTCACAAAAGCCCTTTTGTATAACGGAAGAATAGAATGTCATTCATTATAGAAAGTTTGAAGCAAGGTTTGAAGTTAAAAACGTTACGTTTCACGCATTCTATGTGATATTTTACCATTCCGTTACTGAAAACAAAAGCTTCTTGTCGTGTCAAACCTTGTAGAAAGTCTTATGTCTATTATCACAAGGTTCAATTTCATTAAACATCCAACGAAGTGTGGAACCTTCTCCTTACGTACGCATATTAGACGCATTGAGCCCAAAATTTGTTTAGCATACGCGTACACCAAATCTGTTCAGCTTCATTTGATATTCAGCTTACGCATTAAGCATTACGGTTCTATTTTGAGTGTATGAAATGGTCCGTTATTTACAATTTACATTCATAAGAGTAAAGTAACAATCCTACGGGACAATACTGTTGTCGACAGTTACGGAATGATATTAATTATTAGTTTTGTTGTTGTTGGATAACTGGAACAATGCAGCTTGTTTTTGCTGGAGGAAACTACGAGTAAACATACTTATGTAGTCTCCCGTATTTTTAAATTCTCGCAAAAAAATGTGCTTTTAAAATAAAAAATCAAATAATGCCGGTCAATCCACACAGCATCATCTAGCCCAAAGCTAAGCAGAGCTTGTGTTATGGGTACTAGATGATTGATATACATACATAATACAATATTAATACATTTATAGATATTTTTTATTATACATAGAAAACGACAAGAACGCCCTGAACAAAATATCTGCAGATCGTACAAATACTTGTCCCGAGGTGGGAATCGAACCCGCAACCTCTTGCGTCGCAGGCGGACCTTCGCCCACAGAGGTCATCGTTTTAAATATGTGTTTTGTATTTTTTAATAAATTGTTAAAAGAAAACAACTAAGGAGTATAATATTTGGAAGGTTTTTTTTAAGAATAAACTTCACCCTGAAGTCCCTCGTTTTGGGATGAAATGTTTGTGTTCAACCAACTCAAACAAGGTTCGCAGCCAAGCCGTAATATTCATAAAGAATAGTTAAGGTTTATTTGAAGCCAAACGTATGTATTTTGTGAAGCTATGTAAGGTACATTCTAGAGTCAAGAAAGTAAAATCACATTAATATTTAAAATGTGAAAGTTTGGATGTTAAAAAGTTTGTTACCTTTTGCAAACTGGTGGATTGGAATAAAATATACTTAGCCGTTTTATTATTCCATAAATCAGTAAGTATCATTATTTTAAGTAATTTTAATTAGGTACTTAGGAACAGGACAATTTCAAGTATATACACATATAAAATAACTACATAATTTAAGTAATCACTAATACAAATAAAATCTAGGTGCATAAGCAGATTTGATGGGATGGATCTTTGGTTTTCATGGAATCAACGCATGCAAAGCCGCGGTTAGAAACTAGTATAAGCTAAAACACTAAACCTTAATCCCACACCCGTTTCAGTCTGTTGCTCGTGTGAGGCGATGGTACCTAAGCGTCTAGTTACATGCATCATGTTAGCGCTGAAAATGTTCATTATATAAGAACAATAACTCTCGTGGTTTCGCAATAGTGTTGATAACGGGTGAAAAACAATAAAATGGGGTTGTCCGTTTCTTTGATATTTCCAATCTTAATTTTATCATCCCAGTCTATCGTTAAATATATCACTTAAAATTTATCTCTTGGTTTTATGATACAACCAGCTTAGTTACTACTTATATAGTGTTCAGTCGTAGGTACATCATTTTTTTTAAACTTTTTACGATGAACTGTAGTTACTAAGAGTAAGTATGTAGTTACAGGTGGTACAGCGGCGGCTCGCTAAATCGAAGAAACTGGTTCACGTGATGGGGCCAGCCGTTTACAACCGCCTGCCGGAAAATATTACCGCTGCCCGAACAACGCAATCCTTTAAAAACAAATTGAAGAACTGGCTCATCGAGCAAGCCTTTTATAGAATTGACGAGTTTTTCGACAAAAATAATTATACAGTATATACAGTGTAAGATAGTGAGACGCGTAAGTCGATTGACAGTTGATCGCGAACTGAATATAATGAAAGTATTGCTAAAATGTATGCGAGGTTGACATTAATTAGGGCAATGTACGATGTACGTACTTGTACAGCATACGGTAAGAGCCGGCTGGTAGATGACAAATTTTTTAGTCTCCAGCCTATAATGTTCCGCAGTTTTGGTAGCGTTGATAAATTATAATTTTGACGCTAACTGTACTTACAATAATTTTGGTATGCGGGACGAATACGGACAACTATCATCTTGCAGGACGTACAAAGACGTTTAAAGAATGTGGGCCGAAAACTAGGGACGAATAATGGCATAAATCGAAACATGCCTGCCCCAAACTAGGTTTAATATAAAATATCTTGAATCTTTAACCTTGTTACGGAACATCTTAAGTTATTATAATAAAGCCCATCACAGACGGAGCTTTAACATTATGTTAATATGCCCCGCTAAATGTACTCGTATATTATAACAAGCTACCACTCAAGGAAACGTTGTTATTTATTTTGCCATTATTTTACTGATGTCGACCTTGTTTATGCACTGTACAGTATAATTACAGTATAACTTACATTACAGTATAACTTATCTTCATAATAAACATAGAAATATGAATTATTGTAGCTGCGTTTGAGGTTACTAGAAAATTTAAAATATATCGCGCTATGCCTTGCTAAGATTCACATGACTATAAATTATAGCTATATCTGATTGGCTTAACTTATGGTACTTATCAAGCATGCACCCAGATGGGGCACGAGACCGAGGTGATTATGGCAGCTTTGCCCTTTATTCATCTCGCTTCGATCGTGGCAGCGCAGTAAAAGTATACAAAACTAGCGGCCCGCCCCGGCTTCGCACGGGTATTAAACAAAAATTATATAAATTATACACACTAAAACGATGGGTTTCACAGTTTTCATACGGATCTTTACTTTTTTTAACAGCATAGCATTGGGGTTTTTGACATTGACTCAACATTCCAAAACTGACACTGGCCGTAGAGAAAAAGCAAGCACCGTGCGCTATACAACCTCTTTTTCTATTCTGACGCGCCATAATAGAAAAAGAGGTTGAATATACAGCCCACGGTTCAATTATTGAATTTTTCATGCGGATCCCTAACTTTTTTGAAAATATTATATAGCCTATGTTCATCACGGAAAATTAAGGATTCTAATGGTGAAAGAATTTTTTAACTCGGTCCAGTAGTTTCGGAGCCTATTCAATTCAAACAAACAAACAAACAAACAAACATACAAACAAACAAACAAACAAACAAACAATCAAATCTTTCCTCTTTATAATATTAGTATAGATACACAATGATAAATAAATAAATAAAGCTGGACAATTCACACAGCATTATCTAGCCCCAAGCTAAGCAGAGCTTGTGCTCTGGGTACTAGATAACTGATATACATAATAATATACGAGTACATAGATAGATATTTTTTATTATACATAGAAAACAACCAGAACCCCTGAAGAAATAATTGCAGATCGTACAAATATTTGTCCCGAGGCGGGAATCGAACTCACAATCTCATGCGTCGCAGGCGAACCTTCGTCCACCGCGCCACAGACATCTGATGTCGTCCCGATGATCTCACTGTCTTTCTAGAATTTCCATTTGAATATATACCTCTAATTTCAACCGATTACATTACGAGTATCGTTATTGGTAGCCATTATTACGTTTAGTTACTTCAGAAAAATAACATCAACGACAAATCACGGCCGTCTGCCACGACTTTCATTCATCCTCTCGAACGGTTTATATCGTGGTTGTCAGTAAGTTCCCGGTCGGGTCCATCATTCTAACGTTAACTAAAAGACCCTCGGCTTGGGCTGTCAACCGAGAGTCCATCAATCTCCATCAAACGAGGGAATACTGGAACAACTAGTTGACTGGGGTAACTGTTTGTCAACTAGTTATTGTGTCAAAGCTTTGAGTACTGTTTTCGGAAAAAAGGTTTTACGCTTACGGGTAAATAAGGGCTGTTGTGGTCAGCGAAACCATTTGAGATAACATGTCTTGAGATAGGTATACCTTGCATGTCTCAAGATATTATAACACGTACCATGTATGTCTTTGAAAGGTTCATTTTCATCCGACAAAAACAAAAGAAGGCTCAATTCGGGTTTATGTTTGTTACTCGGCCCCTTCTAGGTAGACCCATCATCTATTCCTAATGATTAGGCCAAAGATGTTATGTCTTTTGATTAGAATCTATTTAGGTATTCTGGAAACTACAAATAATCCGAAATTTTATATGAAATATTTGTTATTAAAATCATCTAATTTTCAATTTGACGGCAGCTGCTAAAACCCTGTATTTTTTTGCTCTTAGCTCCTGTTGTTCCCGAAGTTATAGCAATGCGAGAAATACATTTTTGTGCATTTTTGTGCACAAAAGCTTGGCTCAAACATTGAGCCAGTCTATCTGGCTCAATGTCAAGAAACCAAGAACAAACCTTATAACATGGCTTTATTAAAACGCAAACATACTTATACTCGGTTCTGGAATCCTAGATATTTCTTGTAAATAAAGAAATATTTTTTGATAATATTTAATGACCATCCATGGTACCATCACAGCAATTGTACAAGATCAACATAATTTTTGGTTTTGAAAGCTTTTATTTCATTTGTCTCTCGTCTGATTTCAAACACTTTTCGTACCCTTGCGTTATATATAGGTCGCAGAAGATAGTGTATTTGTTTCAAGAATAGAAATGGTGTTTTCATCCACAAATGCCTTTGTACTATTTTAGATTCTAAAACAGAGTTTGCGTTTTTTATAAAGCCGGGTTTAGACATAAGGTAATGTTGTATCACATAAAGCGATCACGATCTAACGTCCCACCCAGGTGACAACAGATGCAGCTGTATCGCAGGCAATTTCCTATTGCACGTGACCTGTAAAGTGATCGCTCTGTTAGAAAGCTACCTACCATTGCTGTGAACCATATCTTGCCATTTTGACGACAGCTTTTTAACCGACTTCGGAAAAAGGGGCAGATGAAAACAATGGATTCGTGGACCTTTGGAAATAAGCCGATTCTGGATTCTATGTTCGACTGTTTTATGTTTATTTTCGATTTCTTCGTTAAATATTGTTAAATTTTGAAAGTTCTTTTGGTTTTATAGTAAATAATGCCAGGCTGGTTTCATTTAAAATTTAATCCTCAGTGATAATTTTTGGTTGGAGAAAACTAAGAAACAATATAAGTTATAGAAATTTGAACTCAATTTTAGTATTTTAGATAACATGAAAATTTTGATTTAAAAAATAATTAGGTAAAGACTATATTGATGGAACTAACCTAGAATTATATCCCAAAGATGGCATTACCTTTCTGTAATGCGCCCCTAAATGTACATATAATCACCAACTTCACATATTATACTCTCTTCCTACACTGAAACGAAAAGTGCTCCTTGATCAAATCATGTAGTTATTATTTTGTCTTATAAACTTTTACAATGTCATATAATATTTTACATATCAGTCATCTAGTACCCATGACACAAGCTCTGCTTAGCTTGGGGCTATGTGATGATGTGTGGATTATCTAGCATTATTTATTTATTTGTCATGTATCAGTTTGAATGTTATATTTTAGCCAAATTTATGTACCTACATTTACAATTCTGTTCACGGCGAATTACAGAGACCCGTAAACGTGCTCTTTCGCTCCTTTGCAAAACGATCGCGAGCTTTACTGCATAGAATGACAAAAGTATTATGATAAGTATTTCTCTGAAACTGATCTATTTGCTATTTCACCAATAGCGGTGTATAAGAAAGTCGTCAACCTTCATATCATCTGATATAACTCTCGAATAAAATACAAACACAAATGTTGAAATGTTCAATAAGTGCAAATATAAAGTAAAAGTATCTTTTTAATTATATTTTATTTATAACAATAACAATGTTTAGTATTGTCAAATGTTCACTAAAACCCACCCCTTTCTGTAATAACTTGCGGAGGCGGTTACACTTTCAGCAATAAGTTTCTATAAGTAGGTACATTAATTATTTAAGTGTGATTGTTGGTTATACATAAGAGAGATAAATCAAATACTTAAAACACATCGACGACCTCTGTGGAGCGGTGGGCGAAGGTCCGCCTGCGACGCAGAAGGTTGCGGTTAGATTCCCGCCTCGGAACTCGAATATTTGTACGATCTGCAGATATTTGTTCAGGGTGTTCTGGTCGTTTTTCTGTATACAGGGCGTCCACAGCCCAATCCATATAGAGAAAAAGTACCTACCTTAAATACTGTAGATAGAACATTTGACTGAAAACTATTTCAATCATCAATCATCTAAATCACCATCTCGCATGAGGCTACATGGCTCGAGAGTCACACTGTGATGCTGGCATAAACCCGACGGATGGTGGCATTAATTTAAATATGACGGGGCATACGCCTGCACTAGAAACATATGCCAGTGCATGGTGACCGAACATACTCGTATTAACAGTTTTACCACACTGACAGTGTGCAACTAAGCAATCATTTATTTATTTATTATTCTGTCGCAAGAAATCATTCTGAACAAGAAATATCTATGTTGAGTTCATTTCAACAATGTCAGTCAGCGTATATGACACGACAAAGGCTTTGTTTCAAAGCTGTTTGTTAAAATTGTATTTGTCAGTTTAATGTAGGTGAAATCGTCTGAAATCCGACATACAGTCGGATCTACAGTTATTTACTTTGAAATGACCATTGTGTGACCATTTTGAAATAATAAAATCGATGCGGTCAGATTCAGATTAAGATTTCATTTATTCATAGTTTCATTTTCAGATTTTAACATAGATCTTAACATTTATATAGAAAAGGTTAATGCAAAATCAATAAATTAATTTTGTTACACATCTATACTTATAATATTATAAAGAGGAAAGATTTGATTGTTTGTATGTTTGTTTGTTTGAATTGAATAGGTTCCGAAACTACTGGACCAATTTGAAAAATTCTTCCACCATAAGAATCCTAAAATTTCCGTGATGAACATAGGCTATAAAATATTTTCAAAAAAGTTAGAGATCCATATAAAAACTTCAATAATAAAACCATAGCGATATACATCAACTTCTTTTTTTTCTTTTTTTGCGCTGCTCGCTTTTGCTGTGACTCAACTTCAACTTCTTTTTTTATGGCACCGCTTTTGCTACGACGACTCCGCCAGTGTCAGTTATGGATTGTCATAGACATCACAATTCGTTACTGGGGTGCGAGAGGAAACTCAATGTCAAAAAATATAAAAACTTCAAGATTGGAACCATGCGATGTAGGCTCAGAAAAACGATCGATGTAGGCGATATAGCGGTGCGAGAGAAAAGTCAATGCCAAAAAATAAAGTTCTCCCTGTTTTTCTGTAAAGGAGGTAAAGGTACAATTTTAAAAAAAGGTTTTATTGTTTGTTTGTGGTCTGAATTGAATAGGTTCCGAAACTACTAGACCTTTTTGGAAAAAAAATCATTTATAGAATATTTTTAAAGTTAGTGATACCTATGAAAACTTCAATAATAAACTACCTTATCTAACGTGTTGTGTATGTAAGAACTTAAAATTCTTTAAAATACCCGTGCGAAGCCGGGGCGGGCTGCTAGTATTATATATAATTAAAGAAAACATTTATACTAAAAAAACATGTTTCAGTCAACGATTTTGTCAAGTAAAATTTACATGTACAATAATGTAATTTCTTAAAAAGCGTCAGGAATTTTATTGTTAATTTTAATTTCCATCATAAAACAGTTATTAATGAATAATGTCAATCTCGTTTGTGGTCTGCGTAATTTATTTTTATATCTTGATCGGGCGGCGCTATAATTACTCATTGGTTTTGCTAATTGAAATATGTTTTTTATTCTTTAAACGTATACACTTTTATCGAATACCTATGCATTAGCTTGTCAGTGTTAAGATCTTATTATTACCTGAAGTAGGTCGGTATTTATAATATTACCTACATGTATAAAATCTCAACTTAATGTTTCTTCGTTCTTCGTTCTACAGAAAAGACGCGTTTACGTTTCCAGCCCGCAAAGACTGTATATGTACGTCAAAAATTATGTAGTTTTAATAATGGATAAAAAATTATTTGTACTACAAACAGGGTTTTGGTAGATTAAACCCGTTTAGCGAGCTTCGGTGTTAACACAAGAACTATTCTTATTTCACCCACTGCCCAATTTCATTGTGCAATTTCATTGTTCAACACATTCTAAAATATAAATTGTTGACTTTTCATTAAATTTACTTGCTATTTAGAGGAAAATCTAATCCTTCTACCAAGTTTTATTATTTCATCAGACCTTTTGCACTGTACAGGGTAAAGTGAGGTAAACCCAAGGTAAACCAAGGTAAACTGAATATTTTGCGGTCACAAGGGCAGGGAATTAGGGAGGAACTAAAATGAAACCGCACCTGGTGTAAACTGTTGTTTGTAACAAGTTTTACCTGAACAGTCAGCAGCAAAAAACACTATAAACAATACATTTAGTAATTTAGGATAGAATAGATGTACTTATAATATATATTCTTTATTACACAAAAGTTGTACATAGGCGAACATAACGCTAAATAGGAGTTTCTACCTGCTAAAATTTTTTAATTATAAATAAAATATCCGTTAATGTCTCTATAGTAGGTATATAAAAGTATTATCTATTATTAAAGCTTTATTTCCTTTAGAATATAGTAATAAAACTTTAGAAATACAAATATTCTTATTATGAGTTTTTAAAAACCCAGGAACAAAAATTCAAAAAGAGGAACTCTAAGACTTCTATACTAATATTATAAAGAGGAAAGATTTGATTGTTTGTATGTTTGTTTGTTTGTTTGTTTGAATTGAATAGGCTCCTAAACTACTGGACCGAGTTAAAAAATTCTTTCACCATTAGAATCCTTAATTTTCCGTGATGAACATAGGCTATATAATATTTTCAAAAAAGTTAGGGATCCGCATGAAAAATTCAATAATTGAACCGTGGGCTGTATATTCAATCTCTTTTTCTATTATGGCGCGTCAGAATAGAAAAAGAGGTTGTATAGCGCACGGTGCTTGCTTTTTCTCTACGGCCTGTGTCAGTTTTGGAATGTTGAGTCAATGTCAAAAACCCTAATGCTGTTAAAAAAGTAAAGATCCGTATGAAAACTGTGAAACCTATCGTTTTAGTGTGTATAATTTCTGAAATTTTTGTTTAATACCCGTGCGAAGCCGGGGCGGGCCGCTAGTGTTTAATAAATCCTTTCAAGCTATATCGCTCCAAACACACGTTAAAATACTTCTTATATCAGACAAGGGACTACATCACAGTTTTTTTGGACCACGTTAGCAGAGCGCTATCTACCAACGTCACCAACGAGTCAATAAAAAACACATTTTGTATGTGTACATAATTATGTAGGTAAGTACAATAATATTATACCTTTTATTTAGTAATATACGTTTTATTTGGTGATTATTAAGTCTCTAAAGCCATACATTTGTCCTAAGAGATGTTCCATTATCGTTATAACCCCGAAGGCATTAAATTTATAAACTGTGTCGGTTCTAAGCAATTTTAATCCCTACCTCAGTTTTGTTAAAATTCCTTTCCAAGTGGAATTCGCGTGAAATTTATAGAGATTGTATTTTATTGCGCTCCTGATTGTGCAACATTGTGTTATTATTTTTACATTTCCTTTCGGGGTGAAATGAGAAAACCTTGGGAATGTTACACGAAATATGAGTTTTCTCAAGTGCTATATATATATTACTGTATTACTGTATATTACTGTATATTACTGTATATACTGTGTATATTACTGGCGGGAATTCAAAGAATTCGTAGGTGTTGTTATTTACTTGGTCATTATTTTGTTCTATAGCACTTAATGGCAGCTTTGGCATAGGAGCCATAAGGGTCTCATTGTCGGTCTTAAATTCACTGTTATTTAGCAAAACTATTGTTATGCCTATCTCAATACTAGTGTCTATAAGTACTTTGTAAAATTATGATGCTCCCGCTGTTTCGCTTTTCAGCGGGCGAAGTTCATACAAATTGGGATCGATACCTGCCTCGGGTCTCAAAATTATTTCCTATTTATGTATACTAATAATTTAAGAAGGAAGATTTTTATTGTTTGATCTTAATAAGCTCCGAAAGTACTGGAGCGATTTCAAAAATTCCTACATTATCCTAGAATATCTTCAAAAAAGTTAAGGATCCGTATGAAAACTAAAATGTTACCGAGCATGTGTGAAAATTTATTTTAATTTTGTGTTTTTTTTTATAAATATCCATACGAAGCCGGGCGGACTCTTAGTATAAAATTTATATATACATAAATCTATGACTTTAAAATTCATATATAAATCTAGAATTTTAGGTCAGTGAACATAATTTTTAATGGAAGGGCATATTTTGTAATAAAGATATTAAGCGTGGTGATCGTCAAGTTAAAAAATAAACCATTATAAGCTTTATTGAACTCTCTTTCAATTTGGTACTTCACAAAAACATTTTCCCTGAACTCTCAAAAGTATCCGAACTTCCGAATTCGAGTGCGGCAGAAATACCTCTAATCACTGGATTCCGATAATAATGGCCGCGGTATTAGGTGGATAAATATTTTAATTCCGATTTTCAAAGTCTGCGACGGAAGCGAGTAAATTGCAGATCAAACCGCGGTACCACAAGACCATTGAGAAGGAAGCTAATAATTCTTTAGATATTAAATCAACTAACACTGTCTGTTGTTATATATTTAAAGAAAAATATCAGGGTTTGATGTTTACGCTGTATCAAAAAATCATAGGGCTAAAGGAGTTTTAATTGTATAAAGCAGGTTATTACACGTTTAGCTCATAAAACCTTAAAAATTAAATTTGAGTACACGTTTGATACTTTGTAATTGTTTGAAAATTGCAGAAATTGAATAAAAAAACATTTAATATGGCAACAGTTCGTGATAGTTCAAAAAGCTTTAATGAATATAAAAATTTAATGGAATCAAAAATAAAAAAAACAAAATAGTTAAATGCCATAATATAATAGATACATTTTCATATTGTGCGTGTAATTTGATGAAAACGCTGCAGATATTAAGAAACGAAAAGAAAAGAATTGAAAATTAATAATTATTTTGTTATTTTTATTAATATAGGTACCTACTCTTTTTCCAAATAAATTCTCATTCATATTTTAATACCGGGCCCATTGGTCTAAGCTTCAGAACCCACTGTTTCTCAGTTCCGAGCCCCTATATTGTTTTCAAACTTTGCAATTTCAGCGCGCGAACCTTTTCGAGCCTCCTTTTAAAGCTAAGACTTGGACTTTAAAGTTTTTTAATGACTTTTACTTAGCTGTTCTGTTGATCCCTTTACAAATTTAGACAGAATGTACTGTTTTGATAAAATTTATTGGATGATTTTCTTAGTTCATCTTATTGCTAATTGGAAGGCGAAATGTACCTAAAGATAGTTAAATGGAAATATTGAATATTTCATTTGTTTTGTTGAATTGTGGACGACCTCTGTACCGCAGATGGATGTAGATCCGCTTAAGATACGATACGGTTGCGCTTTCATTTCTAGTCGTAAGACAAACATTTTGAATTATTAAAATTAAGAGTCATCTGTTACCCATAACATACTTTTCAACCGTTTATTAACATGATTCAAATTCTTGTAAAATTGATAAGGTTATTCCTTTGTCATATTATCTGGATATAAATGCTTATCAGACCTAATGAATACACAATAATTTATTAGGTCTTATAAGCATTTATATGGTTAGTGAAACTTTGTAACAATAATAATAACTATACTTAGCAATCCACACATCATCATCTAGCCTAAAGCTAAGCAGAGCTTTTTAGATATTTGATCCTGATATTTCTACCAATTTATGATTATCTTTCATTTGTAATATATTATCTATATATTGTATTATGTATGTGTATAATAATAATATAATGTTAGATAATCATAAAATAATATTAACACCTGGATCAAATATTTGTAGATCGTACAAACATTTGTCCCAAGGCAGGACTCGAGCTTATCGGCTAGATGATTGGTACACATAGTGCTGTTGTTGTTTAATGATGTTATATAATAAATACCTACACATATTTAGTAAATAGGTACCTACGCAGTACCTCTACACAGTTTACACAACACTACACAACATCATCTTATAAAAAATATTATGAATATTTGTAGTATATAGCTCATGTTCTACCGTTGCTGAAGCCAAATTGAATTAAACTTTGTTTAGTTGTACGTTGACTATTTCTAGAACTTTCTCGTAATAAGTACACTTAGTTGAGTTTTCCGCGTAGCGCGAGCATGGAGAAGGGTTTATAATGTCAAATTTGAAACGGTTATTCATAAATTATTGTCAGATTGATGCGGCACCATCGGATATGATCTAATTAAGACCTCTGTGGCACGGTTGGGCAAAGGTCTGCCTGCGACGCAGGATATTGCGGGGTCAAATCCCGCCTGGGATAAAATGTTTGGAAACTAAAAATAAATAATGTTGTAGCGGCGTGAATGCTACACAACTATAATATCGATATCTTATGGTCGATGAGGGAATTAGAAATTAAAGGTCATGTTCATGTAGCGAAAATTGCGAGTATAATGATTGTTAGAATTTACAAAAGACAAGGGATAGTGGGGTATGGGAACAATTAACCAATCCGCGTTCACATCACGTTATTTTAAAGCGCCCCTATTGGTCGTTGATGACGCGACTACAGTATAGTACAAACTATTAGATGCACTGTGGTACACTCCGTGGTAGGTACTTGCCGCTGCAGTTAGACGCGGCTCCAACATGCCCGCGGCCTTGAAAGCACCAGCTTACAACACCTTCATTCGATGTCCAACAGTGGGCAAATTTTAGCGTATGCTCGTCTCACCATCCCTGATGAAGTTTGAATGTCTGCGACTCGGCATATTCCGTCTTTGCCAGGTATCGTCTTCACTATACGACCCAATTGCCATTTCAAAGGCGGAAGGTTTATGTCTTTGATAATTACAAGCGTGTCAGGCTTGAGATCTGTCGTATTATCTTTCCATTTCTGTCTGGTTTGGAGTTCAGAAATATACTCCTTTGCCCAACGCGTCCAAAATTGCTGACGAAGCTGCTCCACCCTCTTGTAGCGATTGAGACGATGTGCAGGCAGGTCTCGCAGGTCATCGTCACTGACTGGAGCGGTGAGAGGCCGGCCGATCAGGAAGTGGCCAGGGCTGAGTGGAAGATAGTCTCGAGGATCTGAAGACAAGGGCGCCAGCGGTCGAGAGTTCAGTACAGCTTCGATTTGTGTGAGTAGTGTCGTGTATTCCTCGAAAGTCAGGTGTGCGTTGCCCACGACACGGCGAAGATGGTACTTACACGATTTGACCCCCGCTTCCCACAAGCCACCAAAATGCGGAGAATAGGGCGGAATGAATGAAAATTCAATTGATTGATTTTTAGCGTATTCAACAATGTCCCTCTTACACCGTGATAAAAACTGAGCAAATTCATTATTTAAACCGACAAAATTACGACCGTTATCTGAAAATATTTTAGACGGTTTGCCGCGCCGCGAGACGAAGCGCTTAAGTGCGAGTAAATATGCATCAGAAGAGAGGTCACTAACGAGTTCCAAATGTATAGCACGCGTATTGAAACATATAAACAAACAAATGTAAGATTTAATTAATTTCGCGCCTCTGCCTTTGCGACTTAATATAAACACTGGTCCCGCGTAATCTACCCCAGCATAATAAAAAGGAAAGCTTTCAACAATTCTTTCTTTAGGCATGTTGCCCATAAGTGGGCTTAACGTTTTACCCTTAACGCGTGTGCAGACAACACATCGATGAGTCACCTTCCTAGCCAGGTTCCTGCCTGACAGCGGCCACCATTCCTCGCGAACCTGGTACAATAATGCCTGCGGCCCGCAATGTAAATACTCGTTATGTATGTGCCTAAATAATAACAATGTAAAATGATGATCGGAAGATAGAAGTATGGGATGTTTTTTATTAAAATTAAAATCGGTTGAATTACTTAATCTACCACCTACACGTAAAACATTCTCGTAATCTAAGAATATGTTTAAACTTGCGATTCGATTGTTTGATTTAACATTTTTTCCGTTTTTAAATAAATTTAATTCATTTGCGAAAGATTCCACTTGAGACAACTTAGCGAGTACAATAATGGCCCGTTTTAATTCAATGAGTGTTATCAACCCGGTCTGCTGATGTGCTTTGTTTCGCGCATTATGTATAAATCTAAGAATGAATGCAGCGACATGAGTCATGCGTTTAAAACTCGAGAATCTATGAAACGGAAAGAAAGTTAAATCAGGTTTATTTTTTATTGAAGTTAATGAGTTTACATTTAACTTGGTTTCTGGTAATTCATCGGGTATAATTTCATTTATTTGCGAAATAGTTTGAGATGTATTTTTATGAAAATATACAGAATCCTTTAGAAACATTGGCCCTTCCCACCACAACATTGATTTAGATAAATCTTCAACGTAAACACCTCGTGAAATTAAATCAGCTGGATTATCTTTAGTACCTACATGACGCCAAGGACAGTCACCCGTGAGTTCTTGTATCTCAGCGACACGGTTCTGCACAAATGTTTTTAATAAGTTAGGTGCCATGCGTAGCCACCCTAAAACAATTGTGGAATCGGTCCAGAAGATCACTTCATCAAAATCACGAGTCAGTGAACCGCGAATTTTGTCGTAAAGTCTAGCTCCTAATAGCGCACCACAAAGTTCTAACCTAGGTATGCTGACTGGTTTTATGGGAACGACCTTACCTTTAGAAATTAATAATTTTACTGTCACCTGACTATTACATATAGTACGCACGTACGCGCAGGCACCATAAGCAGTTTGCGACGCGTCTGTGAAAATGTGTAGCTCGGATCGCGTTGCGTTACACTGAAAAGCATGCCGCGGAACCCTAATAGTGTAAAGACTAGACAGGCTGTCAGCAAACCGGTTCCAAGTACGTTCAACGTCGGTGGGCAGCGAATCATCCCATCCTAATTTTAATAACCAAAGCCTTTGTAATAAAACCTTGCCTATTATGACAAACGGACTCAGCAATCCTAGCGGGTCAAATACCTGAGATATTATCGATAATAATGTGCGTTTAGTTACAGGATTTTTTACGTCCAGTTCGATTTTCGTGTTGAAATTGAATTCATCAGCCACGTTACACCAACTCAAACCTAAAGTTTTAAACTGGTGATGATCTCCTAGGTTTAAATCGCGGAAAGTATTGTCTAGCGCCGCCGATGACTCATCGTTGAGGTCAAAGTTAAAAACCCACTTGCGTAGAGGAAAACACCCTGATTGAAGAACTTCGACTGTGCGATTGCAAATTCTCATCAATTTTGATTTATCCTCACATGAAGTTAATAAATCGTCTACGTAAAAGTCATCGTATATAAGTCGCTTTACCTCGGGTTCCGTACATTCGTCTGCTAGTTGTTTCAGACACCGAACGCTAAGAAAAGGAGCTGATGCTGTGCCGTATGTGACCGTTTTTAGCTGGTATATCTCGAGCGGGCTGGTCGGAGAATCGCGCCATACAATGAGTTGTAAGTCGCGCTGCGACGGATCAACTAATACTTGTCGGTACATTTTTTCACAATCAGCGATTGCTGTGTATTTAAACTGCCTGAAACGTAAAAGAATACCAAGTAAGTCTCCTTGAATAGGAGGCCCTATTAGCTGAATATCGTTAAACGATTTACCACTACTAGTCGTCGCGCTGGCATCGAACACAACGCGAAGCTTCGTAGTAGTGCTGTGTTCGCGAAATACGCCGTGGTGCGGCAAGAAGTAGTGAGAGTCCGTGTAATGACTAACCTTAGTCATATGACCTAATTTGATATATTCGTGAATAAAATCTGTATATAGCTTTTTATAACTATCAGGTGCGCGTAATAGTCTTTTTTCTAAGGACAGGAAACGTCGCTCCGCCTGAGAAAATGAGCTACCTAAAACATCGGGCGATTCTTTGAGTGGGATGCGGACACAGAATCTTCCATCACTTTCGCGCGTAGTGGTTGTGGTGAAAGACTCCTCGCAGGCCCTCTCCTCGTGTGTGAGCATATCCCTAGGTTTCTGCAACTCCTCTAGCTCCCAGAACGAACGTAGCTGGCTGTCCATGGACTGAGTGAAGTTACATTGGACCCGTCTATCATTGTGCGTAATATGATTGATAGGACCAGAAATAATCCAACCTAACTTCGTATTTTGTAAGTGTGGACCACTGGGTAAACGCATCTTGCCATCGATAAGCAAGTCCCAGAATAAGTCCGCACCAATCAAAATATCTATAGCTTGCGATTTAAAAAATAGCGTATTTGCTAGCTGTACGTTATTCGGAATCTTGAACCGTGCGTTTACTTCTTGTACAGCTGGCAGCGTAGCCGTTATCTCCGGCAGAACAAAACATTTGACGCGCGTTAAGTAGGTATTTATGCGTGATTTAATAACAATATCACACGATTGCGTAGAATGTGATACAAAATTACCTACACCTCGTATCTCATGAGTGGACTGTATTAGCGGAATATTTAGCGATTTACATAAGGAATGCGTAATAAAAGAGCTTTGACTACCGCTGTCGAGTAGTGCACAAGCGGTATGATAATTATTATATTTATCTCGGATCTCAACCAAAGCAGTAGACAACAAAACATGTTTCATGTCTAAGTTTTGTGTATTTGTGTGCGTATAGGTATGAACATTGCTAGCTTGAATGAATTGATTTTTGTCGCACGACGTCTCGGCCCCAGACTCAGCCTCAGTGACCGCCGCACTCATTGTAATATTATTGTTTTTATGAATGAGCGAGTTGTGCTTTAAATTGCATTGTTTGCAAGGCCCGAATAAACAGTTTTCAACAGTATGTCCGGAACGCAAACAGTTTTCGCATAATTTGTGATCGCTAACAACTTTTAGCTTTTCTTTTAAGGCCATATTAATGAATTTAAAGCATGTGTAAATTGGATGTTTTCCTTTGCATACGACACATTCAAATTTACCTGACTTGCGGTCTGAGGAGTACGCCTGCTGCGTTTTGTTTGAAGAAACATTACATTGTGATGAGTTAACTGAATTAGTGCGCTTATGTTGTGTATTATTGTTGTCTTTAGTGTGGGATAAAGCCAATGTTTCCAGTAGGTCAGCCCTGTCTTTGAGAAATTTAATTAAATCGTTCACTTTTAAACTACCTTTCGAATGTGAACTGGACAAAACAGAACCCTTGTGTTCTTCCCACTGTCTTTCGGTGATCTTATCCATTTTAGAAGCAACAATATAAATTATCAAAGTGTCCCACGAGTCTGTAGGCTCACCGAGTGATTTTAGAGCGCGTAAATTATTAATAATAACATCTATAAGTGTCCTGATTAGTGAAGGTGACTCTTTCGATAGTGCCTGTATAGAAAATAATGCCTTTACGTGACTGTGTACTAAAAGTCGTGTGTTGTTGTACCTATTCAACAGAAGCTCCCATGCAACGGAATAATTTGCGGATGATATTTCCATAGAATTTATCACCATTTGTGCGCTTCCTTTAAGCGAAGATTTTAAGTAATGCATTTTCTGAATATCACTTATTTCAGCTGAATTATGTACTAATGATAAGTATGTGTCCCTATACTCGAGCCAGTGTTCATATGCACCGTCAAATGTTGGCAAAGAAATTGTAGGCAACTTCACTGACACGGATTTGTTCGAATGATGACATGAGGAACAGTTGGGTACCTCTCCTTTGGTAAGAATAGATTCAGCTTTGGCAATAATACTATAGTAACTATCTTCGAAAAGTTGACGCTGATCGAGCTGTTCATCAACGTCAGAGTCAGGCACAATTTCCTCTATTTTCGATTGAATATTGTTGAATTCAGAAAAGAGAATTCCAGCACCATTTATGCGTAATTTTAAATCTAAAAGAGACTCAGAACTAAAAGAGGTTAGACTATTTAGATGATTGGAGAATTTAGTTAATCTGCCCTTAACAATGCCGCGTTTCTTTATTAAATCACGCATGATTTGCTCAGTTTTTACATCACTATGTTTATAAGGCGATTTATCGCGACTTTTACTAGTTCCCTCCATATCTAAAAGCATCAACAGAATCCTAGTGGCTTGTGAAAATGAGAGTACTCACGTGGAAGTCCCGTCTGCGTGTGATGGCAGCTGAAACCAACAGGTCCAGCTGTTTTATCGAATGTGCTTCGTGAATAGCACTTGTCCAAATCCACCTGACGATAATTCACAAGACACTACACTACGTATCCGTTCTGCAATGCTGGGCTCGACTGTGTTGCGTTGCGTGGCGTTGTCCAAGAGGTCACGTACGAAGATTTGGCCGTAATTTACCGAAATCCTCGATATATCCGGCGTAGATGGATCAAATTATGTAGCGGCGTGAATGCTACACAACTATAATATCGATATCTTATGGTCGATGAGGGAATTAGAAATTAAAGGTCATGTTCATGTAGCGAAAATTGCGAGTATAATGATTGTTAGAATTTACAAAAGACAAGGGATAGTGGGGTATGGGAACAATTAACCAATCCGCGTTCACATCACGTTATTTTAAAGCGCCCCTATTGGTCGTTGATGACGCGACTACAGTATAGTACAAACTATTAGATGCACTGTGGTACACTCCGTGGTAGGTACTTGCCGCTGCAGTTAGACGCGGCTCCAACAAATGTCTTGTTATGTAATATATCGTTTTATGTACAGTGCGCGTCAGAATTAAGTACCCCCCTTGTCTACATAATATTTACGACTACTTCGAATTCCCTTGTAAATTATCACAAATTTTCACATGCAAAAATTTATCACGCCGCCACTTAAGATAGAACCACCCACCATAATACTCAAAGTATGTAATTCCAAACAATAACAACTATTGTGTCCCACATACATTGAGACAGGGTGGGGGGGTACTTATATGTGACGCGCACTGTACATCAGTCATCTAGTACCCACGACACAAGCTCTGCTTAGATTGGGGCATTAAATTATTAACATAATAATAATAATATAGTAGGGATTTGAATTTCTTTTTATATTTGACTTATCTTTTTACTTAATATATCTTATCTCCGCTTATTTACGGAGTACCTATAAGTTTACGTTTATCTGATATTTCAAATAATCCCAAACCAATTTTTCTTCGAAAAATCTCCTTATGATTTCCCAGAAGCTCTTTGTTTACTTATCCCATTATTCGTTATTTAGAATTCATAGATCATTTGTTTTTCTTATGAAAATTTCAATACTTTTAGTGACGACATCCACGCATTATAATATAGATTTAGTCATTTGTTAATTGTATTTTTTTTATATTATTATTATTATTAATTCAATTAGTAACATAGAAAATTACAATTTAATAACAGAACCAAATAAGAACAATTACAATTGAAACAATTGAGCTAGCTGCAGACTGTAGCAAATAAACTATAGGGTAGGTAGCTCAACCAATCCATCAATTCGCGTCGCTTCGACCAGACGTTTAAATAAATTTTATAAAACGTGTAGTTAGACGCCGCATAGCCATCTTTAGGTCAGGGATTTATTTATTTTATTTTAATTTCGAATTTTAGGAAAACTTACAGCTAGTCAATTACAAAACAAAGATATTATCTAAATACATGAAAGTACATGTACGTTGCTGAAGGCTATTTACAAGTTTCCACTGTTAGGATTTAACTACACTACAGTCAAATACTGTTAAAAATATA
Source organism: Eupithecia pulchellata (assembly GCA_963931895.1). NCBI lineage: Eukaryota > Metazoa > Arthropoda > Insecta > Lepidoptera > Geometridae > Eupithecia > Eupithecia pulchellata. The sequence continues at coordinate 13,078,178 of OZ007523.1, forward strand.
TACTCTTACGATTTTTGTTGTTGATTGTACTAATGAATGAAAGAAAGATTTATATATTTTGCTATTTAAAAAGGGGAAGGTACAAAATGTTATACATATACGACCTCTGTGGCGCGGTGGGCGAAGGTCCGCCAGGTTGCGAAGGTTGCGGGTTCGATTCCCGCCTCGAGTTTGTATGATCTGCAGATATTTGTTCTGAGTGCTCTGGTCGTTTTCTATGTATACTAAAAAAATATCTATCTATGTTATATTGTATTGTCTATTGTTCAGTTATCTAGTGCCCATTACACAGGCTCTGCTTAGCTTGGGGAAAGATGATGCTGTATGGATTGTCCAGCAATATTTATATAGGATACACACTGGCTAACCTGGTTTTTACGAGAACACCAAGCAAATATGCAAGAAAGGTGCGGGAAAGTTACTTCATTTTAACTTTAGAAGGTGCTACCGAGAAATTAAAGTTCCCAAATATTATTGCAAGTTTTCCCTGCTACTCGTTGCTTCGCAAGTTTCACTATATCGTAGGGTAGTTTCAATCGAATTTTTACCTCAAAATATGTTTAAAATACGCACAAATACGTATGGACGATCAACTTTAAGGAACTTCATGACCTTCAACTGCAACTTCTTTTTTTTTTGGCACCGCTTGCTTTTCGCTGCGACAGTGTCTGTTATGGAGTACCTATCATAAACTTCCTAATCATAACTTCATGACCTGATCCCCTTCCACTTTAGGGTAAGACAAAATGACCAAATTGCCAAATTGACGTTGACAATAGTTTTAGATCCGATGAAATAGATTACGAGTAGAATTGATGGAAAGTTTAGCATTACACACAAAAAAAAAATTTGAACATCTCATTCGTCCTGTTAAAGGCAATATAATAAATTATAAGAATAAATAGAAAGTTGAGCACACACACAAAAATTAAATAGAAAATTTTTAAAAACCTTACTATGCAAGGCTATATTAAATTCTACGTGTGTTAATGTATAATACAAACAAAAACATAATAAAACAAGTGCAAAACCTCTACATGTAGGTTCTGATGAATAAAATTGGCCTTGGCATCAACATAGGTAGTAATATGAAATTTATTCCCTTATTCATAATATTCTGCTAACTGAAGGCATAAGACAGGTGTATATGCTATCAAGTAGAATATAATAATAATGTTATGTGATGTCTTAACATAATTTAAAAAATTAAACAACAAAAATTGAGACTCTTGGTAGTACATGTTCAACAAAATAAATTCATTTTCATTTCATTTATTCACATCAAATTTTAATTTGTGTCGGAATTTAAGGTACCTACTTTTATATAATATCTTAATTAATAATACACTATGTCACAAATACATTTAAAATAAAATTATAGACGACTTGTAAGTAACACTACACTATACAAAAATAAAATAAAAACACATGAATTTTTATTATTGCAAGGTTCCTTTCTACTTCTTTTTTACTGTACCAGATGTGTTTGATTTTTGTCATTATGGAATTCGTCAAAAGTGTAGTAACACTTTTCCAATAAGAGTTGTTATAGTAGCTTTCCAAACTTAACTGGACAGTATATCGTCTTAAAGAAAACTGGTAATTTATTATAAAGTTTGACAGCCTTATAGCGAAATTCTCTTAAAGTCTCCGCGTGGGCATTTAACAAAAACAAAATTTCATCTTCATTCCAATTTTTCATTCATCAGGGAAAATTTAGTATTCTAAAGGTGAAAGAGTTTTTCAAATCGGCCAGTAGTTTCGGAGCTTATTCAATTCAACCATCGAATCTTTCTTAGTAACGAAGATGTACCAGTGCCAGATATAATGATATATCCCAACGCTCTGTGTCGACGAGTTTTCGATCAGAATCGCGTCGTAGTCCTTCTGTATGAAATGCAATGTATTTGCTGTTTTTTTTGAAACGTGAAAAAAACGCCGCGTGGAAAATTTATAGGTAATATTTACATTTTATGTTTATAAAGCAGTGCTAATAATAATTATTAATTATAGCATGCCCATTAAAATTATGAGAGATTTTTATTTTATAACCTTCAATAAATTAATAAGCACAATATTTACCATTCGACGTTATTCCGCCTCGCAGATGAGTATTTTTAAATACCCGTCAATAACTAATGATAACAATATTTACCATGCGACATGGTTCCGCGTGACATATAATTAGTAGCTAGCAAAATTCTCCGCATTTATGTATATCAAAACAGTAAATATCACCACATAATTAACCATTAATTAACCATTAATAAACCACTTTAAATAAGTTAACTTATCTCGTTAATGAATTCATTTAATTTTTAGGTACTAAATAAATCTCGTTTAGTACCTAACAATTAAACTATTCAATTCCTCGTTCTATATGCATCAGTGATCGCAGGGAAGTTTAATCCTATGAAAGTTTTCATTTCAAGCTGGAGCAATGGTGGCGTGCCAATATTGGTTTTCCTAGCGTTTCGTTTCCCTGAGTTTCTGTAAAAAATTCGGCGTTATTCGAAACCTGATTGGCTGTTTGCGAAGATTTAATGCACGCTCGTGAGATTCCCCATTCGTCAGATATGCTAAAACCATTAAGTTTTCTGCATAGTCATTTGACATATTTTGATTTACTACCTTCATTAATATTAATGTACAATAAAATCAATTCCCTTGGTAGTGGGGTCATGTCGTAAGAATATCCCCTCAACTCAGCCCTTAATGCAGTGAGAGCTGACTCAGAGGAACTAACCAAAGGGCAGCAGCTTCTTTCTGAGTATTTTTAACGCCTTCACTGCGCTCGCCGATCCGCCTGCAAAGCATGGTTATTATGCCCAAACCGTTTTTAAGTTGAAGCACGTTCAATTTCTAATAATTATCCGACAACAAGTAGTAGAGTGCCCAGAATAATATTAGAGTTTTGATTTAATAAAAATATTGAACACAAGCATTGCTAAGCTTGGGGCTAGATGATGTTGTGTAGATTATCTAGCCTTATTTATTATTATTGACTGAACAATAGATTTATTCTCTTTTTTGGGCGTAAATCCTCCCTTTCCCTTTTTGATACCTATTCCTCAGTGAGTCGACGTTATTCAACTACACCCTTACACCCTAATTGAGCTTCTTGGAACAAGTATTAAATTTCGAGTTTTCCGTGAAATCCTTTCACTTTGTAATTAATTGATAATTCTCAGGCTTAAATGGCAAATATAGCCGCACATACGTGGATTTTTAGATATCGTTTAATAGGTATTGCTCTCGGCTTTGCATGCTACAAAACAAAATTTGTGATCAAGAAAAGTTTCATTTAATTCTCCAATCAATTTTGCCGCTTTAAAGAGCATCTCGCAATAACCCAAAAAATTAAGCAGGCTGACTTTACATATTTTTTTTACCTATCACCGACGTAAAGCAACTTTGGGCACGATCAATACTTGAATGGGTGACCGAATTATGCTAATTTTTTGCTTTTTTTCTATCCATTAAAAATCCACTTCGTAGTGTTTCTTTTGCGAAATATTATTATGTTAATTTGTAATATTTTGTTTAATGGTTCGTAACGGTCCGTGTGCGACTAGCCTGTTTAATTAAAAGAGACAGAATAGAAGATTTAAAAGCTAGAACATATTTATAAAAATACCCATTCATAGTCGTTGAACTATCAGATAGCCGTTTCATTGTGCATTATCAGGCTTTGTTAGCGCACAATAGCCTGACGTGTGGTCGGAATCCGATACAGTCGGACACTGGGTGAGTAACGAGACAATGCGACAGGCTCTGCTAGTAATGGCGTTTGTTCTAAAGATCTAAGGGGACACCTACACCCACGGTATGTAGCAGGGCGGCACGGGGCGCGGCGGTTCAATAGAAGTCATCACTTCATTCAGTTTTACGTCGATTTATTCTCAAACAATATAGTTGTGTCGGATATTGTACGTTATTAATTAATTGGTTCAAATAAAACTTCATTTATTGCTTGAACAACATAACAAGGATGTTTTAAAATAATAAGGATAAGGAATAATTTGGACCATTCAGTTTCAGATTATTAATTGAAAATCAATTTTTCATTAGCGTTTCCATAAACATCCGTAGCGGGGGCGGACACGGAAAAGATATGAAAGATAGGTATGGATATGATAAAGGTATTGAACAAAAAGAAGTGATGTTCCAAACTCTTTCAAATTAAATTCAAATCTTGTATCAGATACCCCTAGGAATCATGAACTAATTGAGGAAAATCCTTAAAAGTAAAAAGAATATTGACTAACACAATAGTGATTCAATCACTTATTCACAAGATACCCAACGGAGAGGCTCTGTTTAAATTAAGGAAACTCCAACGATACAGAAAAGGTCACAAAAAATCCCTTTTCCATTTCTGTTCCGCAATCTTCATTTCTTCTTAGTATTCTGTCAATTACACTGTCGTAATCGATCATCTATTTCATAGAAACAAATCTACCATGCCTTATATATTTCATAAATCATTTATATAAATCATTCCCACTTATCAAATTCCCTATTAAATAAAATAGAACCTAGTTCCATAAACAATAAGGCTCACTCTTATTCACTTAAACATCTATTAGACCCCCATCATATCTGCTCCTCAGCAGAATATGAATTCTCCTTCACGTCACTACCATTCCGCGTGTTTTCGTGATCTATATGAAAATTACTCATTATCCGTCCCATTTCTACATACGTAACCGATATCTATTTGTCTTACTCACACCATAACAAATTGGTTGCGTAGAGCTTTCAAATGGAATAATTTTCCTAGAAGCCGGATGATGGATTGATAAACCTATAAATCAGATATTTCGTTGTGTCAAAGTTTCGATTTGTCACCACATTTTTTTAGGTGTAACTTACGCCTGCGTAAATTAATATTTTTAGACAAAACTAAGTTTAACAGTGCCGAACTTTCTAAAAAACTACGAATGGCTAGACACAATCACATAACTAGAGAACTTCTCGATGAGAGACGTTCTATTATTATTAATAACTTGCTAGTCATTTGGTACCTGATGTTCCGATTTGTCGGTCTTATTGCCTACAGCCAGAACTTAATAAGTAGGTGATAAAATTTCGTCAACCTCAGCAAAAATTTAATAACCATAATTTAATCACCATTCTCTTACACCTTTTTTATATTCCTCCTAAATTCATAAACTTAAACAGCCGGCAAATTATATAAAGATATATAGCTGGAAAGTTTTATATCGCTCAATATGCATCAGGTTAGCCACATATTTATTGGACTTTAATTTCATAATTTCCGGCGTTGCTTTGCAAACCCGGCTTTGGGCGTATTAACATAATTTATATATATATTTCCACACACACACCTACATGTTGGGTTAGGTTATTGAAATTTTCATGCGAATTCCTATTTTTTTTTGTAAATATTTTAGCCTATGTTCACTATGAACCATGAATTCTAATGCAGAAAGAATATTTCAAATCGGTCCAGTAGTTTCGGTGCCTATTCAATCTAAAAAACAATCTTAGTAATATTAGTATAGAGAACAGATATCCCTTTGCAAATAGCAACAAAAATATAATTATGATCCGTTGGCACAAAGTTTAATTCAAAAAAGCAGTTGCATCTGATCAATGATCCATCTGGAACTTTTTATTTGATCAGATGCAACCACAATCTGATCATATGATCAGATGGGAATAACCCCTCGCCTGGTACAGATATTAAAATTAGGTCAGCTTACTATAGTTCTGGCTTTGCCTTATTTGTTGGACCTAAGCAAAGCTGGGAAAAGCTTGATTATGTCTACCGTATTTTACTGGGTATCTAACTGTTGAGTTTATCCGGCTTTTTGTGATCCTCTGCTATATCCCAACCCTAACCCACGAGAGCACGTCACCGGAGTAATAGGCACTTGACAACATATTCCTAATATTCCTTGGCGTGCGTGCTAAGATTTTGTTCAAAGAACTCAGCGATATTGGAGAACGTTATTAGAAAAGCCTTGGCTCGTTACTGTAAAGCTGATTGAAATTGGAATATGAGACTTTTTTATTATAATATAATGATCTTTGAGTTAATAATAATGATTCAATTTGCTTTTCAGCCTATTGTTCCTGACTCAATTAGGATTTTGATTTTTATTATACACTAGTTTCTGCCTGCGATTTTAGACGCGTTGATTGTACCCAAACGGTTTTAGGGTTATTTCTGGGAAAATAGTGTTATTTATGGGAAAATGTTGGCTTAGAGATACACTTATGCAAAATTTCAGCACGATCCAAGTATTGACATAAAATACGAGTATTATATTCTTAACGTAAAACTTAAGGTTTTATAAACTAAACACTGCGGTCCAAAATTTATTTAATATTATAGATCACTGTTATTTCGGTATTTTTAAATAAAAGTAATGGTTAGCTAAGATTTATCTACAAGCAAATGAATTAAACTAACTGCAAAATAATAAAAAAATAATTTATAAAATTTAAATTAATTTTAAAAATCAAGCAGATATCTCTTAACTTTAAAATGATTTAAATTCAAAAGGCGCTCCCGTTGACCTCACTGTATATTTAAATGTCTGTAATTTTTATTACATCGTACATTTTCCCAAAGTCGTGGGCCGTGTTTTAAATCCCTGATGTATGTGTCCCCCGGCCTGAACAAAATGTGCTTAAATCCATTTAATCCATTGTGTAATGTGCAGTAAAAGATAACTGATAACGATTCATGTTTTAACCCATAGTAAGTAAAACATGGTGGCCTTTTAAAAATAAATTTATTTTCGCTTGCTCTTTCACGACTTACGTCCACATGTCCGTTGAACATTGTGTCCCCCAAATAGGTCAGATCGACTGGTAAGTATCCATCCCCCAAAAGAGTGGTTTTTGGCATAATCACCTTGCTTGGCAGGTGTATTGGTGAACATAAGTCCCCCAAATAAGGGGGTTTCAAATGAGGGGAGTTTTGCATAATCACCATGATTTCCAGGTGGATTGGTAAACATTCATCCCCCAAACAAGGGGGTTTTAGATATATCTTGCAGGTCTATTAGTGAACATACTCGTACGTCCCCCAAATGAGGGGAGTTTTGCATAATCACCATGATTTCCAGGTGGATTGGTAAACATTAATCCCCCAAACAAGGGGGTTTTTGCATAATCACCTTGCAGGTCTATTTAGTGAACATACGTTCAACAAATGAGGGCAGTTTGGCATTATCACCTCGCCTAGCACGGCGCCTAGCTAATCATAGTGATGTAGAGAACTACAATGAAGAAAGCTTCACTCACATGATCTAGCTTATTGGGTACCCACCGCAAAAATAATGGAGTCCGGAACAAATGTTGACAGAACAAACAAATATTTTACCCACGGCGGCATGCATCTCAGATATATCTTCGCCCGTTCGGTAAATAAAACATGTTTTATATACATATATATTGAATAATATTATTATGCCCTATATGCCCATGTCATGAATAACCCATTATGTACAGAAAAATACATCTTTCAGTTTTATTTTTTCATTTCATTATCTATGTATTTTGCTGTAATAAACACTTCTTGTTTGTACTTTAACTTAAAATATGTAAAAGAGAGAAAGAAATACCAAACAACTGAAGGTACGAAAAATAGCTATTAGCATAAAATTGCATTCGCAAAATGCAGGCGTATTTCAGCCTAGGCCATTGTTTCGTCTTTTAATTAAAAAGCCTCTGATGAAGCAACACCAACGAAGCTGGGTTTATTGAAAAACAGCTTTACAGAGCTTATTGTACTGCAGACTGTTTTGTAATCTACTGCAGATGTAAAGTAGCCTGGTAGTTAGGGAGATACTGGTTGGTGATACCCCGAATTAAAACGGTGTTGTATCCTGCAGTGGGATTTTTAAATGAGTATAGATAGATAGGAATAGACCATAATAGGGATAGACCAGTCGACCTGCCCCTGTTTTGGGAAACGCATTAAAATGTAAAATATAAAAACAAATCCATATTTCCCTTGGTCATGACGCATGAACGGTTGGACCAATTTTGCTTATTTTTTTTGTTTTTTCTTCTTAGGAGATAGTTGTTATGAAAAGAAAAGAAACGTAAAAATAATTCAATCAAATTAAATACCAAGCATCAGTAGTAAATAAAAATAATGCTGATACGCACACAATGTCCTAGCCCTAACTAAGCAGAGCTAGATATGGATAACTGATGATTTATACTTATATAGAAAAGACCCTTTGTTCTAACTTCTGGACAAGCAACAGCCCAGACCACATATCGTAGAAACTTGAAACTTGCAGGGTTACAAACACACCTTTCAGTTAGTGCTGACTACACAAAATTTACATGCAAATTAATTTATTTATCAAAACATGGGTTACAGAGATGTAAAATTAAATATAATGAACACAACCACGATCAGATTTACAGCATGAAAGTCAAAATAGATAGATAATAAATATACCTACATAAATACAATATCAAATGTTCTACTAATAACTATATTATAATACATTGCGTACGCAAGTTCACTCAATTGTCAATATTCAAAGCTTTGATGTGGTGCTGTATGCAATTTCCTACCTGACTAATAATTCAATTATACACAGAGCCACGTGCCGTGTCGTGCCGGCATAGAATTTCACCACCCCAACTCTTTCCGTCGGTCCGTCGTAGGAGGCGACTAAGGGAGACAAAACGGGGGCGGGCAGCAGCTTCTGCAGAACAACTCCACCAAACTGATCCCCAACCCGCGTGCCTAGCATGGGTATAATGGGCCATAACCCCCAAATTATAAATAAAGCCATCTATGGCCCTCATTAGGGGAGGCCTATATCCAGCAGTGGACTGATATGACGATGACGATGACAAAGCCACGCAAAAAATTATTTTTACTTGACTTATAGACAAGACACATACTAAACATAGGCCATCAGTGAAAATGGAAACTTCAAAGATAAATATATTTTGAAAATCACAATCTGTGTTGTTCAAAATAGGGTTGAAAGTTGAAAAAAAGTCTTTGCTTGTTACAACTAACAATGTAATGTTCCTCATAAATTGAACTAACATGTGACCCTATATTTTCTTGAAAAATGACACGATGCCACTTAGTTTACCAAAAAAAAAATACATATACAGTTGGGCCAAACGTCAAAGTTTTTCGACAAGTTAGAAATTAGTTTAAAAGTTAATGTTAACTTTGTTAATTTTAAGCAATTCATTCAGCCTCTTCTTCAAAATTTTCGTTATGTTTGAGCTCTGACGTATGGTTTGTGAGATATCGCTTTTTTACCAACCACCTAATTGAAACCAAACAACGTTTTTGGATATAACACTCAAAAAAGTTATTCATAAACCTTATTGATTTGCCTATTATTAATTTAATCATTTAATTATTTCAGAATATTACAATACACATTACTACAAAACCTACTTACTATGCCTGTTATATCGTATTTTACTAAGAATACATAGACATTTCTATTGTTAATAAATCAAAAGGGAGGATCAAACGGCTTGTGGTGACGTGAATCGTTGGTAGGTAATGTAGAGAGTTGTTAGCTCGGGAATAAAAACCGAAGGAACAAAACGTTTTTTATAATCGTGAAAAATATAAAAAAGTTGCACATAGAAAATCACACATGGGCGAAGTCGTTTGTTTACAGCTAGTAGGTACACCACATTTTTTTATATAAAACATACGAAACACCCAAATACACACATCTACAGAAACTATAAAAAAAATTCCCGTAGCGAGAACCAAACCAGCATATTTTAACTTTTATTATTTTCAGTGTTATTAATATTGACGAATCCGAATTTTTTTTAAAGCAATCCGTCTTGCTTGACTAAAAAGTCTCATTGATTCTTACTGAAAATCTGAAAAAAAAACTGATATTCATCGTATCTAATGCCGATTACGCTATTAAATAAAATTGGATTTTATAGTTCAACTAAACTTAAAAATCTAAATCTGATTACGTACCTACATAGAGAAACTTAAATTTTTATATTAAGTCTACAATTATTTTTGGCTTAGGTTTAAACTTTTACCCAACTTATTATTTATTTTAATTTGGGTTCAATTTGAAACTCTAATCTAACTTATTTATTAAAATTGGACCTACAGGTCGAGTAAGTCGAGCTTAGTCAATCGGAATAGTTGTTTCGAACCCATTTTAGATAACAATGGGTTGTAATTCACAAAATTGTCTCGCGACCTGCGATTGGACCTTTATTAATCAGACCTTCGCCAAAACAATTCAATGAAATAGCCAATTTGACTTTGAAACAGGTTGTTATTTTAGTTTGGGGTGCTTTTAGGTTAAATCTATGGACTGTGACAGGACGAGTAAATGGCGGCGCTTTCATGTTTATTTTCTTCACTACCCCTTATATAGGTCATCATCATCATCACCAGCCTATAATAGTCCACTGCTGGACATAGGCCTCCCCTAATGAGCGCCATAGATGGCATCATTATTTGGGGGTTATTGCCCATAATCCCCACGCTGGGCATGCGGGTTGGGGATCGCAGTTCGGTGTAGTTGTTCTGCAGAAGGCGCTGCTGCCCGCCCCCCGGTGTGTTTCCCTTAGTCGCCTCTTACGACACCCACGGGAAGAGTTGGGGTGGTGAAATTCTATGCCGGCACCACACGGCCTCTTATATAGGTACCTGCTTTTTATTTTATAGTAAAATAAAAATTATAGAAAAAAAATAAGCGCTATTTCGCGTAGAAATAAAAGCGAAGTTGTTTATTCTACACATCCGCAGCAAAATAGAAACAAACACCCAGTCAGTCACCGAAGAGAGCAATCTTAGTATGCCATTTTAGCCTTAACGCTAAAAGAGCAATCTCTACCTTACAACCGACGTGATATGTGGATAAAATCATGATATAATCTTATAGAGGGTATCCGTGCTTGAAGTGTCCGAAACTCGGTTAGAGCAATATTTAGTGGCGTTTATCTATGCTCCTGGCATTCTAGATACAGTGCAGCTCTTTGTAAAGGCTTTAGATAAATGGATGAATAGCTAGCGTTAGCGAGCTACACAATTGCTCATTTATTTTTCCAACATAAGAGAAACGTAAAGAGTCTTTGCACAAAAGCTAGTCGCCTGCTATAGGATAAAGGATTCATTATATGAGAAGGGAGTAATGATAGCGAATGGGATAATGATAATGAAACAATTATTATTGTATTATATTATATTGTAGGTTTACAAATATTGTTCAGCGCAGGGAGGTAGCCAGCATCAAAGCAAAATCTGATTGGTCGTGATATAGACGAATAATTCAGTCATCTTTTGTTTTCTTCAATGATATTGCTTAGAAATCTCAGACAAGATGATCATATTTTAATAAAAACAAACTAATGTCGATTTGTATTTATTATTAATAAATACAAATTAACAAGTAGAACACACAACAAATGTTTGAATGTTTGTGTAGGTATCTTTAAAATTAAAACGTAATAGAATGTTATTTTTATAAACGAAACTGTGAAAATTGTTCAAACATACAAAATACGACATCGTATGAAAATGTTAACTATATTTACTCATAGAATTTGTCTATTATTTTGTTGACCGACAGATTAACTGGACAAAATAAACATTTTGACATGGTATTTAGTGATATTTCGTTTTTGTTTGTCCTTTTCGTTCTGTAAAGTAAACATAAATACAAATATTCAGTGCTCTAATTATGAGGACGGATTTTGATGAAAATGGATAAACATTTATCCCTCAAATCTGAAAAAAAACATATTTGAAACTTAGGTATTAGAAATCGGTTTTTTGTATTATAAGACAGTCAAATTGTATTATTATACGAAAACGCTTCGTTGTGTTATTTTAAAGATGATCCCAAGGTGAATTTAAATTTGTTATTTTAGTAAGTATCACTCTGGGTGATCGAAATTTTTTAGAAATATACCTAATTTAAAGATGTTAATCTGGAAATTGAAGTCACATCACCGACTTTAAGTTTTCCCAATAAAGGTATCAATTTTTATTTTTGGACAAACCTATTTTTTTTTTTGTTTGACGCACAATGCTTAATCTATTCCTTTTGCCAATCTACAATATTTTATTCTGTATAATTCTAAGTTGAGAAAATAAAAGGCCATAAATGATTTTTAATTCATTATTATTTATATCGAATTAAACGGCTTCAGCTTGCCTGCCTCTTGGTTAATAAAACTGCCAATATTGCCACCACTTGTATGTCGGCAAGTTGAATGGAACGCAGAATTAAATTCAGTGTCGAATTCTATGGATTCCAGAGCTAACGCTATTCAACCGGCTATTTTTAGCTTTCACAATAAAATGATGTCGTAAAAAGATTTTATCGCGTGAAGGGCCTTTTAATTGAAGACCTTTTTTATGTTAGGTACTTTGTTTTGTATATCTCACAAATAAATGTAAAAGGATGCCGCGTTTTCACACATCATCATCATCATCATCATCACCAGCCTATAATAGTCCACTGCTGGACATAGGCCTCCCCTAATAAGCGCCATAGATGGTATCATTATTTGGGGGTTATTGCCCATAATCCCCACGCTGGGCATGCGGGTTGGGGATCGCAGTTCGGTGTAGTTGTTCTGCAGAAAGGCGCTGCTGCCCGCCCCCCGGTGTGTTTCCCTTAGTCGACTCTTACGACACCCACGGGAAGAGTTGGAGTGGTGAAATTCTATGCCGGCACCACACGGTATTCACACATAAGCTTCGGATTAAAAGTAAGCAGTTATCGGCACCAGATGATTTATTTAAGTACGAGTGCTTTTCCATTCAACACATAATTTTTCTATCCCATATTATTTTTTCCTCTTCAACCCAAAAATATGCTCCGTTCTACCCAGTCGAAAAATCTGTCACAGTGTATTCTACAGCATACCCACCGTAATATATAGAAAAAAGTTGAACTTGATGAAATTAAAACTTACAATAACTTAAAATTTTATACCAACCGGTGTCAATATCTGCAGATAGTACAAGCATATCTCCCGCGGCGGAAATCGAAACCGCAACCTCCCTCACGCAGGTGGTCTTTTGGCCACTGCGTTGTTAATTAATACCTGGCCTATATATTTCACTTGGCATCAACTAGGAACAAACAAGACACCTTATTTAAGGCATAATATTATATTTTTTTCCCTACGGAACCTTCTAGTACTGATTAACTTGTGGTAGGTAGGAATGAGTAGTAAAGGTCCAGTCGTAACGATCTTTTTCAATGTCGGTTTAACAGCTTGATTATACATTGCAGTGTTAGTGGCAAATCCCTAGAGATACGAAGGGTAGCGGCCGACGCGTACGGTCAAATGAGACGTGAAACGATCTGAATAGAAATCTCGGCCTATTGATGGTAACCTTTGTACTAACCTAAGGTTCTATTTACAAGAAAAACAGGAAAAATACCACATAAACAACGTTTCGAAGAGTCCTTTGCTATCTTTTGGTCACCAGTTTGGGGGGTGAATAATGTTTGTTTCTTAGAGAGAATAATGTTTGTTTCTGAGACGTGAAACGATCTGAATAGAAATCTCGGCCTATTGATGGTAACCTTTGTACTAACCTAAGGTTCTATTTACAAGAAAAACAGGAAAAATACCACATAAACAACGTTTCGAAGAGTCCTTTGCTATCTTTTGGTCACCAGTTTGGGGGGTGAATAATGTTTGTTTCTTAAAGTAAAGTAAAGTAAAGTAAAGTAAAGTAAAGTAAAGTAAAGTAAAGTAAAGTAAAGTAAAGTAAAGTAAAGTAAAGTAAAGTAAAGTAAAGTAAAGTAAAGTAAAGTAAAGTAAAGTAAAGTAAAGTAAAGTAAAGTAAAGTAAAGTAAAGTAAAGTAAAGTAAAGTAAAGTAAAGTAAAGTAAAGTAAAGTAAAGTAAAGTAAAGTAAAGTAAAGTAAAGTAAAGTAAAGTAAAGTAAAGTAAAGTAAAGTAAAGTAAAGTAAAGTAAAGTAAAGTAAAGTAAAGTAAAGTAAAGTAAAGTAAAGTAAAGTAAAGTAAAGTAAAGTAAAGTAAAGTAAAGTAAAGTAAAGTAAAGTAAAGTAAAGTAAAGTAAAGTAAAGTAAAGTAAAGTAAAGTAAAGTAAAGTAAAGTAAAGTAAAGTAAAGTAAAGTAAAGTAAAGTAAAGTAAAGTAAAGTAAAGTAAAGTAAAGTAAAGTAAAGTAAAGTAAAGTAAAGTAAAGTAAAGTAAAGTAAAGTAAAGTAAAGTAAAGTAAAGTAAAGTAAAGTAAAGTAAAGTAAAGTAAAGTAAAGTAAAGTAAAGTAAAGTAAAGTAATCATTTATTTAGCACATAAAACATACAATTTATCAGCTTAATCATAAAAGTACAAAATTACAACAAAACATAATTAACAAAAGTAAAGTTAAGTTCTTCTACCTCAAATTAACATATGTGTTTGTAGTTCAGGGAAGGCTGATAGAAATCGCTGAAGTTATACAATAATGTCTTCAGCGGCAGGCTAGTGCGACATTACATTGTCATTACATTTTTTACAAAAAAAATTGTTACCCAATAGGGAACTCGCGATATTGTAGGTAGACTGTGTTTTTCCGTTGACTATCTTATATTCGTATGAAGAATTTAATTTTTCATATGAAGCCCTAACTTTCTTTAAATATTCTACAGCCTATGTTCATCACGGAAAAGTTAGGATTCTAATAGTAAAAGAATTTTTCAAATCGGTCCAGTAGTTTTGGAGCCTATTAAATTCAAACAAACTAACAAACATACAAACAAACAATCAAATCTTTCCTCTTTATAATATTAGTATAGAAATAAGGTATACTGTACTAACTATGAACACAGATTACTAATAATGCTAATAATGAACACAGATTTCAATCTTCATTCTAACGAACTTATCCATCAACAGTTGACTGGTAAAGTTCTTAAGAGTTAACACTGTCATCTCTATCTATCTAGCTAAAACTAAATATTTTTATTGAAAAATATCTAGTAGGAACCAAAAGTAACAACAATAACCAATAATCACAAAGGTACGTAAAAAGAAACGCCATGCAGGCTTTTCAAAAATAAAACTTATCCTTAAGCTAAACTAGTTTCTACGTATGTCAATAAAATGGGCTGAAAAACATTTTGAATAAACTTAATAACTCGACACTCTTACTTTATTTCTTACGTTCTCGCGCTTGTGATAGCCACTAAAACTCTACGCTAAGCGTAATAATTTGTTTATATTGCTCAATAACTTTACTCTATAGAAAGAAAGAAGATATTTTATTTGAGACTCAGTAACGTCATACATAATAAATCAATACATTTAGATTTGGGCACTAAACAACTAACAGAGAAGAGTACCTAGGTACTACTAATAATAAAATACCTAAACTAAACACGAAATGATAACAGTAATGTATAAGAGATAACAGTAATACAGATGATAATAACAATAATAACAAATTAAAAGAACTTTCAAGTCTAGTGGAGCAGATTTCTTATGAGTTTTTTTTCATATTTATAAAAGTCTACAAATTTGTGTTTTTAAATGACTTCTTATAAATGATGGCTGTAATTATGTATATGTTATTTATGTTCGTCAATTTTTGATTTGAAAATTCTTTCGTTATTATACACAGAATGATCCCGAGGTGATCCCATAAAAATTATAACCGAGAGAATATTTATCCCGCGAAACTTAAAACAGTAGGTAATAAATTAGGAGTTCGAAATCGGTTTTAGTTATTAAAGTACAATCAAATTATTAATATTAGTTCTTTTGGGAAATCTTTCTTCTTTAATTGTTAATTTATTTAAACTAATTACTTTTCTTATAGAAGAAAATAAGTCAGATGGGGTTTGTCTGCGGTAACAGCGAGTTACCACACATCTGGCATGAAGGTTCCGTACAAGTAATTTAAAAGCCTCGTATGGAACCAGTTCTGAAACTCCGGTTCTGTAGACGGCTGAAGCGGAAGCTTTAGATAGAAACTTTTCATACCTACATTGAATGAATGTCACAAACATTATGTATGGTCGATTCATTAACTTTATAATTCAACGAGAATCCGCCCCGGCTTCGGACGGATATTTAACAACAATGAATTTTTTTTTTCTGAATTTTTCATGAGAATCCCTTACTTTTTGGAAAATATTCTATAGCCTATTTAGGACTCTAATGGTGAAAGAATTTTTCAAATCGGTTTATTCGTTTCGGAGCCTATTAAATTCAAACAAACAATCAAATCTGTCGTTAGAATATTTGATAATAATAATATCGTATCACTGCAATGCGGGCTCGACATGAGCCGCACTCACCCTTATGAAGTCCCTCTTAAAGGTATGAAACGTTGGTGTACTTCCAACGCAAACCACGAGTAGGTTCGTAGTTAACCCGCTAACATTCACAATAAATGCGGCAAAGTACGAAAGTTCTAATAGGAAAATACATTATCCATACTCCTACGTTCCCTACCGGTAGTACCAATCCGCATGCTTTAGTGCTGTTTTCCAGCTAGCTAGACCAAATGAAACTCTAATTTATTTTTGTTGTAATTTAAATTTGATTATTTTATTATTTACATGCCTTGTCTATGTACCTAACCAATTACCAATACCTACCTACCTACTAAATGACAAAGGTACAAATTCACAGTTTTACTTTATTTTGAAAAGATTGTAGTGAACAATGAATCAAAGTGATCACTTTATTTCCCAATTTTATTACATAAGTAACTTGTATTTTGTGACGCCTTCAAGAGTCCTGTAAGGACTAAAGGAAATAAAGCACTTTGATTTTGATTTTGTTTACCAGTCACACAAACTTTTTTATCGCTATGATTTTTAATCTTTTGTGAGTCTTTCAATCTTTACCTTATTGGCGTATGGGAAAGGTAAGCCCGTCTGCACTAAGCCTTAGGCATGACTTCGTTCCAGATTTTCCTGAAGTTCTATTATAAAGTTGGCGGAGCGTCTTAGATTGTTGATTCAAACTCGGGGAGTTTGCGGTGTAAGGTGACAAAGATTCTCAATTCACAAAGTAATTAAGACAATGTGGAGTTCTACGTTTGAGAGTCATTGTAGAAATGCTTGAGAAATTACATAATTGACTGTAGGGTTAAGAAACATAACGGAAACTGTAGTAGCGGAAACGAGTGGGAGTGAATTTGTGACAGCTTGGTGTACTATACAGGGAGTTCCATAACCATGCCACATGAGACACGTGAGAGTAAGTACCTAAAATATTTTAAATAGAAAAATTTACTGAAAGAAGTCTTCGATTAAATTTGAAAAGAACTTAAATTGCATTCAAAGATTTTCGAATAATCGTCTGTACAAACCGGGAATTAAAATAATTTAACAGGTTTACCCTGGTTGGACTGTGAAAGAGGTATCTGTTGTCTAGGGTAGGATAGAGAAAAAATACGTAACCATGTTATGGATTGCTTATAATTATACGAAATAAATTTCTTCATCTTCAATAATGACTTTATTTATTTTAAAATATTCAAATAATATACATCTCCAGAGTGGTCCAAGCTTGTCTGTCCTTGGCCTTGGGTATCCATTGTCTGCCCGCTGTTGCTATGATCTCGTCAGACTATCGTTTATTTGGTCGTCCTGCTCTTTTTTTACTAAAAGGTATTTTACCATTTGTATGACTATGCGTTGTCAGTATTGTATTTTATTTAGTCCTTATTAACAAATAAAATTACAATGATCTAACTAAATAAAAACTAGTATTTACAATTGAGCTAACTGCAGACTGTTGTGAACAAACTACAGGTAGGTCAACTGATCCATATTAAACATGGCATTATTGAAGATTTGAAAAAAAAAACCACCATAAGAATCCTAAATTGACCCTGATAAACATAGGCTATGGAATATTTAAAAAAAAAAGTTAGGGATCCGCATGAAAAATTATTTTTTTGGTAAATACCCGTGTGAAGCCGGGACGGACCGCTAGTACATATACGTAATGATTTAATAAAGATCTTAATATATATCTAGTAAGATCTTATTTTTGTAACATTAGGGTAATATTACAGCACATCTCAGGTTATGGTAATGAGAACATTAAAATAATATGCGAAGGCATATCATGCGGCGAAAATATTATTGAACGTTTGATTTACGTAGTCAGGCGGAAAAGTTTATATATATTGAATTCAAATGATAGCTCAAGATCACCTTAAACCGTTATTCGTACGTTTAAAATAACATTATTGATTAAAATAACATCTTTTCAATGTTATTTTAATCAATATTGAAATATTTTCTGCTTTACCTTATTCCACGCTAGGCATAACATGTACATATTTCTATTCCACTCTCCACTACCACCCCTTTTTATCGGTTTAGGTTTAGGCGAGAGTACTTACTCCTGTTTCCAGATTTGGACAATTTGCTTAATTATATTAGCCTACCTACTTACCTATCATCATCCACACAGTTTCTCTTTTGATCGGCCTTCCCTATTTATCTCGCTCCACATTCGTACCTAATACGTTTATATGGCATGGAGGCAGTGAATACATTTCTTGCTGACGCCAACACAACTATTTGAACATAAAGATACAAGATATTAAAATGAAAAAGAGCTTTGATCATTAATTAGTTAATTTCCATCTCATTATCTACGAGTATTGGATAAAGTGGCTATTAGTTATCTATTAAATATATGTAGTTTTGAAGATAGTAAATAGTGGTTCTCATAAACCCTTTTTTATGTAAGCCGCAGAAATGTCGTTGGTTGGTACGTTTATGTGTATCTCACTATGACAACAATTTAATCTTAGCTGAAAATGAAAAAAAAAATATAAAATCATCGTGGTTTTTGTGATATACTCTGATAAAAAAATTTAAGAAGTTTTTACCTTCAGGAATATAAGAGACCGAGACAAACAGCAATTTAATAATTGAAATACCTTCTGTATTTCATAATGCAGTTTTTACATACATATATTTAAGTAACTTCGTTACTAAAAACGGCAAGAGCAGCGTTTCAAAATCTGAACCGAAATGTTGAAAAACAAGCTATTCAAAACGTGACTCGCTACGAGTTAAGCCCGAGCTATCTGCAAACCTGAAACATAATTGAAAGAAAAATAAGGTTTTGGTATTATTCAAAGGTAAATCAAAAGAGTCAGACAGCGCTGGCTTTGATGTTCGTTATGGGTTTCTAAAATAAAACGTATTTATACATTGCTTTTCCTATCGAACCAACAAAAAAGCTGTATTGATAAGAGAAAAACAGAATTTATTTGCTTAAATTTGTCACTTGTGTCTATTGTACCGCTGGAAAAAAAAAATATTCGCTCAAATTTGTCACTCTATCCTATTTGTCTAATACACCGTGCCTACTGTTACTACAAAGACCTTTTGAAATAAACGTTTTTATTTATTTATTACTCTATTACATTTATTTATAACTAAAATGTATGATCAACTAGTTGGTTCGATTGGAAAAAAACCTTTTATCGAGTTCCAATCTGCACAACCAGTTCAGTTGTCGCAGTCGGATCGGAGTGGAAGTCGAATTTAGGCCACACCAGCCTCTTTCAGGACGGTTTCTGGAACATACTATTAAATACTTTTTTCATATTATTATGTGTGCGTAAACACTTATCTATTTCCACACTATTATAAAGAGGCAAGATTTGATTGTTCGTTTGAATGGAATAGACCCCGAAACTTCTGAGCCAGACAGCGTGAAGCGGCTTTGTTTTATACTATTATGTGGGGTAAAAAGATAATAACAATTAATAAAAAATAAGAACTATTATTTATAACTGAAACAATTGATTTAACTGCAGTCTGTTTCAAAAATCTACAGGTAGCTCAACTGATCCATATCAATACCAGTCGAAAGCGTCCCCAAGACGCTGCATTGCCTCGCTGCAAAAAATATTGTTTTTTTAATGATCTGCAAGATTCTACTCCAGAGGTAATCAATATTAATTTTGGTATCGATATCATTATGGTATGTTATTCTCCTAGTCGAATCTCCGTTGTATAGGACATATTATAGTGCCTAAGTGTGTGCGTAATAACTAGTGGTCTATAGTCCCTCACTCTCATAATCCAATGGGACGGTAGGCCAAGGTTAGTTATTAATAGTAAACCATAAAATAATAGATAAAATGATATATACACAGAACACATCAGATTTTTGTTTGTCTTTTTCTAAGAAAACATCTACGTTTCATATTTGCTATGGAATTCTTTGTGGTCCACGGGCACTGCAGTTTAATAAAACTACAAAGAATAAACAGTATCACACAAGAAAGCACTCTGCATTCTATAAAAGAAAATAAGGAAACTCGTATGATTTATTATTTTTTTCCTTTCTGGACTATAAGAAAATTTCAAAAAGTTTAACTCACACTAAACTTTATATGATGTTTTACTATATAAGAAGCTTCTGTTAGTCGATTAATTAATGGAACAGCTGGATTTCGACTGCCTAGTTTATATAGCTAGATAGAACACTCATATTTAGTATAAAGTTTTTAAATTATTGTTTATAACTAATTATAACATTTGCGAACCGAAACGTGGAGATAGCAGGTGAATACGATATTACATTCCAGTTTTCATATGGCAAACTAAATAAACTGCACTGAACTCACTCCTACAAAACAGGTAATTTTAGCTACTCATAGAATCCTCAGGATTCTAATGCTGTTTTTTAATTTGGTCAACGAATCAGTATCGCCATTCAACGTGGCAGTGCTGCCAGCATTCTGGACACAGTCATCTGGTGACTGCTTAGATTTTTGAAATGAATTATAAGTCTACACAGGGTAAGTTTTTTTTTTCAGGGCAAGAAGAGGAAGTCTGAATCCGTGAGAAAGTTCAAAAAGTAATGAAAGGAGATTCGTGCCCGATTTAAAAAAAAATATAAGTTCTGCATTTAAAAAGACAGCACTTTTTTAGTTTTATGGAAAAGGTAATCATTGAAAAAAAACCGGTTTCGCTTTTTTCTATTAGGCACTACATTTACCAAATGAATGGCAGCTACGTTTGCAAAAAGGAAGGATCTCAGCTTATTCCTGCCCTGTCATGTTATACGATATAGTTCATTATCCTCATTAAGTTACACTGTAACAAAGAGTGCAAACGAAGCCTAATGAGTTCCCGCCAGCCACTCGTTCTGTGAACGCAGCGCTGACAGATTCCGGAAACTTTTGTTTATTCTACGATGACGTTTAACTAGTCACATTAACTAGGCTTAATTTTGACTAGTACTGATGTAACTTTCTATGGCTTAAATCTGACTTAGTTGTAGTTTTCATAGTTTTCATTAATTAATAGTGTGAAAGACTCGGGTGGGGTTGATGCTCTAGGATGGTTTGGGCTTAGTGTTCTTATAGAGGATCATTTGACCGCGATATTTGTCATTGTGGCCAGATTATTTGGATTTTTGACTTAATACCTTGTTAGTTATCTTGATTTTAATGTTCGTCATCGACCTCAGTCTTCAAAATAAAACAAAACAACTTAATCCTCAGTTTATGTAAGCGAGTATGCTTTAAAACTAAATCAATGTACGTTGAAATATTTTTATCGCAATCTAAAGAAACAGAATTATATAAGAAGTATTAACAATTAAACTAACTGCAGACTGCTGCAAACAATCTAGATTTACGTATTTACATTTGAAACAATTGTGTTTCAATTGAAACAATTGTGTTTCACTTGTATTAATTAATTTGATCCCATTATTTAATTTCAATTTTCTTAGTTAATAAAGGAATTAGCAGTGGCTTTGTATACTAATTAAAGTGTATCAGGTAGAATATTCCTACTAAAATACTTGTTAAATTTCAGTCCGTGTTTAAATTCCTTTAAAAGCAGTAAAAACTTTTTAAATAATAAAAGAGGCTCTCGGGTCCTCGGGGATGCGGGCTGAGGGGGGTAGGTTGAGCAACTCACAGGGAGGTTTAATAAAACGTTTCTGGCACCAGTGTCAACAAAAGATTGCGGAATACCTACCTCTGTTGGTTTTATTTCACAAATATGACGCAAGCGAGAAATAACGTTTTGTCATTGGATTCATTTTCTGCGAATAGCGGAGTGAGTTTTAGTCCGTTTTAAGGGAACATTCTCTCGCTGGTAAAATATTATTTTGAAAAATTACATAAATCCGCTTCTTTCCCTATGTCCAGCAATATCGCTGGTGTCCCAATAAACATTTAATAAATGGATTTTCTTAAAACCCGACCCAACCCTTTTAAATTTCCTTTCAGTATGTGAGAATAGGCCTAAAAAATAACACCATGAGTCCAGACCAGTATTTTGATATCTTATCAAAATCGCTTCATCATTTGATTACTTTGAGATAATGAAGATTTAATCAATAAAACACTCAAACACGCGCGTTGTCTCAAGATATTTCTTTATTGGTGCTTCTAATTTTCTCTGCCTTCTACAGGAATGAAACTAGTTGTTACTTGCTTGGCGCAAATCATAAAGAAATAGATAGAAAATCATTTATTTAGACATAGACAAAACAAAAGTATAAAATAAACAAACAAAAAAACATAGGTATAACATGGACCTCCATGATTATTTCTACCACCATGTATGATGATACTTCAATATGATACCATAGTATCATCATAAATAGTGGAAGAAATAATAAAAGGTGACTCAGTATGTAGCATCAAAAAGTCGATTGAACACCATAGACTAAAAATATTGCCTGCCTAACCATAGAAATGTTAATCAAATTAGAATTAAAAGTCATCATTGAAAAATAGAGGCGGAAAATAAGCGAAAATTGTAAGCGCGTTTGAAGTAGATATTCTATCCATTTTAGGTATCAAATGGATAGAATATCTACTTCAAGGTGCAACAATATTTGAACCCATAAAACAATATTCCACCATGCGTGTACACCATGTATTTCACTGAACATTACACTGAATAAAATATTGCTAATAATCCGAAGTTTGTGTTTCTTACGTTCTTCTAATTTCTTCTCTCATAAACTTTGAATTTTTTAAATTAAGAATTTTTTAAGTAGATGAGTGAACGTGTGCGTCTAACAGCGTACCCAGATGCGATTTATCTGCGGTACATGATTATAAACACCGTAGTAGTATATTTTAGTTTAGATGATGTTATAGGGATCTTTACTTCACCTTTCCAGCGTTTTTTCTTTTACAAATTGCATTGGAAACCTTTTAAAATTATGTTGCTCAGTTCTTATTGAAAACACATCCAAACGACGATTTAAACGATAAAAATAACATGAATAAACCTACTTGTGCCTACTATTTCAAGACCCATAACGCACAGAGACGTTGAGCTTGGTATGGCACAGTGACTGCGTTAAACAAAATCGAAGATCAAACTTAAACGTTTGCATGCTTTTACAAAATAAGACAATATAATACAATCCAATATGAATAAAATACAAGAATTCAATCTCTACAACAATTAAACGTGTAATGTACTGTTCGAGTGGGCTGAAATTCCCTCAGACAGTGCCTAATGAACAAAAGATCGGTAAAGTTAGTGCACGCACCGAGGCAGCTTAAGCCAGAAATTGCTGAAATTACAGTTGAGAGCACCATCAATTGTGTTAGGCGTTGGGATAAGCTGCTCGTTACAAGCGGGTTAAGCTTTTAGGTATAGTACGCGCGGGACCATAATGGGACGGAATCATTATCAGGTTTCGGTTGGTCACTTCTAGAAAGTTCTATCTCATCCAACACGAATATATTTTTAAAAGCGTATTTTTAGTAATTTCAAATATGCAATAGGTTTACTACAACAGAGCGGAGCGGGAATTTATTCCATAATCTCAAATAAATGATCGGGTATTTATTTCGTGTATATTGTTTACAATTTCTAGTAAATAGATGCAGTATTCCCTGAGATAATCAAAAATTGAAAAAAAGGACAAAGCGAGAGCATAAGGGTTCTGATACCGGTCACGAAATCCTAAAATGATATGTCGCTATCATGACCTATTTATTAGTTATTTTTAATAGGACATATTCTACGCTATCAAAAGTAACTTGGACCTGCCAGGAAGCCACTAGGGCCTCGCAAGCAGCGTTTAACTAACGCTTAACTAGCACAAACTTGAGGGTAGTTTTTAACTTAAATTGGCGAATTTCGTGGATTAATACAAGTACAACATATTTTTAGCTAAAGTGGGAGAACGTGAGAGCGCCAATTATTAAAAGTTGAGGATTTAACTTTCGTTTTTTTTCCTGTATGTAATCTTGATAAAATCATGTTATTAAATTTAATTGTAAAGGGAACTATTGTATATATGCCGTGTGGTGCCGGCATAGAATTTCACCACTCCCAGTCTTCCCGTGGGTGTCGCGTCGTAAGAGGCGACTAAGGGAGACACACCGGGGGGGCGGGCAGCAGCGCCCTTTGTAGAACAACTCCACCGAACTGCGATCCCCAACCCGCATGCCCAGCGTGGGGATTACGGGCAATGACATAAATAATGCCACCTATGTCGCTCATTAGGGGCCTATATCCAGCAGGACTATTATAGGCTGATGTTGTTATTGTATAGGAAATTGTAATTATTGCCATTCATAATAAACAATTTTAAAGTCACGTTCGAGCAATCAGGTTCTTAACTTTTGGGCCAAAACGTTTTTGACATAAATCTACTTTACGTTTCAACAAAAGCACGTTACGTACAAAAGTTGGTAGCAGAAATCCTTATCGATGGAAAATTCATTAAAATATACATAAAAACAAAGTACTCCAGGTAATCTGATAACAAAAACCTTTCAATAATCATAAATTCGAATTAATATCACACAAAATTAATAATACCCAAGTAACTTTGGGCTCTACTGTTTTAGCATAAGATTCAAATTCCATGCCCCAAAGACCAGTTATCCCGGGACCTAAACAGGGTCTTCTAAATTGACCTGTGCAATGTACCGGAAAATAGAATTCCACGTAGGTATGTTATCGGTAGCGAAAATGGTAACGTAACGCACTCTTTGTTACGAGAAACGGACTCAGATTAAACTTTATGTTTGGCCGTAGGTAGTGTATTTTAAATCTTGCAAATCGTGAAATTGTTTTAAGACTTGGCTGGGTTATATTTTTGCAGTAGAACTCCTTATGCTGTCGGTTCCGGTTCGCATAATAATATTGTTGGTTTAGAATTATAAGAAAATAATTGTGTATACTCATAGGGATTAATAATAGTATTTATGTTACGATTATCCTCAATCTTACAAATACGTTGTCTCTCTCTTTCTATTTAAGACAAGCGCCCCGAAATCTTATTTTTTTGAAAATAGCCTAGCCTATGTTCATCAGGGAAAATGTAGGATCCTAATCAAATCTTTTCTCTTTATAATGTTATCATATAGTATAGAAGTATCGATATAGATGAACATTGAATGTACTCGTAGTTGGTTTCACATTAACATGACATGTCTTATGTAATACAGAAAGCGTTTAAATAAACTTTCAGTACTTCGGTTAAAGACTCACAATCTTCGAGACTTAGTTCACTAGACTATCAAAAAGATTTTTATATGATCCTCTACGTTCCTCGTAGCACACTCTACGTTACTCGTAGCAGTCATTATGTCGTAGCATAATGTAGAGGACAATGTAGCACTCGCTACGCCGTAGCACGTAGGCGCCCTTCATTATTTTTCCTCTCAGCAGATTCAATAATAGGTCGAAGCGATGGAAGCTGTTAGCGGGAACGTGATTTCGTTGGGCTTCCCTAAAAGGTTTCTAATTAGATGGGGACGTAACGAGGAGTTATGTTCTGCTGTGATTTTCGATATTGTGCTGAGATTTGTTTCCTGTCATGTGGATTTCTGCCCGCGTGCGGATTATATGCGTGTGATAGCATGGTTAAGGTGATACATGTTCGTGTGGCAACCTTCATAGAAACGCATGCGGAAAAAGAAAAGAATGAAAATCGTTTATTTGACCCATAAAACAAAACTTTAGTAAAAAATAAACCTTAAAATAAGTGTAAAAAATTAAATAATAATACAGCATATGAACCAAAAAGCTCCTGCATCAGCATAATGTTGCTTGACAGGAGCATTGCTGGTTTTCTGATAGGACCTTTCGTGCTAGTTGATAACACAAAAAAATATTAAATGTATGATTTATATAAATTTTATTATCACGGTAAACGGGTACAAACGTCAAAATACAACTTTAATCTGCAAAATTCTTTAAAAAAAATCACTTTTCGGAAAATGTTAGTTTTTTCAGGAAAATCATGCCCAGGTTCTAAAATATGAGTGAATTCTGAAATAATGTTAATTGTTGAATCAATTAACACTATTTCAGTCACATCTTGGAGGTACAAACGTCAAAATCCAACTTGAAACTTAGTAATTCTTAAGAATGGTCGATTTTATGAAAATGCAAAAGTTTTTTCAGGGAAATCATGCCCAAGTTCTGAAATATGAGTGATTATGATAGATATTGAATCAATTAACATCATGTCAGTCACATCTTGGAGGTACAAACGGGTACAAACGTCAAAATTTAACTTGAATCTTCGAATATCTTAAAAATGCTCGATTTTCGGAAAATGCTAAAGGTTTTTCAGGGAAATCATGCCCAAGTTCTGAAATATGGGCGTTTATGATAGATATTGAATACATTAACATGATTTCAATCACATCTTGGAGGTACAAACAGGTACAAACGTCAAAATTCAACTTGAATCTTCAAATATCTATAAAATTGTCGATTTTCAGATAATGCTAAAGTTTTTTCAAGAAAATTATACCCAGGTTGTAGAATACGAGTGAAAATGACAGATATTGAATACAATAACATGATTTCAGTCACATCTTGGAGGTACAAACGGGTACAAACGTCAAAATTCAACATGAATCTTCGAATATTTATAAAATTGTCGATTTTCAGATAATACTTAAGTTTTTTCAGGAAAATAATGCCCAGGTTCTAGATTATGAGTGATAATGATTCAATATCTATCATAAACGCCCATATTTCAAAAGATGGGCATGATTTCCCTGAAAAAACTTTTGCATTTTCCAAAAATCGACCATTTTAAAGATATTCGAAGATTCAAGTTGAATTTTGACGTTTGTACCCGTTTGTTCCTCCAAGATTTGACTGAAATCATGTTAATGTATTCAATTTCTATCAAAATCACTCATATTCTAGAACCTGGGCATTATTTTCCTAAAAAAACTTAAGCATTATCTGAAAATCGACAATTTTATAGATATTCGAAGATTCAAGTTGGATTTTGACGTTTGTACCCATTTATACCTCCAAGATGTGACTGAAATCATTTTAATTGATTCAATATCTATCATAATCACTAATATTTCAGAACCTCAGCATGATTTTCCTGAAAAAACTTGAATATTTTCCGAAAAGTGAACTTTTTGAAAGAATTTTGCAGATTAAAGTTGTATTTGACGTTTGTACCCGTTTGTACCTCCAAGATGTGACTGAAGTCATGTTAATTGATTCAATATCTATCATTACCATTCACATTGAAGAACCTCACCTTGATTTTACTTAAGAAACTTTTTCATTTTTCATGTCCAACGTCCAAATATGAAGTTTTGATTTTATTTTCAGGTTTACGTGGTTTTGTTTGTTTTTTTTTCAGCCTGAAACTTTTATTTTATGCCTTTATAATGTAGACAATTTCAAGCCCTACCAAATTATTTGCCTAAGTACCATAAAATGATTGGTTTTGAGATAGATCGACTCATTTACCTTATGTAGATCAAAATCGAGCATCGAAAATCCACCCCCTCCCCATATCTTTTACCCCCTTAGGGTACAAACAAAAATTTTGTCGGTACAATCGGGTACAAACCCGGTACAATCGGATGGGATCAAAAAATCATGAATATCTTAAAGTCGGTTGCCAGGTTCACACAGCTCGGGTGGCCACATGTAAGCGGATAACCGCACGACAGAAAAACCCTAACTTAATTTTCGTACGGCCCGCGCGGGCTTGCTATTGTGTATACAATTGATGAGTCATCTTAGCCACAGCTTCTTTCCACCCTACTTTGTCATCGTATAATCCTTCTTTATTAACCTTAAAAAACAAAAAGTTCCGAAGCTTAAAATCGCTTTTCTTAAATCTAAAAATCTTTGAACTGATGTTACACAAGACAAGCATTATCATAACACAAGCTCTGATTAGCTTAGGCCAGATAATACTGATATATCCGGGTATTTAACAAAAATTTTACTTTTCATGCGTAACCCTAACTTTTTTGAAAATATTCTATAGTACCAACCACCTACTTAGCATTGTATGCAAGGATTAGCCACGCTGATTAAAATTTGATTAATCTTTTCATTAATTTCGCTTTTTTTGAAACGGATACCAAAAAGTATTCCATTTTAGGTACTTATTATCTAATTATTAATAATGAAGTCAGCCCACCTAACCTTATTAAGTATGCTAGACATAAAGTCATGAATAATTATTATCTTTTGTGAAACCTTAAACCTATTAAAAACAAATTCCTAGACAGCAATATGTACTTCGAATAACTGTATATTCTACTTCAAAAACTTTCGTAGTTTGACGAATTCCTTAGAATCTTAGCGGGTAAGCTTTAGCGCTCTACTCATTTTATTTTCTGCGCTCATTGGTTCAGTTTCTTTTGTTCATTATTTGTATAAAGAACTAGTTGTTTGCCCCGGGGTATTTAACGGGTATTTAACAAAATTTTCAGAAATTGTAATATTTCAAAAACACACCGACAAACACACAATTAGACATTGGGTTACAACATTGACGTTTTCATAAGGATCCCTTACTTATTAAAACTATTCTATAGCCTATGTTCATCTGGCATGATTTAGAATTCTAATGGTAAAAGAATATTTCAAATCAGTCCAGAAGTATTGAAGCCCTTTCAATCCAAAAAACGTAACAATGAATTCATTTAACGTATATTAGATCATCATCATCACCAGCGTATAATAGTCCACTGCTGGACATAGGCCTCCCCTAATGAGCGCCATAGATGGCATTGGGCATTTGGGGGTTATTGCCCATAATCCCCACGCTGGGCATGCGGGTTGGGGATCGCAGTTCGGTGTAGTTGTGCTGCAGAAGGCGCTGCTGCCCGCCCCCCGCTGTGTTTCCCTTAGTCGCCTCTTACGACACCCACGGGAAGAGTTGGGGTGGTGAAATTCTATGCCGGCACCACACGGCAGTATATAAGATATTTTATTTTATTTTGACTGTTGTTTTAAAAAACAAATGACGGTTGGCGATTAGATTATTTAGAATCGAACTAATTACAAATTTAACAATAACTCAGCAGGCTAGAAGTTTTTCAATAAAATTACTATTTATAATTAATAATATTAACACTTGATAAATCACACTATACCTAAAATTATAGGCACACAATTTTTTTACATTAATATAACGATTTCTATTATGAGCACTTTGTATAGCGCGCATTTTTATAGATAAGCTTTTTATTTTCAAGCGTATCGTAACCTTTCGGCTTCAGTACTAATTACATCAACATCATCAACATCACCAGCGTATAATAGTCCACTGCTGGACATAGGCCTCCCCTAATGAGCGCCATAGGTGGCATCATTATTTGGGGGTTATTGCCCATAATCCCCACGCTGGGCATGCGGGTTGGAGATCGCAGTTCGGTGTAGTTGTTCTGCAGAAGGCGCTGCTGCCCGCCCCCCGCTGTGTTTCCCTTAGTCGCCTCTTACGACACCCACGGGAAGAGTTGGGGTGGTGAAATTCTATGCCGGCACCACACGGCAAGTACTAATACGTACCTTAATATTAAAATAATTAATCCACCCCATTATGGGTTATCCAATAATGTTCTGTGTTACGTGGATTACGACTGAGCACTTTGTGTGTGCTTTCATTAACGATAATTATGAAACTAACACCGAGAAAATTATGTTTATAATCATTGGGATTACTTTACGGAGCTTTATGTTGAATAGGAGGAATTTAGAGCGTATACAATTTTATATAATTACATTAGTTATTATTATGCAAAAATTAAGATAGATTGCATAAGAACGGTTAAAATATACCACTTTCCTTCTTCCATTTTCTCGATATTACTCTATACATTTTTTTTTTATTTTTATTCTGACTTTTGGACTTAAAATTTAGACATTTAAGTGATTCGATTCGACCAAGAATAACATTAAGCTAATTGTGACCCAGAAAAACATAAATGCTTTGAGCATTAGTAATATTTACCTACTCTAATACTTTCATTTCACACGACATTATCTAGCCTTAAATTAAGCAGAGTTCGGTTGTTAACGCATCTATGTTTTATTTAATTTACAGAAATTATGGCATACGGAATTTACGGTATTTGGAATTTACGGCATACGGAATTTACGTCATATGGAATTTACGACTTACGGAATTTACGTCATATGGAATTTACGTCATATGGAATTTACGTCATATGGAATTTACGTCATACGGAATTTACATTATACGGAATTTACGTCATATGGAATTTACGGCATATGAAATTTACGTCATACAGAATTTACGGCATACGGAATTTACGGCATACGGAATTTACAGCATACGGAATTTACGGCATACGGAATTTACGGCATACGGAATTTACGGCATAAAAAATTTACGGTATTCCCTGCCCGGCCCATTTAGCTTCTTTATCTAGTAGAGCTCGTAGAATTAGATGTGCATATAAAATTACATTTAAATCAGTAAAACTGTCATAAAATCGGAAATTACTTGTATTATTTATTATCATTATCATCATCATAGCCCATGTTAATCCACAGCTGGACATAGGCCTCCCCATGGATTTATGAAAAGTACGGATAGAATCCTGTCAAATCAAACTTGAATCTTAGCAATGGCGGAATGACATTGAGTGTCAGTGTATAGAGAGTTGCCAACAGAAGAAAAAATTACCCATAATTTTTATAAATATTCTTCATACTAATTGTTCACTTATTAATATGAATATGTAAATTATAATGAATCATTTTAGGTACTGCTTTAGCCACGGTAATTGTGTTTATTAGACCTACTTTTTATAATTTTCAATTTACGCCAGCGTTTTAGGGTGCTAACTGCAGTGAATTTTACTGTCCCCCAAGAACAGAACAGAACACTGTACTTTCCCGGGATTAAATAGTAACTACCCCTATTTGCTAATCGAAGTAATTTCAACAAAATCTGTTCAGGCCTCTGAGTGTGTGTGCAGAAGTAACAAAGATAAACTCATCCAAAGTCTCATTCCATGTCTAATTTTAGTTTGAATAAATTATTCTTTGTGCCTATTAACTGGCTGACAACATTTTCTGCCTGCGGCTTCGCATACGTTGTTCTTATGGAAATGCCTAGCCTAACCAATATATATATAAAAAAAATTATAAATATTTAAATGTACATTTGCAGCCATATCTTATGATTGTTACTGGGAAGATCAATGAAATGTTATGTAAAAAAAATATACATTATTCTCATATTCATTGTTTTTTGATACATTATAAATAAAAATTTATGTATCCTACCTACATTTAATGCCCGCATGCTTTTACATGAAATATCTTCATGCACACTGCATGCTACACTAGATTTAGTGGGATTCAAATTATTTTAATTATGAGATTCTCTGATTATGCGAATTCAATTTAACTTCCAATTTTCGTCACCCGGAAATCTGAAAAAATATTGACTTTTAGTTATGCCCCACGGCGATAATCTCGATATAACATCTGCGTAGCATGATCGTCAGTAAAAGTATTATCCAAATGGGTTCAGCTATTTTGGAGGTTAGCTCAAATAAAAAACAATTTCGAAATTCGTATCCCTAAAGCTAAGCTATTGTATAGATATTACAAACTGAATTTTTATCCTTATTATATTTCGAATACTTAATACATATTATCATATAGGTACCAGGATGATAAATAAATGCCTATACAGGGTGGAATTTTGTAATGCCACCTGGAGGGAAAGTACTCTTAATACTGTAGATAGAAAATTGTACTCAAAGAAAACATTCCTTTAATTTTGAAAAGAAAGAAAACTGCATTCAAAGATTTTCGAAAATTCGCTTGCCACACCCGGGAATCGAACCGACTAAAATCTGTAAAAATTACACCCTGTACTTTTATTGCATAGATCGTTAGGGTCAATAATAAGGATGAAATCTCTCTAACAAACTTAATAAATTAAATGAAAGGAAAACCATGAAATCTTAAATTATACATAAATTGAATGGGTCAAGTTAAGCACTTTAACTTAAAGATCCATCTGTTTACTTGTGTCAGTAATTAATAATTATCATTGACGTCATTTATCCATTAAAAATGTCATTTTTAATTAATATTTAGATAAGACGATTGAAATTTGCACGTGTTTGTACCTAATGCAGACTCCTTTTTTAGATGCAACATAACTTTAGATTTTTTACTGTGGGGATATGTAAAAAATCTAATTTACATGAAATCAGCGAATGTAAACGAGTTGAGAGTTGAAGTTCAGAATACGATTTATAATATTCACCACAACACGTTATTAAAAGTTACTAGAAATGAATTCGTTAGAAGAATAAATTTGTGTATCCAAGAAAATGGAGCCCATTTCGAGCAACTAATTAGTTAGTTGACTTTTTATTGAAAATAATTAAAATAATTTAAGATTTCATGGTTTTCCTTTCATTTAATTTATTAAGTTTGTTATAAGATTTCATCCTTATTATTGATCCTAACGATCTATGCAATAAAAGTACAGGGTGTAATTTTTACAGATTTTAGTCGGTTCGATTCCCGGGTGTGGCAAGCGAATTTTCGAAAATCTTTGAATGCAGTTTTCTTTCTTTTCAAAATTAAAGGAATGTTTTCTTTGAGTACAATTTTCTATCTACAGTATTAAGAGTACTTTCCCTCCAGGTGGCATTACAAAATTCCACCCTGTATACCTGATTCATAATTTAAAGTCAATAAAATATGAGAATTAAAACATTTTTAATATCCTCCCACACTTACTGGAAAATTTACATGTTTACATGTTGGCAGCACTGGCGAGATTTTGTGCTTGTAGTTTGATTTACATGTTGATAATAATTTTGCGTCAAATCGATAAAATAAGTTGGTGATATAAGAAATTTATCTACGAAAGGTGATCCGGTGTTTTTTATTGACAAACCCATTGTGATTTTTGCAACATCTGACCACACAAGACGGCGTTTTCCGTTTATTTTGGTTTGTTTACAATAGAGTTCATCAGTTGGTGTCTATAGCCGTAATGGCGATGGCCAGCATACTATTTGATTGATTGGCATGCTTGCTTGATTGGAGTGCTTCATTTCATTTTTTCTGATATTCCTTCCGTACTTATTTATAGTTTCATGGGCCTCCCTATTACAATCAGTAATACAACTCAAATTAATATGCCCATCATTAACAGAGCATTCCACTCTGAGCACCTATTTTAAGCTCAAAAATGTATATTTACTACACCTGTAATATTATATTACCGGTTTATCTAATTAAGGTTTAGTTAAGCTTTAAGGGTTTCGGGTAGATAACACAGAGAGGCAATTTGTTATGGGGCCGTAAAGGGTAAAGTAATCGAAGGAGATATCGTAAACAGCCCTACTTGCTTGTATGGAGTCAAAATCAAAATCAAAGTGCTTTATTTCCTTAAAACCTTACAGGACTCTTGGGCAGTAATATGTAAATAACTCAATCATCACCAGCCTATAATAGTCCACTGCTGGACATAGGCCTCCCCTAATGAGCGCCATAGCTGGCATCATTATTTGGGGGTTATTGCCCATAATCCCCACGCTGGGCATGCGGGTTGGGGATCGCAGTTCGGTGTAGTTGTTCTGCAGAAGGCGCTGCTGCCCGCCCCCCGGTGTGTAAATAAATCAATAATGCCGGACAATCCACACAGCATCGTCTATCCCTAGGCTAAGCAGAGCTTGTGTTATGGGTACTAGATGACTGATATATGTACATAATACAATATTATAACATAGATCGATATTTTTTATTATACACCCTGAACAAATATCTGCAGATCGTACAAATATTTGTCCCGAGGCGGGAATCGAAACCGCAATCTCCTGCGTCACAGGCGGATCTTCGACCACCGCGCCACAAAGGTCGTCAATAATATCTGTAATATTAGTTGAGTATTCGTTATTTGCTCTCATGTTGCATGTATGGAGGCAAGGGACTCATACTCAAAAAGGGTTACAAAGACTTATGTAGAAAAATATACTCCCTGTATTTTAAATGAGTCCTAAAGGGCAAGCTTGGCCGGCTGTGAGAATTAAAGGCATAAAGGAACTGTTCATATAAAATGTTTGACCAAAGGGTCTTATGTGGTTTGGAGTTTGAGTTTGTTTGGGTACTTATAATTGTATAAAATTGAAAGTCAATGAAAAAGACAGAATTGACTATAGTTTCTAATACGTTAACGCGGTGTTTAAAAGATTTGTATAATCAATCTATACTAATATTATAACGAGGAAAGATTTGATTGATTGTATGTTTGTTTGAATTGAATAGGCTCCGAAACTAATGGACTAATTTGAATCATCATTAGAATCCAAAATGTTCTGTGGTGAACATAGGCTATTTAATATTTTTAAAAAGTTAGGGATCCGCATGAAAAATTCAATATTAGAACCGTGCGCTGTATATTCAACCTCTTTTTCTATTATGACGCGCCAATAATAAAAAAGTAATATACATATGTATATCAACAGTAGTGATACATATATCAACAACCTCATCCTCATCTTCTCATAAAATATCGATCGCTAGAAGGGCCCGTGTGAACGCGGCTATGCTCAGGAGGTCGTATAATTATAATGAGACTATGCATAGGGCAGGCGTCTGCACTCTCCCTAGATCTAAATTACTCAGTCCATCTAACAATCTATCACAATAACCTGGTCTTTTCCTTTCGTTTTCCTTCGCAACAGTCTCTCCGTCACCTGGTGGATATCATCTTTGGGTGTATCATATTGTCCAAACGAGGACGATACCCGTCATGTTTAGCCCCTGCCTTTAAAATTAACTCTCATAATGGGCCTCTGTGCAGAGAGTTACGGCCCCACCCATGTTTCCCAAAGGACCGGGTCACTATACGGCTGTGATCATGGAAACGTATGTATTTTATCTTGTATCTCATATACATGATTACATACGTTTG
Organism: Eupithecia pulchellata; assembly: GCA_963931895.1. NCBI lineage: Eukaryota > Metazoa > Arthropoda > Insecta > Lepidoptera > Geometridae > Eupithecia > Eupithecia pulchellata. The sequence continues at coordinate 13,113,351 of OZ007523.1, forward strand.
TTTTTCCAAAAGAAATAAAAAAATGAGAAATGAAATATTACTAATGAATCTGTTGAGCTAATTGCAGACTGTTGCAATAATATTTTGTTAGTACAGACAGATTTCGCACAATGTAAAGTTCACACTGCATCGCTTTTGAATCGCAAGAGGCTTTGCGCTGCGCAATCGCCTCGCTTTGAAATCGTTCGCAAACCGCCAGTGCAATTAGGCTGTAAGCTACTGAGATATGATAATGCTATGCAAATTGTCCACCATGAATTATTATTTATAATAATTATCAGATGGTAACCACATAAACCATTCGAAAAACAAAACGTACCTCGCCGGGTACATTGCTTGAAATGGCACTCCTTCCCAAAAGCGTGTGTTTACTAACTTTACACAAAAATATCACACGCTCCAAAAAACAATTGTTTCCGCATATAAATTATGTGTTTCAATCGGGATATCGCGAGGATCCCGATTCAATTCCAATGTAATGCTGAAAGGTATGAAAAAATCTTATTTTGGGTCCCAGAACAATCGCTTACGTAAAGTAATTTGTAGAAATAAGTGAAAGGTATTTTTTTTATGTAATTTCTTTCATTTCTATTTACTTTTTTCATTTACTCTACGAAACCGAGGATTATTCTGTACTTTTGATAATTCACGTAGGTACCTATTTACCTACAGACAAAAAATTACTTTACTGTTATTTTATAACTACCTCGCATTTACACAGATAGTATGAAATTGGCTAGCTTGAACCACGGATAGCTAATTCTCTGATTAAAACACGATAAACAAGTTGAAGATATTAATTAATTTGCCTAGTAAGCAGACCGACAATTATACAAGCTTGATACTACGACTTAACTGAAGATTGAAAAGTCGGCCCTAACAATGAATGGTGCTCAGAATCTCGCTCCTCAATACGTCGAGTGTGAAAACACCGCGCTAGTTTACGCCGCGCGAGAGTAAATGAGCGATTTTGATTCGAGCTATACATAACCGCGTGCTCACCGAAGTAAGGATTGGAACGGTGCGCTATTTGAAGTCGACTATGAGAACGTCGCGCCAGTACGCAAGTAATAGTACTTCAATGGCCCTAAAACATGTTATTACAGAGCGTAAGCCCTCACGGCTAGAGTCCATACGAATTAGCAAATAATTTCGATGTTACTGAACATCGTGGCGCAGAGGTTAGCACATATACTGAGGTAGGTCGCGGGTTCAAGTCTCGAAATATTTTTTAAAGATTTTAGAAATTAACAGCTTCAATTCTAAGAATACGTGTGAATGAACTGTCTTTAAAACCACGCTTTGTATGCTTATTGAAATAACTTAATAAGATAAGACTTTAACCTTTTATTCTTTAACGGCTAAATAAGGTTAAGTTCACAAATCTTAACAGGCTAAATAATACACCCCGTAAAAAATAACGTTAAAAAGTAATTTTGTCACCTGAAGCCATTTTATTACATTTTTTACTACAACGTTAAATAAACTTTGCTTTTTATTACGCTGGTATCAAGGTAAGCTAGCCTACCTAATAGTTATTGTTCATCGTAAAATGACAGCAGCATTATTCCGTGAAAATAGCCGAGATGTATTATTTCCCTGTAAATACTGTGAAATAGCACTTCATTTCACTGTCACTGACCAAAATCCTGATTACAATTTTGGAATAGAATGAAAATACCAGGATACGCGTATCCTAACTAACATGTCAGTTAGTACACAGTTACTATCACCATCGTCGTAGAGGATCTGACAGTGGGTGTATGAATAACTAGCATTCGGGCGGACTGCTAGTTATTCATACACCTTCGGCTTCGACTTCGCACGGGTTTTAACACAATGGGTTTTCATACGGATCCCTTACTTGTTTTAGCAGCATTGGGGTGTTTGACATTGACTTGCCACTCCATAACTGACACTAGCCGTATAGAAAAAGCAAGCTGCGGCGCCATAATAGAAAAAGAGGTTGAATATATATAGCGCCTGGTTTAATTATTAAAGTTTTCATGCAGATCCCTAATTTTTTTGAAAATATTAAATAGCCTATGTTCATCACGGAAAATTTAGGATTCTAATGGTGAAAGAATTTTTTTAATTGGTTCGGTAGTTTCGGAGCCTATTCAATTCAAACAAACAAACAAACAATCAAATCTTTCCTCTTTATAATATTACTAGCGGACCGCCCCGGCTTCGCACGGGTATTAAATAAAAATTTCAGAAATTATACTCTCTAACACGATGGGGTTCACAGTTTTCATACGGATTCCTTACTTTTAACAGCATTGGGGTTTTTGACATTGACTCGACACTCCATAACTAACACTGGCCGTAGAGAAAAAGCAAGCACCGTGCGCTATAACGTATATTCAACCTCTTTTTCTATTATGACGCGCCATAATAGAAAAAGAAGTTGAATATACAGCGCACGGTTCAATTATTGAATTTTTCATGCGGATCCCTAACTTTTTTGAAAATATTATATAGCCTATGTTCATCACGGAAAATTTAGGATTCTAATGGTAAAATAATTTTTCAAATTGGTCCAGTAGTTTCGGAGCCTATTCAATTCAAACAAACAAACAATCAAATCTTTCCTCTTTATAATATTAGTATAGAAGTATAGATAAAGATGGATAGTTTTATGTACAAAGAAAGTTTTTATTGGGAAATGACTCTTTTTAATAAACCATAGGATTATTTTATGTCGTTTACTTTTTTTTTAAATTTACCTTGTCTAAGTGCTCATTTTGTAAGCTTAAATAATAAAGTTATTGAAATCTAAAATTAACATAATTTAAATTACATTCGAAGTTGTAGATTGTCTGCTCGAAATGCCTTTAGAGAATTACTTAGTTTTCCGTTTTAGTTTTCTCTGTAGAATATTTCTCGTTTACTAAGAATTATCAGTTTTAGCCAGAAGCAATATCTTAAGGCTCCGGCGACGAACGAATTTCCTATACAAACGTAATACCAAAATGATTTGTAATTTGAGCATTATTGTCACCATAATCTGCTATTACTTTATATTGGAATAATATTTAACCAGGTTCCTACCATAAGATTTTTGAAAAATACTTACCTATCGAAACAAATTTACAAATATTAAGAAACCGCACTTTCTTTGAAAAAATCCGATTTGGTGTAATTTTATTTTAGTAGAGTATTTAGAAAAAAAAAAGTAAGAGCAATCTGAATAATCTCGGAAAATCAATGTAGCATAATAAATAAATAATGCCGGACAATCCACATAGCATCGTCTAGCCCCAAGCTAAGCAGAGCTTGTGTTATGGGTACTAGATGACTGATATACATAATACAATATTATTACATAGATAATTATTAAATAATACAAAAAATACCTAAAAGTTGTTATGGAACACTCGGTTTACGAAACCGTTTCGCACATCGCCGCTATTTGTTTCTTCTTTCTGCTCCATGTAAATAAGAATAGCTTTTATTCGCACCTGTACCCAATCTCTCCCTCTTGGCCGCTAAAATAAATGTTTATGCGATCTGTTGCAAATACTCTAGTCTCGAGCTCTTGGCAACCAAACTAATTCCTGCGAACTGTGGTGGGTCAGATAGACTCATTTATAAAACCTTGTTCTACGGGCGTAAATAGGATACCTATTGAGTAATAAATAACACAGTCTCTAGTGAGTTTTAAGGTGCAAATAAAGTTTGAAATGAATCGCTATTTTACAGCTGGCTAGGGCAAAGATAAAGGTTGTAGGCTAGAGTTATCTTGAACAATATTGTTCCAGACTTTTATTTGTAGATCTTTCTGAAAAATGTCACTAATTGATTTTGAGAAAACCATTAAAGAATATTTTTCTGCATGGCTTTCTCGTAACCTACAACCATCTTATGATTCTTGTCGTTAATTTGTTTAGTTATAATTAAAAAGTATTTTAGATTTATACAAATCAAAGTTAATTATATCTGCGAACAAAATTATCTCACAGAAACTTGTGATACTTCGGTACTAGCTGTATAATGAAATCAGAACCTTAGTATACATCGTATATCGTCAGTCCACTGCTGGACATAGGCCTCCCCTAATGAACGTCATAGATAGTTATCATTTGGGTCATTGCCCATAATCGCCACGCTGGACATCCGGGTTGGGGATCGCAGTTCGGTGGTGATTTTCTGCAGAGGGTGCTGCTGGCCGCCTCCCGGTGTGTTTCCCACACGACACCCACGGGAAGAGTAGGGGTGGTGAAATTCTATGCCGGCACCACACGGCAACCTAAAATGAATCCTAAATAACATATTATAGATACATACCTACACACTTTAATATCGATTAACTCTTACAAATCATGTCCGTCTAACAAAACTAATCAGCCAGAACTCTACTACATTTAGTTCGGTGCAAATGAGTCCGATCCAGCGCCTAATTGGTCGTATTAGTTAGAGAAGTTTGTTTTCCAATTAGATACGATATCGTGTTCTAGCTCGAGGGCGACAGTAATTATCTGAATGTTTTTGTGAACTGAAATTTGAGTAGAAGGACAATATTAACATAACAATCTTCATCATTATCTCATATAACAACCACTTGTTGATGCTGTTGTTTGAATTATAATAATGGTACCACTTCGTTTCTAGTTTAGTTATTTTTAAGTTCTTTTTATTTTTCTAAGATTTATCTAAAATTTTTAAATAAAGAGCGGGGTACCTATTTGCAACTGAATATTGTATATCTGTAAATATAAGATATTAAATCAAAAAACGATAGATATAATTTGTTAGTTTTACCTCTATATTATTTTAGATAGGTAGTACTTAAATTGTCTTAATAATCAAGTCAATGCTGTTCTTTTCAAGTAAACAGAAGCCAAATATATTGTAACCGATGAAAGCCTCAAAGAACTTGTCCGAACTCTCGTTCCAATTTATCTAAAGTCCTTTGATTCAATTTGCTTAACACGAGAAAAAATACACTAGAAAAAGAGTAACCTAATTCTTCTACATTCAACTAAACCAGCAATTCATATTTTTCAGGAGTAACCAGTCTCCGAGATGTGATGCTGCTGGTAGAACCAGAGGTCGTGATCCGGGGGGGTACAGCCGCGCTGATCTGCTCCCGTGATATGCAGGGGGCACCACTGTACTCCGTAAAGTGGTACCGAGGGAACCATGAGTTCTACCGATACACGCCTATGGAGGAACCCGACACGAGGGTGTTTGGACTGCCGGGAATCTATGTTGATGTGAGTGTAACCAATTATAATAGTTCTGTTCGTTTCCGATATATAATAAAAAAATATCTATGTGTATATATTGTATTATTTATATCAGTCATCTAGTACCCTTAACACAAGCTCTGCTTAGTTTGGGTCTAGATGATGCTGTGTAGATTGTTCGGCATAATTATTTTAATATATAAAGGAACAAGCGATTTTCTGGCGACAACGCCCAGCCTAAACCGCTGAAGTTAGAAAGCTGAAATTTGGAAGGTAGGTTCCTTTTACAACACAAGCACCCGAAGACCAGAAGGGATTTTTGGAAATTCCACCCCTAAGGGGGTGAAAAGGGGGATGGAAGTTTTTTTGGTCTTTTTTCTAACTCTGTAACCGGTAGCCAGATTTTCTTGAAATTTACAGGAAATACTAAACATACAAAAATATTGAACACGTGTTTCAGCATTTTCCAAAATATTCCTGAAAATAGTGTGAAATGGGTCATTCAAGTTTGAGATTCGTATTTTGGCTCCATATTGAAATGTCTATAACTTTTTGATATAGCATACTAATGACTTGAAACTTTCAGTATGTATTGAAAAAACTATAAATCAAACCACCTGTTTCAGGATTTTTCAAAAATGTTACTATATAAGTTTAAAAAGGTAGTCGAATTACTTAAGATTTTTGAGATTTTTTTTAACAAATGACCCAACATGAAACTTACTCAGAATACTAAACAAACAAAAATATTGATCATGTATTTCAGGATTTTTTCAAATATTCCTGAAAAAACATCAAAATATAAAGAAACAAGCGATTTCCTACCGACAACGCCCAGCCTAAACCGCTGAAGCTAGAAAGCTGAAATTTAGAAGGTAGGTTCCTTTTACAACACAAGCACCCGCTAAGAAGGGATTATCTTAATATATAAAGGAACAAGCGATTTTCTGGCGACAACGCCCAGCCTAAACCGCTGAAGTTAGAAAGCTGAAATTTGGAAGGTAGGTTCCTTTTACAACACAAGCACCCGAAGACCAGAAGGGATTTTTGGAAATTCCACCCCTAAGGGGGTGAAAAGGGGGATGGAAGTTTTTTTGGTCTTTTTTAATATCTGTAGATATATAGTAGTGTAGTGTAGATAATCTGTAGATATATTTAAATAAAATAGGATTAGGTAATTTACAAATAAAATGGGCTAAAGTAGAATGTTTGTAGTGCACCGTGTCATTAGATTCACTATAAAAAAAATACCGGTTATTTTTTTAAGAAAACGCATGGGCTTATACATGATATTAAAAGCGGGTTTCAATTTCCGACTCTCAAAATAGGGTATTAGCTAATTTCGTCAAGATTTTTTTACTCTAAAGTCCACGCAAATGAAATTGCGAGCGGGTCAGCTAGTTTATTTATTAATAAGGGGAAAAGGTGTATACAGACCGGCATGGGGCGACCTTGTACTCCGTGAAGAGGCACAGAGAAAAAAAAGTCTATTAGTTCTATCGATATAAGCCTATGGAATAACTTGATACGATATCGAAGGGATGTATGTTGATGTATTATTAATTAGCACAAACGTTATTAAGATTTTTTTAGCCTTGTGACATTAAGATGGGTCTAGATGGTCTAAATAACATGTTATATAAGTTTGTTTTAACCTAATACAATGTTACACAACGTTACTTAATGTCGACGTACCCTTCAAAAGGAGCTTCAAAACAGGGACGATTGTTTTCGGCTAGAAACATTGCTTGAAAACTTATTTTATTAATTTTGGCCTAACTATGATCTGAAAGCATCATGAGGTTGTCTAGCAAAGATTGCTCTTAGGACTACCAATTGTTACCTTTGTTTGATTTTTAATATTTTTCTTAGTTTTAAGTAACTATGGGCCGTGTGGTGCTGGCATAGAATTTCACCACCCCAACTCTTCCCGTGGGTGTCTTAAGAGGGGACTAAGGGAATCACACCGGGGGGCGGGCAGCAGCGCCCTCTGCAGAACAACTCCACTGAACTGCGATTCCCAACCCGCATGCCCAGCGTGGGGATTATGAGCAATAATCCCCAAATGATAATGCCATCTATGGCGTTCATTAGAGGAGGCCTATGTCCAGCAGTGGACTATTATAGGCTGGTGATGACGATGATGATGATGAAGTAACTATTATCTATCTATTTAAATAACTCAATAAAGTATTATCTATATATTTACATAATCTAAATAAGTTTACATAAGCCTAACTATGTAGTATACCTACATAACTTAACCTAAGGGTTGAGCCGCATAATGTTGGAAGGTCCTAAACGGATTATGCATGAAGCGAATTTTGTATAAAATTTTGCTTTCGTTGAATAAGTTTTAATGTAAATATGTAGGTCCACTACTGTACAAGCCATTGAACCCTACCTATTTAAAAAAAAAATGCAACAAACCGAACTTATTAGTTTTTTGTCACATTCCAGATGAACCGATCAAACGGGCAACAGGTCCTGCTCCGGCGACTGGATCTCAGCCTCGCCGGCAACTTTAGTTGCGAGGTTACAGCCGACTCACCGTCCTTTGCTACGCAGATCGCTACCAAACTCATTGACGTTGTAGGTAAGATCATCATCGTGTTAACATGAACTACTGTTTGATAGGCAATTTTGCGAACATAGGTACGTGTAAGGTTTTCTCATGATCGCATGAACCATTTAGTTGATTATCGTTTGTCTCGACGCTATCTTGGAAGTTAAATAGCCATTTCGATAGTCCAAATCAAAATAATTATTATGAAAATACGTATGCATACAATGTCATAAAAAAAGGCAGATAAATGATTCAATACACAGTAAGTGCTAAACAATTTCAGGCTGTTTCCTAAAATCACTATATCTATTAAAAAGAATTGCATCAAAATCCGTTGCTTAGTTTTAAAGATCTAAGCAAACATAGACACAAACAGACATACAGCGGGAAGCGAATTTGTTATATACTATGTAGTGATAAAGAACATGAAAAACTACGTCGTAATAATTTAGTAGAATAGGGTTGATAGGCTTTTTGATTGAAGTACCATTTGTATCAAATTAAAGGGTTCGGTTCCGCCCAGGCAGTAACGTGAACGTATTTTTTTACACAAAAAATGTTGAGCTTTCAATTTACGTTGCTTTGAGCGTAAAATAATTTAAAGCTGTGTGTAGCGTAAAATCTATAGGATGTAAAATGTAACAAGTTATTTTATGTTTGTTTTAGTTTTGTTTATAGGCATAGTCTTAGTATAGGGATTATAAGTAATAAAAAACCTACCGAACTATAATCAGAGTGCGATGGAACTATTTCGAAGTGAAACAAAAACGATCGGGAATTATACTGACAATATTCCGTCCATTTGGTGTTTGTAGTATACACCCATGTCTAATATTTAGTATTATCAGTCGTCTAGTAGTCTAGTAGACGATGCTGTGTGGATTGCCCTGTTTTGTTTGTTTGATAGTGCGGGGACTATTAACAGTGACCATAGTTACGTTTGCTTTAACCTACACTTGGTGCATTTACTTTCGAATATTCAATCACAACTAAGATAAGCTCGTCTCAAGTCGCAGTTTTGTGATAGTTTTCAATGAAAATATGTAAAAAAATATTTACGACGCGACGTTAAATCTGAGTTTTTGGAGGATTAATTACATTATATTATAGTACCTACCTACTCTTATTTCTTCGCCTTCGTTTAGAAATCCGAACACTCACCAATAATGCGTTCATATCAAGTTTCCATTGTTTTGATGATAAGAAAATGAAAGCATTAATATTCCTAACAAAGTTTTTTGTATGATTTTAATCGCAACTTGTGAAATTTGTTAAGTTAAATCGATAAACTTATAAATAAATGCGTCGATATGTCATAAAACTTGTTTTATAACATAAGGAAAAAAATGTCCACTAAATATTATATATCTTTTTTTCATTATAATTTTAACCTATTCTATATTAAAACTAAGACTGCTGGGTACAAATAAATCCATATAAAAGAGGTGAAAGAGTAGTAGAACAGATAGATAGATAGATAGATAATTCTTTATTACATAACCTTACAAAAAGAGTACAATGGGTACTAAAACTTAACTTAAACTATGGCTATGGAATTGGCGGCCTTATCGCTTATAGCGATTTCTTCCAGGCGACCAAGGGGAAAGGAGAACATAAGGTGGCGGTGCTTAAGCTAACCTGAATATTAAATACTAACCTAAACTAAATATACTAATACACAAATAATAAAATTAATAAACTAATACATAAAAAGAAAACTAAATTATTGTGATATTTACGGACATGCTTAAGTATAACCTAATCTGATGTGAGACCTAAATAGTGATTGTACACTTTCCTTTTGAAAGTGTGCTGTGATGTAGCCATTTTTATATCAACTGGTAGTTCGTTCCACAGCCTGACAGCTTGTGCCGTGAATGAATCGCTGTAAAAGGAGGTTCGCTGAACTGGAGCCACCAGAAGAAGGGTGTCAGATGACCGGAGAGAGAGACCATGGGAAGAGTGGAGAAACTGAAACCTCTCTTTGAGATACGAAGGGGAGAAGGGATTGAACAGTATAGAGAAAAGGATAGAAAGGATATGAAGGTTGCGGCGCTTTCGAATGGGAAGCCATTTCAGTTGTCAGAACAACTGAGTACATTTTAGGTATTGCTTGTGTTTTACGTGGACACCGTAGTACCATAATTGTTATTCGATCTCAAAATATTATAACTTCATCATCATCATCATCATCAGCCTATGTTAGTCCACTGCTGGACATACCTTCGGCCAGGTGGGATGACGACCTGCAAAAGACTGCTGGCAGATGCTGGATGCGACAAGCTGAAGACAGGCCGCTATAGCGCTCATTAGGGGAGGCCTATTTAATACTTGACGAGCGGTAATAAGACTATTGTATTTATTTTGTTCAGAGGTTCTGGTCGTTTTCTATGTATAATAAAAAATATCTATATATTTAATAATATTGTATTACGTATATCAGTCATCTAGAACCCAAGCTCTGCTTAGCTTGGGGCTAGATGATGCTGTGTGGATTGTCCAGCATTATTTATTTATTTTTATTTATTTATGTAGGAAAGCGCACTACGGGCAAAGTAGGTACCTAACTAATTTGATCCCTCAATGCTCTACATCAAAAGTTCTACCTTCAGTAGCTAAAACTTAGTTACGTTTGCAACTAAGTTTACTAAGTTGGAGTCTTATGGAACTCGTGCAGGCGAAATTAAAATCATTTCGTAAATAGCTGAGTTTTGAAATATGGTGTAAAGTGGAAATTAGAGTACTCAAACATTTTAGTTTTATTTTGGTGCAAGTCGTAATGTGGATAAATATTACGAAACCCTAGGGCAAACAAAGCTGAAAACCAGTGCAAATGCACTTATTTCTGCCTAAAATAATGTAGGTAAATACGAGTATATAGCAACCATAGATATAACATAGTTACTAATTTTGTTTATTTGGCCATAAATAATTTGAAATAGCTTGAAATGAACTTACCTTTATAGTTTTTATAATTTTCGAACAGTATAAGCTTGAAGGGAAGATTTATTGTGGAGTGGTGATCTTTTGCCGGTGATGTTTCTACGAAAGTGTGTCAAAAACATATGACCTACCAATAATCTTGAATGTATGTATACTATCATTTACTTACATGAGTACGTACCTACTCATCATCATCATCACCAGCGTATAATAGTCCACTGCTGGACATAGGCCTCCCCTAATGAGCGCCATAGATGGCATTATCATTTGGGGGTTAATGCCCATAATCCCCACGCTGGGCATGCGGGTTGGGGATCGCAGTTCGGTGGAGTTGTTCTGCAGAGAGCGCTGCTGCCCGCCCCCCGGTGTATTTCCCTTAGTCGCCTCTTACGACACCCACGGGAAGAGATGGGGTGGTGAAATTCTATGCCGGCACCACACGGCCAACGTACCTACATGAGTAGGTAATTTTGAATGAACAATGTACAATTCCAAGCAAATTACAGGTAGCTCATCTGATCCCCAACAATACAGTTGATCTACATGTAGTTTAATTGCTCATCTGATCCCCAACAATACAGTTGATCTACATGTAGTTTAATTGCTCATCTGATCCCCAACAATACAGTTGATCTACATGTAGTTTAATTGCTCATCTGATCCCCAACAATACAGTTGATCTACATGTAGTTTAATTGCTCATCTGATCCCCAACAATACAGTTGATCTACATGTAGTTTAATTGCTCATCTGATCCCCAACAATACAGTTGATCTACATGTAGTTTAATTGCTCATCTGATCCCCAACAATACAGTTGATCTACATGTAGTTTAATTGCTCATCTGATCCCCAACAATACAGTTGATCTACATGTAGTTTAATTGCTCATCTGATCCCCAACAATACAGTTGATCTACATGTAGTTTAATTGCTCATCTGATCCCCAACAATACAGTTGATCTACATGTAGTTTAATTGCTCATCTGATCCCCAACAATACAGTTGATCTACATGTAGTTTAATTGCTCATCTGATCCCCAACAATACAGTTGATCTACATGTAGTTTAATTGCTCTCTGGAATTAGCTCAATTGTTTCAATTGTACACAATACAATACAATTTTTTCATTAGTAATTCCCTTTGTTAATTATATTTTTATCAATTTACAAAAACTCGCAAGTTAGGTTATATAATTTTGTGAAAAACTACCAAAAAGTAAAAATATTAAGCCCATGAATGCTGTAACATTTCAACGTAAAAATGAAAATATTTATCCCTGTGGAAAATATTATTGCCTCCGCTTTGCTTTCAAAGTAAAAGCTTTTTTGGTAGTTAATTATGTTATTTTACCGTAGAAAAATTACCTGCTCATAATACATGTTACGAGAATAATAGGTAATTCAGTATCCCTCAAAGTGACCACTAATTATTTGTTGATTATTGTGTATGTTTTTGTTTATCATAAATGTATTAGGATTATTTTAGTTTTTATAATATTTTTTTTCGTATTTAGTCCCTCCACCACCTTTTCATAATCTTCTCTTTAAAGCTTTGGATATCTGGAAGAAATAGCAATAAGCCCGCATTAGATTTTTAGAATAAAGTATGATCTATTTATGGATATAGGAGAAAGACGCGACAAAGCTGGCTTACTCTAAATACCTCAAGACTCAACTTGCCAATGACATTGTTTAAAAATAGACTCATTAAATGGTTCTCATTGTTTTATAGCGTGGACAAATTTAGTTTTAATACAACTCCACATTATAAATTTAGTTTCCGAAATCGTAATTATGTAGGTACATTGTACTTAAGTAGGTAGGTGTATTATTAATATTCAAACACCAGTCCCCAACTACTGGTAGTTTTGCATTGATATCTCTGATACACTAACACCCTTGTAATATTTGATCCTGTGTTCCCTGAATAAATGATTCTATTCCATTCAATAATTCATATGCTATCTACGCCCTTTACATGTAAGGAGATCTTAGTTTAATGATTTCCAACAAACAATAACATCCGGTTTAATTGATTCCAATGTTAATAGGATTACAAGCAGAAGCTTAGCAATAATTAGATTCAATGCTAATAGGTAATTATTTCGAGCTTAGCTCAATCGATTGTAAGTCCTCCGTCGATATCAATATCTTTCAATGGAAGGGTATTAGGAAGGTACTTATGCGTCGAACTTGAGTAAAAGAGCAAGAGAAAAAACCCATTTACATAGGTTGTGAGGTAATACAGTTCCATTGATGCTCATATACATCTGGCGCGGTGGGCGAAGGTCTGCCTGCGACGCAGGAGGTTCCGGGTTCGATTCTCGCGAAATGTTTGTACAATCTGCAGAAATTTGTACATATTTGTATCAGGGTTCTGGTCATTTTCTATGTATAAAAAAAACTATCTATGCATTAAGTATATCAATCATCTAGTATCCATAACATAAAATCTGCTTAACCTGGGGCTAGATGATGCAGTGTGGGCTTTTCAGCATTATTTATCATTATTATTAATTCTCTTGACTAATCGTAAGCGAATATTTCCATAACTAATTATAATCGAATTTATTCAAAAACTATTTTGAATATATAATTTTGCTTATTCCAAAATATTTTTGCCCAAATACGACGAAAGAAGGTTCAACTCTGTAAACAGATTTAAGGATGCCATGAAACGAAGTTTCGTTTCATGGCATCGGTAATTTGTTCCATAAACCTGTTATGTAAGTTTGTTTTTGTTATTTTGTTGTTGTTTTGTAAACAAACCTCCATGAGCAAATATTTAGAGAATCTATCGATCTACATTACTCAGTCTCATAAACAACATGACAACAATGGATGATTTATCACTTAAAATTATTATTGCCGAAGTTTAGATGGTTGATTGCAACTTCACGCTAAAAATACTGGTCAAGTTTTTTGCCAATTATTTTTATCACTTATTGGTTTTAAGGCATATAAATAACTGAACGTTTTCTATTCTTATATTATAAAAAGGAAAGATTTGATTGTTTGTTTCAATAGAATAGGCTCCAAAAGTACTGGAACGATTTGAAAAAGTATTTTACACTTAGAATACAATAGGTATTTTCCCTTAATTTAAAAAAGATAGGATTCCGTATGAAGACTTTAAAAATATCATATGTCATATTATACCATATAATATAATATCGTGTGTAACAAAAAATAGTTAAATATTCGGTCTTACAGTAGTGAATAAAACTCAAGTGAAACGTGTCAGTGAATTTCGACTCTTACTCGGAAATGGCTCTCGCCTATCTGATCAAGAGTATCCAATGTAATGTGATAAAGTTGTACATTTTAGCGCGAATTTTGCGCAAACAGACAACTGAAGGCAAACTTTTCAATTGTGAATGAACGATATCTTATCCCCCTTAGCACATTAACTTTCTCTGGTTTCCAAGAGTCCTGTACCTAAGGTGTAAAGGTAATACAGCACTTCGATAACTGATGAACTTACCTTATCCAACCTAGGGGGTTACCTAACCTAACTCTAGCAATTGAGAGAAGGATTGGTAACTGCAGTGTTTGAAATTCCAAAAAAAGATCTGCACGTCCTCTGATAGTTTCTAATTGACTCTTACGATAACCACAGTTTTAATTGGAAGTCATTTGTTACGCCGTGACGTAAGAATCGACCGTTCTTATGCCACTATAACCACGGTTCCACAATCGCCATAGCGGAACGATATCATCGATTAACTAAACCTCATCCTATCATTTCAGTGCCTCCAACATCTGGACCGATCCTCCTAGCCGACAAGGACCACTACCAGCCTGGTGAGGTTCTCCTAGCCAACTGCACCTCTTCTCCGGCGAAGCCAGCGGCCAATCTCACCATTTATATCAATGAGGAACCGGTATGTTCCAAACTAGATGAGCTTTTACACCAGTTTACTTGAAAATTCTCTCGGCCAAAAATTGGACTCTTGTGCCAAAAAAAGCTAACATTAGTTTTGTACTTGGCTATAGTGAAGCTGAAGACAGGGCACTATGGCGCTCATCAGGGGAGTCCTATGTCCAGCCGTGCACTAATATGCTTATGACGATCACAGTGGCAGAGAACTTTTGTACAAAAATATACACTTCAAATAGGACATGCGCCGGATACGTTCGTAAACCAGCTTACATTAATATACTGCATTGTCAAATCAAAACCATCTTTCCTTGATTCCAGCAACGATCATCAGAGACCACCTTCCACCCATCAGACAGCGGTCTCCTCTGGACCACCGTCAAGTCCTCAGTGGAAGTCACCAGCTCGCTGTTCCATAGCGGACGAATGAGGGTCGCGTGTCGCGCTACAGTCTACAATGTGTACAATAGCTCAGCTAAGCTGGATTTCTTCACGCCTGATACTGATCCTAGGCCGGAGCGAAGTGAGTATTGAACGAAAGAGTAAAGAAAAAGAGTAATACGTCGAACACTATAAGGCTTTTCTAAAAAAATAACCCACGCCTCGCACCTAGTAACAAAATAAGTAGAATAGCATGAAATTTTACGTGTTTCACGAATACGCTTGGATTAATTAATTGAGATAAAACACCCCGAAATTCTTTAAGCTGAATAACGTTAGCACAACTTATATGCAATCAAAACAATGAAACCATTAAATCAATGAAACGTTACGCCGCGCTGTTTGCTATCCGTATCGTTTCTAAATGCAAGCGCCTTTGTTCCCTGCACAGACCCTTGAATGTTCGCTGTGTAACACGTTCCATTACGTTCCGTAACACCAGTCAGGAGGAACCCGGCTTTATAAGAAAGAATGTTCTTGCTACGTACACAATTCATGGCCTAAATGCCATGATCATTGAAATCAAGAGTACTTACGAGTATTCCAAAAAATTACGCCTTCTTCCATTAGTGCGATAGATACCTTACAATCCGTTTTAGAACGCGGCCATGAAAACAATTATAATAATCGTCTTTATAAACTATTGTTCACTTCACATAATGTGCAAAATTGTTGAGGCTTACAACAGTATAAAATATAAGATAAGATAATAATGCTTTATTCTCAAAAACTTATACTTAAACAATAAAAATAAACGGTTGAAGAATTATCGCTTAAAGCGATTTCATCTAGGCAACCAAAAGCTTAAAATAGAACAATATAGGAAGGCAGTGCAGGTACGATTACAAATCTAATAGGCCTATCAATAATAATGAGTAAATCAATCTTAAACAAACTATAATCATCCTAATACATATTTTAGTAAATATTATGTATATAATATAAAGAAATAAAGTTATTGAAATCTGACATCTGAAGTATACAAACTTTTAAAAACTAGTAGGTATCAAATAACTAAAACTAATTGCGATATTGTGTTATATTGCCTTTGTAAGGTTTGTGAAAAGCCGTGTTAGCTCCGTAAGTGTACCACAGACCTGGTGACCCAATCTCCCACTCTGCGGCAGAAGTGCAGTAAATACATAGGTACAGGTTCATAAAATAACATTATGCTACGTGTATACTGAGAATTAAAAGAACATCAGATATTATTTTGCAATGCAATGTCATATAGGAATCATATAGACAATCTTGTTATACTTCAATGCAATGTCATATAGGGCAGAATCTGCCCTATATGGAAAATCTTTTAAAGTTTTGTGTTATTCTATTGACTTCGTCACTATTATTTTATTATTGTAACATTGTGGGAAGCACAGCAGTCTATATTAAAGAATTTTCAGTCAAGGCTACTGAAGTTAACACATGATTGTTTGAACAGGAATTTTAGCGATTGTCAATATCTACTTATTTATTTAATTATAGTAAGGAACGCTAACAGCGTATACATAACACATTCTTGTACAGCACTTAATAAAATATCATAAAATTCATAATGGCAGATTTTTTTGTGTAATTATTATCTAAAATATTTTTTTTTGCAATTAAATAATATAATTCTATAACCTTTGATAAACATTAACATATTGTTTTCTTTCTTTTCAGTAACTCTCAATAGCGGAAAGTCTACGAGATTCCAAGGCTGGATTCTTTACATCCTGCTTACTCCACAGCTGGTCAAAACGGCTACTTCCATGTTTTAAGCAAAACGTTTATTTAATTTTAGATAAAGCTACTTTTAAAAAGTTGGTCCTTAATTGAGAAACATTAATTTATGTATGTATGTACATATTAAGGTACCTATCCATTATTTGTTAAGAATACCTACCAAAATTACGTTCTAACTTAAAAGGGGGATGCAGATGGATGGGAAAACTTTTGATGGTTATTAATAGCGGTATATTTACCATAATTGGAAATTTCTAATATGGTGTTGATCACGATCAACACAAATCATGACAAATTTCTTGTTAGGTACTTTAGTTTTTGTTGCAAAAGTCAAATTCACTCTAGAATATTGGTTTTCTACAAAAGATATCTGTACATACGAGCCATAGTGCATTTGTACACGTAAAGTAGTACCTACAACTAAACTTCATCGGAATAATCTATTTGCATAGTAAGTAACATAGTGTTTAGAATAATTTTTGGAATATTCATTTTATAAATCAAACACGGCACACAAACAAGGCACTTAATAAATTAAATATTTAAGTAACATCTCATTCACGGAAAATCACATTTAAATTACAAACACTTCAGTTAGGATATTAAGTGATACTTGATATTTCACAAGGTGGAAGAAAATTTAGTTTAAAGAAAAATTAAGAAATTTGTAAATAAATTGTATAAGCTAGCAAGAAACTACGAAATAAAGATTGTAAAATAAATGCTAATAATCATAGAATAATATGTGATATCTATACCTAATGAGTAATGAGTTTCTTGTAAAATACATCGAATAATAGTAATATGTACAAAATTTACATTCCTATTTGACGGGTCTCTACAAAAGCAGTTAATTTAAAGTTGCAGCCTAGTGCAAGTCTCATCATAAAACCATGGAGAAAGATTCTTTATTATAATAATTCATGTAATAATTATTATTCAGGAGCTAATTTATGAAATTTCAAAGTTTACTTTTTGACAACAGTCGGCCTCTATCGGCAAGACAACAAAACATAATGTCAGTTACTTCTAGTTCAAAAAAATTTCGTTTGATGGCGCTGTTAATTATTTTTCAGCCTCTGTTTGCTTTCAGTTGCATCATTTATTTTGTTTATGTGCTTCAAAGGCATGCGAATAATTAAAAATATGATTTAGGTAATTCGAAGAAAAGTAATGCAGCCTAAAAAAATCTGAATGTTTCACAAGTTTATTGTAAGTACATTGTAATATAACGTTTGATTGACGAATTTCTAAATGATGTGTTTAATTTTCTTGGTATGCCTTAAAACAATAATAATTATTCTAATTTCTACTTGTTCATGATAATATTGTAGATATTAAATCTGCATGTTTTATGTATATACCCAACTAAATGAATAGCAGTTAAATTCAGATTTGCACTACAATTTTATTTTTGTATACCTACCTACCTATATAATTGTTGTTGAAACATGTTGTGTAAATATAAGTTTACTTACCATCTTTGATAACACGTGTTTTTTGCAAATAAATTATTATTATCTTTAACATGGTGTTTTCCCACATAAATGAAACATTATTAAATATTGTTATTAAGTTTCAAGTAAATATGTAATTGTTTTTAAAATACCAGAGATTTTTTCATCTTGTAAATAAATAAAATAATAAATACGACGTTGTTTCTTTTTGTATTCTTGTAATTGATACCTAATACATACATCAGATAGGTACGTACCATAGGTTTAGAAAGTGTAGTACAAATAAAACCGGCAAGTGCGAGTCAATTCACACACAGAGGGTTCTGTACCGCGACATGACATATTGCTTCTTTGAAAAAGCCAACATGACGCGGTTATTCATAATACTTGAATCAGTTGCTGAGTATGTAGTATTCTTCTCACTCTGACAATGTAGGTTAATAGAAGAAGACAGAGCGTTAAATAGCAATGCTTTAATTCAGCAGGCTATTATGAATAAGGGGGTAAGATCCTAAATTAGGTTTATCGATCGATAAAGGTAACCTACTACTATGTAGACCTTTATAGATTGATAAACCGAGCAGACTGTTGCAAACCGTAGAAATTATTTCAGTATTTGTTACCTTTTAATTTCAAATGAACTATAAAAGGTTATTGGATTGTTTTGAACAAAACCAATTAATTATTTTAAGTAACGTATATCAATTAACAATTAATATACGTTACTCTTACCAATTTATTTATTAATGTGGAAAACAACGGATTATAATACACTCAAAGAAACAGTGGTGATATCACTAATATATTTTTTTTGATTGACACTAAGTACATTATGTGTTCATTTATAGAACATAAATATAAAATTTGCTTGCCTCACTGGAAAACGAACCAGCTAAAATTGTATAAAAAATTAAGACTTTTTTGTAGATTTATAATTATAAAATATTCTAATAAGATATTGTTCAGTATAATATATTACCTCTAATGAGGCAAGCCAATTTGAGAAATACTTTGAATGCAGTTTTTTTTTGTCAAAGTAAATAATTGATTTTTAGGGTTGGCTTTCCTTCAACCCCGAAGAAAATCCTGAAAAAAATCTACATCCATTTGATAAAACCAATTGCAGCCAAACCCATTTACTTTTAAACTTCAATCCAACAATCTGCAAAGCGTCACAACAACACAGCTCAGTAAAATGTTGAGCCGGCAGAGCATAGAAAAATGCTACAATTTAAACTGTGTCACTTCTAAATCCTCTCTAGCTCGTCGCAAATACCTGTCAGAGTACAGAGGGGAGATAAAGGACAGAGCCTTTGATAGTATGAACACGAAATCTGCCTGATGAATTTTCGCTGCTGGACATAACTTAGAATAAACATTATTATTTATATTATTCTTAGAGACATTCAGCCGGCCAACAACTATTTCAGCCTGATTTTTGTTATAAGACACGCATTATGTATTATGTATGCAACATATGTAGGTACAGATACTCGCTAGTAGGTACCTTTGTAGGTACAATACCCCTGCGGGCAAACAATGGTTTATAACGAATAGATGTCATTATTACGTGGTATTTTATGAAAGTGTCCCTTAGACTGGGATTGTGGCTATTCATCATCATCACCAGCCTATAATAGTCCAATGCTAGGCCTCCCCCTAATGAGCGCCATAGATGGCATCATTGTGGCTATTGTATACTATTAATTTTTTCAAACTTTGAATAATTTGACCTGTCAGATTCGTGCGTCTATTGTTGTCAAGCTCTAATTTTGTAGAAATGTTTATTCTCTTACCTCCTTAATCATAATATTCTGCAAACCTAAAAACGAAGCAAAATATTGTTATAAAAAATCTTTTATTCTTCAATATACTCTGACTTATATCAACAGAAGGAGACAGACTGAAAATTAGCAATACTTTTGGTTAGCAGATAATTGCAATGGCAAAAACCTTTCCCATCTTTAATAAAACCTTACCCATCTTCGTCTCTCTCTGATACAGAAAGAAAATATAAAATCAAAGTTTCGAAAGTCCTGTTAAGGCTTCGGCGCCACGGATGAATTTCCCAAATATATAAAAACGTTATCAAAATAGATTTTGCCATTAAATTTTGCCTTTTCTTGAAAAAAAAAAAAACTTCAACTGGCGCTACGTGTTGTGTACTCAGACACATAAGAAGTATCTTATTCATGCGCTCTCTAAATCACTTACTCCAAGTAACTACCAACTGTTTCTGGAAAATCCTAGCTTG
The DNA here is from genome assembly GCA_963931895.1 of Eupithecia pulchellata. Classification (NCBI taxonomy): domain Eukaryota; kingdom Metazoa; phylum Arthropoda; class Insecta; order Lepidoptera; family Geometridae; genus Eupithecia; species Eupithecia pulchellata. Next base: position 13,133,814 of record OZ007523.1, read on the forward strand.
GGAACTTCTCAATCACAGTAAAGGCTTCTTTTGTGAATATTCAAGCGAATGAGATCTCTATTATCAATTGATCTAAGGCTTGAGTTTCAATTCAATGGTTTTATAAGAATGCTGTTTTTTTTTGACTCATAAGTACTTAGTTTCAAAACTTTGTAGCAACTGCTCCCAATGTCTTAATTTTCTTTCGATTTTGATCAAATAATTGAAACATTAAACTTAGAAATTGCTAAATTAAACATTACTTTGTGTTTGTGTACAATTGAGCTAACTGCAGACTGTTGTAAACAATTTACTGGTAGCTCAACTGATCCACAGCAGTCAAAAGCGTCCACGAGGCTGGCTGCATTGCCTCGCTGTATTATGATGATTTGTGTGCAAAGTACAAATCTGTCGATCAAATCTGTCCTTACAAATTGTGTTGAGAAGGGTACATAAGTATAGACTTCCTTTACTTATCTGAAAACTGAATTAATATTAAGTAAAGTATTATTTATTGCGTAAAATACATGTGTAGGTACAAAGGTGATTTCGTTTAATATAGGTACCTATATGAGTCAATTTTATTTATTTTATTTATTAACTAGGACGATTACATGAACCAATTACCTACACAAGTTAAAGTAAATATGTAATACAAAAGAACAAATAAGATTATACATAAAATTTGACAACATTCAATCCTCTCTCTCGCAAAACCAATGTGTTTGTGCAACGGAGGATTTTACGATGTCATGATGGTTAAAATTTAAAATAAGAAAATTAAGATATTGAAATGAAAAGTGAAAAAAATCACTTCATAGATCTTGCTTTATTAGCTGCATAGGTATTAGATTTTTGCGCGACATATCGTTCCATAAACATATGATCTGTCCCTTTCCTCTAAACACGAAATCCTATGTCTATCTCCTTCACAAAATGACTCGCTCGCATAAGTTATTATTATTATACTCTACCTTCACACCTCCCACTGTTCAAAGTATGTAAAACATGAACTCCGTCAAGTCGCGGAGGCACAATTAACAATGCAAATGTATCTTTGCATGAAGCTGTTCTGAATTTCATACTATGTCGGTATGTCGGTATTAATATATATGGAAATTACCGTATCGTAAAAAGGGCTGGCGGCTGCATATTATTATGACGTCTGCGTTCAGACCAAACATACGATTATGATGTATGGCGGCCTATACTGCACAGTTGGATAAATGACAGTTGGAGACTAAGGCACTGATAAAGGGAGAGGTAATTAGTGTCAAAGCGTCTCGTTTGAAGCAGCTTAATTTTTAGGAAATTAAATATTCATCAATTTTTTTTTTATCGATTTTATATTTAATTTCTTTGAGATTACCCGAGTGCGAAGGCACTATAATAACAAACAAGTACGACAAGTGCGAGTGTAACTCGCGCGCCGAGGGTTTTGAACTTTTGTCGTTTAGGTAGGTACGTATATTGACGACCTGTTAGCGCGGTGGGCTTACAACGCAGGAGGTTGCGGTTTGATTCCCGCCTCGGGACTAATATTTGTAAGATCTGCAGTTACCTACTATTACAGTTACTACAGAGTTTAGTGGGTAGGTAAGTGGGTTGGTACCTACAATTATTTTTTCGACTTTTTTCTACGTATTTCACTAAGTATGAAACTTAGACGATTTTTAAAACCTGTTTTGAATTGTCGAAATCCATACCTTTGATTTGATATTGCTCTCAATGAAATAGCCCCCATTGTATGAAAATTGGTTTTTTGACCATATTTCAAAAAGTATTGTTTTTACAGACTTCTCTATATTTTTCCTGTAAAATATAGACCTATATCTACAAACGCTTAGTACATTTTATATAGATCACTCTGCTATCTTCGGAGATAGAGGGGGGGGGGGGAACGGTCAAATTTTCGACCTTTTTCAAAATATTTCGAAAAGCATAAAACCTATCGAAATTTCAAAAAGTGCATTGAAATGTACAAACTGATACCTTTCATTTGATACCCAACTCGGTGGGGTAGTCACCCCTTTAGAAATTTTTCCCGCCCTTTTTTGACCATATTTCAAAAAGTATTATTTTTACAGATTTCTCTATATTTTTCCTGTAAAATATAGATCAATACCTACAAAAACTTGGTACATATCAAATCGATCGTTCTGCAATCATCGGAGATAGAGGGGGGGTACCGGTCAATTTTTCGACCTTTTTCAAAATATATCAAAACGTATAAAATCTATCGAAATTTTAAAAACTGCATTGGAATGTACAAACCAATACCTTTCATTTGATACCCAACTCGGGGGGGTAGTCACCCCTTTAGAAATTTTTCCCGCCCTTTTTTGACCATATTTCAAAAAGTATTATTTTTACAGACTTCTCTATACTTTTCCTATAAAATATAGATCATTACCTACAAACACTTGGTACATATCACGTCGATCGCTCTGCAATCTTCGGAGATAGGGGGGGGGGGAACGGTCATTTTTTTGACCATTTTCAAAATATTTTAAAAAGTATGAAATCTACCGAAATTTCAAAAACTATTTTGAATTCTACAAACGAGTACCTTTCATTTGATACCATATATAGTACCATAGATAGTAGTTTCTGAGATATTAAGGATTCAAAACACAAAACAGACCCAAAGCGATTTCATAAGGGTTTTGCAACCGATGGCAAAACCCTAAAAAGCCTAAATTTGAGTTATAAGCGACCCGCCCCGGCTTTGGGTGCAATGCTGATGCATGTATAAACCGTCCTTTTGAATCACGCCATGTACTTATTAAAAACAAGATTCGTCGAGTGCGAGTGTAATGTGCGCCGAGGCTTTTGAACTTTTGTCATATATTCGACGACCTCTGATGCGCGGTGGGCCAAGTTTCACCTGCGACGCTAGAGGTTGCGGTTTGATTCCTGCCTCGGGACAAACAATTCTACGATCTGGAGATATTTGTTCGGGTGTTTTGGTCGTATGTATATTATAGGCACCAATTACTACAAATATCAATGGGTAGGTAAGTAGGTACTTACTGTTTTTTTACGGTACTTTTTATAATTTTTCAAAATATTTCTAAAAGTATAAGACCTACCGATATTTTTTAAACTATTTTGGGGTGTTCAATCCGATACCTTTCATTTGATACCCTCGATCCTTCTTGAAAATTATTCCTTCATATTTTACAATTTTTCAAAAAGCATTCAACTAACAGAGTTCTTCATATTTTCTTATAAAATATAGATCCATATTTACAAACGCCTTTTACATTTCATATTGATCGCTCTGCACAGTTGAATGGTAAATTTTACGACCTTTTTCACAATATTTCGTAAAATATACAACCTACCGAATTTTTCATAATAACTGTTTTGGGATATACACCAGAAACAGATCCTTTCCTTTCATTTGATACCAATTGTTGGTCTCTACATCAAATTAATTTTTATATTTCATTCATTTGCTTTTAATCATAAAACTTGTAAAAATAATAATTGTATATTATTATTTTTTCAAGTTAATAGGTGTAGTAGTTCAAGACTGCAAAAAGCGAGACCAATGGGTTTTAAAACCTCGACCCGGTACTGAGGTCGAGGTTTTAAAACTAGTGAGGGTTTTTTCAATTTAGTTTGATGCTTATATTATTTTAAATTATTATAAATTAGGTATTACCATTTACTGTAATTACCTGCCTACCAAACTAATGTTTTTGTACTATTACCGTCATCAGTTTGAAATTAAGTGGTGTTCATTTATTTGGTGATAATATAAAATATACCTACACATGAATGAATAAAAGATAGAAGATTAATCGTTTACTCTCTGTAGATCCAGTGATCAAGATCCATTTGGTTCCATTAAGAAAACTTTTACTCTTTAGATCCATTTCTGATGATTTGGTTCTAACAAGAACTTTTATTATCTGTAGATCCAATGATCAAATTTATTTTGTTCCAGTGAGAATACCTTTTGTCTTTAGATCCAATTTTGATGATTTGGTTCTAAGAAGAACTTTTACTTTCTGTAGACCCAATGATCAAGATCCATTTGGTTCCAGTGGTAATACTTTTTATCCTTTAAATCCAAAATTAATTACTTTGATCTAACAATAATTTGTTCACTCTGATTAAAAAGTTCTTGCTTTGCTTCGGGCTGATTCTAGATGAATCGCTTTTAAACAAGATCCGTCAAGTGCGAGTGTAACTCGCGCGCCGAGGGTTTCGAAAATATGCCAATTATACAAATATGCACCTACCCAACGGTTAGACTTGGCTTTTATTAGAACTACCTATTGCGTTTAAATTATTTCTATTTATAAATTAATATTATGGCAAGATAAAAAAAGATTTTTATCTAATTATAGGTAAAAAGGTTTGTTAAATTCTGACTTCTCATTTACCAGTTATTGTAAAAGTGGTTTGTATTTAAAAATCAGGCCTTATGACGTCAGTTTCGTAGTTTATTCTCAGTAGATCCAATTTGTGACGCAATTTTTTTTAAATAGATTTAATGAGAAAAAAGATTCTTAATGGAACCAATATGGATCTAGTAATTTTGTAAGTAGATGCAATAGATCCAATTTGTGACGTTGTTTTTTAAAATAGATTTATTGGGAAAAAAGTTCTCAATAGAACCAATTGGATCTTGATCACTAGATCTACAGAGAGTAAACGAGATTAATACATCCAAATATAACTTATACTTGCAAGAAACATTTTAAAATGGTAAAACAATAAAAATGTTGCATTCCAGTGTCTTAGACTTACCCATTTATCTAAAATACACAGTTTTTGAGAGTAATATGCACGAGGAGTAATCACCATCCATCCTACCACAGAACCCATTCTGTGGTAGGATGTATGGTTATATGGCGATAGAGCAGAGAAAAATAGTGTGGAGGAGTCGAATGTGTTACCAGATTTACACCTACCTATGTATCCCGTGTTCCCACTGTTGGTAGTCCATAATAATATATACTAATATTATAAAGAGGAAAGATTGGATCGTTTGTTTGTTTGAATTAAATAGGCTCCGAAACTGCTGGACCAATTTGAAAAATTATTTCACCATTAGATTAGAATCCTACATTTTCCGTGATGAACATAGGCTATAGAATATTTTAAAAAAAGTTAGGGTTCCGTATAAAAAATTGAATATTTGTTAAATGCGAAACTGGGGCGGACCGCTAGTAATAAAATAAATAAACAAATGTACTAAGGCCTATAAATCAGTACAGCCAATCCAAACGCGTTACGATACGATAAAACAGCGGCGTGGAATCGGACAGTGACGTCACACTATTTTTTTATTTATTTTTTTTTATTTCTAGTAAACATTTGAGAAAAATTTTAGTTACATATATAGGTAGCCATCAATTTGGCTAATAGGTAATTTAGTTTTAACTTAATTTTATAAATCATATTAGGTACTAATCTACGTCTCACTATGACGGCAATGAATCTCCTATGTCATAGAGAATAAGGCCCCTGAGAAGAAATCCTTTTGAAGTCGATTAGTTATCAGGTCAACTCGCTACGCACACCATGAAAACAATCGAACACAGCCTTGCAGCCAACACAACGATTACATCAATAAAACAAGCGGTGTTTTTCAATAAAACTTGCTATAAATCGTTTTTTATTCGTTAAATATTTATTATACTGCCAGCTGAAAAGCCATCAGAAATGCATGTTGCATGCACCGAAATGAAATCTGTTTTAACTGGTGCTCTCGCGTTTTGTATTGTACTGTTCTCTGTGTGCGATGCACGGCCCGAACTTAACACATACACCGTGTCAATGACAGTGAGGACTTCTTTTATGCCGTCGGGTGAGTCAGCGCAGACTAGAAATAAATAATAAATAAAATAAAATAAAATAAAAAGGTTTTATTTCAGACAATGCTTAGTCCATAGTTTTACGACAAAGTAATCACAAATTTAAGTAAAAAAACACAGCAATAAAATATAAAGATTAACAATAGAAAAGAAACAATACACTACAGAACCGTGACGGAAAAACTACTGAGCTGAGGATAATCAATGCGGGAACTATTTTCCTTCATTGATCACCCTCACGACAAAGTCGAAAAATATGTAAAAATAAAAAAAAACAATTTTGAAGCAGCCAAAACTACAGTACGGATCGTGTAAAAATTTTGTATAGATGTAATCTATACGCAATCATTTATTGCATTATACATATTGCCGGGTTATGTCCAGCAGTGGACTAACATAGGCTGATGATAATGATGATGATGATTGCCGGGCGTATAATAATGTATGAAGAGATTGGAAGAGGTCATTGATATTAAAAATTATTTATTACCATTTCTTATTTCTTGTTTAGATATATGTCAATTGTGTTTTTGTTGTAAATCGTAAACAGCTTAATTTTTTTAAAAAAATATTGTCGTTTTCTCATTTTTCATCCCGTCAAAGTCGTTTATTGTATAATTTAACGAGGCTCAGGGCAGCTTAGCTTTACAAATTCCTTAGGTTTGAAATAATATTGCATCGTTAAAAAAAGACGAAAAACTTATTTAATTTTTCTTAAAAAGTAAGATTTTGAAAAAAAAATATAACATGCAACCGATAACAAATAATTAAATGTACGACGACAATGTGCCCCTAAGTTGTAAGAATACCTTCAAAACTGAACTAAACACGAAACAAACGCAATTACCTTGAATTTATTCCAAATAAAATATGTTCACTGCCAAAATACAGGTAAGGCGGATTTCATTCCTTAAATAACGTTCTTCGACATTAAATATTGGAGTCTACTACCTTCTGCATATTTCAACGGTAGGTACATCTCTGCGTTCACCAGTCCACGTGCGAAGCGTGGATATTATAGGCTAACGTGGAACAAATAATTAGCAAACTGAAGTGGCTTTGGGCCGGCCATTTTCCGCGAAGAACCAACAACCACTAGGATAATGAATGCGAGTGGAGACCTCGATTCGGCCAACATACTGCGAAAGACTGCAGGCAGATAATCGATGCGACGAGCTGAAGACAGGGGACTATGGCGCTTATTAGGAAGGCCTATGTCCAGCAGAGTAACATGGGCTGATGATGATGATAATGATGTACCGAATATTTGATACTGGCCTATCGACCCCTCACCGCTCCCCCCTCCCCCTTCCCATGTTTTAGAACCTGGTCAATTAAAAAGTGGACACAAGTGTTGATCATGCAACCCCCTACCACTCCCCCCATGTTTTAGAGCATGATCAAATAATGAACACAAGTGAAATGTGAATGTGAATTCTTCCAGTGGTCCGCGCAAGCTGTCTCCTGATACCAGATGTAGGACCATGTCGCGGCAACATCAATATGTACTATTACGACCCGAAGGCGCAAAAGTGCGATACTTTCATGTGGGGGGGCTGTATGGGTAACGGAAACCGGTTCGACTCCGAAGCTGAATGCAAGACCACGTGCTTGACCCAGCCTAATATGAAACGTAAGTGAAAGGGTTTTTTGGAGAGAGAAATAATCAAAGTAATTTATTGAACAATAGTCACAGATGTTTAACAATTTTTCATGCGAATCCCAATCTTTTCCCATTTTTTTTTAAATATTCACGTAAGTGAAATGGTTTTTTGCAGAGTATCAAATAATCAAAGTCCTTTATTAAACAATAGCTTCGCACAGATATTTAACAATTTTTATTTTTCATGCGGATCCATTTTTTTTCTTTTTTGAAAATGTTCTATAGCCTATGTTCATCAGGGAAAAAATAGGATTCTAATGGTGTGGGAAATTTTTAAAACGGTCCAGTAGTTTCGGAGCCTATTCAATTGAAACAAACAATCAAATCTTACCTCGTTATAATATTAGTATAAAATCCTTCCAAGCGGCCTATTTTAGAACCTGAGACCTAAAGTCGTCTAAGTGCTTGTTTTGTAAGCCTAAAGAAATAAAGTTATTGAATCTGAATCTGAATCTGAAAAACTTATTTTAATAATATTAAAATAAATAACTTCTGAACATTTATTTATTGAAGAAAATAAATATTATAATAAATTACCGTATTAGAATGCAAAAAAGTGAAATGAAACACGATTACACACACATGACAATAATAATGTCGTGTGTTGTGTAATCGAAGAATAGAAGGAATCGGCTTATTGTACTATTTTAGAACCTGACACCTAAAAACTTATTTGAATATTATTAAACTTATTTTAATTTATGCGAAAACCAAAATAATGTTCTTGTTTCTTTACCAGAAAAGGCTCCAAAATTTTGCCATTTAACCTTTGACTACGGGTTCTGCTTTGGAGAAGTCCAGAGGTACTACTACGACCGGTTCTGGAGAGTTTGCAAACCAGCCCTCTACTCGGGCTGTGGAGGCAACAAGAACAATTTTTATAATTTAGAACAGGTATAAAATCTTTGAGTCTAGATTATTATATTTTACGAGCGGTCCACCCCGGCTTCGCGAATTTTTCATGTGGATCTTAACTTTTTTTTAAATTCATAGCCAATGTTCAACAGAAAAATTTTTGGATTCTATTGGTGAAAGAATTTTTCAAATCGGTCCAGTAGTTTTGGAGCCTATTCAATTCACAGGTCAGTAGGGTTACTAGTATTATGTTTTCTGTGGTTAGGGTTACCAACGTAAAATATAAGAACAGGATTTCCTTTATTTGTAGCATAGAACATTTATGTACCCACTAAATTAATTAATATTACCAACACCATTATAAACTATTTAAAATACCCAGATATAAAATATAGGTAGGTATATAAAATATAGGTAATAATAGGTAAATTATGTTGTTTACCAAACACTTATTTCTGTAGTAACAGCACTGACTAATATATTTTTGTCAAACTAATATTTGTGCTGAGCTCTTCCCGCTTCGTGATTTTCACTAACACAGTAACTGACAAGTAACCAGAAATAAAATTAATAAATAACTAAAAACCATCATTGATCCAAAAAAAGAGCTTTGAAATCGATCGCATCACTGTGATGTGGGTCTCATTACCTACTTGTTCCAGTGTGAAGAAGTCTGCCGCTTTGGGCACAATGCACTCACGTCCGAGAAGAACTTAGGTAAAGAAGGCAACAAGAAGGTTCTTATCATCAATCCAACCTCGAAAAACAAATAAGGTGCTAACGAAACTAAAAAACGCGGACATCGAAGTAATGAATAAAATTTAAATGAATCTTCTACTTGTTTTTCAATTCTATATAAGCTCAACACCTGGTAATTAGAAATTCTATATAAGCTGATCTTCGGATTTTACGCAGCAGCGTCATTCTCTCGTTCAAAAGCCTGGAAATCTTTATTCGTAGAACAAGATCCACATTTCAGGATTCCTGAAATACATAAGGTGATAACCACCGTAACAAAGTCAAACAGCGTTAAATGTTCATGACTCTGGTGTATTTATTTATTTAACCCTAGAAAGATAATCTGCGTAAAATTCACGCATCCGCGATCGAAATATTGCTCCATCTTTCTAAATAGTGGGATTTCAAGGACACCCTTCACGGATATTTCATTTGTCGGCTGGGTCTTTTGACAGGCATACACATTGATTTGGTAAGTATCACCATTTTTGAAATATCGGTACCTAATGATTAGACTGAACCTGAATAAGGGAGATATCTCGTCTGCTCTTCTTCAGAGTGATGACGAGGTTTCGAGTAATCAAGACAGCGATTATGATGTGCAAAGCTACACAGAAGAGGTGTACGTAGATTAACAACAAAATCTAGAACAACCCGTGATATCATCGTCGAGTTTGGTACGCTGGACCAAATGTGCTGCTTGGTGGCTTACAACAAAAAGACAAACAGCTCGTCGATTGAGTTATTTTACGCCATGATTGACGTAGCTTGCATAAATCCCTGTAATATCCCACCACAATGTTGTAAGCAAGTACGAGAAGCATCTAAGCCGTAAACTTTTTATAAAAGCCTAAGTACATCTCTCACAGCCATTCAAGACCAAACTCTTAGAAGTCCCTACATTGAAAATACATTTGCTCGATAATATCGGTGATACGTTGGCAAATGTTTCCTCCAGTTCAACAGAAGACAATACAGAGCCTCCAAAACCAAAGAAACTTATTTATTATGCACTTCAAAAATAAAGCGTCAATCTAATTTTTCTGCAAAATATGCAGCAAAAAGGTTATTTGGAGAGAGCATAATGTGGGTATGTTCTAAAGCTGAATATGACTGATTTTTATACTGATATGATTCTAAATGGAAAATTATGCTCTTTATTGATTTAAATTTTATTTTAAAATGACTGATTACTATGAGCCAAAAACATTTTCATAGGAAATAAAAATTGCTATCTCATTTTCAAAGTTTATGTAGAAGTTTACATTGAGAATCTGTCTTTGAGTAAATAAACATAAAAATACGTTATTTTTGGTTTTGATTATTTCATTTGAGCCTAATTAACCTATGTACCTTCTACCCCATTCTATTAGCTATATTCAAAACAACACCTGTTGTTTTGAATATAGCTTATGCATGCGTGTACTTAAAATGCATGCGTGAAAATTACACATGATTATGTCTAACGTAGTATGAAATATGAATATCTTTCTAGGGTTAATATACATATATAAGTATCTTTTATTTTATTTAGGCTTAAAAGTGATTTTTGTATTGTATTGTAAATATTTTTAGTATAGTACTTAGGTTAAAATCAAATAATTCATCCGCTTTTATGCACTAAGTCAAAAAATAAGGTCCATTGAAGGAATGAAAATAATTATTTTAAGCAACAATGGAAAACGATAAAACTACGAAACGATGAAACAATGGAAAATAATAAGAAAAATATTTTACAACAAAACCATTTATTTAACTCTATTACTGTGTAAATAATGCAAACTATCACCACATTGGTACCAACTACCCACACTAACTCTACGTGAGGTATATAAAACAGTCTATTTTAAATCGTAACGTCTTATGTCAAGGTTCATTTCGCAACTGTTCTCTTGACGACTTCATTGAAGTTTCGGCTGATAAATTCAGACCTGAAAAAGAAAGTATAGGTCAGCACTTTCTTATACTACTACGTCTACCAAAATAATCGCTGAATATGCTTTCGTTCGTTAAGGTGATGCCTAAGCTAGATTAACAAAAGATTCCACCTAAGACAGGCCCCTAAAAATTAGCGCTAAAGTGTCTGGCACTAGTTTTTCGCAGAGCGTTGTTCCACCTAGCGATTTTTGTGCTATATCATTGTCAGTCCATATTTCCACTGCTGGGCAAACCCTCCCTAACGAGCGCCATGGCACCCTCTTTCAGTTTGCTAAATCTAATAGCGACTGTCGTTATCCCACCTGGCTGGAGGGAAATGTAATTTACTACATCAGCAGAGTCGCGGCCTCCTTGAGTCACGGTCACCATCCATTAAAGAATAATTTTACTCTAACAGCTCGACAGCTGTTAAATGCTAGTTCGGGATAAAAACCAGCCCACTGCTCATTTTATTTCCTAATTATTTCAAATTGTGGTGGAAACTGAGAGTACTTATGTAGTTGTGATTGGTTCTTACCTCCCATTGCTAACGCTCCTAATCAAATTAAACACATATCCTGGGCACGTGTCTGGGTGGAGAATACGTGCGTTGAACAATGTACCCTGGCAAATACAGTACAGCAACTCTGGGAGGGGTATGTTTGTCGGGAGGATTTTCTTCTCGTACAGTATCGTTGAGTACAGCTGCAATAAAGGGAGTTTGAGCACTAAGTTGAGAATTCAGTTATTATTAGCGTATTTGACGACCTCTGTGGCGCGGTGGGCCTCTGTGGCGCGGGTCCACCTGCGACGCAGGAGGTTGCGAATTCGATCCCCACCTCGGGACAAATATTTGTTCAGGTGTTCTGGTCGTTTTCTATGTATAATAAAAAATATCTAACTATGTACTCGTATATCTAGTACCCATAACACAAGCTCTGCATAACTTGGGGTTAGATAATGCTGTGTGAATTGTCCAGCATTATTTATTTATAAATGTGTATATTTTCACCTTGATCTTTAACACTCAAAGAGACAGATTTCTTTGCCAAACAAAATTTAAGCCCAGCAATATCTTTACAATCTTCGAGAGATAATCTTCTAAGAAACTCATCGTCAGCCAATGTTAGTCCACTACTGAGCGTAGGCCTCTCCTAATGAGCGCCATAGAGCCTTGTCTTCAGCTTGTCGCTTCAGCATCTACCATTCTATACTCTTTCAGAGGTCGTCATCCCACCTTCCTGGAGGGCGTCCAACACTGCATTTACCGGGTCGCGGTTTCTCCATAAGAACAATTTTACCCCAGCGGTTAGCAGTTTATCGCGAGATATGGACGACCCATTGCCCTTTTAGTTTGCTAATCCTTGGAGCTATATACTACTGTATTTAAACTTAAGTTCTCTGTCGGATATATTCATTACGAATCCTATCCTTCAAAGATACTCCGAGCATAGCTCTTTCCATAGAACGCTGAGTGACTTACAACTGGTGGCCAACCCTACCATGTCCACGTTTCTAAGATATTAAAAATGATCTATCTACAATAATAGGCCTTTAACATCGACGACTTTTTTGAAGTTATTTCTAAGTCTAATAAAGTTTTTCGAAAGGTCCATTACTTTCAAAGGATACTTTACCTTGCAAGCACCAGTCACAGATGCTATCGACAGTCCCAACGCTGGACTAAAGAGGAACGAGATACCAGCTAGGTAGCCGGCTGGTAACGCAAACAGAGCCGAGTCGTGACCCATCTTACGGCATAAATAGCACACTACAGCCTGGAAAAAAAAATGTTCTTATTTACTCAGTTATACAACTAAATTGAGAAAGATAACTTTTCCAACGGAATTCAGAAAATGTGGTGATTATATGCAGGCACATATGTACCTCTACATAAGGATATATTAAATAATTTGTTTTGTAAAATAGTAGCAATAGAACGCCGTCGCTCATGCGCATTGTGCAAAGGCTACCTTCTACAGGTCACTGTTTTTTTTTTTTTAATTAAACTTATCTATGTAGTTTACTAATCAAATATTGTACAAATTATTTTGCAGAGCCCTACAGGGTGACTACTATTAGACATAAGCTAGTATTAAGACTCAAATTATGTTATCTGTGACTCAAATATACATACACTAGCGGCCCGCCCCGGCTTCGCACGGGTATTAAACAAAAATTTCAGAAATTATACACACTAAAACGATGGGTTTCACAGTTTTCATACGGATCTTTACTTTTTTTAACAGCATTGGGGTTTTTGACATTGACTCGACATTCCAAAACTGACACTGGCCGTAGAGAAAAAGCAAGCACCGTGCGCTATACAACCTCTTTTTCTATTCTGACGCGCCATAATAGAAAAAGAGGTTGAATATACAGCCCACGGTTCAATTATTGAATTTTTCATGCGGATCCCTAACTTTTTTGAAAATATAATATAGCCTAATGTTCATCACGGAAAATTAGGGATTCTAATGGTGAAAGAATTTTTTAACTCGGTCCAGTAGTTTCGGAGCCTATTCAATTCAAACAAACAAACAAACAAACTAACATACAAACAATCAAATCTTTCCTCTTTATAATATTAGTATAGATGTGCAACATGTGAGCAATTTTAAAATAAATATGATGGCAGTTTTGTATCAACCCATAAGCTTATTATGGTATTGTTCTATGACTTCTATGAGGAAACAGCAGTTCTCTCATAAGCGGTTGTTGAAATAGTTCAAACAAATTTGTGTAAAAATAACTCTTTGTAACATACAAATACTAATTTGCATAATGATAAGTGCTTTCAATTAAATATTTAATACTGTCACCTCCGTTAATATGTAGCACTTATATCCCATTTCACATATTAATAGTTATAGGATGTGTTTCGTTTATCGTGAGAGCTATCAAAAAAGTCATGAAAACTGTTACAAAAAACCCGAAAACGCAATGTTTTTAAACTCTCTTTACATATCAGGCAATATAAAAACTCCTTAAATGAGTTTTAGATAACTTTCACGGTTTCAGACTCCCCCTTAGTATCCCTGGAAAAAAACTCAACCTGTATAAAGCTCCAAAGCTACAAAAATCTATACAGGTAAAGCTCCATATTTATAAAAATCGCGATCAGTCCGCCATAAGCATTAGTTTATCAGCATACAAAAATTAAGTAGATAAGTACCCGACAGCCCAAAATGTTAGCTAAAACTTAGTCGTACTCTGTAGATACCAATATAGCTTCCGAAGAACAGCGCCAGTTTGAAGTGTTTCCCTTTGATGGAGGAGATGGCTCTGATTGGAGACTTGAGCTTCGGGAGAATGACCCTGGCGAGGGATATACCAAGACCCACGCCGAAGTAGCTTGCATAGCCCTGAAAGAGAAATTGCAAGGATTACTCATGTGTGAAATGACCATGACAATACCATTAAAACAATAAAACTACCACTCAACTACAACTAGGCCTAAATTGGTTAGTAATATTCATTACTAAAAAGACTTAAAACTCGTCACTATGGTAGCATCATAAATTATGACACAAAAAGTGTCTTCATGGCAAGTTCATAGTAATACGCTAGTTGGGACATAATCAGGTAAACAAGATCAAAAATACTCATTCATTTAGAATTTTTTATTTCATACTAAATGAGTCAATGAACTTCGCTTCACCCATATTTTTTTCCTCTATTTTAAACCAGCTTGTTTTGCAAACGAAACACAAAAAAATATATCAATCAGTCGTTTTTTTGCGAAGCGAACGTAAATTTATAGATTTTTACACAAAAGATTTAATCGACGTCATTTTTAAAATTAATCTCCCATAAGAACTAGTATTTGCAACACTGCACAAAACAAAAACAAATATTTAAGCTTCCAATTCCCGCTATAACTCTAAATATATCTATCAAGAAGACGATGAACATGATAACAAATCTCTATTATCTATTGACTAAGTACTATTACACAGTGCTCGTCCATTTAGCCTAGTGCTCCATTTACAGCGATAAATGGAGTTAATTTTAGACTCGGGCAGACAATGCTTTGTACTGTATAATAAAACTACATAGGTAAAGCTGGTTGCTTCCTTTTTGTATCCAAGAGTATTCGGTATATTAAAGTATGGCCACAGAGAAATATAAATATTTTTACTGTATTAATTACATCAGTTATCTAGTACCCATAACACATGATCTGCCGAGCTTTTTTGTGTGGATTGTTAACAATTATTACTAATTGTTATTCATTATTGATTTATTGTTAATTATTGTTCCGTGAAATTGTTTTATTTAACTTATATCATTGGAACTGTTTTTTGTTTAAACCATATATTTTCGAAAGAAACTAAAATTAAAATAAAGCGAAAACAACTCTATCTGTTTTCTTTGCATGGCCGAACGGATATTAATGTAATTTGCAGAGAGGTAAACAAAATACTGGCAATTGATATAGGCTACTTTAAAAGGCGTGCAAAACTGTGGGCAGGTGTTAGTCTATCCTAAATTATAAAGAAAAATATTTCATTGTTTTTATATTTGGATTGAATAAGCTTGGAAACTTCTGGACCGATTAGACAAAATATTTAAACTTAACAATAACACCAAACAGGCTATAGAATATTTCAAAAAAGCTACGTATGAAAACTTCAAAAATGTAACCCAACGTGTATGGGTATGTTTAAATTAATTATTTTGAATTTTTTGTCGGGTATTTAACCCGTGCGAAGCAGGGGCGGTCCTTTATGTTTATGAATGATGAAATACCTGTTATTTTACTGACTTCGATTCGAAAAACAAACTACAACTCATTGTGTATAAACAGTCAAATTGTTCTAATATATCTGCTTAGTGTAAACATGCTATTTGATTGTTCTTTATTGGGGTACTCCACATTATGATTACCAACCAATTATTCGTGAACGTGGTACATACCACTACAAGTGGAACAACAAATAATACCACCATTGTACACAAGATTGCCGCAAGTGCTTATTTTTGACAATTTAAATATGAGTTAAGAAGTCGGTTTTTAGTTTTTTGAAACGAATCAAATTATTACCTTTGCAATATATCTCTCGCAACTTCCATCATGTGGACATACATTGTTGGAGCCGTCATCTTTTCTTCTTACTTTTTCCGGTGTGTACAACCTGTAAAATTGAAATACGTCAAAATAATAAACTCGTAGGTTTAAAAATCTGGTGATAATAAAGCGAAATTCTTGTTTACTCAAAGAACATCCAGTCGCCCCGTGACCAACCACACTGCTACGCGATGGAACCGTAGGGGAAAATAAAATAAAAATAATGGCAAAATTACATTTCAGTACCTACATTTCAAATTTACTTTAGGTAGACCTCAGACTCATCGTGATTACATTTTTCTATGGGATTTGGTAGAGCACCTCTGTCGGGCTAACAGGGAACTACGCAATACTTGACGTCACATTGACATCTCGGTACTATCATCAAACTGAACTCTAAACTCTGGTATGTTATGTTTAAAATAATATCAAGAAAGGATCTAAGTACATCATTTGATTCAGTTGCGTATTTTTCGAAACATAAACATCAGAAAACATTGCACAGCTTAGCAGTTACAGAGTTCAAGTCAACATCGTTTGTCTACATACCAAAACAGAGGTGTCTGCTGTTTTTTCTCTCGCTCCAACCTCATCAGGTAGAATAGGAGGGCGCTACCCAGCATGAACATGAGCGTTTGTTGAGTCTTCGTGACCGACAGGTAACCGGCTTGTTGTAGGTTACGTAGCCAGTATTCGATGAACTGGAATAATTGGAATAACACTGCATTATGACACGGAATAGTTATTTGTTAAGACTTGAGTGAGTTTCCAATGCCATGCAAATCTATGCATCATCATTTCAGACACATTATGTTCAGTGATGGACATAGCCAACGCATAATATATGCACGTAGAAGTAAATTTTGTTTTTGCTTTAGACGGTTGCTACCTTCATGCCATTTTTTGTCGTTTTTGCGTCATATGTTTTTGTTTTTATACACGCTCTCTAAAGGTATTAATTCTCAATCTCTCAAAATTTAAATTTGACGGAGGTGCAATGAACCCTCTTTGTATAGACTGTTCTACAAAGACGGGATCATTGCACAGTGAGGTTTAGGGTTTGGGCACCCAAGACTCAATTTAAAAGTACCTAAGACAATAAATTAAAAATAAGCTCACCAGATTACAGAAGAGATTGATGACCAGTCCTCTTCTACTAGGAGGCTCCAGATATATGTAGAGTCCAGTTATGGCGAATGGTAGCCACAGATATGTGTAGTAGTAGTATCTATCTCCAAGAATTTTCCTGAAATAAAAAATATATAAAAAATATATAAATAAATAATACCAGACAATCCACACAAGATCATCTAGCCCAAAGCTAAGCGGAGCTTGTGGCAATATCAGTGGTATGTATTGCCAAGAACTTTCCTGAAAGAAATGTATTTAAAAAAAATGACTAACAAAGTTGTTATGGGGTACTAATAATCTTTACTTATATATACTTATATTATAAACAGAATATATTTGATTAGTTGGTTGGATTGAAGAGGCTCCGAAATTGTTGGACCGATTAGAAAAGTTCTTTCAACATTAGAATCCTACAGTATTTCTGATGAATATAGGCATAGATAGAGATTATTTTCAATATTTTCAATAGTTCATACATTATAGGTACAATACAAGTTTTCAAATCCTAACTTTTTTGAACGTTTATGTGCGTAAGTGTAAAACTATATAAATATATTGTTGAATACCCTTTTGAAGCCGCGAATCGCTTATCAACAACAACATCAGCCTATATCAGCCCACTGCTGGACAAAGGCCTCCCCTAATGTGCACCAAAGGTGGCGTTATTTCATCTGGGGGCTATTGCCCAAAATCCCCACGCTGGGCATGCGGGTTGGGTATCGCAGTTTGGTAGAGTTTTTCTGCAGAGGTCGCTGCTGCCCACCCCCCGGTGTGTTTCCCTTAGTCGCCTCTTATGGATTCCACGGGAAGTGTGGGGAGTGGGAGTGGTGAAATTCTATGCCCCCACCAAACCGCTTATACGTATTATAAATTCGAAATTCTGTCTGTTACCTTTTCACGACTGAACAATATGTTAATGAAACAAAGTAGAAATATATTTTTTTTGTTATTTCTGTCTAGTTTACCATGATTTGATGGCCTTCATCTGTCCTTTTGTCCATAAAAGATGAATGAATGAAAGAAATAGTTTAAGGTGTCTCTCCGCAGTCATAATAAGTTTCACTGAGTATCCGTTTTAATGGTGTATCTATAAGTTCGCGTCACGTAAAAAATGCGTAAAAAGAACGCTGGCGTGAAGACGTATAAATCGCCTACTGCGCAGGTTCACGCCAGCGTTCTTTTTACATGACGCGAACTATGATTTTCATGATTTAAGCGTCATGTTAAAAAAAACAGTCGTAATGGAAAGTAAGGGAAACTGACTACAAAACCACAAGGTATTTTCAAGGTTTAGAGTCCTAAGTCATATTTTAGTATATTTTTTTTACATTACATCAATACTTTGGAGACTGCAAACTTGTAAAAAAACTAAGGGTTTTCGGTATTGATATCTTGTCTACGTACCTTACCTAATAGCACAGCTGACTGGAGGTGCCGATGTAGTGACCGTGAGACCAAGTAATGTTGATCTGATGTAGTACGAGCCCATTTTCAGCCATTCTTCCTTTTTGAGCATTTTCTTCCCGCGCATGGCGATTTGTGCCTGAAAAAAGCAACGCACATCTATAATAAGTTGGAAAGATGGCCGATGTCCTACAATCATAGGTCATAATATCTTTTGTAGTATACTGAGCTAAAAGTTTTTGGGCTCGAGAGAGTCAACTTTGGTGAAAGATTAATATTATTTTTTTATTTCTTTAAGAAAAGTTAAGCTTTTACAACAAATAGCTTTTAAAAATAGCATTTGCACGGCCATGACCATGGCCCCGACTTCGGGTCATATACCCAGAGACAACTTCCAGGTGTACTTAATACATTTTTGTTAGTGTAAAAATATCTTTCCCCATAATCAGGGCGCTAATTAATATTCGAATAAGTAATGAGGGCAAAAAACCATTGTTTTATTCTATACGTTAAACCATGGATTATTATGACCTTGGAGCAAGTATTATATGATTTAGTTATGAACGGCCTACGCAATATAATAGAGTAAGACTTAATATTAAAAATCATAAAAATTAATTACATAAAAAACATATAAATTTTTTGTAATATAATACTACGCGCTAAATATTGTTTATGATTCTAGCAGCGTTGCAAAACCTACCGATTTTTCGGTAGATTTACCGATATTGACACTCGTTTACCGAAATACCGATTTGGGACGAATGTCTACCGATTTTTTGATTTATTTGACGTTTGCAATTAAATATGATTTGTGGTAGTGGTAACACGGCTCTTTTATTACTCAATGCACTTTGAACGAATTGAGTGACCGCCAATGGGGATTCCCCGGCTGGTCTGTGTTACTCTGTGATAAAAATAGTATATAAAAATATATTGATTCTATTTGCAAAAGCTATTTTAAAGAAATTAATGAGTTTCAAGATGATACTGTGATTTTCTGGGCGGATGTGTCCCATATAAAAGGTGGTGACGTCACACCTTTGTTTGGAATGGTAACTTCGTTTATATATCACATTTTTTCTCTACCCCACTCATCAGCAAAGGTGAAAAGAATTTTTTCCGCAGTAAATATAATAAACACTAAAAACCGCAACCGCCTGTCAAAAGAAGAATTAGTAGGGCTTTTGCATACAAAAAGGTTTATTGGTGATGGTAATTGTTATGATTTCAACATTCCAAAAACAATGTTTAGTAAAATGTCCTCACAAAAATGGTATAGTAAATAAATATTTAAATGTAATGTGTATATTTTATATTTTTAAATACCTAATAAATATCTACCGAAAACTACCGATTTTTTTTTTTTGACAACTCTACCGAATTCAGCAAACTTGGTTTTGCAACACTGGATTCTAGCACCATAAACCCATAACTAAACAAAAATAAAAAAATAAAAATAATGGGCAAAGGGATTAGATTAGATCAGCATCAAAAGCATGCAGCGCTGATTTGAAATCTACTCCTCTCGGAAATGTTGTCCTAAGTTCCATCTTCTATACTTACAGCATAAATAAAGGCGTAGAACTTGGCACTGCCCACTACAGAGTCCAAGAAGAGTGGTATCACTGCTTGCACGCAACTCTCGTGCCAGGGGTGCATCATCCGGTGGCAATCCTGGTGAGCACATAATGTGTCGAACAGTGGCTTGCTTACCAGCACCATCGTCAGGAGTCTCTGCAAGAGAAGTTGCTGCGTCAGGAAAAATGCAACAGTAATTGTATAGCTATAAGGATAGGAAATATGTATACGTATAGCTATAAGGATAGAAAATCTAGTGTACAGCGTCTCTACTAGCTTCGGCTTGAAGCAGCATAATGCTGAGACAGTGTTCTTTTTGGACCCCACTAAGCTTGTTTGTTTCGTTTTTTTGTGTAGTTTTTACAACAACAACAACAACAACATCAGCCTATAATAGTCCACTGCTGGACATAGGCCTCCCCTAATGAGAGCCATAGATGGCATCAAGATCATTTGGGGTTATTTCCCATAATCCCCACGCTGGGCATGCGGGTTGGGGATCGCAGTTCGGTGGAATTGTTCTGCAGAGGACACTGCTGCCCGCCCCCCGCTGTGTCTGCCTTAGTCGCCTCTTACGACACCCACAGGAAGAGTGGGGGTGGTGAAATTCTATGCCAATATAAATATATAAATTTAAAATACATTCTGTCTACTGGGTTTATAATAAATTTATTTTCTTCTCTATACGTTTAAGGTAGATTTCATAGGACTTGGCATATTTTGAAATTTTTTTGAAGAAAACGTTTAGAGAGGAAATATTTTTACGTACAATAGATTTTTTTCATCCGTAGCATTGACGGAGCTGTAATGAAGCAAAATGTACTGTTTTTGTACTTATAATTAAGAACGGTTTCATGTTTCCTCGTAGAGAAGGTTAAGATCAAGGTGAAGATTAATTACAGGCAGTTATTATAACCATAATAACCATTATGACTATTTTTGTATCTTGCGTACATATGCGAGTGGAATTCATAAATAGATTTTTTTTAATTTTGTTTTATACACTGAACACTTTGCTTTTGTATCAGTTTAATGTGTAAGTACCTAATTCCTCGATCTCATAGGCTCCAGCATAAACGGGTGCAGGTTTTTTTTTATTATTATACCGCTATTGTATTTCTTATTAAATTATGTAACGGGGTTCTTATAGCTTAGTAAGAAATAAAAGTTTTTGATTATTTTGATTTAAATTGATCATGGATGATTTTTTTTTTGAATATTTTTAAATAAAACGCCAGGGCTACAACTCATAAATGCATTTATTCATTTGTTATAGGTATACAAAACAGAGAGCAGTATCAGAAGGTATAACCATAAGGGCTTGACTATAAAGTTAAGGGCACTTTGATCTGTCAGTACTCTTACTTACAGAAGAATATTTCAACTTTATTTTCTGAGAAATAAAACCAAACTGAGTAAGCATCAATCCAATATAAATTTAAATATATTTTATGTTAAATCCATGCTTTAAAATTAGGTTGGTAAACGAAATTTAATATAAAACAGTAAAGAATTCATACAATTTGCTTAGACTCGGCTTATCTCGGAATTATATTCAAACGTTTCAAAAAAACCAGACATCGCTACTGAGGGATTTTGTGGTTCATTTCAAATCCTAAGTATCACTTTTACATTGCCACTAAGATTTACATTCCAGAATATAAGTATTTTAGATAGAAATGTAACACAAAATAACTACCTCACTTTTAACAAAAAATATGAGACCATCTAATTTTCTTTCATCACATTATTAAATCGTATACTGTAATGTCATAGCAAAATAGTATGGTACATACTTCAATGGAAAAATATCTAATTTGGGCAGAAAATAATGAAATTCTGATCAAAACGTTGGATCAAAAGCTTAGTAGTAGGTACGATTTTTAGTATCAACGTTCGTAAGTAAAATCTAATGGAATGAATGGTTTCAACTCTTGATTCAATAAATGACCTAAATCAATAACATTTTATAGCATGGTATCAAACTACGATGCTTAAAAATTTTGCTACTAAAGCGGTGGCTGTAACCATAAATTTAACAAGCACCGGAAACTTCGGCTCCTTTAAAATCCAGCGATCAAACTCGGCATTTTTGAAACCATTTTACCATACTGTATGTTAATTTAATACCCAAAAACGAGTTTCAGTTCCATTTTTTTAATACCAATCTAAAATCGAGAAACAAAATTCATAAGCCCGTCCCCTAAGATCTGAATCTTGTGATGTAAAAATACAACGCATAAATTAGTCAATGCGATATTTAACGCATATTCTGCGTTGAATCTAGAAATTTGGTTTACAGTTGCATCTATGAAATATTTTGTTGTTCCGTGATCATGGCGCATGAAACTGTGCCGCAAAATTGGAAAATTCAAAACTGAAATCATGGTAAATATCCCGTTATAAATGACTTTTGTGTCTATGTTTGTTTAATTTTTTTGAACTATGATAGTCTCAAAAGTTTTATTATGAAATATTTGTAGTTTATATAAAAAAAATACTGTCGTTTATGTCAACCAGGTACCAGTTTCCCTAATACATATTTTCAATACGTATGCGTCCCCCCCAAACCGTGGCGTAAGTAAATTTTTCATTAAAATTATGGAAAATCGACCACAGTGTAATCTAGCCCAAGATAAGCAGAGATTAGAGATAGGTACATGTTTACTGATAATTTTAACACAATACCTAGACATACATATATTTTAATAATATATTATAGAAATCGGCCAGAACATCTCAAACCCTAAGCAACCACCAACCTGACCAATCTGCAAATCATTAATACAAACATTTGTACAGGTGGACAAAAAAAATTAAGTGTAGAGAAAGATCAATAATAATTTATTTCTTATTTTATAACAATTGACTTTTTGAAATTTGACTTGTCTAAGTGCTTATTTTGTAACCTTAAATAAATAAAATTATTTAAATCTGAAATATGTAACTATTTCCACCTCCATCTAGGCCGTCTTTAAAAGCCATTGCGATGACGCCATTGCCATTGATAAAAGTCATTGCAACAACGCATGAGTCTGCATTTTTTTGACTGATACGCGTCGCAATACTCTTTTAAATCGCTAAGCAATGTGTGTACTGCCCTTTAGCCAGAGTTTAACCTCTAGACCAAAGCGGTCAACACAAGATTATCTTGATACAGACACATAAAGTACAAGAAAAAGCTTTTTCTGCGAATAAATACGAGAAAGTGTCAGGTGTCCAGAATTTTATAGGTGATGTTTGATATTTTATTTATAAATGTTAATTACTGCGACCAAATCTTAGTTACGAGTATGTTAAAAAAATGGAAAATTGTTTTGGGGGATAAAAATGGATACTTAATGAATTCTACCCCTCGCCGCCGCGTCTAAGGGAGTTCGGTTTACTTTTCAAATGCAAGGTGCTTGAGTAGCTACGGACGGCCGGCGTTAGCCCAGGGGGCAAATAGCATGGTATGATGCCGGTGATTTATTTCAGCCTATATATATCGGTCGTATATAGCGGTCCTAGACCGTGTACTATAACCTAGAACATGACACCTTGATAAAAAGTACCCTAAGTCCTTTCTCTGGGCCTAGACAACTTCTGTGTATTTCATCAAAATTAGTTCAGTAGTTTAAGCGTGAAAGACGCACAGACGGACAGAAGGACAGAGCTACTTTCGCATTTATAATATTAGAAAGGAATTATCGAAATCGGTTCATAAGTTTTGGCGTGAACATCGACATTATGTACTCGATGGGCGTGAAATACGGATAGACAGACAAACATGCAGACAGAGTTACTTTTGCATTTTTATCCTCTCAGCTCCTTTTATTAACGATTTATTTATGGTGTTTGATGTTTTGTTTGTTTGATCATATGATATGATATTTTTTGTTTTGTCACAGGAAATAATGAGTAAAAATGTCAAAACATATTTTGCATTGTCTTACTCGCACAATAATATACATGAAATTAACCTTGACGTCACACAGTAGCACGTGTGCACAACACAGTAGCGCATGATGTGACGCGACGACGTGACTTTGTATCGAGAAATGGTGTGATGAACTGCTTAGGCTTAGAATAACTAAACTTACTCTAAGTGCTTAGGGCTGCGGCCGGGGTTTGACGCTCTGGATTCATTATAGAACTTATTATAGAATAATAATACTTTTTTTTATATAGGTATAATTATTCCATAATATATTTTATTATACCTACATCTACATGATATAATTCCCCCATTTATTACAGAACTAGCGCCCCGGCTTCGCACGGGTGTTTAACAATTTTTTTTTCATTCGGATCCCTAACTTTTTAATATCCTATAGCCTATGTTCATCAGGGAAAATTAAGCATTGTAAAAGTAGGTACCCACAAGAATTTTTCAAAACTTACAGCTTAACACAAACAAAGATATAAAATATAAGAAAGGACGGCCAATTAAAAGTTTTCACAAATATTATATAAGAACAATTGTAAAGAACAAGTATTGGAAAAACAAACAAAGTAAGTAAGTGTAATGTAGGCTTAGAAATAAAGAAATGACTACACAGATGCGCTTAAAGTTACTGGGAGAAGTATTAAGTAAGTCAACTTCTTTTGCTATTGCATTGAAGTATGCTCGCATGGTTCGGTTTGTGCTACAAATTATGCGCTTTTGCACACGCGACCGTCAAAGCAAAAATTTCGGTCCGCACTGCGAAATTGCTCTCCTGTTGTATTTATAGTTCATTTTTTATTCGTAACAATTATTGTCATTTGAGGAAAAAAATAATAATACGTAAAGTACAATCTTTCAATCAAAATGTACACAATCTCGGAACAGACAATAACATCAGCTCAGCAGAATATGTATTTAAATATATTTTTCTGTTACGCTAGTAATAATCATTTCTCATTCTTCCGTGGAGAGTAAAGTTTTGGATGGTTTTTAAACTTACTATGAGCCAACTTGATACGATTTAAACTACCAAATCAGTAATTGAAATGTGAAAATCGACAAGGATTGTTTTTTGATGCTTAAGTTTTTTATTTTGTCCAAGAGTCCTGTAAAATCTGAAGGAAATAGAGTACTTTGACTTTGACAATGTATGTTCGCTTCGCCTTCTATTATTTGACCTTGACGATTTCTTTGAGTTATTTCTACATATTTCAAGAATTATCGAATTAGCTACAAGATGGGTATTTTGAAGTATTTAGGTTTTATTTTTACTAGTGTAAAACAAGGCAAATCTGGAGTTTTTCGTAAAATTTAGTAATTTTTTTACGGTTTTCTTCGCAGTGCTTCTCTAACCCAAATTACATAGAGATTAGCGCGAGCCGACGTAAATCTCTATACCAACACGATTTGATCCCTAATGCCTTGACATAAGGCCGCTTTTACCTAATCCCTTATTAGTATACATCAAACAGACGTAGGCTGATGACGCATGAATTAGGTATCATGTACAGTCAGCGTAACAGACAAGTTGTTTGCAATTTGCTGCAAGAGTAACTTAAGAGCCTGACTCTTACAAGTGTACAAGCATGACTTATGAATTAGGTATCATGTACAGTCACCGTAACAAAAACGTTGTTCGCAATTGGGTGCATTAGTAACTTGAAGGGGCTCACCGTTACAAGTGTGTGTGACTTGCATATACAAGTCACACACAATAGACAAGTCTCCTTTAAAACTAAAATGAAACTGACCTTCGACACGTTGCGTTGGTTCCGTTCAAGGTCACACAGTGAGTGCTGCCCTTTCAACCCAAGATTTTTCTACCCAATAGGTATTTTGATCCGATCGAACCAAAACATTTGATTTGAGTTCCCCTTTGTACCCACACGTCATCATCATCATCATCAGCCTACAATAGTCCACTGCTGGACCTCTAGGCCTCCCAAAATTAGCGCCATAGATGGCATTTTTCATCATTTGGGGGTTATTGCCCATAATCCCCACGCTGGGCATGCGGGTTGGGGATTGCAGTACCGTGGAGTTGTTTTGCAGAGGGCGCTGCTGCCCACCCCCTGGTGTGTTTCCCTTAGTCGCCTCTTACGACACCCACGGGAAGAGTTGGGGTGGTGCAATTCTATGCCGGCACCACACGGACTTATTCCAAATTTCTATTGTTTAAATTCAAAAATGAGATCCTTGATTAAAAATAAATCTATACCAATATTATAAAAGTTTTCGTACGGATCCCTGACTTTTTTGAAAATATTCTAGAGCCAAACAAGAATAATGTAGAATCCTAATAGTAAAATTTTTTTTTAAGTCGGTCCACTAGTTTCATAGTCCATTCAATTAAAACAAACAATCAAATCTTTCCTCGTTATAATATTGGTATTGTTAATATTAATAAAGGTACCTACGTATTTTGATTATTTCCATAATTTCCTCTGATATAAAACGCAAGCGTGGCAGCTGCAAAATATTTTTTTCCTTTTACATACTCCACACCAAATCATAATCCTCTGATATTAGTCATGCCCAAAAACATTATTATGAACAACATTGTATTGTAAGAAATACAATACCTTCGCATTTACGAGAAAATTAACCAACTTATGCTTCATTTGACCTACTCGTTTTTGGCGAACAAAGGGCTGTTTCAAGGCCCTTCTATAAATACTAAGAAAGTCCAAGTTTACAAATAGTATGTAATTATGTTGTTTCATTTATGTTACTGACTGTAAAGCGTTATCTAAATCCTTCCGTTATCAAATAATCTGTTTAAATTAGAACGTATAATCACAATCAGTTATCTCTACGTATTAGTTTCCAAAACCTTGTTAGCAACGATTATTTCAATTATCTAGATAACGGATAGTATTTTCTTTGAGATAGCTATTGTTTTTGTCGAATTCCAGTGAATTATGATAATACCAAAGAATATTAACATTAAGCGTTGCAAACCCTTTATGAAGCGTCTTTTAAAAACCATCTGGGAACCATCTGGGCTCATCAACGTCAGAATGTAATCGAACGTTTCTACAAATAATGGAATTAACGAAAACATTATATTATGTGAAGCCATGATAAAACCAAATTCGGTTTTGTAATTTGGAAGCGAGAAATACTGTGGCATATGATATGTAGCCCAGTCTCTAACTTACGCAAATGCTCCAAAAACAAAATGATTCACTTTGTTTTTGGAGCTATTTTAAGATAATTAAAAACAGTTTAGGGTTTATGGCAACTAACTTTCCCGCTAGTTACATTCCTTTTCTTCCTAAATATAACAGAGAAAAAAACCCCTTAAATTAGTGGAAAAATTATGTTGTTCGATAAGACTGGGAAGAGAAGCGTTCTTAAAATAATAACATCACAAGAAAATAACAACAAACTAAGACAACTTCGTCTTAAGATAAAGCAGATATTTACAATTTTATCTTAATTACGTCAATAAATTTATATATAACTAGCAGCCCGCCCCGGCTTCGCACGGGTATTTTAAAGAATTTTAAGTTCTTACCTGTATACGTTAGATAAGGTAGTTTATTATTGAAGTTTTCATAGGGATCACTAACTTTAAAAATATTCTATAGCCTATGATTATCATTCTAATGATGATTTTTTTACCAAAAAGGTCTAGTAGTTTCGGAACCTATTCAATTCAGAGCACAAACAAACAATAAAACCTTTCCTTTTTAAAATTGTACCTTTACCTCCTTTACTTATAAATAGAAAAACAGGGAGAACTTTATTTTTTGGCATTGACTTTTCTCTCGCACCGCTATATCGCCTACATTGATCGTTTTTCTGAGCCTACATCGCATGGTTCCAATCTTGAAGTTTTTATATTTTTTGACATTGAGTTTCCGCTCGCACCTCAGCTCCACCTCAGTAACGAATTGTTATGTCTATGACAATCCATAACTGACACTGGCGGAGTCGTCGTAGCAAAAGTGGTGCCATAAAAAAAGAAGTTGAAGTTGAGTCTAGTATAGCAAAAGCGATCAGCGCAAAAAAAGAAAAAAAAGAAGTTGATGTATATCGCTATGGTTTTAATAATGAAGTTTTTATACGGATCTCTAACTTTTTTGAAAATACTTTATAGCCTATGTTCATCACGGAAATTTTAGGATTCTTATGGTGGAAGAATTTTTCAAATTGGTCCAGTAGTTTCGGAGCCTATTCAATTCAAACAAACAAACATACAAACAAACAAATAATCAAATCTTTCCTCTTTATAATATTAGTATAGATACATATGACGTGGAATATCAGAGGGGAGTAAATCATAAAGATATTGAAGATTAGGTCAGTTAATAAGTATGTGATCCACAATTCCTTCAGAAGTGAGCGTTTTGGAGTAGTGTCATTTCTAGCCTTCTTTATTCTGGCTCTGATTCAGATTCGATAACTTTATTTCTTTAGACTTACAAATGATGATGATGATGATCTTTTTTTTTTCTTTTGTCTACTGTTTAAGAAGTGAAAAAGAAACCACTGATATATTCTTTATAAGTATGAGTACTGTGTTTGTTTTGCCTATCTAAATCTAAGTTTAATGTGATTTAGATACAATGTCAATAATAAAATTATAATAAATATCTTATAGGTATCTCTACCAAAACCTAAGTACAATATTCAATTTCTTAGCTATTGTCGGTGTGGTCTTGGTTCGGTACAGTCCTAGGTACTAATGTCAGTATCATGTGCATATTTTATGAACGAATACGATTAAAGTTTACGAAGGTTGAGTTCAAATCGTGCATAATAGATAGAGGATAATTTAATTTTATCGAGATTGATACTTAGATTGATTTCATTATGAAGAAAAACAAAAAGGAGGCCTTTGCCCTTATAGCAGTTGACTTACAGCTTTGACGACTACTGTGGCGCGGTGGGCGAAGGTCCGCCTGCGACGCAGGAGGTTGCGGGTTCGATTCCCGCCTCGGGACAAATATTTGTACGATCTGCAGATATTTGTTCAGGGGTTCTGGTTGTTTTCTATGTATAATAAAAAAAATATCTATCTATTTAATTATTAATATTGTATTATGTATATCAGTCATCTAGTACCCATAACACAAGCTCTGCTTAGCTTGGGGCTAGATGATGCTGTGTGGATTGTCCAGCATTATTTATTATTATTATTTTATTTATTTACGTTTGACACGACATCGTTCGTTACGGTGCAGGTGCTCAGTTGCGTTACATAGTTTTTTTTTATGGTAACATAGGTTTTTTTGGAAATCGCCACAGTTTTTGCGTTAGTTTCAACCGAAAATTATCTTAGAACAAAATAAAAAAAATACCGATGTGTAGGTATTTTAAGAATAAGTTCAGAAATTATGTTAACTTTTCAATAATATGCACGTATTAATTTTATGAATCTGAAAATGTTAACGTTAATGCAAAATCTTTTAATCGGTAGATACCGTAAATATTTTTCACGGTAAATACTTACTCAAATGAATAAAAAAAACAAATGTGGAATATCCTCCTCTTAGTCGTTATAAAGTCAACTTACATTCCGTTCAGTCAATTCTTCGAACACATAAATATCACGTATTGCAACACGAGCTAATTGCTATTTTATAATCACTAGCACAGAACGCATAATACAAAGTCCACGACTGACCTGCGCAAGAGACACGCGAACATTGGCTGTATCGATCGCTATGTAATGTAATGTAATGATGCAGTCGACCGGAGTTGGCAAAGAGTATTGAATACAAACAGATGCTCTACACATTCAATTAAAGCACCTACATTAAACTATAGCGAGGTATATTTTTTTTTCATGTACGGTAGGTAAGCTCTGTTTTCTTTATGTAGGTATATTTTTTTTAATAACTAAGTATCTTGAGTGCACCTTCATTAAATATTTCGAGATATATTTTGTGAGGTAAGGAATATAGGGGCTTTGTATTTTCTTTTTGTAATATATATTTTTTTAATAATATGTTTAGAGGTTTTTACACCACAAACATTGTTGTTACACAATTATGTTAATTTCGTTTACCTAAAAATATTGCGAGTATCTTTTAAAATATTTTAAGCGACTAAGGGAAACACACCGGGGGGCGGGCAGCAGCGCCTTCTGCAGAACAACTATACCGAACTGCGATCCCCAACCCGCATGCCCAGCGTGGGGATTATGGGAATAACCCCCACATAATGATGCCATCTATGGCGCTCATTAGGGGAGGCCTATGTCCAGCAGTGGAATATTATAGGCTGGTGATGATGATGATGAATCATAACACATAGAGTTGTTGTTATCATTATGTTAGTATATTTGCAAGGAATGGATCTTTTTTTAAATATTTTTAGACACTAGCTGCGACGTGCAATGTTGCTTGTGGTGAAAAAGTTTGATCTTCCCACGGGAACACAAAGTAAAAAATAGTACACGTGTTAATACAGGCTATTAATTTCGCTGCTTTGAAATGAGTTTAATCAAAATCCGTTCAGCTAGCGGTAGTTCGCTTAACCTTATAAATTCTTTTAAAGCAAATGGTTAAATAATGTTAATGTTGTACTAGCATTAACAAGTAATTGTTTTAATCACATAAGATTTAGAATGTTAAAGTAATTTCTTGTAACTCTATTGAATGTTACTGTGTGTGTATAAAATTAAAATGATTGATAATTAAGTCATCTCGTGACCACGACAGAGTGCAAACCTGTTGAAACGTCGAGAAAAAAAACGCGATAAATACCCGTTAAAATTGTACTAATCATTTATTAATGATAAAATTGGCCTAATCTTCAAAAAGATTACGTGAGAAGTACCTAAGAACTGATCAAGATTATTTTATAGCTTTTTTGCAATTATTATTAAGTCCTCAACAGACATAGAGACAGATGTCATAGAGATGTTTTATGTAGTCGAAATTCCCATATGACATAATCACTTTAATCAAAAAATTCAGTAAAAATATATTATAAGTAGAAAATGTTACAAGACATATTGGACGCAAGAAGGGTAACAATTTAAATCAGCTGTTTAGTCTGAAAGGTAACAAACAGACAGACATACAAAACTTCTCGCATTTCAGATTAAGATCCATAAATGTGACTTCAAAAGGCTTACAAAATACCTAGCTCATGGAAGCATGTTAACTTTGCCAAAATAATTTAAAATTTAAGTAAGTAAAAAAACGTATTTAAACAAATATATACTTGGCGACCTCACTGACACTGTGGAAGAAGGTCGGCGAGTGTCGCACGTATTATTATATAATACATAATGATTTGTTTCTAGAATTCTTAATATTTTATAAAAACAAACAAATTTATGAATGAAAACTTAAGCAAGCAATTTGATCACTAAAAACAAAAATACATACTTGACTGAACTTAATAAATAAATATCCATCTTCTTACAATATTTCTTTGGTATTGTAACCCCTTTGCTTACAATAAATATCTAGGATTCTGGAATCGAGTTATAATTATCACTTATCAGAGTTATCAGTATCAATTGTCAGAATAACATGGAATAACATAAGCTCTACTTTACGGGTAGATGATGCTGAGTGGATTGTCCAGCTTTATTAATTAATTTATTGAATACTCAAATAATGGGATTGATAACGACGCTTCGAAAATGGACTAAGCTGACGTAATTCTCAATCACCTCTTAACTAAGCATGTTATACTACCAAGACTATCACGGAAGGAAACAACCCACCCTTACGGAGTAAAATAACCAATTTCACCCAAATTTACTGTTCACAAAACGTCCGTTATTTATTTAGAAGGCCCAGTAAACCTAAACGGCGGCGCAACCGAACGCGACCCTTCTCAAACAGTATTCGCGTAATAAATTATAGCTGTTAAATTTTTAGTAGCAAGTTAATATTGGAACAAATTGCTGTGGATTTTGAACGATCAGAAATGTGGGTCTGGAAGCTCTGTGTCCACTTTATCGGAATCGCAACGTACGCAACGCATGCGGCGTCGGTATTTTTTTATGTTTAGAAAGAAAGAGAGAAGGAAATAGTTTATTAGACAAAACCTACAAAAGACACATAGAAAGTAAGTACTTTTGGAAAATAAAACAATACAATAAGGCAAACACAGAGAGGCTACTTAAGTACGAACTATGAACTAGATAGGTACAATAAAAACACAATTAAACAGTGGGTACTAAGCAGCTCATCTGTAGCCAGTAAGACAAATGGTATGGACGTAGGCAATGTCTAACAGGTCTTGGCTCAGCGTAATGCCCTAACACAAATAGTTACTATACTAACATAGTATATAGGTAGGTTTACTAACTATTAATGAAGAAAAACTGAAATAAATGATTTAGATTTGATTTGAAATATTATCTCTTCAGCGCCCCTGCAGACTGACAATTTCGTCCGGAACTTGTAGGTAGCCTATTTCACTCTAATGTCGTAAAGATTCTGCAATAACTAATGAAATGCCTTAGAGTATTGTTGTCACTGACTATACATTAGTTAAATCTCATGTACCCATTGGGAACTCTTGTATGGATATTTAAAATTTAAGAAATATTCATGAACCTCTTGGGAAATACGAAAAAATAGAATCATGGACCTGAGAATAAGCCTTACAGTATGGTATTGGTATCGGCAGATATGCCGAGGCAGTGCATGTTGTATCAATAAAATAAAATAAATAGGTTTTATTCCAGGCAAGTCTATAAATTTACAATAGTATACAATCACACATATTAAAAACCACACGAATATCAAATAGAAGAAAAGATGAAGGAAGATAGAATGGTAAGGAAACCAGCTGGACCGAAGATAAAGAAAGTTGAAAAAATTTATAACAAAATTATATGGCCTCTGTATGTATCAATTCCAAAGCATGAT
This sequence comes from Eupithecia pulchellata, assembly GCA_963931895.1. Taxonomy (NCBI): domain Eukaryota; kingdom Metazoa; phylum Arthropoda; class Insecta; order Lepidoptera; family Geometridae; genus Eupithecia; species Eupithecia pulchellata. The sequence continues at coordinate 13,166,764 of OZ007523.1, forward strand.
ACATTAGACCTGCAAATTTTACCCATCGTTTAAACACAGTCTGAACTCTGAATACTCAATCGCAGTTTTCTGACAGTGTTCAATTTAAATTTGTCAAAATAAATTCACTTCAACTTAAATCTTAGATGCGTTTGAGTACTTGGGCCTAACAGTTTTCGTAATTAAACCATTCTAATTTTAAAATGTATGACTGTCCTTTGTCGTGATTTATCTATTATAGGTTCTTACTGTTTATTTATTTACGAACTTTGTTTACTATTTTTATCTATGGACTAATTAGTTCTGCCTATACAGTTATTGGATTCAGAATTTAAATTCTAACTTCTTTGAAATTCGAACTTTAGCTATCACTGATCATGTTATTAAAACTTGTGCGTAAATTCAAATAGTCAAGGTTTACCGTTTAAGAACTTTATCGAGATCTGTTGATACTTTAAACTTTAAAGATCGAATTTCAGACAGATTCCAAATTTAAATTTATTTTGCCCTTCCTACCCATCGTACACCTCCCGAGAGCACCTGATTGAAACATGGGCAGTATATTTTAACTACGGTCCACCTTCTAATTTTTTGAATTTCTAAACTTGCATTTCGAAACTTCAAAAAGTGATTATCAATTTAATAGCTAAAAATAATTCGTAAAAAACATAAACTACCGGTCCACCCCGCTTGGTATAACATATTTTATCTTTAAAGTATTAAAATTAACCTGATTTGGTTTATCTTTGTTTATCTAACATTTTTGTTATTTTAGTGCGGAAGCCCTCGCACTTGAGTTAATCTCAAGGAAATTAAATAAATATTATCAACATATTTTCTTTCGAGTTTTTACAGTTAATGTTGTGGCTAACCGATAAAACCTTCAAATGTAATAATGCTTCATAGAAGGCTCAAGTAAGTAGGTATTATATATAAACAAAAATATAGTAACAAAAAAAAAAAAACAATTTCAGTAGTTACCATGTTTGTCGTTTACGGCATGCACCGTCGCGAATGTTATCGGAACGGTAAAATTATTAAAATCAGTTTACAATACAACATATTTTTCTTTTTATTTTTTCTTAATGTTGGTAAAGCGTTTGGCAACCATCTCACTTCATTAAGTGAGGATGTGGCCTGATTAATATGAAAGCTTTCCCAGAAGTAACTTAAAAACTTTATTTGTAAAACTGCTGTTGGCCATCTCAATTTGGTCACTTCGGCTTGGTAAGAACGTACGAAAACTCATAGATAGATAATCTATTTAACAGCGACGACCTCTGTGGCGGGGTTGGCTTACCTGCGACGCAGAAGGTAATGGGTTCGATTCCCGCCTGGGGAACTTTTTGGTACGATCTCTAAAACAGTATAAAAACAAACAGTAACTAATCTAATGTGGCACAATTGGCGGCCTTATCGATAGCGAGGGCTAAGCGATCTCTTCCAGGCAACCTTTAGATGGATAGGATAAGATAGTAAAAAAGTGACGGTGGCGTAGCATGTACGAAGCTTGTTATGACATCATAATTATAATGAATATCAACAAAATCATAAATTTTTTTCAAAAAAAAATCTTTTATATGTTGGTCAAAGAAAACCTGCCGCCTATAAACATACATAGACTACTCAAGAATATAATTGCCTGAATGGTAATGAATATTTTTAAGCTCACGCGATTGAACACCTAATTATTAGTACTATTTTAACGGGTATTTATCGCGTTTCTTTAATATATATTTTTTTAGTTCTCACGACAGAGTACGGACCTGTTTAAACGTCGAGAAAAAAAAATGAAATAAACGCGATAAATACCCGTTAAAATCCCCAGTACCAACTAATGATTATGCCTGAATGGTACATAGTTCCGGTAATCTTATGCAGTTAAATCCTTAGATGATAGTAAAACTTACCTGAACCCGTTTTATACGAGTATTCTATCCAACAGACCACTATTCACCACAGAAAACGGCACAACACTAAACGAACGCCTTATCAACCGATACTTTGTCCTATTGATAAAACAAGTCCAGTGCGTCAGGTTGAATAACACAAGGGATAGATAAACTCTTTATTCTAGGATATAAATAAGTTATTAAAAACGGTATGAATCTAACGTGTTTTCTATAAAAAGACGTATTTTGTCTTAAAACAAACAGGCAGAACTAAGTCATAACCACAGAACTAATATCCTAAGCCACAGCTGTATAATAATGACTTGACTTGCCTTGACTTCTTTGACATATGATAATCTCAATGATAATCTCATGATAATGCACATTTGCTATTGTCATATCTGATAATGACAATTGCTTGGTTTCATTCATCGTTTTTCTGAGGTTTCATTTCAAAGTCCGAAAGCAGTTTTTATTCCAAGGAGTTATTATTCAAATCTTCTAGTTTACTAAATCCAAGGAGGTTACAAAAGATTTGAACTTCGATTGACACCTAACCATGGAAGGTCATTGATCTAAGCGATAGGTAATGTTGTAAGTAATTATTATGAAATTCATTACATTTATTACCATGATTATAATGAACAAGTTGTTTTTCTTTATTTACTACCAAGAAAAAATGCAAGTGGTTATGTAAATTCAAAGAAATAAACGTAAGGATGGTACTTTATGGTCAATATATTTATGAAAACTTGGTGTACACTCATAAAATTATCCATCAACTCCTTAATATAACAATAAACTCGCTGTGCCAACTACTAGGCACAAGATTATTTAGGTATCCTTTAAAGGGCACTGGTATACGCTTCAACCAGAAAACTCCAATAGTGTTGCAAAATCAGTAAAAAACGGTTTCTCAAAAATATTCTTTGCAAAAATAGTTACTTCTATATATCTTATTAAGTTAATTATTATATTATATAATATCAGATTATCTATTGAAGGATAAAAAGGATTAGGACGAGTTTTGTTCCAACTTCAAAACTCTCTAACAAGACAAGGGTTTCTTGTTCGCTTCTTTACTTTACCTTAAAAAGATTGAAGTGTATAGAGAAACAAAGTGATCACTTTATTTCCCAGTAGGTTATTTATAACGTGATTTGTAATTTATGACGTGTCCAAAAGTCCTGTAAGGTCTAAGGGAAATAAAGCACATTGATTTTAATGTTTCTTTTTTATTATGCTACGATTTAGATTTCCTGTATACAAAAACTATTGATTAAAAAAAACTGAATATGAATAATAAAATAATATAAAAGACAATCCATACAGCAGAATCTAGCCCCAAGCTAGGTAGAGCTTGTGTATTATACCTACTAAATGAATGATATCATTTATACAATGTATAACTTTGTATTATAGATACTTTTTATTATACTTAGAAAATGACCAGAACCTGATAAATAATATAATGGTTAGAGTAACTGGAAAATTATTCTATTTCTGGAAACGATTTTTGTTGATATTTTATCGTTTCTGACCATTAAGAATTTACTAAATGATCGATAACAATCTCATCACCGTCATTTAGAGGTCATCACTGTAACTGATCATTTTATAGTTGATGATTGATGTTGATTGGAAATGTTTATTGTTCAAAAATGGCCTTATATTTACTGACAGGAAGGAAAGTGAACTACATACATATAATTTATTTCCTGTTTACCTAAGCACATAATTGACGTAGATTTATCAATTACTAGGGGTCTGCCCCGGCTTTGCACGAGAATTTAGCAAAAATTATAATACGTTGGGTTAAATAATTGAAATTCTCATACGGAACGCTACTTTATTGAAAACATTCTTTACACTATATAACATACTACCTTCATCAGGGATAAACTAGGATTCTTATGGTGAATGAATTTTCGAATCGGTAGTTGTTTCGGAACCTATTCAATACAAACAAACAAACAATCAAATCTTTACTCATATAAGTATAGATATGGTATAGATAAAGATGTATACAAATGTAGTTTTTTTTATATAACTGATAGACTTCCTTTTGACCACGATCTCACGTGATGGAAAGTAAAGATGTGGCGGTGGATCACGCAGGTCTACGAGTAGAAGATACCTATTCACTCTAGTTATAAAAACTTTTAAATTTTTATAAATGGTCGATCTACGTTGTAAAGGAGAATGAAGGGTCCTTGACACTTCATTCCTTCTCTGGACTTGTTATGGATCCGTATCTTGAAATCATTATTGCAGCTTTACAAGCTTTTTCAAACAGACAGCAATGTTTGTGACAGTTGCTATTCTAATATTAATATACTATAATATTCCCGTTCAAAATTATTTTGATCCGTAAAAACGAAAAAAGTTATTTGTACCAATGCTGTTCATTTAATTTATTTTGTTTATTTAATTCAATGTTGAACATAATATTATACCTATGTGCACATGTTTTTCATGGTATTAGGGTACCTACTAATATGTACCTTGCAGTCGTGGTCTCGGCGTAAGAATTGACACCTTCAACTCAACCGTAAATATCGTAAGAGCCGACTAACCGCCGGTTCACACATGTCTCCGTTTTACTGTTCCGTTTTATCGTGTACGTAGTTTTTTCGTCGATGGCGTATGTGGTTGTATGAGCGACTTCACACATGGCACAGTATTCTGTATACAGATCGACGAACAAATGCGAACAAAATACGTACACGATAAAACGGAACAGTAAAACGGAGACATGTGTGAACGGGCCGTAAGATGACCTACCACAGAAATGTCGCTTCGCTGTGTGTTTTACTTTTCTGGGATTAAACGTTTATTCAAACTTAATAAAGCTCACAGTTTACACCAAAATGCTAACTTATCTAGGATTAAAAAAAAATAATAACATCTTAGTTTATTGCTTTAAAGTGTGACTTGGTCCACTTGTGGTTCAATTAGATTCTCTTAAATAGGTTACAATCAGAGTTCCATTTTAAGTTTTATTTATTGTACAAAACTTGAGTTGTCTAAGTGCTTATTTTGTAAGCCTAAAGAAATGAAGTAATTAAAATCTGAAATCTTTCAACATGGTCAACCCAATAGATTATCGATTATCGTAACCACCGTTATTGCAAGACACTGTTGGCTTGGGTAGAGTTCAGCGTTCAGTGATGGTAGTTTTGGTGACGATGATAAGCCCTTACTACTAAATTACACTTTAAACCTTTATGTTAAAGCATTAAGTACTAGTATTGTAAATTCATCCAAAGTGCGTCAAGTCAACATTTTCTCACAAGTACAAATAGGTAAGTGCACAACACAATAGCTCCAATAAAAATTATATACTAGCCCATTTAGAGATGAAACCGTGTATCCTGGCTTTATGCCAATACAATTATATCGTTGGTAAGAGAACTCGACTGAATAACGCCTTAGCGTGGAACGGCACCCATACAAACCATTTCTCGGGTAAAGGTATATCTATCTATACTAATATTATAAAGAGGAAAGATTTGATTGTTTGTTTGTTTGTATGTTTGTTTGTTTGAATTGAATAGGCTCCGAAACTACTGGACTGATTTGAAAAATTATTTCACCATGAGAATCCTAAATTTTCCGTGATGAACATAGGGTATATAATATTTTCAAAAAAGTTAGGGATCCGCTTGAAAAGTTCAATAAAATTGAACCGTGCGCTGTATATTCAGTCTCTTTTTCTATTATGGTGCGTCAGAATAGAAAAAGAGGTTGAATATAGCGCACGGTGCTTGCTTTTTCTCTACGGCCAGTGTCAGTTATGATGGAGTGTCGTGTCGAGTCAATGTCAAAAATATAAATGCTGTTAAAAAAAGTAAGGGATCCGTATGAAAACTGTGAAACCCATCGTGTTAGTGTGTATAATTTCTGAAATTTTTGTTTAATACCCGTGCGAAGCCGGGGCGGACCGCTAGTATAGAATATAAAGATTCGTAATATCCATTCGAAATATACTAACAAAAACTCTTTTACAACTTAAACTGGCATTGATATGGATCAGTTGAGCTACCTGTAGTTTGTTCGCAACTCGCAAGTCTGCTGTTAGCTCAATTGTTTCAATTGTAAATACTACATCTAATTTTGTTATATAATTGTAATTTGCTTTGTAAATAAAGACTTTTTATAAAAAAAAATAATCTAAAAATCAATTCATGCACCAAAAAAATAACGATTTATGATTTTAATGATTCACCCTCTCTTTATTATTTCTTTATTAAGAACGCAACCTTGTTTCTGCGAAAAAAATCATTGATATTTTACTTCAACTTTCACTTTAACGAGACCTGAGAGAGTGGCAACATAACGTATGTTGCCACTCGATAGTTAAAAGGGGAAAATTCAGTTTTATACACTAGCAAAAACTCAAAGATTTTCTGTCCTAACACAATCTGGGCAATATAATTCTATCGTTCCTAATTACCATGATAACACCCCACTATCTTTTGGACTTTATTATTATTTAATAGGTTCAATCTGCAAACAATATTTGTGTATGTGCACTTTGGAATTTGTGTGTAAGTTAAAGATTAACACAAAAAACAATTCAATCATTTTAGAAACAAATGTTAAATCCTTTAGTTTTTTGCAACAGTCTGAAGTAAGCCTTTTTATTTCAATTGCATAAAATTTAATGAAATACTAGTTCTAATTTTGTTATTTTAATTCTGTTATTAAATTTTCTTTGTGAATAAAGGTTTTACTCACAAAAAAAATAAACAAATTAGAACTAGTAAATACTTACATGTATTTATCATCTATATCATACAAAAAACTTAGCTAACTGTTTCAAACAATTAAATAAAAATTAATTATTCGGGTACCTACTCTGAACAATCATCGTAATAAGTTGTTATGTCATATTATCTATTAGTCTGATCGCTAAATAAATTTCAGTACCTACTGCTTAGCCGTTCCCAAAAACTCCCTTTAAAATTTGCTAAAATACCCTTAAAACAATAATCCTGCGAAAAGAATTCCAAGCGCACATCTACGGCTTCTGTTCTCAAAACTTTTAAAATTGGGTAAAACGCTCTCAAAATTATATCAAATCCATTTTGAAAACAGTTCCAAGTGCATATTTACTGGCGTACTCTGCCGTAGCTCTTCGGAATATACGTGTATCGTGGCGTAACACTACATGCGAAATTAAAATTGGCCTGTAGCCAGTGTAATCTACTGCTGTTTATCGCGAGGGGTAACTTGGAGTCTGCATTTAGAGTATCTTTGACCATTATTATTATTATTTATATTTTCTATGTATAATAAAAAATATCTATATATGTAATAATATTGTATTATGTATATCAAATAATGATGCCATCTATGGCGCTCATTAGGGGAGGCCTATGTCCAGCTGTGGACTAATATAGGCTGGTGATGATGTATATCAGTCATCTAGTACTCATAACACAAGCTCTGCTTAGCTTGGGGCTAGATGATGCTGTGTGGATTGTCCGGCATTATTTATTTATTAAGTAGCTGAGTTTAGGATAACTGCCAAGTTCTTAGACACAATTTTTTTTACCTTTTAAATATGATAAACTTACGCATTGTGTGTATTAATACCGATCTCAACTCAAGAAGAACTCAGAATGATGCAACGCCCTCACAGGGTTCATGTAGATAATACCTATTAACGTGCGTTGCCGTGTGGTGCCGGCATAGAATTTCACCACCCCAAACTCTTCCCATGGGTGTCGTAAGAGGCGACTAAGGGAAACACAGCGGGGGGCGGGCAGCAGCGCCTTCTGCAGAACAATTGCACCGAACTGCGATCCCCAACCCGCATGCCCAGCGTGTGGTTTATGGGCAATAACCCCCAAATAATGATGCCATCTATGGCGCTCATTAGGGGAGGCTATGTCCAGCAGTGGACTATTATAGGCTGTTGATGATGTTGATACCTATTAAAATGTAAACCTTGTAATGGATATGAATGTAATAAATAAATACATAATATAAGAATGTCATGTTATTGCATGTGATAGACTTTGATAGCTCTACTATAATGAAAAGATGTTATGAAACCAATTATTTTATTTTAAAACATTATTTTATCTACCAAGATAATCTAATCTGTTTTAATTGAAAATATACTAAAAAACTTAAATAGAGTAGCTATTTAAGAAAGTAAAGAAAATAACCAGTTTTAACACCAAATATTTGATATGTCTATGTCATATTTTTATATTGAAATAGGTGGGACATAAATTATACACGGAAAGAAAACATTTAGTAATTATAAGATTTACACAAATAATCTAAATATTAACAATTTTTTGCTATTAGTTTAGTCTGGGGTCGGCTGCCTATCAAATATTAGGCTCTGCCCGCTTTTAACCTGAGGAACCGCTCAAAATGCTTTTGGCGCGAATTTTTTTTACAATAATTGATTAAGGTTCACAATTATAAATAATATTTTTAAAACCAAACAAATAATATTCGACAAATTGATAATGTTACAAAAATAGTCAAAATCATAACTAAAGAATTAAAGCGGCTTATCTAACCAATAACAAACAAAAGAATTAACGCGGCTTATAAAAAAACTCATAAAATATCGAACAATTTACCTAAAAATATCAACGAAGGAGGTAATCTAAATTGATAAAACTATTTTACTTTTATTTTTTACAAAATATTTTATACCATATCATAGTGAGCCAGCGCGGGGCGTAAGCGAGATAAGTTTCTAAATTTTAGGTGAGAATTATGTGATTAGTTGTAGATAGTAAGGTGATATTATGTACATCCATACTAATCTTAACTAATATTATAAAGAGGAAAGATTTTTTTGTTTATTTGTTTGAATTGAATTGGCTCCGAAACTACTGGACCGATTTGAATATTATTTCACTGTTAGAATCCTGAATTTTTCTTTATGAACATAGGCTATAAAATATTTTCAAAAAAGGTCCCTTATGATCCCTTTCATTATATTTTACTAAATGGGTAAATCATTTTTAAACAAAGAAAATTATAATTGAATAACCACGTTAGTACTACTCCTACTATTTATAATTGAAATAATTACTTTTGACATACAAATTAAAACAAATTATTGCAGACTGTTACAAACAAGCTACAGCTAGCCCAACTGATCCATATTATCGAGTCAAAAGTATCCCCAATTTCCTGGCTGCATTTCATTAAATAACATGAAATGAAAAATGTTAAAAAAAAACCCTCTTCTTGCTGAAAGCATCAATTTGTACCATCACGTATGTACCATGGTGACCCGAAGGAGAATATCACTGCTACGCATTCAGCAAGAGATACATAAAAATATCATCGATACACAAATAAAGTAAAGAAATAAATTTCTCTATCACATAAACTTAATAGATCGTTTAAAAACTCCGAACCAACCAGAACTGGGTCAAATTAATACTGTTCCATTGAGACGCCAGCGCGTCGTGATTCCAAATTGGTACAAATACATATCCATATAAAATGTTATAAAAAGCTAGTGGTAGGTACAAATCATAGATTACCTAATAATAAAAAAATGTGTAAGTTTGTCGCTTTAGCTGAATTTTGCGAAAACGATAAAAACAACTGACAAAAAGTAGTTGCAGGATTATGGTTTAAATCATGAGAATGTACTTAATGCATTCTCTACCCAGTCTCCTCGGTGGGACCCTGAACTGGCAAAGGGCTGCTTTGCCAGTTCTCATGTGCAAGCGAGCAAGTGGCTAATGAGTAATGTAAGTGTGTATAATGCCTTGCGTGTGTATAATGCTTTCCTCTAAAGTATAGATTCTAACGATAGTTTTATCAACTACCATGATGATAGATGATTAAAGCATCGTTTACTAACCAACCATAGAGTTTTGTAATTTTATTGAAATGTAAAAGATAAAGATAAGCTACGATAAGATAATTATTTATGTAGTTCACAAACATAGACAGCACAAAACAAAAACAATTAATAGACAATAAAGTACACATAGACATAATAATGTATTATGTATATCAGTCATCTAGTACCCATAACACAAGCTCTGCTTAGCTTGGGGCTAGATGATGCTGTGTGGATTGTCCGGCATTATTATTATATAGACGTTAAAGTAGGTAGGTATCAGTATATATTATTTACAACGTACAGCAAAATAAACATTAAAACAAATATTACAAACAACTACCGTTTGTAATATTTGTTTTAATGTTTATTAGAAAAAACAACCGGGCTGAGAATAAACATTAAAACAAATATTACACACGGTAGTTGTTTGTAATATTTGTTTTAATGTTTATTCTCAGCCCGGTTGTTTTTTCTGTGAAGAACGCGTACAAACCCGCGGGCTAAAGCTAGTTCTAGATATAAAAGTCAATCAACTAGCGAATAAAGTTGGCTCCAGCGTTTGATAGTGGGAGATGGGATTGATTTTGAATTAGATTAGGATTATGTATTGTTATGGAGATGGGAAGTTTTCGAAGAACTTTGTTATTGATGACATTGTTCGTGGAATCTATGGTCTCACCTGGATTCATTTTAGTAGTTTGCGGAGAGATTTGTGTCAGTTAGCTCATTCAGGAAAATACTATTGGATGCATTTGTCGATAAGAGAATTAAGGAAAAGGAGATTCGTTTTTTCTCACAGCAGATAAACGTCTACAATTGATCATGCCTCTCGCCTACGTTTTGCCATAACCGCAACGCTTGGCAGTAAACTTTGAATTGCCGTAGAGGCGTTGATCTGTTCTGGTTCTATGTAATATCCATCAAATCACATTAGTATAAATAAGCATAAATTGCTCTGTATTATGTTTTCTGACGTCCCTCACAATTCTTATTGTGGTTTGCCATGAAGATATGACGGAATGCAAGCGGTGACTGTACAAAAAAAAGCAAATACTTTACACACTTCGTTTCTTCTCGCCATGTAACATAATAACACCCTGTCTTTTATATTATCTCAAGTTATAATATAAAGAGAACGGGGCATTCTGCCCTAATGGCGTGTCCGTTAGACGGGTTGGAAACTGCTAAGAAAATCACGCGATCCCGCAGCGCGAGGAAAAATCACCCGACGGAACAAAGGAATTAGATAAATGTTCGCATCTCTTTTATAAATTCATTTTGCACCCTGAAATTTCGTTGCAAAATAGGAAGATTCTTCTCATTGCGGTAGGTATAGGTGTAGTGGAAACAATTGAAGAAAATATAAACAGCGTTAAATAATAACAGATTTGCGAAACCTTTGCTACCATTTTTTTTACATACCAAATTTACTGTATGTGTTTTTGAAGGAAGATTATAAATCCGTCATATACATAGTTATAGTTCTAAGATGCGTCAAATTCAAGAGATTTTTGAGTTATGATTCCGAAATAAGTAACTAAAGCTTCTTACTTTTGCAGGGTTGGGTTGATTCGCGAAAATCATGTTCTCAGATCTGATTCCTACACCTACTTACTTATCACAATGGCCTCATGAACCAATCTTGATAAAAAATAATACAATCCCCTGTGTTATTTTGTTAGGTTTTGGTAGGTACTTCGGAATTGTGTAAATTCAATCTGTAATTTGAATCTGACCGCAGAAGGTGTTCGTTTGGCAGCCATTTTTAATTAGACATTCTTAGAAACACTTGGCATTCTATAACATGATAATGTTATGGAATGTTGTGGAAGTTATACTCGCACTTGACGAATCTTGTTTTCTTATTGTCATTATTGGGATAAAGTAACTCACAATATAATTCTAAAATTGATACGTAGAGCACTCTATGTACCAATTTTAGAATATTATATAATAATCATAATAAAAAATGCTGGACCATCCACACAACATCATACCTTACACGAGGAAACCAGGGGTAGGCATTTGGAAAGCATTACATTTTGTGTCCATGTGCTGAGAAATATACCTTACTATGTGTACCTACGATTCCGAATATTTTAGGGGAAATTGCTTTTTAAGTCCACAGGGTAAACTAGACAAGTTTGTCCCGCTTTTTATCAGAAGTAGGAACTGACAGAAAATCAAGAACATAAAATGATTACATAAATAATACGTGAATAAAATTGAAGAATCCTTACATAGATTGAACGAATAAAATAAGGTTTAAATTATTAATTAAATTAAATTATTAAGTGAGATACTTCAGTTTCCCTTGAAAAAATAAGGTCATTTCGATTGCAATTTTATTTCGATCATATTTTTTTAATTGTACCTAATGTTCGTTTCTGCAAAAATTTATATGTTCTTCTGTACGCAAATATGACTGGTTATGAGATACGTATAGCCCAGCCTACTCTATTTTCTTTATCTTTTCCTATTGCATTCACCTGAAGATTTAGCCTGGCGTGGTTTATTTGGGTTTTCCTTTGAATTCGTGGCTAGAGATGAATTGGTCTAAGCTTTGTGACTTGACACAGCCTGAATTCACAGAGATTGTTACAAAAATGTTTTGCTTTTCGATTCCCTCAGGCAGTTTTTTCTACCGCACTTCTAAGGTATGATTTATTGCTACCATACCCCGTCTTCGAGATTAGTAGGTACGACACATAATATTTTGTCATGAGTCAAAATTGAACTGTTGTTATAAACTGGGCGTTCTCTTTGTTAACATTTTTGATTTTGTTTTATTTTATTATTTCTAGAATAAGTGCCCTGTTGTAATATTTGTACTCACTAATGACACCTGCCTTATTTATTGTATAAGTTTACTTTATTTTCTGTGTTTGTTTTTATACTGTCTTTGACTGTGAACCAAATAAAATAATTATCCATCTATTCACTTCATTAAGTAGTTACATAATCTTAGGTAAACTGGCTAAAGTTCGAGATACGAGACCAGTGGGACATGGTAACTACGCTGCGCCACCCTTATTCAAATAAACATTAGAAATACAAGCAATCGCGGCGAGACGCAACGCTCACTGTTTCTTAGCTTACCTACCCACTTTATTTTAATTCTAATTACGTACCTACCTTTTTTGGGGTCACTTATTGTTTCCTATATTGTTAAACGCGCGGCCGTAGATCTACCGTAACTTTACTAAAGTAATACTTATTTTTAGATACCAATGTATACTCATTCTAAGTGGACTTGTTTGTTCTTTTTTGAGTATAAATAAAGATCTTTAAACCGAAATACACCAAAATTTATTTCCGTAACCAGCCACATTAAAGTTATTCCTTAATTGAGACTCATAAAGAACTTGTTTAAGAGTATCTCACTCTCCTATAACAAACGATACAGATGACAATATTAAATGTACTTATCAAATTAAAAGATTAAAATTAACGTCGCAGGTCAACGTAGAAGGCCACCAGTCTCAGTCTGGGCAACATGAACAAATACAGTACAAGTAATAGAAGAACAAAAGAACTGAAAAAAGAAGGAGTATTTTTCTTAGAACTAACGAAAACATTTCCCAAACTAAAACAGCATTGCTTGCGACCACATGAATCTGCTCGGGGATTCCTCGAATTGATTTGGCTACTGCTTGGCCAACCTGCACTTGTGTTCAATCGAATAGTGAAAATATTTTTATGTACGATGTCCATCGCTACTGATTGTGCAGAAGTAAGTCAGAACTAAAGGTAATACAACTAATTCAAATAAAATTAACTTTATTTTTTATTTTATTCGTTTGATTATTTTATTTTTTGTTAGCAATTTTGCCTGAGATACAGGTTTTACCTTGTTCAGGCACATTATAATCGTCTTTTAGCCATAAGAGCGGAACAGAAGAATTTTGTCATGTTTAACTCGTCAAGTTAGGAGTCGATTTTTATATTATGCATATAGGAGTATGTGTACCACATTAAATGACCAGAGATGTGCAAAAAATCTGACAGTATGGTTTTGAAATAGGTGAACTTAGTACCAAGATGATATCCGAGTGTAGAATCTGTTGGTAGAATTGACGGATAATGCTACGCTTTAGGCCTTCGCCACATTTGACGGAAATTCCGACGCAGAACTTCCGATGCGGTAAATCCGTTATTAAACATTATACGACATGGAACGACCTATGTTCCGCGTAGTTTGTCTGTTATTAGTTATTTATATACATGTTGTATTGGCGTTCCGACGCTGAAGATCCTCGAACGAATTTCCGCCAAGTGTGGCAAAGGCTAGTCAAAACTGAAAGGAGTAAGCCTTTATGTTTTGTCGAAATGGAAACTGTAGTTGTCTAACTCGAAAACTCAGACATTTACCCAGTAATCTGACGGTGTGACCTAAATTCTGTGACACTGAGAAAGATACGATTAAGGTGGTAAAAAGTACTAGATATGGATAAAACTCAGGTCTTTGCCGTTTAGAAGTAAAGTAAAAAAAATATGTATAGTTAACAAATAAAACGTCCGAAGCAGAAATGGACGCTATACTAAGAAACTCTCAGCAATACGCTATAAAAGTGAGTGCAGGCATGCGACATACGCTCGCTTTTTCGCAGTTCCTGATCGGAATGTTCGAAATACTTCGGAAGGTAGATATGGGGTTCTAGGAAAAATTCCAATTTCGTTAGGTACTGGTTGTTATCTTGGAATAATGGTGTTGCTGTCGTGGATGTAGTACCTAAATCATTAGAATTGTGGAAATCCAATTTTGTTTATTTTGTATCTGTGTTGTTAGGTAACCATTATTTGTAAGCAGAATAGACTTTGTTTCAGGAAAATTATATCTAAATATCATCTGCTAGCCCTAAGCTAAACACTTTCAAGATATAGAATATTTTTCAAAATGTACGTAAAAAATCTAATTAAAATAATATTTCTGATATCCGTGCGAAGCCCGGGCGGACTGTTATATAGATAATTCTTTATTTAGTTCTCAAACATAAACAGTACAAAACAACAAAAACCAAACATAGGCAATAAAGACCTGGAACAAATATATCTGTACTGCATGCAGTAGGGCAAGCACGGGCTTTCTTGTCTAAGGTAGAATAGACAAAAATTACGTCACTTTGTCATCGAATGCGTAAATTGTTTGAAATTAATTTCTTCAACTTCAATAATGTACGCAATGTATGGCGATGCGATGTCATTATTGTCTATTCTACCCCAGAGAACAATCCCCGTGCTTGGCATGCAGTTCATACAAACGTTTTACTGCAGACCCATAAAATTATGTTTTGGGAGTTAGTAGTTTTGTTTTTGTAGTATGCGAGATCCGTTGACCGTTCTAATCTAAACGGCAGTACATCTCCTAGAAAACGAGGATCAAACAAGGAACACTAACATTTTGCCGTCTAATAATATTTAGATACCGATTTAAAAGGCATAAGTGCAATCAAGTAAGTTTAATTCTGCGACATCTGTGTAGCGACCAGCGAACTAGCGATCATCAACACAATGATGACGTCAATAGAGTCGCTGAAGGAAATACCACAGGAACAACATACCTTAGCGCTTCAAACAATCGCCGCTAGATGTCGTTGGACAAATCCGGAGGGCAAAAAGAGAATCATTATCTGGATTGCGCAAACGCTTGATTCTGATAATATTTATATACGACTATATACTACTCCAACAAATATCCAACATCAACTTTTGGTTGAAATACCACTGGGTTGAGTGGGCCAGCTATGTCAGGCCCGACCAAGGAGATCTTTTACCGTTCCTATAAGGGTTCCTTCATCCCCAAAATCTGAATTGACCAATAAATAAATAAAAAAATTATAGAATAAATAAAATGGTCATCGTATTACCCAATATTTTTGCCCCCATTGGACAACCTTAACATACCACCTGCCTATTAATTCATGAATCCACAGGCCCTATTTCAGCTGAGAACTGCCTCTGTTTCACGCCGCAACCATCAAAATAAGATCAACCTAAAACATAAACAAGGTAAGCGAATCACCGATATTTACTTTGAAAACGGCGCGTTTAATTTTGAGTTGTTTCTGAGGGTAGTTATTTGTGAGCGAGACCGCTCGTAACTCAGCGGCATATTTTATGAGCGGCTCGCGGTTAGGCGTGCGTCATAACGTTTATAGTGAGAAGTGTACGTAACGTTAGGGTTTGGTACGCACTGGCTTGCGGAAAGACGCGTTTTATCGTGTATTCCTAGAATGGAATCTCCTTCCTGCATTCAACCGGTGGTCTCTCTTCTTTGGTTTGTTACAGCTACTCTATACCACGAAAAGCAAACCAAACTTATCAAAATCATCATGGACGTTTCACCTGGGGTTATGCGACGATTGCCTTGAATCAGATGGAGTGCAATAGTAACATCGGTAGGAGTTTATGTAAATGATGATGAAGATTTAAGATTCATTAATTTTATAACAATCCATACTTGTTTCCTCAATAATAACTCATAGAATAACACACTATTAATCAATTGACACAGTATGTATTCGTCCCACGATCTTTGGTTCGCGCACTCTTGTGTAATATGTCCTGCGAAAATGGCTTCGTTGAGACTTTCCGCCGTGGCCTTAAGGAGGCCTTCTAGGAGGACATCATCACGTTCAATCTCTCAATCACATAGTTATGTACTTTTTAAGAACGCCTCGTTTATCTAACCAGTGCGTACCTAGCTAATAGCTGGCGCAGTGAGAAATTACAGGTATCCACTAGACGTTACAAACGAGGATATACGACGGCCGGCACTTCGGCGCGTGACGTCCGATATTTATCCGCATTTCGAGCGTTAACTACACGGTTTATGCGGCAGTGGGTCATTCGGCAGATTATTGTAGATCACATTAAACATGGATGGAGTGGAAAATGTTGAGGGAAGAATATGATGTTGAAAGTTGAATTAAATTACTACTATTTTTAATTTCCAGTATATTTCTTAATTTAAAATTTTTTTGTTAAAAATTTTACTTGTCTGAGTACTTATTTTGTAAGCTATTGCTAAAGAAATAAAGTTATTGAAATCTGAAAATCTGAAATCCTCGTTTACACCTAAATTCGCCAAATCTAATAATTTGATTTTCATTACCAGTTTTTAGAGTTCGACAAAGTTGGTTCAACGTAAATTTACCTCTATCGAACAAATTATTAAATATTAACAGGAAAAATCCAACAAAAACCCAAGTTATTTTAGTGATTCAACCAAAAAGTTATTTCCACCCCTATATTCTACAGCTTCCCGGAAAAATCTCCAAAGATCTGACTATTGTTTTGGTATATCAATACACGTCAGACGCACCCTTGCGAATCAACTTGGGGTAATAATATTGATGGATGGCGTAGCATTCAACCTACGTTCAGTCATAGACATTTTCATAAAATAGGTGAATCATAGGAATTAGGATTAGGTTTTAGTGGAGAATTTAAGAACTTTTTTGACGATTTTTCCATAACGTTTCCTCATATCTAGTATTTTCTTAGCAGAAGTATGGCAGCAGGCAAAGGATGCCTTTGCCTCCATAGAAACGCCTTTGATGTGAATTGATTTTGCTAATTATTAGCAATCTATGAAAAATAAACAATGACAATTATTGCATTGTTTTTATCACTTTTTTGCGCCTTGGCCAGATTATACCAATATTTTTTTTAATAGCAATATAGTTTTTCATTATTCAAAGTATGGAGACCTTAAAACAAAATTACAATCCGTCTTTTTTTGTCAACATGACTTTGCAGTCTTAACCCATAATTCTGACACTTCCTTCCGTGTAGACTTTATAGATATTAGAAGTAGCTCGTTTTGTGAAAAAGCTCGGCTATCTGAAGTACAGCTTCAAACTTCAGGTTGAAACTTGAAACAGATGCTGTAATAAAAGGTCACGATCACATGCTGTTAAAACAGCACTAATGCAGATTGTTTTCTATATATTTTTTGGTATGAAATTATTAAAATAAAAACCCTAGAAAACCAGCAGCGTCATCTAGCCCCAAACTAAGCGGCGTTAGTGTCATAGGTGCATATATTACATAGGTATATTCATTTTTATTGTACTTACATATAAAATACCCAGAACAAATATTTGATTGGATTGGATTGTCTAGAGTAGAATGGAGGAAAATTACATCAGTTTAGACAAACTGATGTGATTTTCCTCCGCAATCAGAGACCTGATTGCGTTAATTATATGAAATTAATTCCTTCAGCTTCAATAATGTACGTAATGTGTATCGAAGAGACGTCATTATTGTCTTTCGTACCGTAGAAGCACACTTCAAACCCCCTTGTTATCGGCCTAATGCTTCAATAGAAGGATACGAGTATTTCGCGTTTAAGTTTGTACGCTATGGTTTTGTGGGTTATCGCCTCAAGTCCCGCATTAGTCTATAGATAAAAAAATCAAAGCATTAACCACCGCGATGCCCATCTTGAACCTTAAATAATCACTTTAAGGTCTTTGTCCACGATAAGGTTAAACTCTAGTTTGTCCTCTTATTGAACAGAGAAAGTTCGGGTCAGTATCGGCCCGTATAATCACAAATTGTTTGTGTTCGGTCGAGCAACGTGAGGTAGGCTGCCATTAGATCTGTGGGAAAATAGCTTTGTTTGGACAGACTTCGGCACGCGAGGTGTGGAAAAAGGATTAGATACTATAGATGACGTTAGGGTTCTTTATCGAAAATTAGTTAAAAGCCTGAACTTGCAATCAGCAATCATCAGCCCATTATTAGCCCAAGGCATGGACCGGAACGTTATTTAAATGATGGTAAGAGGCCCGACGGTATGACTATCGTTCAATCTTCTGAATGGCGTCAGATTTAGCCAAAGATTTCAAAAGGCGCAAAAATGCAGGCCTCGACAGAGCCCTTTGGCTCTCCTTGGAGTTGAGAGCCAGGTCTGTGGGGATCCGAGGCTCTACGGGTTTTAAATAACTATCTGATGGAATGGTCGAAGCGACGTAAAACCCGAGGATCAGTACCTGGTGCAGCTTTGTCAATCAGCGAGGTAATGCAACCAGCGACTTGGTGACGCGATCACACAAAAGTACTCGCCCGCCGTAAGCAGTATAACAGGCTGCCTGACAAAGTCCGACGGGATGCAACCTCTACGACGATTACGCAAATGGCTCCTGGAAAACTCGTTTTACTCTATCTATCAATATTTGGGTACTTCCCCGAGAACACTAATAAAGTAGTCTTATTTACGCCGAAAGACGTCCGTTATACTATTGGAAATAATAAATCTTGACCTGTCAAAGTTATATAATTTATAATTATGATGAATAAGTAACGTTATTTATAAAAAAATAACCAGTTATAAATTGTACGTTAGTAGGTACCTGAATTATAACTTGGTGTTACGAATAAATGTATTGTATTGTATTGTTGCCTAACTTCGGTGATTGTTACTTTATATGGACCCTTAATTATTAAGTTTATTTATTTATATTATTCCTTATTCTATTTCTATTAAAACAGTCAACTTTTATAGTTCATGAGATAAAATGCGCTGACATTTGCTGTATGAAATTAAGCTTGCTTATTTTGTAAGCGTAAAGAAATAGAGTTTTAATATTGAATTCTAAAATCTGACAGACGGATGGACTGCCAGACAACGGATAAAAATTTTCATCCGTTTTCACCCTTCGATTACGGAACCCTAAAAAGGTAAAGTATAGCGTCAAATCTCCCGTCATCAATGTAAGTACACTCAGCCAAGTTACCCGTTAAGTGCTCACTTAGTAGAACCGTGTTAAATTACTGCAGTGGAAAAAATAACTTCTCAAGTGAATCCTAAGTGTCTCATCTTCATAATTACGCGAAGATAGTTTCGCTGATTGCAGCGTTTTGCGTTTTTACTACAGTTTTTCACTTGACTTTTCCGCTTGCGTCTTTTTGAGAGATGGCGTGTCTAAATCAGGTTTGTGTGGGAATTGTCTCTGGTTTTGGGCTAAAAGAAAATAGAATATTTATTATTTGTTTTTGTATGATTTTTTTTTGTTTTCTTACTAACAAAAATATTGCAACTATCTAACTAAATAAAAGCTAGTATTTACAATTGAAACAATTGAGCTAACTGCAGACTGTTACAAACAAACTACAGGTAGCTCCACTGATCCATATCAATACCAGTTGGAATGTATGATGATATTTTGACTTTTCATTAATTAGAAGAAAATGTTAACTTTAGTAACCATCAGGTTGGTAGTTTTTTTTTTGCAGATCACATGCTATTCGTGGAGGCTCTTTAATATTACTAAATAATTTTTAAAATTTAAAGAACATAAAGACATAGGTAGTTTGTATGTCGGTTGAAAGCCACATTGAAGTAGCATGCGTTGAGTTGGAGCAAACTATTGTAGTAAGCGTATGCTAGTACCTATGTGCATTTGCACAAGTTTCCTAAATGAATTATTCCGGTTACTGGACTTTGTGGCGAAGATCACTAGCGCATTCCCGTACTAAGAAAAGATCGCGGATGAAAATCTCCGGGAAAACCTAACTTTTTATTTTTTTTGAATTCTCGAGTACGAGGTTTATCTTACTTTCCGTACTTTTGTACTTACCGTATAATAACAACAATAAGCCTCTTTTATTTTATTTTTTAATTAGGAGAAAACAACTAATCGTCTACAAAGAACAGTTTAAAATTAAATTGGTACAAAAAATAGCTCAATAAGAATGAATCAAAACCGAGAAAAGTGAACAAATTGCCTTGAATAATTTGATTTTATAGCTATTACAGCAGCACTCTTTTTATATTAGGTTAGATTAGTTTTATGGATTTTCCAATAATAATCATCATCATCATCATCAGCCTATGTTAGTCCACTGTTGGACATAGGCCTCCCCTAATGAGCGCCATAGCGCCCTGTCTTCGGCTTGTCGCATCCAGCATCTGCCAGCAGTCTTTCGCAGATCGTCATCCCACCTGGCCGGAGGGCGTCCTACACTACGTTTACCGAGTCGCGGTCTCCACTCAAGAACACGTTTACCCCAGCGGCTATCGGTTCTTCGCGATATATGGCCGGCCCACTGCCACTTCAGTTTGCTAATTCTCTGAGCTATGTCGATGACTTTAGTTCTCTGTCGGATGTATTCGTTACGAATTCTATCCTTCAGAGAAACTCCGAGCATAGCTCTTTCCATAGCTCGCTGAGCGACTTTGAACTGGTGGACCAACCCTATCGTGAGTGTCCACGTCTCAGCTCCGTAGGTCATAACTGGTAGGACGCACTGATTAAAAACTTTCGTTTTCAAACATTGCGGTATGGATGACGAGAAGACTCGACGTAGTTTTCCGAACGCTGCCCAGCCTAGCTGGATCCTCCTCTTGGCTTCCTTCTCGAAATTGTTTTTACCCAACTGCAAAATCTGCCCGAGGTAAGTGTACTCAGAAACAATTTCGAGGAGGTGGCCATGTACGATCACCGGTCTTGGATCAATGTGGCCATTGATCATGATTTTGGTTTTATCCAAATTCATGCCAAGACCGATACATCGGGAGGCTGAAGCTAGACTGTCCAGCATCCGGTTCAGCTCCTCTAGCGACTCCGCCATTAAGACTATGTCATCAGCGAATCGCAGGTGTGAGATGTAGTCGCCGTTTATGTTGATGCCCTTGTCTTTCCAGTCCAGCGTCTTAAACATGTCTTCCAACGCGCTCGTGAACAGTTTCGGGGATATGACATCCCCCTGCCTCACTCCTCTGCGCAGTTGGATTGGTTTAGTCTGTTGGTCCTGTACTCGGACACTCATAGTGGCGGCTTCGTAAAGACATCTCAGCACCTCGATATAACGATAGTCTACTTGGCATCGCTGTAAGGATTGTAGAACAGCCCAGGTTTCAACGGAGTCAAAGGCCTTCTCATAGTCCACAAAAGCCAGACACAGGGGCTGATTATACTCTTCGGACTTCTGTATAATCTGCCTCATTGTGTGAATGTGGTCTATGGTACCATATCCTCCGCGAAACCCAGCCTGCTCCGGTGGCTGAAACTCGTCGAGTCTCCTGGCGAGACGGTTCGATATAACTCGTGAGAAAAGCTTATAGACGTGACTTAGGAGCGAGATGGGTCTATAATTTTTAAGAAGGGTTTTATCTCCCTTCTTAAAAAAGAGCACCACCAAACTCCCACTCCACGCCTTTGGAGTTCTCCCACTGTGAAGGACGGCGTTGAAGAGGCTCTGTAACTCCTGTATAACAGGGTATCCTCCAGCTTTCAAAAGCTCTGATGTAATTCCGTCCTCACCGGGGGCTTTTCCATTTTTAAGCTGCCTTAGAGCTAACACGATCTCGTCTTGACTGATGTCTGGCAGTTCGTCGGTATAGTGGCGTATCAAGGTGGCTCTAGAATCGTGGCCGTCTCGTTGGGAACGGGGAGCATGAGCAGCGTATAAACGGCCATAAAAGTCCTCTATCTCGGCCGATATCTCCGGCTTCGACAATACGGTCCTTCCGTCGTGCGTTTTAAGCTTCGTCAGGTGGCTCCTGCCAAGCTGCTGAGTGAATACTTTGGACCCTCGGTTTCGCTCTATCGCCTCTGCAATGAGGCGTGTATTGGAGCTCCGAAGGTCGCGCCGTACCATCTTCGCAATTCGCTTGTTCAGGTCTGACCTTTCCGACGAAGTCGCTTGGGTGGTTTCCCGTCTTTTTGTCATCAGCCCAAGAGTCTCATCCGAGAGTTTGGACTTCTTACCAGTACGCTGCTTTTTGCAAAACTTGATGCCCTCGTCCCTCAAAGTTTCGACCAGATTGTGTAGGGTCTCGTCAGCGTCATCAGTGGGTTCCAAGGCAGCGAATCTATCCCCGAGAAGCTGCTGAAACTTCTCGGTGCCCGCCATGATTCTGATTGGGTTCGGTCGGAGCGTGGACTTCATCAGACGGTTCCTTTCAAGCTTCAGATTGATATTCAGAGAGCCTCGAAGGAGTCGGTGATCAGATCCGGTATTGACCCTGTTGATCACTGAGACATCTCTGAATATATGCTTGCTATCCGTCATGATGAAGTCGATCTCATTTTTTGTCACAGAATCGGGACTCCGCCATGTCCACTTCCTTTGGGGCTGTTTCTTAAAGAAAGAGTTCATTAAGAACAGCCCCTCTTTCTCAAGGAAGTTGACAAGCATTTGTCCCCTGTGATTTCGAACACCAAAACCATGCGGGCCTATCCGGGATTCGTTGCCAGTCTGGGTTCCCACCTTGCCGTTAAAGTCCCCCATAACAACGTTGAAGTGAGCCTTGGTGGTGTGATGTAAGGCTTTGGATATGTCTTCGTACATATCCTCCACTTCATCATCCGAGTGTGCCGAGGTCGGTGCGTAGACCTGAATGACCTTCAGGCTGTAGCGCTTAGACAGCCGAAGGATCAGGTACGCTACCCTGGTCGACACACTGGAGATTTCTTCGACGTTGTTAGAGAGGGCCCTATTGACGAGGAAACCTACGCCACCCTGGGATGTTTTATCACC
This sequence comes from Eupithecia pulchellata, assembly GCA_963931895.1. Lineage (NCBI taxonomy): Eukaryota > Metazoa > Arthropoda > Insecta > Lepidoptera > Geometridae > Eupithecia > Eupithecia pulchellata. The sequence goes on from OZ007523.1 coordinate 13,189,969, forward strand.
CTCGCGAAAGTAGAGAAGATGGCCTGAGTCTAAGGTTACAGTGTCCTCCCCCTCTCTACGGACTTCACATAACCCTAGAACATGCCATTTAATGTTCTCTAGCTCCACTTCCAACTGCGCTAGATGGTGATCAAGCCTCAGAGTGCGTCCGTTAAACGTTGCCAGGGTCAGTTTGTGTGGGGTGTGGTAGCCTAATGTAGCCCGGAGATTCCTAGCACCCCCTGCCCCGCCGTTACCGTGGCCGCTACCATGGCCAGGAATAGCGAGGCGGCCGGGAACTGGGGGCCATTTTGTGGCGGTTCTTATCATTGGGGGATATTGCCCATAATCCCCACGCTGGGCATGCGGGTTGGGGATCGCAGTTCAGTGGAGTAGTTCTGCAGAGGGCGCTGCTGCCCGCCCCCCGGTGTGTGTTTCCCTTAGTCGCCTCTTACGACACCCACGGGAAGAGTTGGGGTGGTGAAATTCTATGGCCGGCACCACACGGCCTAATAATAATCATTAATGATTAATAATCTTAAATAAGACATACGATTCGTTATTTATGCTCATAGACACGTGAGTTTAGTTTGTGAATTATTCAATAGTTTTACTAGACCGTGAATAGAAAGCAGATCTATGTTATGAAAACAATCAGCCAGGTTGCGTTTTAGGTGAGGAGTGGAAGCGAGAGCGGAAGCGGGAGCGGAATTTTACTGCAAAACAAGCTGCAACCCAGAATAAGGCGGGAGGAAAGTTGCGTTCAAACATACAAAGTAAATACGATTTTTCTTCAGAGAACACCACCTTAAGCTGAAAAGGTAATCAGAATACTTTGATCTTGGCTAAAAATAAGTACCTATAAACATTTGGGAACAAAAGTTGAATGCGTGAGTTGCGGCGCGAATCCACCCTTATCGGCTTACACGCTTATTAGGTGACATCTAGTAGAAATTCACTCAAATAAACCTTTGGTTATTTTTACTAAGTTAACTTAAAAATGGGAAGTCACGGTGGTGACCACGCCCTATCATCTAGTAAGCCTAAAGCCTTAAAGGAATTCCATTTATACACTTAGAAATTCGAGAAAATAGAAATAAACAAACAGAAAAGATACTTTAACTCTTGAAGAACACCGCCAAAACAATCATATTTCATGCCATGCAAATACGAGTGAGGTTCTTGTTATTCAATAAACCCCAATTCCTCGGTTTTACTTCGGAGAGTGGAATAGAATATTCGCTTCTCGCCCTATAAATTAAGTATAGCAACATTCTCGCAAGAAGTTCAAACAATGAATTAGTTATTCCTTCAAAATACATAATTATTCGTGCTGTCTTATTTGCACGAACAACGAAAATGACAAGTCATCTAAGACATTAATTACAACAATACAAACAATACTGACGCAATTTATTAGTGCATAAACGACTTGAGAGGCGAATCTGAGTCGATCGCAGTGAAGATTGAAATAGCTGGTTATGGAAGCAACTCAAACGTCATTTTTTATTATTTATTTTATAAATATTTTTTTTTGATTGTTTAATCAACTATATTATATTATTTAACGAGTTTTATTGTGTAATTACTCTTTTTTGACATAAATTTTATCTTATCAGTACTAACTAGCACTACCCGCTTGAGTGCATAACACATTTTTTAAAAATTATACATTAATAAGTAGATAATACCGGACAATCATTTTTACATACTTTGGTTTGAGTACATTATTGATGTTTTCATACAGAACCCTTACTTTTTTGAAAACTTACAACTCTATAGCCAATATTCATCAAGCATAATGTAAGAATTGTAATGGTAAAATAATTTTTTTAATCGGTCCGGGAGTTTCCTATTTAATTCAAACAAACAATATTTCTCTTTTCTCATTATAATATTAGTATAGATAAACAAGAAAGCATAATATTTATCCGGCTTAACCTAGGTTTAACCTACGCGGCTTACGTATAAAAAACTAAATATGTATTATTATTATTATATCTTTATATTTTAATAACTGACTAGTAGAACACTATACAGTTTAAAGTAAAAGTTAATAAATCAATAAATAATTTTGGACTATCCACACATCATCATCCCAAGCTAACCAGAGCTTGTGTTATGGGCACTAGATGACTGATGTACATAATACAATAGATTACATAGATATATATTTTTTACTATACATATTAAACGACCAGAACACTCTGAACAAATATCTGCAGATCGTACAAACATTTGTCCCGATGCGGGAATCGAACATGCAACCTCCAGCGTCGCAGGCGGACCTTCGCCGACCGCGCCACAGAGGTAGTCAAAAAATAATAGAAGTAAGAAATTATAGAAGTAATTAATTTAAATCATCCACTATTAACCTAGCTGTTTCCACCTTAGCTGCAGCCAAGGGTCCCCGAAACGGGTCCACGATCAGTCAACGTCAGACCTCTTATTTATCACTACATAACTGTACCTCGAAATATTTGGAAATCTCTATTTTCGGCGACATAAGTCTGCTTTCCCGTCGCCGGCATTTATCTGAGTTATTTTAGTGACTCCAGTAGATGTATTCAAAGTGGGGGGTGCCTCCTTTTTGATAGATTCGGGACAAATTGTGTACATTTTTTCGTAGAGGTGCTACGGCGTAGATGATCCTGGAGGTTCTAAGTTAAGCTAGGGTTCGCTTCTAAGCGATAAGGGCGCCCATTGTACTTTTAATTATTATTTTAAAATTTAAAATTATTGTGATATGTCCCTACTTTTTATGTATTTAGTTTTTAAATAATGTTTGACGTCTTGGAACTCATAGCTCTTTTAGTCAAATTGAATTGAATAAATAAATAAATAAATTGTTTTATGTTGTGTTATTTTAGTGACTCCAGTAGATGTATTCAAAGTGGGGGGGTGCTTCGTTTTAGATAGATTCGGGTCAAATTGTGTACATTTTTTCGTAGAGGTGCTACGGCGTAGATGATCCTGGAGGTTCTAAGTTAAGCTAGGGTTCACTTCTAAGCAATAAGGCTGCCCATTGTACTTGTCTTATGTTATGTTCTTTTTCTGGTGTACAATAAAGCGTTTTTTAATTGTATTGTATTGTTCAACCTGTTTGATTTGGATGCAGCTATGCCGACATATTTTGTGATTAGCCTCGAAGGGGTGCTATGGCGAAGTGTTCTCAATAATATGCTATGCGTCCATGAAAACTACACTTATACAATAACTACTGATTTACTTAGTAACGATGGTTCCCTTATGTACACTTGGTTTCGTAGTAGTGCAATGAGGCGACTTTGTACTTATAATAATGAAATTATTTGAGATGCAAGCAAGAACTTAGTTTGGAAAGATGATGCTCCGCCGTATCAGATCCTGAGAACTTAGTTTAGAAAACGAGCTATAATGCAGCCAATCGTTAAGCTTAGGTTTTGTTTTTATAGAAACGTAATAGAAATCAAATGATTTATCAACTCGATTAGCCAGTTGGTATGTTATTGTATTTGATGACCTGTGTGGCGCGGCGGGAAAAGGTCCGCCTGTGACGCAGGAGTGTGGGGGCTCGATTCCCGCCTCGGGACAAATATTTGTACTATCTGCAGATATTGTTTAGGGTGTTCTGCTCGTTTTCTATGTATGATTAAAATATCTATTATGTAATAATATTATATTAGTACCCATAAACAAGCTCTGCTTAGCCTGGGGCTAGATGATGCTGTGTGGATTGTCCAGCATTATATATTAAAATATCCCATGCCATGCCATCAGCTAAAAAGTTTAGGTCTTAAATATTAATAATAAATATAGTCATGCAAGTCGGAAAATCAATTTAAATAACGTCAAACTATGAGTTTATCTATAGCATTAATTCATAGAAATAACAAAAATATATAGCTAATTTACTATTATTTATTTCTTACCATCCCCGTGTTTTCAGCAGGTGAGTATTTACATAAATTAAAAGGACAGATGCGCCCCTAAACTGACGGAAAAAATTAGCACCCCTGGATGATAAAGGTAGCTAAACAATATACAAAACAATATAAAGAAAACGGTCCAACTAACCTCGGTTGCTTCTGACACGAAAGGGAACGACAGAGAGGGAAGATTTCATCTAAGTCTTACGGGAAGGGGCAAAAGAGCCAACCTCTGATTCAACATCGAACGACCCCCAAAACTTACAAAGTAAGATTACGACCTGGTGAAGTGGGGGGAATACTAAACTGATGTAGCTAGATCATAATGGTGAACCGTGGGGGTACCTAATTGTGGGAGACGCTGACATCTTTGATGTCTCTTGACTAAGACGATGTTATTTGAGCGGTACCCATAAAGTGTATTAATTGGGAAAGTATAAATGACTTCTGCTGAATTTATTCTCGTATTATTACTATTCAAATAAATAGAGAATATTTTTTTATCAGATTCTTCGCTAAAAGCTTTTTATGACCTATTTTCGATTTCGTGTATTCCGAAACTAAATATTATCAATGTTCTGGGAAACTGTTACACGTTATTATGTCAATATACGATTTTAAAATATAATTTTATTGCTAAAAATCGTGAAAGTGAATCATTTTGTTTTATTTACTCTAGATATTGAAAAATAAACTTTTTCAACAAAATTTTTCAATAGGAAAGGACAAACCGTGCAGAACGTACTAAATAAATAACTTTTTAGCTTTTTAAATTAGTGTTTTTAGTGTTTATCTCTTGTTTATTGAAATGATTATGTTATTTTACTTTGGAGTCTACCAAATAACACTTCGAACTTCTTTCCAAATCCTTGCTCCATCTCTGGTCACAGGGAGTAGCACAGGGCTCGTAAACTTGTCAACGCCAGGGCCCGTATATATCGCGAGCGACCCACTGGATTTCTGTGTGTTATTGTAGTGGCCAGCTATTATTTTAACGCTTAAGGCCATTCGGCTTAGAAAACTCGGAGGAAATACTTTGTAAACATTCTTTACAGGCATAGCGTGGCATAAACGGGTTTAGTTATAAACAGTTTTGTACAGTGCTGTTTATTTTTCAATGTTGTTAGTAATATGTATAACGATATAAAGTTTACCTCTGTGGTTTGATATAAGGTAAGTATCTTCTGAAAAACCGAAAACTATTCTGGGGTAAACAGGGAAAGAGTCCGCCGACGTGGATGGCCTCCAGCAAATGATGTATGCGGCAAGCTGAAGACGGATTGTCCAGTCCAACAGTGGGCTTTGTCGTTGTGACCACATTTTGACGTGTTTTGTTTTTTAAATACGGACATAAAAAAGGTTACTACCAAATCCATATCCATATCCATCCGTTTATAGTGGTTTATACTTTAGAAAAAAAAAATTAAAATGTATGTCGTGTACATAACAGTTTTATCGTAGAAATAAAAGTATTCTGAATAAAAACCAAGGAGCTTCTTGTACAACAGGGTTGGGAGATTAAGTAGGTTGCAATTTAATGTCGTTGACTTTTACTAACTAAACAAAAGTAGTAAATATATTGCAAGTCAAATATATTACAGTCCCCAGTTAAAAGTTTGAAGTCGCTTTATCATTATAAAGTTCCTGCGAAGGTGCACTTCGTCCTTTCTCGTTTTGTAAGCTAACTTTCATGAGCTTCATGCAATTCTCTTTCCAAGATAAACAATTTGTTTTAGTCAACAAGTTGGAAATATATATTGTCGGATGAAAAAGTTGGAGATTGCACTACAGCCTGCGTAGAGTAAGTACCTTGTCTTAAAGCTGAGTTACTTGACAACAAAGTTCCTGGCAATAAGTGCTGTTTAACAGCTAGAATGCTAAAAATTAAACACTTATCCTTGCCTCGAAATGACGTAGTCTTGCGTCTGACCTCCCCTGGTGTTGTCGGTCTGCCATCCTATTGGATTATGTGAATGAGGAAATAGAGCATAATTGTTTGCGCACAGACTTTGTTTTGTAAAAGTATCCTGCGCACATGGCTACTCTCCATTGAGATTAATCACTGTAGTCGTAATCGGCAAGGCGGACATGAATGTGATCTGATTTATAAACAAATTAGATTCAACAGCTACCGGCCAGGTGGGCTGATGCCCTGCGAGAGACTGCGGATAGATGTCGATGAGAGGGCTAAGTCCAGCAGTGGACTAACATTGGCTAATCATGAACAGCTACCGAGAACTGAACTGGAGATGAACAGGTATGCTGCACAAATTTTATAAAAACAATAATAAGAATAAATCGTTTATTTCAGGCAATATAAGAACAGTTAAGCATGGTAAAAAACATATTCTAGAGCTAAGATACCTTAAATATACCTTTTATATGCTGGATGCGACAAGCCGTAGACAGGGCGCTATGGCGCTCATTAGGGGAGGCCTATGTCCAGCTGTGGACTAATATGGGCTGATGATGATGATGAAATACCTTACAAACTAAAATACATTCAAGTATAAAGTCTTAATAATTAAATAGTACACAATAGGTACGGCGCGTGTGACGCATCAGGGTGTCATCTGTCGATAATGGTAGGAGATATTTCTTAGGTCGTTCCACTGCGGCCATAGCCATAGTCTTTCTTCTCAATAATGCCATCGAGGCATTTGAATGCTGTTTGAGATAATTATGCGTACCATTGTTAATTCGGTTCACCATCCCATACAAAAGTGGGATATGTTCATATTATCTAGAAACCAAACATTTTCATTGTTCATCAAAAATCTGGTCCAGATAAGCCAGAATGTTATTTAACTTGAATAGACCTTCGACTCACTTGATGGTTCATTATAATATGCCATCTGACGATGTGGCCAACGCAACGGTGTATCAAGGTCTTAGAAGACTGATTCACTCACTGATTCACCGTTTGTCTGTTTACACCCTAGAAACCAAAACGTATGTTATTATTGTAAGAAAACACAAAATTTCTGGTTGTATTTCATAATAATTTAGTAAATTCGTGCTCAACTCAGTAAAAACTCTTGAATTCTATCGCAGCGATCCATTAGTGCGATGTATCGCTAAGCGGCGGCACTCACTCTAAGACGGATTATGATGCATGGGCTCGTCGATTACCTACCTAAACGGGAGCATTTTCAAATGTTTGGAAAGTTTTGTAAAGGAACTCCAGAGAAGAACAGGAAAATATTTATAATGAAGGTATTGGATTTATTTATAACAAGTAAGAATGTTTTTCCAAGGGCATCAAAGTGTTACTGATATAATCATCATTAAACATTTATAAAATATAGTAAAAATTACCTTCAAATTTTAAAGAAAATAAAATTAATTACATTTATTTTATTTAAAGAAATTCGTAAAGACAAAACAAATCAATATTACTGAGTAGGTATAACAATTAAGCCAGAACTAGGTAATCCTGTGTTTCAGGCGACAAGAGTGCTAATTATAGCTACTATTCAAAAGGTATTTAGTATACCAATGTTCTTATTTCAAGCAATTTTTGAACTAAACAACGAATTCTTGGTCAAAAAAAAGCTTAAACTCAACTACTAACTACCGTATGTACAGTGCGCGTCACATATAAGTACCCCCCCCCCCCTATCTCAATGTATGTGGGACACAATAGTGGTTATTGTTGGGAATTTCAGACTTTGAGTATTATGGAAGGGCAGTTCGATCCTGAGCGGCGGCGTGATAAATTTTTGCATGTGAAAGTTTGTGTTGAGTTACCAGGGAATTAGAAGTAGTCTAAAATATTTGTAGACAAGGGGGTACTTAATTCTGACGCGCACTGTACTTATCAATCACAAGTCAACACCTCTTGAAGAATAACCTTCATTAGGTACTTTCGCTCTAGACTAACATTTATTCTCTTGTTCAAAGACGGTTGCTTTTCAAGAGCTTTCTTGTTATTGTACTTCTCTCGCTGTTCTTGTAAAAATATTAGAAAAGTCTGATGACCGGAAACTCGTGAACGTATATAGTGAGGAGAGTGAACATAACGTACATAGATATTATCCTTTCGTTAGGTATATGCTAGGGAGGTAGGTATAAGGTATATGTTCCTAGCTTAGTTTATCTAAATAATAGTAGGTGACGTCCATGCTAAGTAAATTATTTCACGTATTTTGTCAAAATTTCGGCGGCAGCACACAGGCCGACAGTATAAAAATAAAATTAAAAGAGTATTCCATATCACATAAACAATTTCAAAGTCCTTCTTGTTACAATTAAATATACCACCGGTATACCTATCTCTATGTATTTTTATACCGTTGGCTTGTTTGCGGACGTGCTGCCGCCGAAAATTTGACAAAATACGTAAGTCAGTGGTATGTTAAATTAATTAAAGTAATTCTTCAACATCTTACCAGCATGTGTCGATGGCGTTGGTGACTTTGGTGTGTTGACTCTATCAACATCACCAGCCTATAATAGTCCACTGCTGGACATAGGCCTCCCCTAATGAGCGTCATAGGTGGCATCATTATTTGGGGGTTATTGCCCATAATCCCCACGCTGGGCATGCGGATTGGGGATCGCAGTTCGGTTCTGCAGAAGGCGCTGCTGCCCGGCCCCCGCTGTGTTTCCCTTAGTCGCCTCTTACGACACCCACGGGAAGAGTTGGGGTGGTGAAATTCTATGCCGGCACCACACGGCATTGTTGTTGACTCTATAATAGGATTCAATAGAATCGAAATGAATTATGATGATTCGTGCAAGTTGATGCCGTCAAAATGCGAGACTTCAATAAAATATTTTACTATGTGTATACCCAGACCCGTCAACAAGTCATGATGTTGCCATGATGGTGTAGCCGCTTCTTCAAATCTTGTTGTAACGTGAAAATAATAGAATGTATTAATGTATGAATAAATTATTTACCGCGTCGTTTTGTTCGGAAAAATTCTTCCTGTATGTTTGGGCGTACTGAAGATGATATATATCAAGAGCTTCTCTTATGTATTATAATGTTCTGTTCTGTATTTTATTCAAAGATCATGGGGATATAGGTAATACCTACTTACCGCTAACCTACGTATAGCTTCCCCAATACCTTTCCAATTTCTACCTTACCCTTTAGTCAGAAATCCATTAATTTGTATTCGTTTAATCAGTGTTATTACTTGGGACACACTCTTACTCCGGATATCCAGCAAATTGCCGGGTAAGTGGCATTACCAGTCGACACGGATGTAGATGATTATAATAACGTTATGATAATGTGCGTAACGAGTTTGTGTTGGCCTTTATTTTGGACACACTGCGTGATAGTTTGAGGAACATGTTTAACAACCAAGCTTTTTAAAAATTTAATTACTGCCACTGTTTAACAAGTTATAAAATGATGACTTGATCTTTTTGTCGCTGATTTGCATTATTTTTTCTGTACAAAAGTAATATATAATTTCATCTGAATGTATTTAGAATATTTAATGGGGCGACAGAAATAACATCCCGGTTATGTATGTATGTAGTAGTCAAAATTTTACATAAATTATAAATTATCTATGTCAGCCTAGATACATACAACCATTAAAATGTTTATCCTTTCAGGGAAAACTTTTGTATTTCTCTCGAAGATATTATAATGAATATCAAATAGAATTACAGACAATGTACAGATAATAATAAAATCCGAACTAATACTATTGTGTAGGTAAAAGATTATCTTTTTTGTGTTTAACTAGATGCTAGAATGTTTATTACCACTCATGTAAATATAATTTAACAATACGGGCTAAAATTCACATAGAGATAAGACCAGGATTAACAGATTTTTTCTGATGAATGCCAAAAATCAAAGTTCTTTATTTCCTTTAGACCTTACAGGACTCTTGGACACCGGTAAAAGAGTTTAAAGCTGCAGGCTGCAGCTACTCGTCTTTATGCCTTCATGATTAAAGTAATCTATTCTTCTCCCTCGTATGCCTCAGCAGTTAAGATAGCAGATGTCGACAATCGAGCCTCCCGTCCGCTCAGCTAATCCACTTTCCGCTAATTAATGCCATTATCGGAGTGAAACCGAAGGTGTCTGTTGTGAGGTCAGCTTCCTTTTATCGGCGGTAAATTAGAATCACCGTTGGGATGGCTTTTGTGATGATTTTGCTGGAAATTTAAGTACTGAGTCTGCTTGGTATTAATCATCATCATCGGCCCACATCAGTCCCCTGCTGGACATAGGCCTCCTCTAATTTATTTATTTATTTATTGAATTTAATGTACAGCTATCATTACAGGCATACCTAATGCGATAGTGCATTTATTTAATACAGAAGAAGTAAAGTCACAATCTTAATGCATTCCAATTGAATTCGTCAACATATTGCTGACATTCTATATATTAAATTAATATTTTCTTATATTCCTATTATATAATGAGCGCCATATTATGGTTTTGATATGGATCAAATAAGCTATCAGATTACAGTAGATTTCAACTGAGTTCAATTGTAAATACTAGTTCTAATTTGGTTCTGTTATTAAATTGTTATCTTATTTTAAATAAAAAATTAAAAAGATTCTTGCCTCCAGAACAAATCTCTTTTGAAAGACTGTTTGCGTTCGTCAAGTCGTAAAGGGGTTTTTGAACAAAATAGCAGATATTTTAGAACTTAATGTGTTATTGGAAAGTATATCTCAGGCAGGCATTAAACAAGACACAAGTTTCAGAACTTAATACTCCTCGCGCAACTTGACACATAATCTGAAAAGACATGTACTTGACTTGCTCTGAATTCTAAAACATCAGAAGTTGTTAATTCCAAGATCTTATTTACAAGGTTAAGCAAATGATTTTTTTCAAGCTGTTCCTTTTTTAAAATCTCGGGATCTGACCTAAAATCTAAATCGAAATTGACCCTTTCGTTCAGAAAATACCGTGAGCTTCAGTAAGATTTCTCACCACGTGCAATGTACTGGGACCGAACACGAAAACGAAATTTCTGATTTGTTTTTGTGCAAATGCTAATCTTATGCAAGCGACTGAAGAGTTCGTTTTGCACGAAACCGAATCAGAAATTTTAATTTACCTTTCCTGAGTAGGACCCCTGACCGCATATTAGCAGCACAAATAGTGGTAGTAATGAGTGAGAAGTAATATATTGGGTTTGGGGAGCTCGGGGTGTGATGATAACGAGTTGCGTTTGGCTAATTGAAAACATTATTTAGTTTCGGACACACCTTTTACCTGAACTTGTATCTATTTAAACCAATACAAGATTTACTAAGGCCTAAGTTCAGCAGTGGAATTACAGATAATTCGAAAAGAAAATACCTATTAGGTATGTATAAAGTTTAAAAAGATATGTCTACGAAAGATAAGCTAAAGCCACCATCAATCCCTCAATTATAACAGTGATAAACACCTCGACGATCTCTGTGGCGCGGCGGCGGGCGAAGGTCCGCCTGCGACGCAGGTGGTTGCGGGTTCGGTTCCCGCCTCGGGACAAATATTTGTACGAACTGTAGATATTTGTTCAGGGTGTTCTGGTCGTTTTCTATGTATAGTAAAAAAATATCTACCCATGTAATAAAATTGTATGATGTATATAGTCATCTAGAGGTAGTACCCATAACACAAGCTCTGCTTAGCTTGGGGCTAGATAATGCTGTGTGGATTGTCTAGAATTATTTATTATTTTTTACCTACCAATAACTACATCAGAAGCACAAATATAAACGTAAACCTAACAGGAAAAGTCTCTGTTGCTATCGGAAAGCAAGAAGAAACCTTTACATAAATCACACCAACAATATATTAGCAAAGTTTCGATTCCAAGCATCTCTGCGATCGGCCGCAGATGCTGTTGACTGCATCGAGGAACTGGTCTTTGAGATGACGCCTGCCTCACTTTAGCGGTGGTAATTGGATGTTAAACATTATTCCTGAAGCGGGAATCGACCACATATTTGTTCAGGGTGTTCTGGCCGTTTTCTGTGTCTAATATACAATATCTATCTATAATACAATCTTTGCTTAGCTTGGAGCTAGATGAAGATGAAAGGATTGTCCGGCATTATTTATTTATCATTTATTTAGTTATATACATATATCATGACTACAAAGTATAAAATAACATCGCTTCTCCCTAAGTATGTAGAGGTATAACAAATTTTGATGCGCTTTTAAAGTTCTTTTAGAGTGATTGAAGAGGAAGTTGAATGTATGCTAAACATACAAATGTTTAGCATAAATTAGTATCAGCATTGAACCCGTGCAAAGCCGGGGTAAGTCTCTAGTTTATATTTTTAATATTTTTTCTAATAGTGTTTATTGATGTGGGCCAAAGCATTAGTTCCTTTTTTTCATTCCGCTCATAGAATTGACCATGTGTATTTTATCACATAGATATTTTTACCACCTTTACCGTACTAATACCGTCAGTTTCGAGATAAGAGTTGAACCGGCAAGTTCCTTACCGTCATAATGTTATTGAAGAAAAAGGAATCGAGATATTGGGAATGTATTCTGAAACTTGGAGAAAGACGAATAAAACACAAAAAGTTCTCTTACAAACTTCTGGGGTGTCTTCTTGGTATTTTTGACAAATTTTAAGCTGGTATTACTACCTTTCTCTGGATCATGCTCTCGTCATATTTTGAAAATTTCCAAATTATCTCTTTATATATAAGACTAGCGGCTTCGCACAAGTTTTTAACAAAAATCGCATTTTTCAAACGGAACCCTCAACAATCTTTTTTGAAAATAGTCTATAGACTATGTTCATCACGTAAAATTTAGGATTTATTTGGATAAAGAATTTTCATCTGTCCATTAGTTTCGGAGCTTATTGAATTCAAACAAACATACAAACAATCAAAGCTTTCCTCTTTATAATATTAGTAAAGAATACTGGCATCACCCGCAGCCTTGCAAGCGATTTTTCAGAAGTAATAGCCTATGTTCATGGCATGTATAATGATAGCATCATCACACGAACGAATCCTAATTGTTAATTAAACAAGTCGCCTTTGATAGGTAATCGATGACCTATATGTAGGGTACATACATGTCTATACGAATAAAAATTTTGCTTTCCTTTCTTTTTAAGCCGTGTGGTGCAGGCATAGAATTTCACCACCCCAACTCTTCCCGTGGGTGTCGTAAGAGGCGACTAAAGGAAACACACCGGGGGGCGGGCAGCAGCGCCTTCTGCAGAACAACTACACCGAACTGCGATCCCCAACCCGCATACCCAGCGTGGGGATTATGGGCAATAACCCCCAAATAATGATGCCATCTATGGCGCTCATTAGGGGAGGCCTATGTCCAGCTGCTGGACAACATCACCAGCCTATAATAGTCCACTGCTGCAGTGGACTATTATAGGCTGGTGATGTTGATGATGATGTTGTTTCTTTTTTAACAATAAAATAAAAAAATAATACTTCAAAAGCAACCAACCTTCATTACTGGCCGCAAGTTGTTTCAAATCAAACTGCTTAGCTTACAATTTTCCGGAGCTAGTTATGTAAACACCTTATCACTAATACCTTGTTTAGTAAACTCTAGTACTGCAGTTAGTTGTATAGAATATGTGGGCTCCGCTGTTGTTCATTGTGTTTGCTGTGGGCAGCGCTGTAGCGCATTTCGACTACTCTTCTTATCGAGGTACGATTTATTTACTTACTTGCAAAATTTTAGAGGAACTTACAGCTAGGTTTAAATTTTGATGATCAAATATAAGAAATATATCTGCATAGTTGGTTACTAAGTAAGTATTTAAGCTTGCTATATCTACCTTACTGTTTCCATTTACTAAAGAATAAAAGGAGCAATGTTCCTCCGTCACTGGTATACAAATTTCAGTAAAAATTTAAATATTTTTAAACTTACAAAATAAACATAATGCATAAGTAAAATTTTAAAGTGCTTAGCTTTGGTCTACATATAAATGCTTCGGTAGTTCTCCAGTGCCGTTATTAATATACTATTAAACTAAAAAGAAAAAATAAATAAAATTCAGAATTACATTTCGTATAGGTAGGTAGGTACCTACTTCTTTATTACAAAATAAAACAAATCAAAAATTATTTTAAAAAATATTCTCACACGTTAGGCATTTGTTTTACCTATTTCAGTGAGTGACGTCTCGCAGCAGAACGAAGGCCTCCCCACCTTTCTTCCTTTCCTCCTGGTCCGCCATTTTGGCGTAAAGGCGCCAAGTTCATCTCAAAACCGCTATCGCAACTGATATTGAATCGTTTTATCCAGCTCTACCCGGCTATATCCGGAAGGCCTTAATCGAAAAGGATCGCTACAGACCACGACCCCACGATAAGAAGCTGACTGTTTCGAACCTCACCCTGCATGAAGTCTTCGAAAAGATACAAGACATAACCAGGAATTTAAACCTTAACGCCAAGAGGAATGGGTACAAAATTGACTATAAGTTAAGGATTTTAAAATAACAGACTCGATTGTCAATAAAAATATTGGATATTGTTTTGTTTTTCTACGTATACCTACTGTAATTAGATACAGTAATGATTATGATGGTGCAGCATAAATAAAGAGTCATAGATACTTCATCGTACCTAGGCACCCCTGTGTGGTGCCGGCTTTGAATTTGCACCACCCAACTCTTCCCACGAGTGTTGTAAGGGACGACTTACGGATCTATTGGAGGCCCGAGCTCCACCTTTAGATTCACCGCCGAACTGCGATCCCTACCAGTATGCCCAGCGTGGATGACCCCGAATCTAGCGCCTTTTTAAAGTACTTATCAGGGCATACCTGCCTATGTCCAACGGGATGGTGAAAGCCATTGTGATTGTGTTTCGTAGACTTAGAAAGAATGAGATAATACATATTTACTCACGCTCTCTGAAACGTTGGTGTTCATCCAACACAAAATAGGTTCGTAGTAAACCCGCTTAGGTACATTCAAATGAAATCATGAGAAACAGTTGTGTGTGTTCACACAACAGCTTATCCTCAGTCGGAAACATGTAGATCCCGTTTCTCAGAAGCTTTCATACAGATGAAAATCAAATCACATCCTAAGTTCTATCCAAACTCTTTGGAAGAAAGCAGGAGAATTCGTTATTCTGGCAAATACAGTATGCGTCTAGTAGCTACTGGATAAGCAAGTCGCGATATTGTTTTATCTCATACGGAGTAAGGTAAACACGATTTAACTTCTCTCGGCATAAGCAGGCCTTACTACGAGTCCGTTTTTCGGTAACTATGGCCCATTAAATATATACCTTAGTCTCAAAATCAACTAAAACTGTGGCTCATCGAAAGTGCGTATTATGGGGTCAAAGATTTTTTTAACGAAAAATTTTACGTTTTAAAGGTAATTATAATTGACATAAATTATTAATTATTATTATATTTTACTTAATTATGGATATTTGTGATTATGAACAATTGAATTTTTACTTAATGTACCTATGTAACAGAAAAAGTACCAAAACATGCGGAACAAAACATGTACAACATTTGTCCTGAGGCGGGAATCGAAACCGCAACCGCATCGCAGGCTGACCTTGGTCCATTTCGTCACAGAGGTCGTTGATAAGCAATTAGTTGGCTAAATATGTACATTCGGCAAACAAAAGACAGACATGCACTCTAGTCTATTAAAATTTAATAAATTGTACAGGTGTAAAACGCGGCCCAATCATACCTCATAAGTGTATAACGCTGGACCAATCATGTCGCGATACATTGCGAATATATTTTTTTTACCGGTTTAACAAAACATCACTGCTTTTCACCACTCTGGTTTTTTGTCAGTAGATACCTAGTATTTTTCAAATCGAACGAGTTGACTGATTTGAATTATTTTCGAGATCACGATGAGTTTCTATTAGCGATAGAGTTTCATGAGTAATACCACATGGAAAGGTGACTTATGTTATTTAGAAATACCTAAGTCAACATACGCGGGACATGCTAGGCCAAGGGCCTGGTTAAACAATACTCCGGTTATTAGATTTCTCGTCACAGGGGGAGCAAAAATCTACATTCTGTTTAGTTATTGCGAACATTGTACACTGTACAGGGTGCCGTAAACATAATATTGTATGTTTTGCAAATGTGAAGTATTTCAGGCTCATATACAAAGTATTATTTCGAATTTGATTTTAATTGGCGTTTCGAATAAGTACTGCTTATTTTTACTTTTAGAATAGAATAGAATATTATTTACTTGCAACTCATACTAAGTAATTTCAGTATAAAAGACTTTTTTGTTTTGTTTATAGTACCTACAGGCTAAATTTTTCGGTCTACGTTTCGACTAACACATAAATTACTAGTTAGTATAGCAACCTACCAAGGTATAAAGTAAATAATATCCATGAGTCATAAGATGAAATCGAGCTTTGGTACTCTTATTGTATTTCTATATTGCACTCTTATTGCATTTCTTTAAATTCTATTTTCAAAGGTTAAAATTTTCTAGAAATACTTTGGCAACCTCGGTTTATCATGGCCGATGTTTCTATTGATCCCCTCTGTCCATTTGAGGCTTTAGCCACAGTGGAAATGTATACAGCTGATTCAATTCTGCAGCTTAGCTCAATGCGATAACAACCTGACAAGCTGAAGAGAAAGTAGAGATGGTGTTAAAAGGTGCTAAGGTAACACCCACCTAACTTCGCTCAGGTAGTTGGCAATGTTGCATCCCTGTGGCTCGGAAAACACTTAAAGCTATTGGTCGTACGCCTGATCTCTCACCGGTAATCGGTCATCAGATTACGATACTGAGGCAGTTGAAAGATTAAATTTTAGTTTGCGCAGTCATTTGTGAATTATAATGCATGTTACAATGATATGTCGTGCACATTTTTTTTGTTACATTTTTCACGGTCTGACTGGGCGAAATTTTACTAGGTCATAAATAGTCATAATTCATCCTCTGACAAATACTTCCCTTCAAAAAAGTTAAAGGGTAAAAACTGAAACTTTTATTCTAAAAAGTCCTCTTTTTTTCTTATTCCATTTTCCCCTTATCTAGGAAGATATCAGTGAGAAAGCAGTCTCCGAAAAGGACACACGATGATTAATGTGGCCTTCGGCAATGATACGTTGAAAATGAAGAAAATGTGATATAGCCTCTGAGAATATATCTCTTGAAGAAGAAAGAAAGGAAAATAATACCTTATTTATAATAAATTTTACAAATATAAAAAAATACAACAGCTTACAAATAAATAGCAAATTTACGTGTCACCTGCACAGAGGACTTATACCTTTGTCAGCTTTTTCGTTTTCAAACGAATTCAATGCATGAAGTGAATGACTCAGCTTTCCTTTTTGGCACTGTGTTGCTGTTCCCCAGCAATAGCCCATTTGTGAGGGATTGAACCCGGCATTATTGTACAATTGGCATACATTGTATTTGGTAATTGGATTTTTGTGCTATTCAGCGAATTGTGAAAGTGATATAACAATGTTAGCGAATACTTCGCAAATTTTAGAAGACAGATATTTTTAGATATTTTGTAGATAATCTAGGATCCTAATGGTGAATAAATTTTTTAAATTGATCTCTTAGTTTCGGTGCCTTTTCAATTTAAACAAACAATCAAATATTTCCTATTTATAACAATTATTAGGATACTTCATTGGCCACATGACGGAGATGCCATCAGTGCTTTTTTTTTGTCCTAAAGTTGATTTAAGAAGAGGCTGAGGATGTTATCGATGCGAAACGACTTTGCCGAACAAAGAAGACGATGCACTTCGATCGAAAACAATGGATCGATGCGACACGATACAATGACATAGGCGATGCCATGCGTGGACCGAAACAGATGTTAGACGAAAATTTAACGAAAACTTCTTTGTTTGATTGCGTCGATCATAATCATATGGAACGAAAACTCAATCGTTGATTGGAGCTTTGATATCCATAGTACAACGAACGCCCAGTGTGTCAACATCAACAAAATCCTCATGGTCTCATGGAATCCTAAATAGCGCTTGAGCCGTGCGTTTGCGATGCGGTTTCTCATGAATATTCCTACGGATAATGCCGTTTAATATCGGCTGGCGAGCGTGGAACACTTTGCTTTACAGATTTCGGAGTTTGCTTTGTCTGTGGCTCTGACTCGATGCACTGGATATCTTTTACGGGATTTAGTTTTTAAAATACTTGTTTGAAATTTTTTGACGACCTCTGTAGCGGGGTGGGCGAAGGTCCGCCTGCGACGCAGGAGGTTGCGGGTCCGATTCCCGCCTCGGAACAAATGTTTGAACGATCTGCAGGTATTTGTTCAGGGTTTTCTGGCCTTTTCTATGTATAAAAACATCTATTTAGTATATTTTACTATGTATATCAATCACCTAGTTCCCATAACACAAGCTCTGCTTAGCTTGGGGCTAGGTGATGCTGTGTGGATTATCCAGCGTTATTTATTTATTTATTTGTTGTCAATTCAGATGCCGCAATATCTAAACTACGGGTCGATAACACAAAATATTACCCTATCTATAATAATGTTAGACATAAAAAGACAATTATCAAATGACTCAAAGTAAATCATTGCGCGTAACTTTCCAGGTCACACCACAAAGGCTGGGCAGTGAAAGCGTTAACGTGAAATAATCCAATCATAATGTAAACTGTTGGTTATTCTGTGTGTTTAGCTGTTGCGTTAGTTAGCGGGAAAAACTGGAATTTGCATAAAACAGGGCCAAAAGTTTTGCCAACTTGTAATCCTGGTTTGTATAATTTGATTTCTGAATATATAAATGAATTAAGTTTTCGCGAGGATAAGGGAATGGAGGAAAACTATTGCTTCAACAAGACAGGCGGAAGTTGGAATTAGGTGCCTAGGTCCCAGGTAGCCTGTCTCGGTACACCAGTACCTAAGTGTTAACTTTGTGTTGAATTTAACTTCAGTTAAGTTCAGTTCAGTTTATTTATTGATAACGCTTATACGAGTACGTTACATGTCAGGTTCTAAAGTCAGTCAGGTAAAATAGGTCTTGCGAAAATTATTAATAAATCAAAATTGTATAAATAAAAGCAGTGGAACGAAATTTATGTGATTCATAATAAAATAAAATAAATAATTATAAAATTAATTATAAAGTGTTTATAACATAGCTCAATGAGCCTGATTTTTAGTTTGCTTTTGAAGGATTGCGTTGAGGAGGCGCCTATGATAGCAGATGGGAGACGGTTATCTACAGCCCCCATTACATGCACCAGCTTCGATAATGTCGAGGGTGGGACAGGTCTCAGCTTGAGCGCGTGACGAGTAGGATACCTGAGCCTGTCGCCGAAACTGGACTAGACTTTATGATCGTGATATCGGGCATAGATACATGACGGCATGGAATATGACTCACCCAGGAACTGTTACCGAATATAAATCTCTCCGGAGCGGAATATTGAACTAACGGGTGTGTCCCACAGAACAAGCATTATAGCTTTAACGGACTAGAAGCGAGTTCAGAATGCTCGTTTCTGCATTCTGAACACTCGCTTCCAGTCCGCGGCCTTGCCGTATCTATGTACGTCGTACTGAAGAATCGAGTGCAGCTCCTCAACATATAGCTATTTCCAGCGTCGCGCACATCCTCCACAAGGCAAAACACGTTCAACCTACACTCTCGCACTTGGTCAATATGTGGCCCCACGTAAGACCTTGGTCTAACCTAAAGCCTAAAAAGACCAGGTATGATCATCCAATGGAGCTGAAATTCGTTATACTTAGTATTGTCGGAGACAATGCAGTGTCATTTCTATCGAGCTGGTCAGGTAATGGAGAGAGAAGGTGGGCATAGGGGGTAGATATGGCCGAATATATTATAAACGAAACTATTTGTCTTCCCAAGCACTCTGTTCCTAGATAATATTGAAAAAGCCAATTTTAGATCGATTTCGATGAAGGTTATGTAGAACAGACGTATGTATGTTCATACATATTGTAGATGAATATCCAATTTAAAAAATCGGTACTTTTTATTGAAGTGGATATACATCTTATCAAAGCGTTCAAGATATTCGCAAATATTTTTCCCAGTTGCGACAAACCTATCACTGTTTCAGACTACGTCATTAATATCACCTTGAAAAATCGACATTTTGATCTCATAAGACAAACTCCCCAAGCTAGTGACGTCATTGTTCAGAATAAGCCCCCAAATTGTAACATCGATTTGTCAATGTCGCTGCTCATATTTATCACCTCGGGACAATGGTGGCCATGGTAAGTAGCCAATAGATTTTGTACATTGAATTATGATAAATAGATAGCTTTTTTACTTAAATTTGAGAATGGAGTTTCCTTGTTTTGTTAATACATAATATTCTTTAATTACAATTTTGAATGAGACTGTACTGACTATATAGAACGTTAAATTAGTGCTTATTCAATAAATTGCTTTTTGATTGATCTACAACTTTTGTATTTTGGATGGGGTCTGGATGGTATCCAATATTGACTTACTGTCCTTCAGTCCCTTCGATTGAGGGAAGATATGTACATAGCACTGCACAAGGTATTTAATGCGATTATGCCCTTTACTTGTATCCAGGATTTCTTTGTTTTATCATCAACATTCACGGTTGTCTGGTAGAGATCGCTCTTGAGCGATGATACCGCCAATTGTCACATAATTATATTTTATTTTATTATGTTTATTGATTGTTTTGTTAAGTATGCAACAAAGAATTTTCTATCTATCTATCTATTCAAAACGATGGCTATGCATTTTTTAAAGCAAAAACGGAGTTGTGACCTAACTGATTCTGTAGGTACGTCTTTACGTATCAACGTCACGGAGGCGCGGAAAAATTTGAATTTTTTTTTATTACATTTGCTCCACCCCTTGCTGATACTAAATGGTCCGTATCGCAGCATGGATTGGTTGTATTTAACATATTGTATTTATAACCAACGCGGGTCTTCCAAAAGAATCGTAAAAATCAATACCCATTTGTTCTATATCGCACTCAATTAAATTATGCTCCAACCTTTTAAAGAATAGTTTTTGAATTTGTTTTTTCAAATTTACAATACGTTTTACTCTTTATTTCAATACCAGGGGTATGACCTTGTGACATCAAAATTTGTTGCTAATGAAAAAAGGACAGACGAAGCTAAACCATAAGGGATTTGAAAACGATCTCAAAAAGAGTAAGTATTGGTACTTAGATAATGGCTATCTAACCTAAATATTATAAATAAGTGATTTAGGCTTTATTACTTCAGATTTAAAACGGATAAAAACAAATATAATAATCTGTACATTTGATTTATATAGAAACCCGTGATATACGATTAGGCAATATACAGGTACGTTCAATAAGCCCATAGTTCACT
Source organism: Eupithecia pulchellata (assembly GCA_963931895.1). Taxonomy (NCBI): domain Eukaryota; kingdom Metazoa; phylum Arthropoda; class Insecta; order Lepidoptera; family Geometridae; genus Eupithecia; species Eupithecia pulchellata. Next base: position 13,211,169 of record OZ007523.1, read on the forward strand.
AACATCGTTATACGGAATATATCGCCTTCTCACGTTCTGATCACAATAATTACAGAGCACATTAATCAAATCCAATCGGTATAGGAATGACGTGGTAATGAAACATTGCCTTACATTAAGGTGGGGTAGGTAAACTTGAGTTGATACACATATCTTGAATGGTAGAATATTCTAGAATTCAAGATATTGTTTAAACAGAGGTATTAAGTATGGGTGGGGAAATATGAATGTAATTTCTTTCATAAAATCGTAAGTGTAATGCGTAGGTATACAATATTTGGAAGCCTTTATTTTGTTTCGCCTTCTTTATCTAGGATTTAACAAAAAATAACAGTCTTACTACAAAAGATTGATAAAACAATGTTTAAACACGTGTTTAGTTAAACAGTGTCTAAGAAAAAATAACAGTCTTACTACAAAAGATTGATAAAACAATGTTTAAACACGTGTTTAGTTAAACAGTGTCTAAGAGATAAACAGTGCCTAAATAACTGTTTAAAATTTCTTACCACAAATACATGTTTAGCGTTTATTTAGCTAAACACTGCCTAAATTGATGTATGCTGATTTTAACTTGGCAAACCTGATAAACGATTCGTTTTACGCATATTTCATTTGTTGAGTCTTTGTGTTTCCTAACGATTTCTTTTTGTTTTAGTTGATAATACGTATTAACTAAGTTGGAAAATTCATTAAAAGTACTTTAAAATTAATCTGATAAGTCTGTCACTTTTAACGGCTGGTTTACCTAGACATAAATATGAAAAGCTTTTTGTACATTAACAACGGAACGGAACGTACTTTTCAATGACAGCTCTTGCTTCTGACAGTGGGTTCTGTCTGTGTGTGACAAAAACTATAGATAGACAATAACAAAGGGCACGTACCTACCTGATGGCGGGCCCAGTTTCGGCACAAGCAACTTGAATTTGAGGATCTAAGCACCTACCACGAGAATCATGTGGAATATCATCTTTAACTAGGTCAACAATTTTTTTCCCGAAAGCTTTGCTGAACCTGTACCGTTTTCTGAAGTTACATTCATTGTAATGTTCGAAAGGATTAACTCGCACTCGGTACACTTGATCACGTAATTTATCCATAAATTCCATGTCGTCCAAATCATTAAAATCAGCATAATCGAAGATATCCGTTGCTATTTACGCATTACGCACTAAGAAAAAGCAATATGGCGATGGTTAAACACGTGTTAGACAGGGAGTTGCTGTTGTTTAAATTTAAACACTATCTAAACCTTGTCTAACTCTAAACAACGGCTAAACATGGTTTTGTGGTATCACTTTTGCTAAACAACTGTTAAACACGTGTCTATGTTTTTTGTGGTAAGGCTGTAATATTTTTGCTAACGCAGTCAATATAAGATAATTATTATTAAATAAATGTTGAGAGTAGAAGTATTTTTTAATTGAATCTTTGACTTGTATTGATCAGAGCATGCAATGAAAAAAATTTATCTACAAAATGTATAAAATAACAGAAAATAGCAAGGTTACGCAGGGTCCTTCTCACGACGTTGTCAACATAATATATTTTATTTTCAGCGATAAAATTAGAATAAGGTGCACGAATAAGGTAAACAATTTTCTTTCCATTCTTTACTCTTTCGTTTACATAATATGGGCATAGTCGAATATTAAATAGGGAACGAAATTGATCATATTTTTCGTACACTTTCTCTTAAATCATAGACTGCACACTGCATTAGTTATTTAGTGTTTATTATACCTAATTGTAATAATTGTGTAACTCTGATGTCAGTGATGTTTTTGGATTGTGATTTTAATTTTGAATTTGATTTTAGTATAGAATTTTATTTTAATTTTGTGATTAATCTTAGTTGATTTTAATAAATTTGTAATTCATTTTAATTGATTTAAATTTGTAATTCGTTTTAATTGATTTGAATTTTGTATTTAATTTTAAATTTAAGTACTTAATTTTGACATCGAATTGAACTTTAATTTTGCTGATGTATTTTAATTTTCTATTTATAATACCTATCTTTATTTATACCTAATTTAAAATTTATTTGAATATGGACACTTTTATTATAACAATGTTGTCTGAAATAAACGTATTGAATTGAATTGAATTGAATTAGTATGGTAATTGCAATACGCCATCACTGATCACTGAACAGACTAACGTAGCGCAAACTGGCTAGCGAAATATGATCTAATTTACTTCTTAATCCTATCTTGTAAACTCAATTTGTTACCGAGGGCTTACTGAAAGAGGTAAGGTATAAGTAACAGCGATTTTTTATTTGGTTCGCACTTAAACATCATCAACATCATCACCAGCCTATAATAGTCCACTGCTGGACATAGGCCTCCCCTAATGAGCGCCATAGATGGCATTGGGCATTTGGGGGTTATTGCCCATAATCCCCACGCTGGTAATGCGGGTTGGGGTCGCAGTTCGGTGTAGTTGTTCTGCAGAAGGCGCTGCTGCCCGCCCCCCGCTGTGTTTCCCTTAGTCGCCTCTTACGACACCCACGGGAAGAGTTGGGGTGGTGAAATTCTATGCCGGCACCACACGGCAAGTTCTATGCCTGCACCACACGGCAACACTTAAACGTATGTCTGTAACCTCTGTGACGACGACGCAGCCACAATATATTATTGGACAGTATGGAAACTAAGCCTAGTTGATGAAATAAATATATTTATTTCTAAATTCTTTATTTAGGAAATATAGTATATGCGTATAATATACTATATTTCCTACGCTCCATTATAGCAAAAGGGTTGTAACTTTTCTTAGAGCTCTCGTAGATGCGCATGCTTGTGTGAGTGAGCCGTTTCGAGCGTTTGTAGGTAGTTTCCAAACTCTATATGTACATATACTGTGACGCACCTTTAGCGAAGCGGAGGTTGTGCGTTCGCCTCTGAGTGAGTATTCAGGGTGTTTAAGTCTGTAGTCTAGCTCGTATCTTCTCGATCTCTGCCTCTTGGAGTCTTTTTGCTTTAGCTCGACGGTTTTGGAACCAGATTTTTACCTGAAATGAGAGTTGATGGTCTAGCTCAATGTATGACATTTCGTTTTCTGCTGCAGATGTTTTCTACTGTGAACATATGAGTATAATCTGATCAGATAGTGAGTTACGAAGCAGCCGATGATGACACCCTATTTATTCCGTAAACCGCCTGTAAGGATGTAAGTAGAGTGCCATCGTTCTTAAGTCCGTGTGGTGCCGGCATAGAATTTCACCACCCCACCCGAACTCTTCCCATGGGTGTCGTAAGAGTCGACTGAGGGAAACACACCGGTTCAGCAGCACCCTCTGTAGAACAACTCAACTGAACTGCGATCTCAACTCGCATCCCCAGCGTGGGGATTATGGGCAATAACCCCAAATGATGAATAATGCCATCTTTGGACTAATATAGGTTGGTGATGTGTGATGTTCGAAAATCAGGCATTTTAATGAAAATGCGTGATTCGCTGTATCGTATAACTTACAACCTTCTAAGTAGGAGCAAAGCTCGATAGGACACCGTCGCCTTAGGAACTACGACCCTTATCAACATCTTCGGTTCACTCGGATTCCCTATTAAACATTGTTTCACCCTATTACGATACATCATACAAACTTCAACTACAACTACACGCGTTAAGCTTCAGTTTTGTGCTAGTAATATAGCGGGAGTTTCGTCGTTTGGGGATGATGAGAGAAAATTTACTATCGCTCGTGTATTAACTCAATTGAGGTATATTGTTTCGCCTCACCTTTGTGATATTCAATCATTTGGTGGGAAGGTAGATGACGGTTTTGGTTTTCGAGCCTTGTATGTCTAAATTACCTTAGTAGTACGGTACTTAAATAAATTTTGCCACAGACCCAAGGTAAAATATAATAATGTATGTACCGAAACGCCGTGTGGCGCCGTGTGATGCCGGCATAGAATTTCACCACCCCATCTCTTCCCGTGGGTGTCGTAAGAGGCGACTAAGGGAAACACACCGGGGGGCGGGCAGCAGCGCCCTCTGCAGAATAACTCCACCGAACTGCGATCCCCAACCCGCATGCCCAGCGTGGGGATTATGGGCATTAACCCCCAAATGATAATGCCATCTGTGGCGCTCATTAGGGGAGGCCTATGTCCAGCTGTGGACTATTATAGGCTGGTGATGATGAGTACCGAAATATTCACAAGGTCAAAAACAGAGGGAAATAAAGCACGTGGGAGGCCTTTGTTCAGCTGTAGGCTGATAATTTAAAGATATGATGAGAATGGGGATCTAAGGCTGATAATTTAATTAGTATATTTAAGATTTTTTTGTCTTCTTTGTTTAAATTTAAATGGTAGTCGATTTATGATAAGTTCTGGAAAATGTGAATCCTCTTTTGGTTGTCATAGACCATGGCCTTCTTATAAAACTAAAAAAGGTGAAAAGAGTCGAGTGAGACCTCTAGCAAGTCAAGTATGCTATTAGATCCAAGCTTACTATGCTATAAACATTTGTGTCATCTAAATAAATCTCTAGCCTGAATTGTCGTGAAGAAAAACGACATCTAAAGAACTCAAAGGTCATCCACCCTAAAAAGAATCAGCGAACAGGGATAAGATCCGAACACGGCTAAACTCAGCAACAGCAATATCTTAGTTACACAAGAAACCAATTTCCCTCCGAACCTAAAAAGGGTATTGTCGCAAACTACACTTTCAAAACTTCTCAACCGAAACCCAAAGAAAATATGCGAAAAATAAAAAGCAAAACTCGATTTACTCGGTACAAGACCAGCTTATAAATAACCTAACATTCTCTAGAACTTTGTCGGACCAAACACTAGACCGTATCCTTCTAAGTTGCGACAGAACTGGACAGAAGTTGTTTCGACAAAGTCCGTGAGTTTGTGTACATGTAAAAGTTGTGAAGTTGGACTGGAGTGCGTAAGTTTAACCCATATCAATGTGGAGTGACGGTTTTGTTCTACAATGAAATTGGTTGGCGTTAAACTATTGCTTGCTAGGGGTTAGGATAATGGAATAATTGAAAATAAGGATTTATTTTCCGAGACAGTTTGTGTGCCGTGGACGTGACGCGGGCTAAGCCGTTTGACCAGTAATGGTTTAGGGCTCACTTCGGGGACCCTCTTTTAGGTTAGGTATTCCTACTGACCTATCTGTACTTACAATATTTTAGGGCTCAAGTTATTTCATATACTGACTGCTTATTTTAAGTGCATTTATGCTTTTTTCTGTGCATGATTCTGTGGAAGGTACTTGGAATCATTTAATTTGAAAAAAAGGACAAAATTCATAAAATAATATTTACGCGTTTCAAGTTTGAGTTTAAATTTTTATTTGCGATATAATAATCCGTTGAGAATTAAAAATTTTACTGAAACTTTTTTGAAGACCAAAATATAATCAAAATCGCTGCACAATTGACGGAGATTATCGTTGAACGTAAATACGTAAGTATATACATACAGCTAAACGCTTTTTTGAAGTCGCTAAAAAGAATAGAAATGTTGAGGTCTGTAGAAGTGAAATCAGATATTTTCTCAGCTGTGGGTAATCCAAGGCTAAATAAATAATGCCAGACAATCCACACAGCATCATCTAGCCCCAAGCTAAGCAGAGCTTGTGTTATGGGTACTTGATGACTGATATACATAATACAATATTATATTACATATATAGATATTTTTTATTATATATAGACAACAATAATGATGATGACTTTAGTATAAAATCATACCAAACTATTTCTTACTCAATAGAATACAATACAATTATTTATTGGTAACGTCAAGTTAAATGTCGCAAACAATTAAGTTTATGTATGTAGTAATAATATTGAATTTAAATCTAATGATAATAATGTATAATGCATTTTACAGTAATTCAAATTATTTCATTTCATTTGACTTCTTAGCCTTTATCGACTATTAAAAACGAGTGGCCTCTTTCAAACTTTTCTTTTTCCTTATCGCCGCCCCCACCGAATAAAATCGTAATCAAAAAAACAAAATTTTACAGGAAAAATAAAAAACCGTTTTTTTTAAATAACTCCTAAAATACTTTACTTATCGGGTTCATTTTAATACCAAAAGATAGCAATATTTTTTTTGTATATGCAATATAATTTAAATTATAACTGTGTTTACGAATGCAGAGTAATAAATAAAAATATGTTTTACCAGAATCAAGACCATAATTTTACACCGTAAAGTAACATTACAATTTTATTCGCGGAAATTGTCGATAATCGCCTGTACAGTAATTATAGGTCTTCGCGATCTTATTGAACTCAAAATAGTGATGTTGGTTGTATCGGTAATGCAATGTTACCATTTTGTTCGGTACTCAATTAAGCTTAAATGAATAACGTAAATTTGCAATACGTTTATATTCCTTGGAGAAGATAATAAGTTTAGTGAATGTGAAAATAGGTTACTGTAAAATTATTTGCATTTTGGGAATCGGTATTAAAAGAAAATCGAAGGAAATACAAAAGTTATCCTATTATTACAGATATTTAAAAGATTTTTGTGATAACCACCGATACCGAGTGCTCCCAGGGGAGTTCTAGTGCTCGTCTCCGCTTGCGGAGACGTAAATCTGGACGTGAGCCTTAAGTTGTGGTATTCTAAAAGAACCAGAACCACACTTATTGGTTGCGCTTCATTGGCCGTGCTGAATGGAGTCGCAAGAGATGCATCTTAAGGTGTAGACTTGGCGGTGGAGGTTCCTAATGGCGTTATAACGAGAAAAACCCTCGTTATAACGCCAAAGACGTTTGCGCAGGAATTGTTTATATCCGGCATTTAAGCCTATATTTTGAGTAATCCATCCGACATTCGACAAGCCACAGTCTGCCACTTTTAACAGTTTTCAATTATGTCAGGCGTCCGCACTGTCTCCCAGACCCAAAAATTCTTTTTTTCATTTTATTTCTTTATGTTTATAGTCTCTACACCTAAAAGATATCATGGATATCATTTTCGAGTATATCATATTGTGCAAACGAGGATTATACCCGTTCTATGTAGCCCAGCCTTTAAAATTATATCTCATAAAGGGCCTCTGTCCTGTTGGCTACGGCCCCACGCATGCCTCCCAAAGGACCGAGACTCTATATGGCCCGTGATCGTGGAAATGAGATAAAATAATGAAAAACCTTTATGCAGAATCTGCATAAAGGTTTTTCATTATTTTATCTCATTTCCAAATCATTGTACGTTATCTGATAACGTACAATGATTTCTTAAGTCTTATATACTAGGACATGTTATCTGTTTGCCCTAGTTTACACATGCCTCTTCTAGCTTCTTCCATTCGTTTCTATCCTTGGCAATTCTTGTCTTTCCAGTAATGGATTTTATTTATGTCTTATTTCCACCTTTTGAAAGGTCGTCCAAATTTTCTATTTTGATTCCTGGGTAATGTAGTCGTAAATGTAGGTAATATTTTTATTCGACTTTTCAGTTCTTCTTAAAGTTTGACCGATCTACAGTTATTTTTCTATAAAAATAACATAGTATAGAAGAGAAAGAAAGATTATACTCTGCCTGATTGTATTCATAGCAAACTTCTCTCCAAAGACCTATCACCGACCAATCTGACAAACATCCAACTTTCTATTATGCGCTTTCCTCAGGTCCCATGTTTGGTTTCTTAAATTAAAACATTGGAAGAATACATTTATTTTAAAGTTTCCTTTAAATTTTCAGACAAATCTCTTTGTTTTTTATGATTTATTAAATGACCAGTATCTCTTTCAAGCATTATCTATTCTTGTTTCTATTTATTTTGTTGTTAGATAATTTGGTGAGGTAAAGTTATAGCAGATAAGGATTTTTCCGAGATAAGTATATTCCTTAACATACCGACTCTATTGTGCTGAGTGTTATTGGTTAAACTTAATTTTCAGACTATTACTATGTAGATGCCCTACTTTTCCACTTTCTTTGTATCATATTAGCGAGTTCTTCAGGCTTATTGGACCGAATTATCAGATCATCGGCAAACCTTAAATATGTTAGTATAATCTACATTTATTTTTAGGCCATAATTCTACCAATTGAGGTTTTGAAATATTTTCTCAAGATCTGCTTTCGTTCTTTTCCAGTTTGACGGTTGTAGAGCTAAATTGTATTTGTATTTGTATTTAAATTTGTAAATGTTTCTAATGATCCTTGTATTTTAAATGCTTTAGTTACCTTAGCAACCACCATGCCATACTTTTTTTTTGTGTTCTAGGGTTTTAAAGGCTTGGTATCCGGCCAACAATTGTTTTGGAAAATATTTTATAATGTATATGCTTGTCATCAAGCTGATTGCCCAATAATTACTTGTGGAATTTTAATCCTCTTTGTATGGATAAGATAATGATTCAGTTTTTTTTCAGATTTATTATTTCATTGAATATCATTGTGAGAACTGTGATGATTGCTTCTCTGGTAGCTATAAAGAACTCATTTGTGTAGAAGGGTCCGGGTGGTTTGTTTAAAAAAACTTAGATCCTACCTTACTCCTACCTCTCTTGGAAATATTGTCGATACCTTATCTTCATCAGCTTTCAGCAGCTTTGTCTCTGGCACATTATTTTGGCTCGTATACAGATCTCGGTAGGATTCTGTAGCCCTTGCGAATGTGTTTGGTCGTTTTGTTATGCAGTATCCGCTTTTGTTTTTGATCTGCGGTATTCATTCTTTTTGGTGGTTAGGATTTTAATATCAAGCACTCGAAATCTTGGCAAAGAGTAGAAAACAATGGGGGCTTCTAAATTAGAGCACAATATTATCATCGTTGGACGTTAGCTCATGCTGGGTGAGGGTCATGTGCTATCACTTTTTTTTTACCTAAGACGAAATGAGAGCGATGTTAAAAGACGTTGCCTTGGCTACTATAAGCTTGCCAAAGCCACATCTCGGGATTTCATAATCTGTCATTAAGTGAGTAAATCATCGCAACCTACTATCTCTACATAGATTACGATGGCTTTTTTATATTAAAAATACATTAATAGATGTAACCATTACAGATATTTTGAATTAAATATAGTAATAAACTATACTGTAATAAAGAACTTCAAAGAAAACCTGAATAAGAGGGTTTTCTACTTTACGAAAACTAAGTTTTATACTTCTTTCCCGAATAAAATCGCAATCGCATCTTACAACAAAAAGCGAGAAACCGAGGAGTGAGTATTATATATTAATCTGTTGCAATGTTGTTCGGATCAAAATGTTGTTTTTATTTTTCGTTTAATAATAAAGTAAAATCCATTACAAAAAGCCTATCTCAAGAACTACTCGTACGATTTGCCTGAAAAAAATTCACAAGGTGTAATCGCACCTCAGGAACAATTATTTCAAATAAAAACACTTCTATCGTAATAGACGGTAACCATATTATTCGGTGGGGGCGGCGTTATATTTAGATCAGTAAAGATCCAGTTACGATATCAAAAGATGTGGGTAGCAAGATGTGGCATCTTTTGATATCGTCCTTCCATTTTCCTTCCGTCCTTTCTTTGTTTCCCCGTGGTCTCCAACTCTGAGTTTCTTACAACATAATATCTCTTTGCAGCCTATGTGGTCTAGCTACTCCCACTTAAGTTCCAACCAACCAACCAAACTATTATATATTATATTGTTTTGTTTTATTTGTACCGTAAAATCATATGCTATAGCAAAATATTTTTTAAAGCAATAGTTACAAACAAAGGGAATAAAACATAAACCTGTTATAAAACCATACAAAATCGAATTTTTAGTAAAAACGAGATAACTCAATAACACGGCTATTGCGTAAAACTCTCAAAAAAAGAGCAGTCATGGCTCATATGAAAATTTATCTTCCAAAAAAAGCTTTGAAACTTTGAACTATAAGCAGTTGTAAAAAAATCACGAACTACGTTATAGAATTAAGCATGGCTTTTATTAACTACTTACGGCTACGGCTACGGCTTCCCACGGATATGCAATAAAAATTTAATTTGTTGAAAAATGTTCACCACGGAAAATTTTGGATTCTAACGGTGAAAGAATTTTCGGAGCTGTTCAATTAAAATAAACAATCATATATTTCCTCATTACATATAATATTTGTATAGTTATAAATATACATTGTCAATCAAAACACGATATACCTACAGATACAACAAGACAGCGACGTGACATCGGACAAAATCTTATTGAGAAAAAGTTCTAGTTCCAGTTCCAGCTCCATCTTGTAGAAAGTAACTAAATAGTAATGACTGAATTAAGTTATACCCAAAACGGGCACTACAGATCATTTCATATTTTTGTTTAAGCATTTCGTAACGAGTTTCTGCGAAAAAAATTTCGCGCGCGTTTTTATTTTGTTTTCCACAATATTTGTATCAAAAAATTATTCTGGCTAGATGCACCGGTTGCATTGATTCTAGGTATTCACTTAAATTTTAGCAGAGTATTATTCAAAAACTCTTTGTTATATTTAATAACGTGTTATGTGTGAAATTTCTGATTAAGGACATAATACTCTCTTTAGAAACCAACATAGTAAGTAGATATGATTTTATTTTTATTTAAGAAATAATGACCAATGAATATTATTTCATAAAATAGGTAGGTACAGGTTCTGCTAATAATGCTGAATTATTTAACGTTTCATTGAAAGATCAATAAATATTCTTTTCAGGATAAAAACAAAATGACCTTATTGTCCAATTTTATATGCGTGCCGTTTTTATTTTGTAAAATTTTTGATAGGTACATACTATAAAATATTTTCGCACCCCAACCTTATGATAAAATTTTATTTACGCTTAAATAAATAAAACACATTCAAATAATATTTTAATCCTACGCTTGTAGAGATTCCTAGAAAAACAGATGGTTCTCATAGATTTTTGGTCCCTTTGTCGGACTTTGTTTTTCACAGTAGTTTCCAGTAGTATACCTAGTACCACTAGATACAATACGATGTTAGTTATCAAGAACCATTCACGTCTGAGAATAAAACGGCTTAGAGTGATAATAGACACAAACGACGCGTAGCCAAATAAATGCGATAAATATAATGTCTCATTTAAATTTTCATCTACGTGCGCTCGTACGTGAAGCACTGAAGTTCCATGTAAACACATAGATAAGTATATGTTTTTCTTTCTCCTGAATTTTAATAAATTTTTGCCAAAAACGTTTAACAAATAAAATATATTTATTCTGTCATGTAAATTATGAGAATCGCAAAATGTATTTTATAACGACTTCCTTCTGCTAAGATCTCCCATACGCTCATAGATCGCAAGGGAAAAACTTAGATTTAGTGTAAGCATACCGAGTAAAATGTTTTCCCGTGTGTCCTTCGTTTTCTAGACCGCTTCGATTCGCATATTTTTTTCTATGTTTGGTGATGACTAGTGCCCGGGGCGACGACGATGTTCCACGCAGCCAGCACCTACTGAGATTAAGTGGGTCCCCCTGGACTTAGTTTAGTTGGACCAAGCGTTGTTGGTAGTGCACTATCTACTTACTTTGATAATTTCTAAACCGCAAAAGTGACTTTTTAATGGTGTCGTGCCGTTGTAGTGGATCACAACGAATAATTCAAAAATCATCAATGTTTAAAGGAATTATGGGATCGTTGTCTTGTTAGAGAAACTAGTTCTTCTCGATCCTGTTGGGTCTTTGCAAGGTTATTAATGTGTATGAAAATATTTGTAACATAATGCGCATTAAGCATTCAAGACAGACCTAGGTATAGGCATAGGCAATTGGGTCAACCGCTGTTGACCCTTATTATTTACTTAATCTTGTAGATACAAAGATTTTTTAAATGGAAAACTAAAACGATGGTTATATGTATCCAGACCTGATAATAAGTAATAAGTCATGATTTTGTCATGTCTGTGTGGCTTATTCGTAAAGTCTTGTATTGTAATGTTTCTGAAAATATAAGCATTTAATGTGGGTCAAATAACGATGACAAAACTTTTGGTAAGCATTTCCATTAAAATTATTCAAAGTGACGCAAACCCTAATTGAAAATCAAATCAATTATAACATTTTAATCTGTATCAAGTCTAAGAGTTGTCTTCCAATCAAACCGGGATTCGAACTTGCAAACGTAACTTTCGGAGTCAACGCCCCACTAGGCTAACTGATCCCACCCCTTTGATAAGACAATGACAAATACCAGCAATTGGTTTTTGCAAATTGTGCACCCAACGCGAAATTAATGTGACTCGATTATTTTTCTCGGTTAATCAACCACGGTACAGTAGAAAAAATTTGGTACAAAATACATATTTGGTTTTTAAAACCCTATGTAAAGTTTTAGTAAATATTTATTTTCGGTGTACTAGCAAATTCTCGTGTAACTTTGCAATTTTGGTCAAAATAAATCAGAATTTATGAATGGTATTTATTCATTTCGATTCTCTACAACATTTTTTTATGATTTGTACTGTCATAATTCTCCTGCAAAAGCGTGAGTAGGATAGAATCAAAATTGAACAGACTTCCACAAAATTCTACATGAAGATCTTGTGGAACCTTACTTCGATTTTGGTTCACATTTGGAATCGACCTTCCATTTTCGCGCGATGGAAATTGGAATTAAGATTGAGGTCTGGGGGAATGCTTACCTTAAGTGCGTACCTCATTCCCCCAGATCATGTTAACGCTGCGTCAAGTTATTGGTCTTTACCGGTGGTTTCCCATTTACATATTGTCACATGGAAAATATGGTCCACAGTTATCAGAAATAAATATTATTAATTTATCTAAAATCTACAAAGAAATAGCAAACCTAACAAAAGAAAATAAAACTCTAATTTGAACATAAATATCTCCACGAACAATGTTAGTCTTTCCTTTCAAATAAACAAAGGGGCAATATAAAAACTTTTCCCGTTTTCGGGTCATTAACAATAGGGAAGTTTTTGTATTCAAAACAGAGGGAAACTAAACTATTTTAACCTGTGTCACTGATTAAAATCAGTTAAACACAAAATGAGATATATGTCAAGGAGATTTGGTTCAATTTTGAAGCAAATATTATGGATTATTATGAAAAAAACTCAATAGGTGTGGGTGTGAGAAGTAAGACCTACCCACACGATTTTGGATTGTTTGCGTCACGAAGCAAATAATATTTTGTTGTTTCTATAAAAACAAAGCTAAATTGATTTGTTAAGAAAGTTGCCGATAAAAATAGAAAAATGTTTTTATGAAAGTATTAGAAGCATTAAAAGCATGAGGTATTTATAGTTTTAAAAATACAGAAGAAAAGACCGTCTGATTTTCCTCGAAGTGAAATTTGTTATTTTTTGTATTCTGCGATATTTATTTCCACGTGTAAACTCGAGCCCCTTGCACGTCGGGGTAGTTTATCAGAGTACCGATTTCAGAAGCTTTTCTCTCCGTAACATTCAACTTTAGTTTTAAAACTTTAGAATCAAGCTAAGGTAGGTTTTACAAATCCTATCACATATTTGCAAAAAGTAGTCCGGTCAAATTAGACCAAAAAATAAGAGTAAGGTTACCTAAATTCCCACCAAGCTGAAAATCGCTAATATAGTTTGAAATATCATTAAAAACAAAATTTGAAAGTTCCCCATCTTTCCCCTGTAAGAAAAAAAATTATTCAAGGTCAAAGGTAAAAAAAATGAGTTTTTCGCGATTTTTAGCAAAACGGTAAGTTTTATCATAAAAATATCTCAGACAAAATTTGTAGATCATAAAATTATCTACAAAAAATTCATAATACTTTTTTTTCTACGAGCCACCGTTTTTGAGATATAACGATTCAAAAAGTTGTAAAAGTTGTAATCGTCATAATATGCATGAGTCGATGAGAGATGCATCAACATCTTTTTAGGGTATATTACCAAGTTCAAGTGTGGCTTGGTTATCAGCTAGACCCTACAGACTGGGGTTGGAAGTTGGTCAACAATTTATTAGAACCAGTGCACACTTTACTTCCACCTGCGCCGGAAAAACTGCTGAACTCTAAAATTTGAAATAATAATACATTTTGTGCGCCCGCACATATTTATAGAAAAATAAATAAATATAAATGAAAAATCAAAATGAAGATTTTCCATACAAATTTTGAAATCAAAATTTTAAATGAGCCGTACAAAGTCAAAATTGGTATCAAATGAAAGGTACGTTTGTAGATTTCAAAATAGTTTTTGAAATTTTGGTAGATTTTATACTTTTTAAAATTGTTTGAAAAAGGTCAAAAAAATGACCATTCCCCCCCCCCCCCCCTATCTCCGAAGATTGCAGAGTGATCGACATGATTTGTAGCAAATGTTTGTAGATATGGATGTATATTTTACAGGAAAAATATAGAGAAGTCTGTAAAAATAATACTTTTTGAAATATGGTCAAAAAAGGGCGGGGAAAATTTCTGAAGGGGTGACTACCCCACCGAGTTGGGTATCAAATGAAAGGTATTGGTTTGTACATTCCAATACAGTTTTTGAAATTTCGATAGATTTTACACTTTTTGATATATTTTGAAAAAGGTCGAAAAATTGACCGGTACCCCCCTCTATCTCCGAAGATTGCAGAGCGATCGATGTGATATGTACCAAGTGTTTGTAGATATGAACCTATATTTTACAGGAAAAATATAGAGAAGTCTGTAGAAGTAATACTTTTTGAAATATGGTCAAAAAGGGGGGGGGATAATTTTCTAAAGGGGAGACTACCCCCCCAAATGGGATATCAAATGAAAGGTATCAATTTGCACATTTCAAACCAGTTTTTGAAATTTCTATAAGTTTTATACTTTTCGAAATATTTTAAAAAAGGTCGAAAAATTGACCATTCCCCCCCCCTTATCTCCGAAGATTGCAGAGTGATTGATGTAAAATGTACAAAGCGTTTGTAGATATAGATCTATATTTTACAGGAAAAATATAGAGAAGTCTGTAAATATAATACTTTTTGAAATATGGTCAAAAAACTAATTTTCATACAATGGGGGCTATTTCATTAAGAGTAATATCAAATCAAAGGTATGGATTTCGACAATTCAAAACAGGTTTTGAAAATCGTCTAAGTTTCATACTTAGTGAAATAGGTTGAAAAAAGTCGAAAAAAAATTGTAGGTACCAGCCCACTTACCTACCCACTAATCTCTGTAGTAACTGTTATAGTAGTTCCACAGCGCACCAAAACCGTTGTTCTCAAAATTTTTGAGAAGATTTTGTATCCTAGATAATCCACACAGTATCATTTACCCACAAGCTAAGCAGAGCTTGTGTTATTACTACGATAGCTTTATACTTAATAAAGTATAAGTATCACATTATATGATTTATTTTTGTGTACAGAAAAGGACAAGAACACCCGAACAAATAATCTGAATATCCTACAAATATTAGTCCCGAGGCAGAAATCAAACCGCAACTTCCTGCGTTGTAAGCCCACCGCGCCAACAGGTCGTCATATACGTACTTACCTACCTAAACGACACAAGTTCAAAACCCTCGGCGCGCGAGTTACACTCGCACTTGTCGTACTTGTTTTTAACTTAAATTGCTTTTATCTTTTCGATCTCTGCTAATATCCATTATTTTTCAATAGTTTCAAATTAAACAGGATCAAAACTGACCCGTGGAATAGGCCTACTGGGGAAACCACAAAAAAAAAACGCGCTAGTACGTTACCTCAAAGGTGGCGAGGAAACGTGTGCATATTATGACGATTACAACTTTTACAACTTTTTGAATCGTTATATCTCAAAAACGGTGGCTCGTAGAAAAAAAGTATTAATTTTTTGTAGATAATTTTATGATCTACAATTTTTGTTTGAAATATTTTTATGATAAAACTACCGTTTTGCTGAAAATCGCGAAAAACAATTTTTTTTTACCTTTGACCTAGAATAATTTTTTTTCCTTACAGGGGAAAGATGGGGAACTTTCAAATTTTGTTTTTAATGATATTTTAAACAATCTTACCGATTTTCAGCTTGGTGGGAATTTAGGTAACTTCGAATGTCTAAATTGACCGGACTAAAGGCGGTTAATTTAATGAACAAGGAACGCTTAGGATACACCTTGCTTATACTAAAATGATTAAACACCATTAAGAAAACTTGGGTTCAATTGGAGCTCAGACTTGACTGGTATTAAAAGTTTCTACTAAAAGCCTCCGAGGTTCGCAAGTCACCTGCGCAGTAAGATTGCAGATTTCTCGTAGTTTCGCGTCAGTCTCGTTCACGCCTCGTTTACGTAGTTTCTCGTGTGGCAGAACCGTGGGCCGAACTGACATATTATGATATACTAGCGGTCCGTCACGGCTTCGCACGGGTATTTAACAAAAATGTCTAAAATTATATACATTGACAATTTCATGTTACAGTATTGAAGTTTTCATAAGGATCTCTTTTTTAGCAGCATAGGGTTTTTTGACATTCACTCGCACTTTATTTTTGACATTGATTTGCCTTCTGCATTTCGTGCGAATCTTGAAGCTTGAAGTAGAGGAAAATATTCTATAGCCTATGTTCATCAGGGAAAATGTAGGATTCTAATGGTGGTTTCAAATATTATAAATTTATTTTACATTATTGAATTATGTTACATTATTGGAGTTTTCATACGGAGCCCTATTTTTTCTGAAAATTTTATTTAGCCATGTTTATCAGGGATATTGTAGAATTCTATTGAAATTATATTGATTTTTTTTTGAAAATCAGTTCAGTAGTTTTGGCGCCTATTCAATTCAAACAAACAAAAATCCAATCTTTCTTTTTTTGTAATATTAGTATAGAATAGATAATAGATATCAAAATGAGGATACACTCCTGTGTTTACAACAGAGTGGTTATGTTCATTATCCGGCAGGTGTCATGTAAAACTCTTTTTACAAAGTTAGATAGTACCAGTTTCGCTATTGTATAAATATCTATATAAATAGTAAGATTCAAGAAAATTCGGCACATATAAAGGAATGGTAGAAATATCCGTCTCTCCGTTCACCCCTCGCTGGGAAATTGCTTCCATATATCGAGGCTTATCTGTAGATCTATTTACATGTTCATGTCGCGAATGCTCCGTTCCTGGCACTTGGAATTGCTTTTATTAATATTTCAACGCGAATAAAACGAACTATTTGTTGGAGTACTGCTACGTTTTATATACGTAACCTATCATCATCAGCCTATATTAGTCCACTGTTGGACATAGGCCTCCCCTAATGAGCGACATAGCGCCCTGTCTTCAGCTTGTCGCATCCAGCATCTGCCAGCAGTCTTTCGCAGATCGTCAACCTACCTGGCAGGAGGGCGCCCTACACTACGTTTACCGAATCGCAGTCTCCACTCAAGAACACGTATACCCCAGCGGTTATCGGTTCTTCGCGATATATGGCCGGCCCACTGCCACTTCAGTTTGCTAATTCTCTGAGCAATTTCGATGACTTTAGTTCTCTGTCGGATGTATTCGTTACGAATCCTATCCTTTTAGAGAAACTCCGAGCATAGCTCTTTCCATAGCTAATAGGTTTGACTGCATCTATATGTATCACTCCTCGAGGATGCGTTTTTACTAAAAATAATAATCTTAAGTATGACATTGCCAAATAATTATTGTAAATATTCTTTCTCTTTGTTTTTAATCACTGATGTGTTGAATTTATTTTCCAATTTATTCGTTAATTAATTCCTTTTATTCTATTATTTCCTTTTATTTTATTAATTGATTATTATGTACTAATTTTATGGACCTATGCAGTCTGAAATAAAGAAATTTGAAATAGCTCGCTGAGCGACTTTCAACTGGCGGACCAACCCTAATGTTACCTATGAACGCATCAATTCACTATACATTTGAATATGTAGGTCATAGTTGGATTCAGTGAAATCCGTGGATTTTTTTCCATTTGTATTTGTTAGCGTTGCTAGCGGCTTCATGTTTGTTCGACTGGCTACCGTAAATAAACCCATATACCATAATTTTAATGGGAAGGTAATGATTGTTTTTTTCATGTTTATAGTATTTTTTTAATATTTTACCTGTGTTTACGAGAAGAAAATATTAATAAAACTAACCTGATATTTAACAAATCTTCAGAGCGTCTTTTCGAAGCGACGACGTGTGTCCCGAGAGCATTGCCCTACAGCGAGGCAATGCAACCAGCGTCGTCGGTAGGTCATCTTTGAATGCATCAATGGATATCACAGTGTTTTTTAATTTTGTCGGCTAAGTGAAAATGGATGACGCTTTAGGTACTGCTTAGACCAAAGTCTACAGACTGCGCTGTCTACTGTCTGCAATAGTCTTACTGATATCCGTAGCACATCTACCCACGAAATCAAAGCAACGCCAACGGGATCGCAGTAGTTTTGCCATGACTTGTCCGACAGACACCCCTTAAACCCTTTGTTAACAAAGAAGTTTACTATTCACTAACGAAATCACATGAAATCCCCAAGACGCTGGCTGCATTGCCTCGTTGTATGGCAATGTTGATGTGAATATGCGACATAGTTTAGTGTCATGTTTTAAATCTATTGCCATTATTAATAATAATAATATCACAAAACATTTTAATTTTAACGGTCTATAATGGCCAATTTGATTTTAATGTATAGAAAACAGCCGCCGCCGTGCTAATTTATTGATGACAAATTGTTTTGAATTTACAACAGTGGTAATGTTCATTGTGGATTTTATTATGAATGAAATCAGTAATGGTAAATTAATCTTTAAGCCGTAAAGTTTCATTAAATATAAATTAACTTTTAAATATAAATTATTGTTAAGCTAATGGAAGTAAATCCTACCCACCTGTCAATAGCAATATCAATGATCCTGCATAGGGTTGATATCCAAACGAAATCAGAAAAACTAAATCTAAATAGACAACAACAAACAACAACAACAGCCTATATAGTCCACCGCTGGACATAGGCCTCCCCTAATGAGCGCCATATGTGGCATTATTCATCATTTGGGGGTCATTGCCCATAATCCCCACGCTGGGCATGCGGGTTGGGGATCGCAGTTCGGTGGAATTGTTCTACAGAGGGCGCTGCTGCCCGCCGTCGGTGTGTTTCCCTTAGTCGCCTCTTACGACACCCACGGGAAGAGTTGGGGTGGTGCAATTCTATACCGGCACCACACGGCATAATCTAAATAGAATAGAATGCAATTCAGCGAAGTTATACTGCCAGCATCTTGGGGACACTTCAGACTGGTATTGATATGATCCGTTGAGCTACCTGTAGTTTGTTTGCAACAGTCTGCGGTGAGCTTTATTATTTTATTTATAAAAACTAATTCTAAATTCGTTATTTGATTGTAATTTTCTTCGTTTCCCTCTTTAAAATAGACGTTGCGTTTATATTTACCGAAAAGTTATGGTTTCTATTGCAACAAATTTTGTGACCTCCAAATTAAATAAATAAATATAAGTAATGCTAGACAATCCGCACAGAATCATCTAGCCCCAAGCTAAGGCGAGCTTGTATTATGGGAACTAGATGATCAACATTATTATAGCCCCGGCTTCGTACGGGTATTAAAAAATTTCAGAAATTATACACACTAAAACGATGGGTTTTGCAGTTTTCATACGGATTCCTTACTTTTTTTAACAGCATTGGGGTTTTTGACATTGACTTGACACTCCATAACTGACACTGGCCGTAGAGAAAAAGCAAGCACCGTGCGCTATATATTTAACCTCTTTTTCTATTCTGACGCGCCATAATAGAAAAAGAGGTTGAATATACAGCGCACGGTTCAATTATTGAATTTTTCATGCAGATCTCTAACTTTTTTAAAAATATTATATAGCCTATCTATCACGGAAAATGTAGGATTCTAATGGTGAAAGAATTATTCAAATTGGTCCAGTAGTTTCGGAGCCTATTCAATTCAAACAAACAAACAAATAAACAAACATACAAACAAACAAACAATCAAATCTTTCCTCTTTATAATATTAGTATAGATTATAGATAGTATAGATTATAGATAGTATAGATTATAGATAGTATAGATTATAGATAGTATAGATATAGATATAGATGTACGTCAGTCATATTTTTTATGTTTATATTGGTAAATCATTAAAACGTTTTGGCTTGCAGCGGGAATTGAATCTGCAAACTTCTGGCAGCCCTGCGAAATACTTCAAACAGTATTAAGTATAGTTGATATTTTGTTGATTCATGTTTTGAACAAACCCTCATTTTATCTGACCAATATTCAATCAGCCAATACAGTTTCCAATCTAAATATTTTCCACAAATATCTCAGTAATTTCACACACAATGGCTCAGAAACCAATTCACCTAACCAGTTTTTAATGAGTTTCAAACTAGCCAACTCATAAAACAATTTAATGGAGGCCCGAGTACGTAAAAAAGGTAGGTAAAATAAAAGAAAAATTGAGGGTATTCCAATTTTGCTATACTTAATTCATGAACTGTGTTATATTTTCGTGTTATCATGTAGTTATAAAATATAAAAAATACCCTATTATGAATTTAGAGTAGGTTCCATTAACTGGACACAAGCAGAACAGTGGCAAAGGTGACATTTATTGCCATAACAAAGAAGTCAAGTCGATGCCATTAAAATTTTAAAGCACTCCCTTTTAAGTCTGGTTGAACTATTTATAATTATCTTTTATTTAACCGCTTCTATTTTCAAAACATGCGCAGTTTTTGAAAATTTAGCGAACAACAATATTTGTATTGTTTAGCGATCATTGGCGCTATCCCACCACTTAAAACGTAAAACACGGAAACTTTAATCTCCTGGCCACAAAGCTCTAATAGGCCAATGTGTGCACAAGCCCTAACAAAATTTAAATTCACTTTAGGTGCTCGGGCCAGCTTCGTCAAAAGCGGTAGGTAGGTACCTGAATATTGTTCAGTCTATAACTTAGTTGTAGTTTCTAACTTTAGTTCTAGTTCTGAGGTCACTGAGGTAAAGTGGCAGGTTAATATATTTAAAAGTGATTGAGCATTTTGTGTGATTTTGTGCACAAAGGATTGAGAATTTATCGAGTTCCGCGCCGTAATGAGTGCAGACGAATCTTTAGTTGCATTTCTGTCAGGTCATTTCTATAAGAAACTTATACACTAGGGCTGAAAATGCTGAAGAACCGTTTCTTGATGATTTATACATAAAAAAAACTGCTTCATCAGCATTTTCAGAACAAAACAAAGTCATTTGTTTTATTATTAATATTTTGTTTTACTTAAGAACCATCGTGTATTTGTTCCTTCACGTCCAGTCCATCCCAAGGTTGCCTGGAAAAGATCGGCCATAGCGATAAGGTCGCCCCTTATTTTTCCTCTACTTTAAGCATTTCTGTTTGTAATGTTTTCTTTTTTTGTGTGGAATAAAAACTATTTTCTATCTATCTATCGATGAAAGGTCGCCGGGCTTGGATGCTGGCGGCTGGTAGCCGACATATTGATTTCATATCAAGGAGTCGTTACACCAAAGCCACTGGGTTCTGTCGCCAAGCTGATAGATAATAATTTCTGTGGTATACCCACAGAAATAAAGTGTCAATTTATTTATCAGGACAAAAAACTATTTATTTACAAAGAAAATAACAATTAAAAGATACAATGTGTGGATTTATTCTTTTCACTTAATTCTTTGGCCAGTGAGAAGTACGGACATGGAAAGCCCGCTTATATACTAATTAATATATCTTACGAATACGTCATGTTTTTTTAGTTTATCTCTTTTCAGCTGTGGGATAATTGTTTGCATAATATCCAAATATTTGTTCCGTGACAGCAGGTCGATTTAAATGTAAACGTAGAATTTTCCCTTACACTTTCATAGACCACGTCGTACATGTCTGTCTGTATGTCAAAGGACTACTCAGTGAATGCGAATATATTAGTGTGATAATGATGATGTAACTAAAAAGCACTTAAATTTAATGTTATACTACATAATAGTGTTGCTAGGCTACTGGGCGTAGGTAGGTACTATCAGCGAAAATATATTGCCAGTACTGACGCCCAGCTCCAACCCAATATAAAGCGCCCGTAGATCATGTGTGGGTATGGCTTAGAGGCGTGAGCTGAACATTTTTTCGGCTCTCGGTTTACCTTTTTTATGTTTTATTTAAGTACTCGAAGTATGAGGTAAAAGTTCCCCGGATTTATTGAAAATGGATTATTTTTGGTTACCGGGTTATGCTTATGATGGGTCTAAGATTTACTTTTGGATGTTCAGGCTTTATGGGATTTTGATCATGAATTAGATCAGTTAGTAATGCTCCTTAAGTTTTAACTTTAGTACTACACCACTCAGCATTAGTACAACTTTCATGTCTATTAGAGTTCAGTACGCTAACAACTTTTTGCTTAGAATCTAGAATGTTATCAACTTGCGTACTCTGTTGAATGTTGTCAACTTGCAACATGTCCAAAACAAAAGACAAAACAAAAGTCCTAGGACACGTTCCGAGGGACAAACGCTTTTGGAACTGTTTCCCTGACCAGCCTCGGCAGAGCGCCCCTTAGGAACGCGCCCCGCCGCCCCGCCCCGCCGCCCCGCCCCGCCCTGCAGGCGTCATGGAAAGAAAGAAACACGTTTATTTGGCTCACATTAGTAAAAACATTAGTAAAAAAAATTAAATAAGATTAAAAAAACTATTTACTTACAAAAAAATATTATAATAAAAATTAAAATTAATATATTATATTAAGTGCACTTTTGTTATGCCATGATAATTTTTTTGTTTCTGCTAAATTGTCATACTTCGCTATATATTTATATTATAAATACCTATAGCGAAGTATGACAATTTAGCCTGAACTAGTTGATTGACAGCTCAGATCAGAAGGCATTTTTGCACACGTCTGTGGAGAAGTCAGGCGCAGGAACAAAAATATTACTTATTGTAAAGTGAAGTATGGTACGAGTAGTTTGAAAAACATTTGATGAGAGGTTACATTCCCCGACGTTTCAACCAAGATAGCGAGTATAAAAAAGTACCCGATACAACTTTAATTACAGTGGCAGTACTTAACCCTTCAACTTCATAGTTCCAACTAAGTTCGCTTTTACGTGACGTGGTGACTGCAACTTGAGCTTAATTATTAATTGCGGGCTTGTCTGGTTGTTTGTCATCGCAAAGGCTCTTGAACTCTAGAATAATTGCCCGTATTTCTACGGCGTCTGTTACAAGAGAAATAAAATTGCTTGGGTTATAGCTGGTATATAATTCACCTATACGAGAAATTGCTTGAGTTTATATTGTGTGCTCATTTTGGGTTTTTATCTATACTAATATTATAAAGAAGTAAGATTTGATTGTTTGTTTGTTTGAATTGAATAGGCCCCGAAACTACTGGACTGATTTGAAAAATTCTTTCTCCATTAGAATCCTTAATTTTCCGTGATAAACATAAGCTGTAAAATATTTTCAAAAAAGTTAGGGTTTCGCATGAAAATTAACATTTTTGTTAAATACCCGGGCGAATGCGGGACGGACCACTATTTTTCGTATGTTTTGGGTGTTGGCTTTTTGAATATTTGGAAATCTGGCCTGTGCTTGCACTTATGCGGTACCTATTGTCTATACGAATCTAGTACCTACAAACTTAAATATTTCAAACATTTATGAATGACGACCTCTTTGGCGCGGTGGGCGAAGCTCTGCCTGCGACGCAGGAGGTTGGGGGTTCAATTCCTGCCTCAGAAACAGTAAATAAATAAAATAAAACAAAAATATACTTTTCAGTGTTCTCGTCGTTTTCTATATGTAATTAAAAATATCATTCTATTTAATAATATTGTAATAATATACCAGTCATCTAGTCATAACACAAGCTCTGCTTAGCTTGGGGCTAGATGATGAAGTTTTTCATTTTCTATTTATTTAATGTTTTTCATGGAGACACCGAATGGTTTGTTCAGGAACCACAGCTTTATTATATGTCTGTCAACGGCAGCGCCATTGACTGCGACAAAAGCGGGGCTCTGAGAATCACAGTACTTAGCAGCATTTTCTCTTCACTATTTTTTTTTGTCTATCAGTGTAAGAAGTGAAAAAAATACTAGTAATAGTACATTACATTCATATCAAATTATTGAAAAATTCACTATTAGAGTCCAACATAGGCTATAGATTATATTCGAAAAAATTAGAGATCCGCATGATTTTTTTCCGTATGAAAACTTAAACCACGTAACCAAACGTTTCTCAAACTTTATTATTTTTGAAATTTTAATTAAACTCGCGTGCAAAGACCCGGCGGACCGTTAGTACATTATAAGTACCGTAGCTACTTTTGCTAAATTCTTGCCATTTCCCTACTGGCAATATATTTTCTGTTAGTAGATAGACGTATCAGTGACAGTTATCATGATCAAAATCCGACAAACAAATATTTGCTGAATCAAGTTTAACAGAATGGAACCTCCAAACCAAAAAACAATAGTTATCCTTATGCAGGGTTAAAAAAGCCTATGACGCACAAAACGTGCCATACAATGAGGTACAGGCGCGCACAAATAATAAAGTCAGCTAGCAAATCGAGTGGTTTGAATTATGGGGAAACTTGTGCGATCTCTACATGAGCGTACATTTTCGAACGGCGATCGTGGGTGTAGAGAAAATGGAAGTGACATTGAAGTCCCAAGACATCGGACATCGTGGAGGGTTTGTGTGAAAAAATGCAGAAAAAAAACTTTTTTTTTTTACTTAGACTGCTATATTTTACAAAATTATATAAAAATATTATTAATAACAAATATTATAATGACAAGGTAAAATAGAAAAGGTATGAAAAAAATTGCTAACGAATTGCTATGAAACATGCATAAAGGAAACGACTGACTGAAAGAATAGAGGATAAAAAATTAGTAGCGCTTAGATTATTGATAACTCTCTTTTTGATGCCACATCCAGCAGCTAACGTCAACGTAAGTACATTCACCGTCATAAATAATAAGTAAGAGACCGGAGGCGCCGCGTTCGTACAAAAAGTAACAAACAGATCCCTTAAATAAAGAAAACACGGGCATATGTTAACAGCTGTCGGTACAGGCGCGAGCACATGGCATAATAAATAGTGTTGAATAGAATGCTCGCTTTGATTGTCTCCTAGATTTGTGATATAAAAAACAAGTTTAAGCAATTTTTTTTGGTTCTAAATTATGATCCAAAGTCAGTAGTTGTCAAGTGGGCATTGACTCCCATTGATATAAGTATAAAAGTAGCCTATGTTATAATTTTAAGATTACACACTACATCTCGGCAAAAGAAATAATGGGTTTAACCATTTTGTAGTACTTTGGAATATGAAGTAACATATTATGACCATTTTATTGTTGGTACGCAAATTGATTTGACATTCCGTTGAAAGACGTAATAATTATATTGAAATAATATACGTCAAGTACGAGTAAAACTCAAGCGCCGAGGGTTTTGAACTTGTGTCGATTATGTATACATAACTTACCAGTTACTTCGCAGATTACGAAAGTAATTAGGTGCTTACTGAAAAAAAAAAAAAAACGATTCTTTTCAATGTATTTCAAAACGTATTAAACTTAGATGATTTCAAAAACTGCTTTGAACTGCCTAACCTCTCACTCAATAGAATAAAGAATCTTCATATTTTTCTTTAAATCTATGCAAACAATGTGTATTATTTCAAATTTCAGATTTCAAATAGCTGTAGTACTTGGTTAGATATTAAAGATTGAAAACATGGTAAAATAAGCGAGACCATAAAGGTTTTGAAACCGATATCATTAGCCTAAATCTGGAATATAAATAAACGCACATTGATTAAACTTTTCCCATAACACAAGCTCTGCTTACCTTGACTTAAGCACTGGAGGAGAATCCGATTATACTCTGTGTATTCTAACATAATAATTTATTATTATTATCTTAAAATTTAAAAAGTCGAAATCGAATTGGATATTTTGTGAAAATGAATGGAATTTCACAAATACTTGCGTTGTGGAATAAAATATCAGCCAGTGTAAGAATTATATCCAAAAACCTCAACCCATGAAACTATAAATATGTACGGAAGGAGTATCAGAACAAAATAAAATGAAGCACTCCAATCAAGCAAGCATGCCAATCAATCAAATAGTATGCTGGCCATCGCCATTACGGCTATAGACACCAACTGATGAACCCCATTGTAAACAAACCAAAATAAACGGAAAACGCCGTCTTGTGTGGTCAGATGTTGCAAAAGTCACAATGGGATTGTCAACAAAATACACCGGATCACATTTCGTAGATAAATTTCTTATATCACCAACTTATTTTATCGATTTTACGCAAAATTATTATCAACATTTAAATCAAACTACAAGCACAAAATCTCGCCAGTGCTGCCAACATGTAAACATGTAAATTTTCCAGTAAGTGTGGGAGGATATTAAAAATGTTTTAATTCTCATATTTTATTGACTTTAAATTATGAATCAGGTATATAGGCATTTCTTTATCATCCTTTATCACCTATAAAATAATATGTATTAAGTATTCGAAATATAATTAGGATATTGAATTTCAGTTTGTAATATCTATACAATAACTTAGCTTTAGGGATACGAATTTCGAAATATGTTTGTTTTTTATTTGAGCTAACCTCCAAAATAGCTGAACCCATTTTGATAATAGTTACTTTTACTGACGATCATGCTACGCAGATGTTATATCGAGATTATCGATAGCCGTGGGGCATAACTCAAAGTCAATATTTTTTCAGATTTCCGGGTGACGAAAATTGGAATTTAAATTGAATTCGCGAATCTCATAATTAAAATAATTTGAATCCCACTAAATCTAGTGTAGCATGCAGTGTGCATGAAGATTTTTCATGTAAAAGCATGCGGGCATTATATTATGTAGGTATACATAATTTTTTATTTATAATGTCTCAATAAACAATGAATATGAGAGTAATGTATATTTTTTCACATAACATTTCACTGATCTTCCCAGTAACAATCATAAGATATGGCTGCAAATGTACATTTGCAGCATATTTTTTTTTATATATTTATATTGGTTAGGCATTTCCATAGGAACAACGTATGCGAAGCCGCAGGCAGAAAATGTTGTCAGCCAGTTAATAGGCACAAAGAGTAATTTATTCAAACTAAAATTAGACATGGAATGAGACTTTGGATGTGTTTGTTACTTCTGCACACACACTCAGAGGCCTGAACAGATTTTGTTGAAATTTCTTCGATTAGCAAATAGGGGTTACTATATTTTAATCCCGGGAAAGTACAGTGTTCTGTTATGTTCTTGTGGGACAATAAAATTCACTGCAGTTAGCACCATAAAGCGGTGGCGTAAATTGAAAATTATAAAAAGTAGGTCTAATAAACACGATTACCGTGGCTAAAGCAGTACCTAAAATGATTCATTATAATTTACATATTCATATTAATAAGCAGTGATAGGAATAGGTAGGACTTATTTACCTAAACTTCAAGGAATAGTGAAAAGAATCGGAGACTTCCTTACAACAATTTTTTTTTCTGGTACTTTTGTCCCAAGTTTGGGACATTACAAGGTACATTAAATTTTAATGTTATTCGGAATAAGTAGGTAGTTGGTCTGTGTTAACCTAAAGTTTGCCAGTAGACATAACATAACATAGAGTCGTTACAACCATAAAATTGTATGAAAATTAAATTTTTTGGAGAACATTTTGTAATTAACTTGTTGATCTTAAAACTATCAATCATAATCTCTGTCTAAGAAGTTTTACACGTTTTCATATTAATAAGTGAACAATTATTAGGAAGAATATTTATAAAAATTATGGGTAATTTTTTCTTCTGTTGGCAACTCTCTATACACTGACACTCAATGTCATTCCGCCATTGCTAGGATTCAAGTTTGATTTGACAGGATTCTATCCGTACTTTTCATAAATCCATGCCTCAACCTATATTTTTCCCTTATTCAACCATAAACAAAACAAGCGTATTCAGATAATCGAAACCGAATTGCGGCACGAAAAGCGCAAAAAACAAACAGGAAACGAACAAAAAGGGCGCAATACACCACCCTACTTGTACCTAATAGGTCTAACATGGATATTAAAAAAAATGCTAAGTGCAACAATCTGCAAACAATCTACAGGTAGCTCAACTGATCCATATCAATACCAGTCGAAAGCGTCCCCAAGATGCTGGCTGCATTGCCTCGCTGTATGGCAAGGCAATGCTGATGCGCTGCGCCAGATAATATAATAAATTGTATTTAAAAAATCCACTCATAGTTTTGTAAGAGTCGAAGTTTAGTTTAATAAGAACTATTTTGAATGGATTTATTTATAACAAAAATAAAGTTTAATTTTAAAGCTATGGCTAAATTTTATTTACATAGAGTAAAATATGTCATACTGGAATATTAAAGACATATGCTATAAAAATATATACCTAATATATGTAATATTTACCATCTAATTTTAGTTATAATTCACTAGATGATTGAACTAGTTGACTTCTATTTAAAACTTTCGTTTTATTCAACACTAGCGGCCCGCCCCGGCTTCGCACGGGTATTAAACAAAAAATTCAGAAATTATACACACTAACACGATAGGCTTCACAGTTTTCATACGGATCCCTTACTTTTTCTAACAGCAGTGGGATTTTTGACATTGACTCGACATTCCAAAACTGACACTGGCCGTAGAGAAAAAGCAAGCACCGTGCGCTATACAACCTCTTTTTCTATTCTGACGCGCCATAATAGAAAAAGAGGTTGAATATACAGCCCACGGTTCAATTATTGAATTTTTCATGCGGATCCCTAACTTTTTTGAAAATATTATATAGCCTATGTTCATCACGGAAAATTAAGGATTCTAATGGTGAAAGAATTTTTTAACTCGGTCCAGTAGTTTCGGAGCCTATTCAATTCAAACAAACAAACAAACAAACAAACATACAAACAAACAAACAATCAAATCTTTCCTCTTTATAATATTAGTATAGATGATTTGTTGTAAAAAATAACGGTCATAACTGTCTTGTCATAACATTTCCCGACCTATCTTAAGAGAAATTACCATATTACCAAGTGACATTACATGCTATGGAATATTCTTATATGGAATCCAACAAATTGGAAGGTGTAACCAACCCTAAAGAATCTCAGTTTTCTTTTTTTTCCTCCAACAAAAAGAACGTAAACAAAGAGGGTAATTACGGGATTCAGGTAACACCATAGATAGGTAAGGAGATGAAATGAATTTGAATTTTGAATTCGGAACGAAATTCGATTGAAATTCTACTGCAGTTCAACAAAAACTATGTTCGTAGTTAACACGCATTCATAATGAACCCGATTGAAATTGTTAATGATATTATTTTTTAATATTTTACTTAATTAGTTACAAGTAGGTACGATCATACCTACGCCTTCTTGCCGATCCTGAGTGGTCAGCAAATGCCGCACGTGGTAATTGACGCGTGGACATGGGTTCCGTACAGCGTGAGGTTATATCTGCTGCCATCTTTCGGATAAATACCACAATCCTGATGCGCAGGTACCGTGATAGCCTCAAGAACATCCTACAAACTGTAGCTAGCAGTATTGCTTCGCCAATATGGCAGTACGATAAGTGACATAGGTATTGAAATGTAATTTAAATTATCCTTTATAAAAATAAATTAAAGCAATCAATTTATTTTGTTGGCTTTAGTTTATTTATTAACATTAGATTGGTAATGTTTTTTTTTTGGTTTGACCTTATTTTGCAATCAATTATTAGAAACATTAAAAATCCTAGCATTTAATTTAAGAGTCATTTCTGATACTATCAAGTTATTGATCACAGTAATCTGAAATTTTAGAATTTTTTTATAACGATCTAAAGAGGCCGTACAGTAGCGCTGTTAACCAGATGTCTTTTGTGATTGTTTTATAATTTACTTCTACATTTACAGAAGTATAAAAAGAGATTCCTTACCCTTTGTTCTGTCAAAAGTGGACGGTACGTAAATGTGTAAATACATTTTGAATACAAAAGAGAGTTCAAATATGCACAAAATTAGCCCCACATTATATCCTGCATGACGAATTCTCATTTAAATCAGAGATGGGTGCGTCAGCCAAAATAAATACAGTCAGATCGAAATGGAGTAATTTTCCAAATAACTATACGGCTTTAAGCCGTGGCCGTGGTGTTAAATTTTATTGAAGGGCGAGATATGGTGCCTGTGTACAAGTTTTTGCTAGCAGCTAGAAGTTTATTTCTGGATACTTCTCCTAGTGCAGATTTATAATTTTATCGATGAATATTTCAGTTTCATACAACCATTTATTTATATTTTCAAGACTTAAATAGGTTATAGTTTAGGTAAACATTATTAAGTAGGTTTGTATAAAACTAATATTCCTAGTAAATAAAAGAAGAGCGCTCATTAGGGGAGGCCTATGTTCAGCTGTGGACTAATATAGGCTGATGATGATGATGATGAAATAAAAATATCATGAATAACGTACTCCACAACTATTATCGTCAAATCTGTTGAGTTTAGGTAGGTAAGTCCATCTTTAGAACCTTATCAGAGTGACAGTTTGCAAGCAATTTCAAAGCGAGGCAAGTGCGATTTGTGAGCAATTGGTACACGCAACGCTCACAACAATGTATGACCTACTGTTCTGAAACATTTTGAAACAAAAGACGCTCACTGGTACCTTCAAATTTCGAACAACTAAAGACGGTATGTTCCAAACCACGGTACCCACACGTCTATAGATACAAAATCCCCCTTGCAAGACAAGTTAGATGTTTCGCATTTGTCAAGATTTACACAAGGAACTCTAAAAATAGATAGCAATGAGCACCGACGGTTCCGAGAATTGGAATATCAAAGGGAATCAAACAAGCAGTTTAGTGTCTCCAAACAATGTTTAACTTTGGTAAGTTAAAGTTTAATTTTAAATGCTTTTTGAACGATCACTTCTTTGACTTTTAACTAACTGCGTTTAAGTTCTTTGAGAAAGGTCTTATATTTTTTTTAGGGCAAAAAGCCTTTATTAACAAGTAAAATTACAATGATCTAACTAAATAAAAAACTAGTATTTACATTGAAACAATTGAGCTAACTGCAGACTGTTGCGAACAAACTACAGGTAGCTCAACTGATCCATATCAATACCAGTTGGAAGTGTACCCAAGATGCTGGCTGCATCGCCACGCTGTATGGCAATGCTGATGCGCTGCGCCAGATATTGACCAGCTCTTGGGTCACACGTCGCTTCGACCAGTCGCTTAGATAATTTTTTGAAGACCCGGAGAGCCTCGGTACCCCACGGACCTAGGGTCTCGACTCCAAGGGGAGCAAATTTGTTGGCTCTGTCGAGACCTGCATATTTGCGCCTCTTAAGATCCTCGGCCAAATCTGCCGCCGCACCAGCCCTCACGGATGTCCTTGGAAGATGGGAGGGCGCAAGTGTTTAAATGACACATAGGACATCACATGGAAGATCTGTAATATATGTAATCATGTTTAGAACCAGACCAAGTTCTGATTTCTTTTCTTTTGGCATACATTTATAAAAATACAGCATAATACCGATCTATGCTACAAGTCAAATAACTGTAATAGAACATGAACTCCTATTTACACATCTATCGAAAGGGCATGGGATGGAGTAGATAGATGTGTTAAGACAAACTATAAATAAATATAAAATAAATAATCCTGGACAATCCACACAGCATCACCTAGCCCCAAGATAAGCAGAGCTTGTGTTATGGGTACTAGATAACTGATATCCATTATACAATATTATTTACATATAGATATTTTTTATTATACATAGAAAACGACCAGAACATCCTGAACAAATATCTGCAGATCGTGCATATATTTGTCCCGAGGCGGGAACCGAACCCGCAACCTACTGCGTCGCAAGCGGACCTTCGCCCACCGCGCCACAGAGGTCGTCATAAGGTCGTCACTTTAAATAGTCACGAATATTGTTGGATCATTCACTTTTAGATTACATTTTTTTGTATTCATTTAGGTATATCACTCATAATTTCATAAAGTCATATAATTAACTAGCGGCCCGCCCCGGCTTCGCACGGGTATTAAACAAAAATTTCAGAAATTATACACACTAAAACGATGGGTTTCACAGTTTTCATACGGATCTTTACTTTTTTTAACAGCATTGGGGTTTTTGACATTGACTCGACATTCCAAAACTGACACTGGCCGTAGAGAAAAAGCAAGCACCGTGCGCTATACAACCTCTTTTTCTATTCTGACGCGCCATAATAGAAAAAGAGGTTGAATATACAGCCCACGGTTCAATTATTGAATTTTTCATGCGGATCCCTAACTTTTTTGAAAATATTATATAGCCTATGTTCATTACGGAAAATTAAGGATTCTAATGGTGAAAGAATTTTTTAACTCGGTCCAGTAGTTTCGGAGCCTATTCAATTCAAACAAACAAACAAACAAACAAACAAACAAACAATCAAATCTTTCCTCTTTATAATATTAGTATAGATTATTAATAAAAATATATATCTCATTTTAATTGAATGCCCTAATTTAAGTAAGCAAAACCAGCCATGTTGCAAAGCAATGGAGGCTATGTTGTAGTATGCATATTTTACAAGTCAGTTTGAAGAAAGGAATAAGTCAAGGTTTTATTCCCTTCTTCAAACATACCTGCTTATTTGTCCGCAAAAATAACGACCCGTAGGGCAAGCACGGGCTTTCTTGTCTAAGGTAGAATAGAGAAAAATTACGTCACTTTGTCTAAATCTATCGAATGCGTAAATTATTTGAAATTAATTTCTTCAACTTCAATAATGTACGCAATGTATGGCGATGCAATGCCATCATTGTCTATTCTACCCTAGAGAACAATCCCCGTGCTTGGCCTACTGACTAATAGATTTGTCTACCCTTAGAGATGAAGTTTTCGTCAAAATGTCAAATCGACAATTTTTGTCATTTATTCTTGAAACTACTGATTCAATAAAAGCTGCTCTAATGTTAAACAGTCCATTAGATTAACCTAATTCCTGAAACTCTATTTTCTACAATCGTCCAAAGCTTTTTGTGTTCTAAAAGTCTGATATTTTTTCCTCATTTTCTGGATGTTACACAAAATATAAACTCGTGTTAAAAATATCTCAGAAGTAGAATCAAAGAAAATCAAAAGAACTAATTCGAGACGGCGTTTCTAATGAGCGAGTGAAATTAACTGCACCAATTTAGTTTCAAGTTTAAATTATTTTATTACCTTACGTTCATTAAGTTCATTTAAGACTGTTTAAAGGTAAATGTTTATTCTTTAGTTGGATCATTACTTTGAGTTTTTATTTTAATCTGATAAACTTACTTTGTTTGAATAGTATAGTTTTTTAAATTGCACTTGATTTTTCTTTTTTATTATTTATTTGACTTTTTATTCTGTTTAAAAATAAATGTACCTTTTTCTTTGCTTTTGATTCATTGGACGAAATAACTGATTGAAAATAATTTACATCCTTAAATAATTTTTCTTTTTTATTATTTATTTGACTTTTTATTCTGTTTAAAAATAAATGTACCTTTTTCTTTGCTTTTGATTCATTGGACGAAATAACTGATTGAAAATAATTTACATCCTTAAATAATTTTCCTTTTATAAATATTATGCGTTGGCCAAAATAAGTAAATTATACATTATTAATTTATTATGACTATGAGGCAGTAAAATATTGATAATTTAGATTTTATGGATATAATAAAAATATATTTTGGTCGACTTATCATAAAAGATTTTACCATAACTGGTAGAAATATGTTGGACAAGACTCAAACCTACGCCTATCCAATCCATTACCACCACAGCTCCAATCAATCAATCTATGTACCTAATATTTTAGGAAACTCCTCCTTTAACTTAACAAGTCATTAATTCCACTGTCCCTTTCAATACCGGATTGTTCCGGATTATAATTTCCAACGAGCGGCACTGAATTCGGGTATCGGAATAATTAAAATTCAGTGAGTCTTTTCGTCATTTGTTTACATAAGGATAAACAAATGACGAAAGAAATATTTAAAAAATATATAGATTTTTTTTTCTTCTGATGCTTGACTTGCTAATGTCGCTGTGTAACTTTAAAGAATATTTGTGCATCGATTTTACTTTAAACTAAATAGAAAACTTAACGGCCTCATTTGTTTGCCACTAGACTATAAAAATATTGCAATCCAGCTTGATGACAAGATTTCTTTAATCTTCCACCATGACAAGCCCATTTATAATCCATCAGAAACATCATCAATTCTCCCAAAATAATTTGCACTGAGGCACAAAAATTAAAATACTCAGCGCAAGAATGTCAAGTCTAAACAGTTTATCGCCCCTACAAGGTAGAGCATTTTATTGGCGGAAGTAATACCCTCAAAGCTTTTAAACACTGATTTAGATTTGATTTAAGACGAGTACACATAAAAGAACGTGAAACAATCCAACCCTGCCAAGCAATTTTAACTTTAATTGACTTTATGATAGAGCTGAAAGTAATTGATTGGAAGGGGAAACATAGATTAAAAATAGATAGGACAATGGAAGGGGGGTTACATTTATAATTAACTGCAATCAACACTGACGTATTGAATTTCGAGTATTCCGTACAGTCATTTGCGGAAGTGGTTTGATGATTTTAATTTCTGTTACTTCATGGCGTAAATAAATATAGAAAATCCACACAACATCAATTTTGAGCTTCATCAACATGAGCTTTGAAAAATATTTAAAAAGAGACATTAATTATACAAGGATTACCCGGATATACAAAAGATATAGAATGAAAGATATATAGATTATAGAAAATTCAAATAACATTGTAGGTACATTGTTCATTGTATTGTAATTACGTGCGTTAGTAGGTTTTTCTTAAATTTACGAAATTTATCAATAGACCTGGACGATCGTGGCTCAAGATTTTGATCTCTAGAGGGAAATGACCAAGGCTGATAATAATAAAGAATAAGGAAATTGTCCAGGTTTACTGGTGAACAGATCTGCTTATTCTCCTGCAATCATTTTAAATTGCATGGATTTTTGTCATTAATACCCAGACTTTTAATCATCATCATCATCATCATCACCAGCCTATAATAGTCCACTGCTGGACATAGGCCTCCCCTAATGAGCGCCACAGATGGCATTATCCTTTGGGGGTTATTGCCCATAATCCCCACGCTGGGCATGCGGGTTGGGGATCGCAGTTCGATGGAGTTATGCCACAGGGGGCGCTGCTGCCCGCCCCCCTCTGTGTTTCCCTTAGTCGCCTCTTACGACACCCACGGGAAGAGTTGGGGTGGTGAAATTCTATTCCGGCACCACACGGCAGACTTTTAATATTACCAGCAATTCATTTCTCAAATAGAAACGACAACTGAAAAATTAATACCAGAAAGCTAGCTACTTCAGCTAGGCGATATGTTCGCGTCTGTACCGCCCGTGCCTCGACAGATGTTAACACACGTTGTTTGTTTTCTTACTTTGAGAGATATGTTTGTTATTTTCTTTTCGAGGGAATGCCCTCCGTTTTATTTATGTCACGTAAAATTAACTGTCGCTTTTCGGTGCCGTTTCGTATCATAAAGGTATTTACAAACTAACTTATGATAGTGACGATCGAAGACTTATCTTTTGGTTCGGGAATTTAGTGAATAGATGTTAATTTATTTTTTGTTCATTCTTTTGGCATTTCTCAAAGAACCCTTTTATTATTCATGTGTATCTACATTATTATAATTGTATACACATACAATTATAATAATGTAAGATTAGACGTAAACGAACATAAATATGCAGAAAAACAGATCAAATATTAACAAAAGTTGATGCACTGTATATAATGTATACACTCTTTCCGTGGCACCTTGTACAAGTCTATAACTATTAAATAACTTTATTCATATATACGAGAATAAGTCATCCAGACCGACAATTTTAAAGTCTTTTGGATGCGTGGAAGTATACGATAGTTGAAAGTTTATAAAAAATGGATAGATGTATTATTTATTTTAGTGGACTTACTCCCTTATTCATAACGGTGTGCTAATGTAAATCATTGCTATTTCCCACTACGTATTTTTATATAGACTTTTACCTAAGTCCGAGTGATAAATATTACTTCTTATTAAATAATAAATTGACGACCACTGTAGCGCGGTGGGCGAAGGTCCGCCTGCGACGCAGGAGGTTGCGGGTTCGATTCCCGCCTCGGGACAAATATTTGTACGATCTGCAGATATTTGTTCAGGGGTTCTGGTCGTTTTCTATGTATAATAAAAAATAGCTATAATATTTAATAATATTGTATTACGTAGGTATATCAGTCATCTAGTAACCTACCCATAACACAAGCTGTGCTTAGCTTGGGGCTAGATGATGCTGTGTGGATTGTCCAGCATTATTTATTTATTTAAATAAGGGGAAGTGGGTTTTGCTTGCTTCTACAAACTCACATACATTACATAAAATATTTTCACTTCTACTAGTTCACAAATAATTATTGAAGTGGAGAGATTTTTTTATTTTTTTTTATAATAATGATGTAGGTATGAAATTTTACTTGAAGTGCTTATTTTGTTAGCTTATAGATATTTCTTTAAAATTAATATAATTTGCATTTTGCTGCCTATATGCTTATTATATTTCTTTATTTGTGTATCGCAGTGTACACTTACCCTAGTATTCATTCTAAAAGATAAAATTCCCTAATAGCCGTCGCAGAATAAGAATTTATAGTTTCGTGAATTTTCTTCGGATTTACGTCTATTCTGTTTTACATTTTAGATGTTCTACTAATTAACACTATTAACGTGAGAGTGTTCTGAAAATGAGGTTCTTAATTTGTTTATAGGTACTTATCTGTTTTCATTTTAAAAAACATCACTAATTTTTTGACAAATTTGGTAAATCTTTGTGGAAAAAAGCCAAGCTACTTTACCAAGTTATTTCAAATGTTAGAAACCGTTTGTTTATTGAATAACTAGATAATTTACGTATTTTTATATAGACTTTTACCTAAGTCCGAGTGATAAATATTACTTTTTAGTAAATAATAAATTGACGACCTCTCTGGCGGGGTGGGCGAAGGTCCGCCTGCGACGCAGGAGGTTGCGGGTTCGATTCCCGCCTTGGGAAAAATATTTGTACGATCTGCAGATATTTGTTTAGGGCGTTCTGATCGTTTTCTATGTATAATAAAGATTATATATACTTATATGTTATAATATTATATCATATGTCCAGCAGTGGACTATTATAGGCTGGTGATGATGATGATGATGATGATGTATATCAGTCATCTAGTACCCATAACACAAGCTCTGCTTACCTTGGGGCTAGATGTTGCTGTGTGGATTGTCCGGCATTATTTATTTATTTATACACAAAGACTTTTTTCCCACAAGGTTAGGTAACTATAGAATATTTTTCCCTTACAACTTTGTATATGCCTATTAAAATATATAAATTTTTCCTGCAAAAATGTAATATTAAATTATTTTTCGTTCTTTTGGTATGATATTGCTGTATTTAAAAATAAATAATGCTGAACAATTCACACAGCATTAGGGGCTATATCTATACAAATATTATAAAGAGCAATCCGCATGAATAATTCAATAATTAAACCGTGCGCTATATATTCAACCTCTTTTTCTACATATTAAGGCTCCGCTGCTTGCTTTTTATTTACGGCCAGTGTCATTTATGGAGTGTCAAGTCAATGTCAAAAATCCCAATGCTGCTAAACAAGTTAGGGATCCGTATGAAAACTGTGAAACCCATCGTGTGAGTGATTTGTCCCGAGGCGGGAATCGAACACGCAAACTGCTGCATCGTAGGCCGACCTTCGCCCATCATATCTGATATTAGACTTATTATCTAGCAAAGTTTACTTATAATAAGCTTTCATGTTGTTTTTGGTTCTTCCATGTGTGGCAGGTTGATAATACCGTTGACGTTATGCCCACCTTTGTATGCTTTCTTAATATGTCCGATAAAGAGTTTATTTAAATAAGATTCAGTGAAAATATAGTTTTTTCTATCTGAGACCATACCTGCATATTTCATCATCATCATCATCACCAGCCTAAAATAGTCCACTGCTGGACATAGGCCTCCCCTAATGAGCGCCATAGATGGCAATTTTACTACCTACAATTTCACTTTCCGCTTCGGGTACCCTATCTTAACCTTTAATCTTCATCACTATTTAAACCTGAACTAATATTGTGGAGGTGACCCTTGTTAGGGTTCCGTATAAATATTTCTCTTCAATTTTAATCGAAGGTAGACGTCGCGAAACCGAAGTTACAAAAGCAGTGAAACTAAAAGTTTCACTAATAAAAACTAAAAACACGCAAAGGTAAGTAAAATAATATAGCTATCAGCTAGGTAAACAAATAAAAATGATAAAATGGCAATGTAATTTCGATATTTGAACTAAAGATTTGAATTATTTCCTGAATTGTGCGACCAAATAGATGGCCTAAATACCACAATACAATACAAGACAAGACAGCCTCTGTGGCGCGGTGGGCGAAGGTCCGCTTACGACGCAGGAGGTTGCGTGTGCGATTCCCGCTTCTAAATTTAATAAAAAATATTTATGCAAGTAATATTGTATTACGTTTCAACATCAACAACATCACCAGCCTATAATAGTCCACTGCTGGACATAGGCCTCCCCTAATGAGCGCCATAGATGGCATCATTATTTGGGGGTTATTGCCCATAATCCCCACGCTGGGCATGCGGGTTGGGGATCGCAGTTCGGTGTAGTTGTTCTGCAGAAGGCGCTGCTGCCCGCCCCCCGCTGTGTTTCCCTTAGTCGCCTCTTACGACACCCACGGGAAGAGTTGGGGTGGTGAAATTCTTTGCCGGCACCACACGGCTAGTATTACGTATTACGTTTATCAGTCTTAAAATGCCCATAACATAAGATCCGCTTAGCTTGGGGCTAGATGATGTTGTGTCGATTGTCCAGCATTATTTATTTATTTATTTTAACTACACAGCTTTGCTGATGTAAACCAGCGGTGCAATTACGCTAAAATCTCCTATTCCCATTGAATGGGCCATCCGAGGACACAGAGCATAAACGATCGCCAGTACTAAAAATACATATAACTTTCAGGGATGAAGCCGATCGACGTCAGAATTTAACGTCATAATTGTCAGATAACTCACATTTGACCATTTTTTGCTCGATTACAGCAAATCTGATTCAACTTTATAAACAGTAAATATTTTGCAGTATTGAAAAGTAGTCGAGCAAAACAAGCTCAAGTGTGCAGATTTGTATAATCGAACAAGTATAAGAATTTTATGTTAAGTAAGGTTTAACGTTAAGTAACAACTTAAAAAACGTTGATGTTTGTGATATTTTGACGTCAACGTCAGCATCGTCGTCTCGTTTGACTCCTTCCTACCAGAAAAATATTAAGTTTATAATTTTATGTTTTTGGCTATTAAAGCCAGTCTCCTCGGATGGCGATCCATTGAATGGGATATTTTACCGCAATCGCAAGGCAGGTTTGGCTTACAATAATTAAATCAAATCTAAAAAAATCATATTCAAAGTCTTTCATATTCTATAACACTAAATTAACTAACTTTCTCTCTTTCACCGTCAGTAATGAAGCAATTCCTATCCTGGTCCAAAAACATCACCCCGTTCTAATGAAGTCAAGAAACTCAATAAAAACTTCGTCTGCCGCAATCCGCGAATAAAGCATACTGGATCCAATAATGAATGGCTTTGTCTCAAAACGCCATTTGCAAGGGTCCTAGTGACCGGGTTTTATTAAATTAAATTTCCTTTGGATTGTCATTGTTTAAAAATAGATCAATCATCTTTTACGTTCTCCACTCGTTTTGGAATTGCCTAGAAAATATTTCAATATCTTTATTTCTTTAAGTTACAGAAAAAGCTCATAATAAGCAAACAGACAAGTCAAAGCCGTGTGGTGCCGGCATAGAATTTCACCACCCCAACTCTTCCCGTGGGTGTCGTAAGAGGCGACTAAGGGAAACACACCGGGGGGCGGGCAGCAGCGCCTTCTGCAGAACAACTACACCGAACTGCGATCCCCAACCCGCATGCCCAGCGTGGGGATTATGGGCAATAACCCCCAAATAATGATGCCATCTATGGCGCTCATTAGGGGAGGCATTATGTCCAGCAGTGGACTATTATAGGCTGGTGATGTTGTTGATGTTGAGACAAGTCAAATTTTATACTATATTTATCATATTTAACTAAGAAAATTTAAATTAAATAATAGAACCAAATTAGAAGTAGTATAGTATTTACAATTGAAGCAATTGAGCTAACTGTAGAATAATGCAAAAAAAAAAAATTGTTTTTTTTTTGCTCAACTGATAACATCAATACTACATTATTATCATAAAATAAGATTAAAATCTTACTTATATTTTCTTCACTTCAATTTTGTTTCGTGAAAAAGAAGTAGTCTAAAATCTTAGATGTAGATGAATGATTGTGTCTCAGTACTTAACTAAACTCTCTATAACATAATAAACAAGCATAGCTAAAAACTCAAAATGCCTATAAAATCGTTAATTAAACCTAGCCCGGACTTGAACCCGCATCGTTTCACAGTGCACAGCTAAAAACCTCAAAAAATAAAATACTAAATCCATTCTAGTTCTTTTTTATTTCAGAGTGTTATCGTTTCTACCAGTCTATACATTTCAAATAGAAAAACGATTTGTAAAACTATTCCTGAATTCGTAATCACGACCGCAAACTTTTGCCAATCAAAACTCTCACCTAAACTAACAGATGTTTTAATCATAACTCCTTAGGTAATACTCCTGCAAAGATAAACGCTTCTAGGATGTTCATCCATGTTGGCCCAGCAAAAGGTTCAGTTTGCTCACGCAATACTAATCACCTTAAATCCACACAACCCTTCGGAATTAAACAAATAGCTGTAAAAGCTATTAAATGGTAGATTAAACACTTATTAACTCGGATGTGTTGCCTTGCAAACTTATCTCTCACAGATTTATGTACGTTTTAATTGCGTCTTCAGCCAGGATTCCAACGTTCAGCGTCCAGGAGGACTCTTTAATGTGGAAATCTCTTCCGTCCTTTTCATTTCAGGGATCTGCAAGGCTGCAACCCTTACGAAAATCTCGCCCCATCCCTGTCTAGCAGACGCACCGCAGCCGGAGTATATCCCTTATGTAAGTCAGTGCTTCTACTCCGGCCGTTGCGAACTGCCGCGTGCGGGCCCAGTCGCTTCCAGAGAATGCCGGGATCGCCCGCTCCTACTCCGAAACTGCCCGGTACCCGAGTGCTACCAAACTATAAACAAAAGTGAACGAAGTGCAGTGCCAGTTAATCAGTCCGGAAATGCCGTGCCAAAGCAAAACTTCTTTTAAACTTGCGCGGGGATTAGATGAGATTTATGTCTAAAAACAAGGGAGTTTTTCGAAAATAGATGCAGCATTATGCACGTTCTGATCCACACTCGCTTTTCTAACATGTCCTGTAGACAACTTATACGTAAACGTGTAAGAGTAACGTAAAAATAGAAACATTAATAGATGATGTGACATATTTTAAGGGTTTAGTGTCATAAAGTTATTTGTCAACGTGTTAATTACTAGATATTGTTGACAGATTTAAGAGCGGTAGCGTTGTGACAAGATGTTTAGTTAAAGTAGCGAAATTAGTGTAAGCGAGTGATGAAGAAGGGCAGTGTCAAATTAAAATAGATTAATTATAAGTTCTTCAAGATGGATGGATTGAAGAAACTGAGGAAGCATTCATACATAGTGCAGGCAGTGTTGCTGTTCATCTCAAT
This sequence comes from Eupithecia pulchellata, assembly GCA_963931895.1. Lineage (NCBI taxonomy): Eukaryota > Metazoa > Arthropoda > Insecta > Lepidoptera > Geometridae > Eupithecia > Eupithecia pulchellata. The sequence continues at coordinate 13,253,031 of OZ007523.1, forward strand.
GATATACGGTGAGTTGATTGTGTTTAAATAATGAAGCGTTAAGTCCATTACGAGTTAATGTATCATAATTTGAACAAACGTTGTTTGAAGACTGCGTTGTTCATTATTTGAGTTGCCGTTCATTTCTTGGATCTTGGGTTATTTAATGATGTTCTCTGTGGAATAGCTTTTTCATTGATAGTTCATTATAATAATAAGATGTCTATGAGAGACACATCGAACTGTACTTTTAACAAATTATCATTTATTGACTTCAAATATGACTAAGAATCAAACAAATATTATAGATCCTGTATTTAATAATTGTTAATTGAAACAGATAACCTATCAGCAGACTGTTGCAAAAAAAAAACTAGAGAATATGATATTTTTATTTATGTAGTATATTATCAAACTATAATGGGTCTTAATTAACACTCATAATTCTTTATGATGATAATGTAAGCATATAAATCAAAATCTAAATTTTCATGAAAAAATTAAAGTTTTTATCAAAAAGACTATAAATTTGATTTAAAAATATAATTATTAGAGTTAGCAAATTCCTTTTACACCGGTTCAAACGAGCGTCGGTTTTCCACATATAAAAAGTAACCAGCTGATGTTTCAAAGCGACTAGCTCGAATTAATTACTTGTCTGTAATTACTCGAGTAAAGTACGCTGCTAAAAGGACGCTCCTATTTGTTTTTAACAGGTGTATATTCAACTTTATGTACGAGCATATAAAGTTAATAATACGAGCATAAATACCTAAATTATTATGTGAAATAAAGTAACTTTGTGTGATTTCGATTAGATGAGTTAGAATCTAAAACAAACCACGATCATGAAAGATGTCGGTTCTTTGTTATGTTTTTTTTTTATAAAAGACATAGAGCTGCCATGGTACGGCTCTTAGAAAGCGATAAGACATTATCTCAAAGTAATGCAAAAGCGTATCGTAATTAAAATGTAAGTCTAAAGTCTGTGTTCGTATCTCATTTAGTTTGTCAATAGGTAATACCAGTGTATAGAAACATAAGAAGATGAATAAACAAATAAATATAATTAAATAAATAATGCTGAAAAATCAACTCAGCATCATCTAGCCCCAAGCTAAGCAAAGCTTGTGTTATGGGTACTAGATGACTGATATACATAATACAATATTATTAAATAGATAGATATTTTTTAGTATACATAGAAAACACCCAGAACCCCTGAACAAATATCTGCAGATCGTACAAATATTTGTCCCGAGGCGGGAATCGAACCCGCAACCTCCTGCGTCGCAGGCGGACCTTCGCCTACCGCGCCACAGTGGTCGTCATTGATTCAAAATATTCTAAAATTGAAATCTGCAAAGTTTATTAAAAGCCAATCACAAAGCTAAAAATTTTAACTCAATCGAAAGAGTAAACTGGCATCGTAATGAGGAAAATGAGTCCAAAAGTTGATATCCGGCTAATGGAGTTTGAACCGGACTGTAAAAGTACATTTTAGATTCGCGAAAAAGTGATAGAAATATTTTTACTGGGATAATTGCTAAAGGTTAAAATATTTATATTCATATTTAGTATCGAAAAGACTGATGGAAGTTAATCAAAAGGTGTTAACCGGTTCTAAGTGAATTATGTACCCTTACCCGTGCGCGTCACATATAAGTACCCCCCCCCCCTATCTCAATGTATGTGGGACACAATAGTTGTTATTGTTGGGTATTTCAGACTTTCAGTATTATGGAAGGGCAGTTCGATCCTGAGCGGCGGCGTGATAAATTTTTGCATGTGAAAAATTGTGATAAGTTACAGGAGAATTAGAAGTAGTCGGAAATAGTTTGTATACAAGGGGGTACTTAATTCTGACGCGCACTGTACATGTTGTATCATGTGTTATAGAGGTAAAATGTCTTTGTATCAAATAATGATACCTACAATTCTTTATAAAGGTCTTCAGAGGGCATAAATAAATAATGCCGGACAATCCACACAGCATCTAGCCCCAAGCTAAGCAGAACTTGTGTTATGGATACTAGATGACTGATATACATAATTCCATATTATTACATAGAGGTATATAGATATTTTTTTATTATACATAGAAAACAACCAGAACGCCCTTAACCAAGAATCTATCATCATCATCATCATCATCAGCCTATGTTAGTCCACTGCTGGACATAGGCCTCCCCTAATGAGCGCCAATATAAAGAATCTATAGATCGTACAAATATTTGTCCCGAGGCGACCTCCTACGTCGCAGGTGGACCTTCGCCCACCGCGCCACAGAGGTCGTCGTACATGTTATGTATCATGTGTTATACAATGTCTTTGTATCAAATACACACTTTGTGGATGATACCTACAATAATTTATAAAGTTCGTGAGCGTGTAAGTACTTAAAACTTCAGAAGATGAACAACATCATAAACAAAATAAGCATAAATTCTTCTCATCAAGTTAGAACGCACAATCAAGCCAAAGCTAACAAGAATTCCTCACGTCTTCATATGAACTTTACTTTATTGCTGAATATCTTACACAATGCGTGTAAAGTTGCTAATCTACGGTGACATAATGTGGGACGAACTTGGGGTATATTGTTGGGCCTGTTTTACTGCTACTGAGTTCTTAGTCCTGTGATTTATATCGAACTAGCGCCCCGACTCGGCTTCGCGTGGGTATTTCATAAAAATTTCAAATATTATAATTTTTATACATACACGTTGGGTTAGATTATTGATATATTCATAAGAACCCGAAATTTGGTTGAAAATCTTCTATTACCTATATTATTACTATATTGAAACAATTGAGCTAACTGCAGACTGTTGCGAACAAACTACAGGTAGCTCAACTGATCCATATCAATACCAGTTGGAAGTGTTTCAATTGTAAATAATAGTTTTTACTATAGCAGTGTTAATAAATAATTCTAATGGCGAAAGAATTTTTCACGGTTTAGTATTTTCGGAGCCTATTTAATTCAAACAACAATCTTTCCTTTTATATTATTAAAGTATAGATATAAATTTATTGACTTTAAAGGGTGCATCCTAAAGTGACGACGGAAATGTGCATGGTAACTAAAAGTGTTAAATTTTTTACTTTCAGTTAAGTAGTTAAAGTGTAAAAATCTTTTGCCCGTGGCTTCGGTTTTGTTCCTTGATAAAGTAGTAACTATACAATCGTGGTTCATAAAGATCAATTTGAGCTGCGTCATCGTTTAGCCCTTTCTGATCTTTCTCATTCATTTTATCTGTATTAATGACTATCAATACCTATGCTCCGGTTCTATAGAAACATAGATTCCAATTATCACCTTATTTATTATTTTATTTATTGTTTCTAATGTTACATTCCTCTGGTTACAGTACATAATATAAATAAAATATTGTATCCAAAACTACTTAAATGTAAACAGACAAAGAGTAAAAATAGTTACGATTACTGCAGCCCGACGTGTGCAGCACATCGATGTGTGGTCGGCCGAATTGAATCCTGAAACTTAACCTGAATTGAATTATCTATATCTATACTAATATTATAAAGAGGAAATATTTGATTGTTTGTTTGAATTGAATAGGCTCCGAAACTACTGGACCAATTTGAAAATTTTTTTCACCATTAGAATGCAAAATTTTCCGTGATGAACATAGGCTATATAATATTTTCTAAAAAGTTAGGGATCCGCATGAAAAATTCAATAATTGAACCTCGCGCTATATATTCAACCTCTTTTTCTATTATGGCGCGTCATTCATAATAGAAAAAGAGGTTGAATATATAGCGCACGGTGCTTGCTTTTTCTCTACGGCCAGTGTCAGTTATGGAGTGTCGAGTCAATGTCAAAAACCCCAATGCTGTTAAAAAAAGTAAGGGATCCGTATGAAAACTGTGAAACCCATCGTGTTAGTGTGTATAATTTCTGAAATTTTTGTTTAATACCCGTGCGAAGCCGGGGCGGACCGCTAGTTAATTATAATTTTACAATTACATTGATTGTAGGTATGGGTTATTTCTGTTACGTTACCATCTATATTCTTGTAAAACAAGACTCAGATCAAACAACCAGTTTTCAATTAGCCTGGTCTCAATACAAAAAGATTCTTGGAAGATTTATTTGAAAGGGTTGAATTCTGGACAGATTCCCTATTTTAAGCTTACAAGGCCTCTACTACAAGTACTAGTTGAAGAGGAATTTTTATAGTTTGAGGGACTATTCTGTATCGTAATTTTTTATTTATTTATTTTTAGGGAAACCATCAGCACACTTTTTAGTATACAAGTCAGTTCGTACATCGTTGTTGCCTTAGCAACACACTATATCACTCTAATTCAGTCTATATTTTGGTACTAAATACATATTTTCATCTCTTGATTTGCTAGCATATATAGGCAGAATTATTTTAGTATTTTTACATATCCTGACGTTTCTATTGTTGCAATGTTCGTGGTTACGAGATGACGAGACCAGTAATGCCTTATCACATCATCCGAGCAGTTGTAAATTATATTTTTAAATATCAACCGAAAAGAAATCTGTTAAACCTGACATTGCCAACTGCGGTAAGCAATATTCACCCTTTCGAAAAGAACTTTTGTCTTTTTGAAAATACCATATTATGTTATCTCAATATAATGATAATACCATATGATTTAAAAAAAAACTCAATATTATGTTTACCTACCTAAAAATATTTATTTACATAGAAAAGTATTGTCATGAGCTAAAAACAAAGTCAGGTAAAGGGATATAAGTAATTCCTTCATACGTGAGTGGGCTCATAAGAGACAATTTTATACTATCATGAAAGTTTTAGTAATATTACTACTCGTAAAACCTTTTACGGGAACAACAAATAATAAAGGAGGATGAGTAAAACTATACCTACAGGTCGTGTCTTTTAGACAATCTCTAGTTTATAGATGAGTAGCTTCCGCCTGAAACTTTCCATAATATGGTTTTTGGAAAAAAAAAGCAAAAGTAACTGTTATTCCTGTTAGGCACAGATATCTTTGCAATTTATCGTTTTCTCTTTAATAATAAATACATATTTTTTATTAAATAGAGAACGACTAGAACACCCTGAAAAATAAACAAATATAAATCCATATACATCAACTAAATGAAAATTATTACACAGTCACTATACAGTCTCGATAAGTTCGATACAATTCAAAATGTTAGAATAAATTATATTACATTAAATTTACATAGAGCTAACATCCGATCAGGCATCACAGACATGTGCTAAATATGTCTACGTAGGGGACAGACAATGCGTTGCCACGGTTTTAAAATGCTGTTGTGACTAACATACGCTCTCTTTACCAGAAATGCTTTTTTCTGCCGAATGATGATAACGTATAAACCATAACTTCGATATTGAGCAAACATCTCTGAGGCGCTACAAAAATGCAATTTTGTATTGTATTGTATTTATTCCAGATAAAATAATGCATAGCAAATAACATAGGCACAAAAATAATTAAATAACATTCGAAATGTATAGGCATGCATAGGTCAATAGAAATTTAAATTGCAAATGCAGAGCGTTAAAATAAATAACATTAAATTACAGATAAATAAGATTATATTACAACTTAATTAGATTAAATTACATTAAATTCAATTACAAACAATCAGTAATTGTTAACAATGCGCAATGCACAAATCATTATTATCTTGTGGAAAGAAGAATAACTACAGTACTATCCGTAGTTTCGTCTTGATTCGGCTGATCAGGTTGTTTTAGTTCGAAATAGTCCCATCCCATTGTAAACACGTGCGGATTATAATGTTAAGGTAGCAGGGGGCTATCTGGCCCGGGTTCTTTTATTATGTGTGTTCAACTTACCGTCCGTCGCAAGTAATATATGTATAAAAGTTCTTATCCCATGCGAAGGAAACTCAAGGAACCCATAGTTTAATTTGTTGGGTAACGACCCGTTAGGGAATTCTTTTTATGAGCTCTAATGAGATGACAAAGGAAATAGGTTACAGTAATGAAATTGAGCAATAAAATAGAGCAGATCAAAGGACATTGGGTATTCTTTTAAATTACCTTCTTTTTTAGATCTGTGAAGATATTTTTTGTGTTTGAGAAAGTTAATTGAATTGAAATCATGGGTTTGGCATGGGTAGACTATCGTATTTTTTTGGATATTCAAATGTTATCTTGATTATGGTGAATATTTTGTAAATAAAATAATATTATTTATACAAACTTCTATTTACAGAATTTGTGATGAAATCTCCGGAACATTTAAATTCCTTTAAGAGTTCACTTTATCCTAAAATCTTTTCAAAACTCAAATGAACTTCCTCTTTCACTGATTACCCACATTTAAAGACAAAAGGGGTAGGAACTTTTTTAAGAAAACCAACTTCTAATTGCGAAATCTTTGTATTTTGAGTGTGATTTGTGACATGAGCGAGATCTGGGTACAACCAGCGTACTTCAAGAAGAGATTGAGAATGAATCAAATCTCATGCTGACCCGCTTAGATCAATACAATACAAATACTCTATATTGCACACCAAGATAGAAAAAATAAACATAAAAACACAAACACAAATAGTTGAAAAATGGACGGCATTATAGTTAAAAGCGATTTCTTCCAGGCAACCTTTGGATGGACACAGATTATAGACAGTGGCGTATTAAAGACTAATTTATAATTATACACAACCTATTTAATTAAATAAATAGGTATTAATTTATAAATGTAATTTTAAATTCGAATTAAAACCAATATAGGTACATAACTTAAACATTATAAATTTATATTTAATATTGGATATCGATAAGAAAGTGTGCATTGACAATAGTTTAAAAATAGGGAGAAATTTAACTTATCTCTTGATTGGGGCAGGCAAGGCATCCATGGTTTGGTGGAATGTATGGTGAACATGAACCGTAGGCATGAAAGAGGCGGGGAGTTTACAACAAAAGGGTTTCACGGGAGCGAAGAGAGAAGTTATGTGAGATGTAGATCAGATTTAATTTTGAGCAAGACAGCATGCGATGACGTCATCTCAATCCCGTTCTTTGCAGCCATGTTATACGAATAAATGTGTGTAATGAAGTCAAGTGGAGGTTGTTGCGAGACTTCGTTACTTCTTATTAGATGAGAAGCGCTCTAAGTAAATGTACAAGTGATCAGAATTAGAAATTTATTTATAAATATGTATTACCCTCCATATATATTATTTGAAATCTTGATGGAAAACATGTGTTATAATAATAAATGATAAATTTCTAAATCATTCCTATAGTACTAATACAAAACTTGATTTGTACATAGATGTGCACAGCTGAACGTTACCCTCCTCACAATTTGTAAGTTTATTTTAGGAAATAGCTTACCTTGGGGTTATATGATGCTGTGCGGAACAGCATCATTCAACCCCAAGCTAAGCAGAGCTTGTATTATGGTTACTAAATGAGTGACAGTTAATTCAGTATCTTTATAAATCATCATCATCATCATCACCAGCCTATAACAGTCCACTGCTGGACATAGGCCTCCCCTAATGAGCGCCATAGATGGCATTATCATTTGGGAGTTAATGCCCATAATCCCCACGCTGGGCATGCGTACTAATACAAAACTTGATTTGTACATAGATGTGCACAGCTGAACGTTACCCTCCTCACAATTTGTAAGTTTATTTTAGGAAATAGCTTACCTTGGGGTTATATGATGCTGTGCGGAACAGCATCATTCAACCCCAAGCTAAGCAGAGCTTGTATTATGGTTACTAAATGAGTGACAGTTAATTCAGTATCTTTATAAATCATCATCATCATCATCACCAGCCTATAACAGTCCACTGCTGGACATAGGCCTCCCCTAATGAGCGCCATAGATGGCATTATCATTTGGGAGTTAATGCCCATAATCCCCACGCTGGGCATGCGGGTTGAGGATCGCAGTTCGGTGGAGTTGTTCTGCAGAGGGCGCTGCTGCCCGCCCCCCGGTGTGTTTCCCTTAGTCGCCTCTTACGACACCCACGGGAAGAGATGGGGTCGTGAAATTCTATGCCGGCACCACACGGCAATCTTTATAAATAGAAATTTTTTATTTATAATTTATATTTTTCAAATTATTTTTATACGTTCGTTAGGCATTACAAGCGATACGGGCGCGACGTGAGCCGCACTCACCCTGATGAAGCCCCTCGTTAAGGGATGAAACGTTGCTGTTCTAACACAAACTAAGTTTGTAGTAAACTCGCTAACATTCATTATTAATTCGTCAAACTACGATAGTTTTAAAAGGAATATACCTAACGAAAAAGTTTGGCGCAAATCGTAAAACATTTTATTCGAATCCATGATAAAAACTATTTCGATTCAATTGTGTTATGGGAGCATATTTAATCGAGTAACTATATGTAAATGCAAAAATAGCAGCGAAACAAAGTAAGTTTCATAAGTTAATTGAAAATCCTTCCACTTTAACTTTAGAACGTAGAATTTTTTTGAAACAAAAATAAATATTCTCGCGCCAACATAAATCGACCTTAAAGATACTTGAGTAAAGTTCATTTGCCAAGTTCTTCCAAGTGTACACGACGTCTTATTAGATGTTCAAACTGGCTTAATTCGCCTCAGGGCATTTGAAACATAATTTGGGGTGTCTAGAAAGGATACGGGAGCTCCATTATTTCGATACATCTCGAAACGTATGTGATATTTACCCATCTTGTTTAAGATTAGGCCCAATTTCGACTTATTTTGGCTTGAGCTCACATTTGATATCATAATAACGCGAAAATAAATAGGCACCTTTTGAAATTACTTTGATATTTCATATGGGTATTTTTTCCAGTATCTATGTGGGAAGCATTTTAATTATCTCTCTAACGGTTGGATTTGTCTGAGTGTGCAGATATTCCTAGTTCTGAAGACCAAGTCTAGACCAAGTGTGGTAGTTCCAAATATACTGTCCCCGCTTCGCAAGTAGTTCCAGTACTCCAGTTATTCCGTGACCACCACTTAGTTGAAACCTATTGAAACATTGTCACAACATCGAATAATAGGTTAAAACCGTGAAAATTCATAATAATGATATTCATTACAATTACAAAATGTTTTTTTTAGGAACAAAACAATTTATAAATATGGAGTGTACTTGTGGACTACCGCAAAAGCTGGAAACTGTAGTGGAGTCAGCACCCGTTAGGTAGAGGTATATTCAATCTATATTAAAATTCTATATAATAATAAAAACTAGCTATCTATTTTAATTATATTGTATTATGTATATCAGTCATCTACTACCCATAACACAAGCTCTGCTTAGCTTGGGGCTCGATGATGCTGTGTGGAGTGTCCAGCATTATTTATTTATTTAAACTTAAAACATTAAAACAGTAACCATAGATAATTTCATAGATGCATAATCTTAAGGCACTTATTCTCCAATAAACGTTTTAACTACTCCCGCACTTTCCAGAAGGTTATCGAAGAAGTAATCCATACCCCATATAAATAGTTCCTGCCTTAATTGCCGATCTAATGAAACTTGCGAATAGTTCCCTCGCATCTTATTTTGCCCTCTCGTTCCCTCATTAGAGCTCCGTATTACTTTATCAGGCGTTTTTAATGTCTGATAATAGAAATTCTAAGGTGATTAATAAAAAGCCTTTTAGTTTACGCAGTAGTTTAAATTATACCTAGGTTTCACCTTGTTATTTGCTAATTTTTGTAATTCTAGCACGCCAACCATTTTGCTTAATACATGGCGTCCCACCCCTATGCCACATGGAGGGAAAGTACCTTAAATACTGTAGATAGAAAAAAAATATTATTATAATTAAAAAAAAAATTAACTGCATTCATAGATTTTGAACATAGAGTCAGAAATAAATAATTTAATAAGTCAGCAGGTAGATAATGCCTCGGCATTAAGCCCACCCTTAGTACCGTTTTAGTGCCATAAAAAGTTGTTAAATAAAATAAATATTTAGTTTTTCACCTTATTCCAAACTAATAGAGAACTCTATTAGTTTGTGATAAGGTGAAAAACTAATTTTTAGTGAAAGCACAAGAGTCGAATAAAGTTATTGAATCTGAATCTGAATCTTTGGCTTTGAAAAACGCGAATAGAAGAGAATTGACACAGACAGATTTAAACAATGTCATCTTTTAAACAAGATCCAAGGAACTTATACCCAATCCGTCAAATGCGAGTGTAACTAGAGAGTTTCGAACTATTGTCACTTAAAATACTAAGTAGATCAGTTACTTCGCAGACTAGGCAGGGTCGGTACTAGTAAATTTTTCAAATCTTTTTAATGTTAATTATGATGGAACAACACCAACCATCCAATGTATAGCTAGATTGGGGGAGACATTTTTGTTTCTGAGAAATTTAAAAAAAGAATTTGAGATGTACGAAACCCCGAGTCTTTGACGTTTTGAGATATTATGTGTTGTCCTTTTAGTAGCACCTTGACGATGATGATGTGCTTTGTTTTAAAGATTAAAGTTTTTTGATAGAATAGTGACTTAATGTTACTTTTGTGTTACAAACTATTTCGCTGACTCTTTCCAGCTTCTGTTTCCCAAAGTCGGTTCCTAAAATCACTATTCAAATGGAATTATATTAGAAAATGGAACGCTGAACGGTTTTCGCGGTTTCTGAAACGTGATTTAATCTAAGAAGAACTGTTAAATTGTTTTAAAACCTGAGGACCGAGTATTTTTAGCATTAGATTGAAGTTGGATGGTTTTCAATTCGATCCATGAATAATTGCTACGTACTTTACCTTCTTATTCTGCAATAGCAACTTTTATTTTAGTTGGCAATCAAGATTCTGTTCAGGATGCCTTTGTTATTTCTCAGTAAACGTAAAGAACAATGGCAGAATTTGGTCTGGACTTTTTTTTTGCGTCCATGGATCTGATGTATATGAATCAAATTTAATAAATTTTCTACGATTTTTCAATTATTCACTCCTTCTCGTAAAGGCCGGAGTTATTTTATGATATTTAAAAGCTTATCAAATGATATTCGAATTAGGTACATTCGAAATGTTACCATTTTATTAGTGGTGCGGGTACAATTATTGAATGCAATGTATCATTTGTCTTTGATTTGTCTTTGATAGTGTCATGTTGTCAGCGGTTGTCTGTCAAGACGCCATAGAATCTAGAACGTAGTGGTTTTATTCTCTTTGACAAAATCCTTCCGAGACTTCGGCGTTTTTCATCTCTGCTGTGTTTTGTGTTTATATTTTGGTTTTCTATTTATTTTTACCCGAATTACGGAAGCCACAGGCGACGTATGTAACAACCGAACTGGACTGTTTATGGACTGATTGATACTGCCCTGTGTCTGGCTAGTGCGTGCCCTTAGTACTCCGATATTGTTGTTTTGGGTGTTCTGGGCATTTTCTATGTAAAATAAAAAAATATCTATTAATGTTGGTATACCTATATATATTGTTTTAAGTAGGTACCTAGAGGTATATAAGTTATCTAGTAGGAACTCATAACATAACACAACCTTTGCTTAGCTTCGGGCTCACAGATATTATATTCGGGCTAGATGATGCTGTGTGGATTGTCCAACATTATTTATTAAAACCCTCAGTTTCTTTGTGTTTACGGGGCAAGTAGGTAATTTTTTTTTTATACACGCCCAGCTTTCGTAAACAAGAAGAGAAGTTTAGAATATGTTTTGCTCATTTTGTTTATCATTTCTCATTTCGAATATATATAAGGTGGCGTGGTCTAATTGATAAGACCAAACCCAAGACCAAACCACATTATCCATTTCTTTATGATTTGATTTCAATCTGCGATGTTTTATAGACAAATATTGTTTGACATTCATTCATAACCAAAAAATTCAAACACTGAAATCTTTTTTTTCCGGCTTTCCCCAAAGAAAATAGTCTCATTTATAGATTCTGGAGCTAACGCCAAATCTTTTAACATTTTTTTCATTACGGGACGCTTCAATTTGATCCCAGACAATTCTTAGTATGGAGACCTGCCATTGTTCTTTAAACTATCGGTCCTCTCCAGCAGGAATTTTAATTTATAGAGTTTTGACCGAAATACTTAAAAGGTCTGAGATTCAAAAGCGAAGAACCTAACAAGGTAAAGGTTTCTTGTTCGCTTCTTTACTTTACCTTTTTTTGTTCGATGAATCGGATGTTTCTATCTTCATAAATAAACATTTACGTTATGAATGATGTATTTTACAATGAGATAGTATCCAAAATGTTTATTAGATAAGGATGAATGATTTCATCATCAAGATCATGAAAATGAATACATTAGGATACTATTTTTTAAGTTTTGATGCTACAGGAAAGAGCTGCACCGCCGAAAAGTATGCATAATAATTTGGAAATCTCCTGCTGCATTGACAAAATTTCAAGGGGGAAAGTTCTTCGAAAAACAAAAGAATATAGCTTTTCAAAGGCTATATTCTTTTGTTTTTCGAAGAACGCTCGATTCGCAACATCTTTTCGAATTCAATATCGACTTTTTGTCACGACGTGACTGTACGATTCGAAACGTTATCACATCTCTTAGAAGATCGTTTTTCAATTGTTTTCAGTGTTCTTTTCTTACCAAAGCTCGAGCGAAAATAAACGCTTAGCGCCTTATTCTAGAAAGGAGATAGTTTAAACAGGAAATTAACTATTAGGCGTGTATTTTTTACACCACCTTTTGTAAGTAGGTTTAGGGATAAAGTATAGCCATATTTTTAAATTATGTTTGGTTTTCTGAGAATATCTTGTTTTTTTTTAATATTTTGAACTAATTGACCCTTCGAATTTAATTCATACCCATACAGTCTTGCGACTCGTTTTGCTCTCTCTCTATCAGGTGTTGGTTGAAAATCAGTGTTTGTTTTTGAGAAAAAAAATATTATAATATCTACCTACCGAGCCATGGCTTTTTTGTCGTGCGAGATCATGCGACACATTATCTTTCATTATCTTCCAGCTTATATGAAAGAATACATCAGGGGGGTATTTTGAGGATGTGGATAGCCAAATCAAAAGCCATGAGAGTTGGCGAAAAGTCGTGGAAGGAGTCATTATCTAGATTATATAGATTTATGAATATTTTTAAACTTACGCAATCTGCACACATAATGATTAGTACTATTTTAACGGGTATTTATCGCGTTTTTATTTTCAGAGTCTCTCTCGACCACGACAGAGTGCAAAACTGTTGAAACGTCAAAAGAAAAAAAAACGCGATAAATACCCGTTAGATTTATGACTAAACAAAACATTCTATATTTAATGCTCGTTAAAATCTTTAACTTTTTCTTTTACTTAAAATTTACACCATAATCCGTTTAGCTTTGTTGGGAAGTGATAACAAACATCTAGTATCTGTAGTCTTTATTCAGTGGAAAATAATAACATTTCCGAAGAACAGCGAGCAACACAATTAATTATTATCTCCCGCTTGTTCCGCTGGTTTTTATACCAATAAACACTAGCTTAAACCCCTCTAACTATGAATAATGTTGGCAACATTATGAAAACAGAGTTGTTCTATTTAACTCTAATGAGTTACCTTATGTTATTTGTTGGACACTAGAGTTTTAAAGGCTTTGTGGTTTCGTTGAATACTCAGGTAGAGATATTTATTATTATGACCCAATTTTAGTTAGTCCAGTAGGTACATAAGTAAGTTATTTTGCTTGTATGGACCAATCTTTTCTTTTAAATTAAAACCGGTTCATTAAAGAAATAAATCTGAAATGGCAGCGATTATCCTGTTCTCTTCCTTGCACACTAATTCCATCTATACCTATATTCACTCGCGCAGAATAAAACAGTCTTGATTTGTTAATGGATGAAATAGTAACAAAAATGCATCCATCCATCTTCTGAAACTTTCATTATAAGCCATATTATAATATTGTTGGTAGGTGGTGTTTTGCTTCCGCAACCTCAGCAAATCTACCACCCTACAAAAATCTCTTATACTTATTTAATTTATTCAAAAAGAAGTACGAGGTACTTGTTTTTCTTGGGCAAGTAATTTAAGGAATGCTACCTAAAAAATCCTTAGGGATCTATAAGTGCCTGAAAACTTCAAACTATGTATGTAAATATAGGTACATAAAATAATTCGAAGTGGGCTTATAGTATTTTCAAAACTTTTTTACTTGTTCTACTTTCTTAATTATCCTGCTCTATCGGTATGTACAGCGACATAATTATCGATTATTTTCAACTTTATAACACACTTATATAAGTAGTGTGGGATAAATCTTGCTACTGAATGTTCATTTATTTTATTTACCTTAATTAACACAGTAACATTCACCACTATTTAATTAAATGACAGGTTTATACACGAACATGATTATTTATTAATTAATATTTTTTTTTTTTTTTTTTTTTATTTAGCCTGTTTCGTCCCACTGCTGGGCAAAGGCCTCCCCCAAATCTTTCCACTCAGTGCGGTCACTAATAATTAATATTAATATTAATTATTATTATTATATAATTAATATTAATTGCGGTAATTAATATTAAGTAATAAAAAAATATTAAATAGATTTTATACAGACCTCATTCATCGCGTTCACAAAACCGCAAACATTCTGACATCATTTCCCTGAATCCGCGAATACGAGTAGGTGGCAGCGTGGGCTGATGTTCAGATTCAGATTCAGATTTCATAATTTTATTTCTTTAGGCTTACAAAATAAGCACTTAGACAAGTCAAATGTTCAAGTGAGAGTGAGAGAGTGCTAATAAGTTGTCCCTAACAGATTGAGCTGCGGCCTACTTAAGTAAGTTTAGTAACAATGCAATGTTTTGTTGAATTGGTCTGATTATTGGATGATTATTGAAACAGAAGGTGCCCTTAAGAAATCATAAATGAAACAAAAATGTACCCAATGTTGCAGGCATAGATTGCGGTAACTGCTTCACATCAGGCAGGACATACATTATGTATGCTTGTTTGCCACCTTAGTGGAATAAAAAAACCGCCGTAATTGCATCGAGTTTGGGTTTGTTGGTTTTTTGTTCCCTGGCACTTTGGTCCTATATTGTTTTAAAAACGTTTTTTTTTTATTTTTTCTAGGTAAAATTCCGCTCACATTTACGTAAAACGAACCTGATAGCTCTTTTTACCAATCCATCTGCCGCCCGTATACTATCAGTTTCGAAAATGGCCATCCACTAATTAATTTGTACGGTTAAATTTATATCATCGGGAAAAAATGGCCGGGATTTCCCTAAAAAATGTGAATTGCAAAAGTATTAATCAAACTGCCAAAGTTGATATCGCGAACGGTAAATCAACGGAGAAATCACTAATGAGGGCTACGACAGCAAAATTTAAGGCCTAATATTAAGGGCCTAATGGTCCCTTCACACTGTGGGATTCGGTTTCGGTTGTAAATTGGTAACATGAAAAAGTGGCCGATAAAAAAATTCGGCTGAGCAAAAAATTTACTAGGTCAGATTTATCCTTCCAACATTGTCACACACAAATAAGTCATCTTTGTGTGTTTTTTGCTAGTATCTACATCAGCTTTTATGTAGACGGTATAAAAACCGGCAATATAAACGTCTCAGTGGTTTAGTTTCTACGTTCAACATAATTTTAGCGCTTTATTATTAAAGTACAGCATATTATGTATGTATGGTACAGCTCAGTATAATAATAGTATGTGTAATATACATCAAAGACATAATGATGTGTAGAGTATCTCGAAGAATCGAGATAAGTATCCTTGACAAGTTATAAGATCTGTTCAGTCGTTTAGGTAAGAAGACTTCTTTTAAAAGATTTTGGTAAGTACTTAAGCAACACGATTTTATTTCAAGAGACAATTCAAACTGATTGTTCACAATACTTTTATCGTAGAAAATGTCAAAAAGCCGCACGCGAACCACCCGCAAACCTCGAGTGTGGATATTCGTCGCATATTCATCGCAGCATGCGGAATCGCTTTTCATTCGCACTTTGTTTCTATATCTTGTTGGTTTTTGGTCCCACGCACGACAAAGAATTCGATAGCGAGCGTGTCGTTCGCGCACGAGTGAGCCTTGGCAGGTTCGCGCCGCGATCCGCACGCGACTATATGCAGTGGCCTTAAAGTCACTCAACGGCAGAACTTGTAGGAACAGCTGGCAGTAGATATAAATACATACAAAATGAACCTGTTAGCAAAATGTCTAATGACCTCACCGCAACAAAACCATTCGGGGTTCCAGCAAAATGAGGAGCCCGTCTAATGGCTTCACCACGCTGATGTTTCGGTTTCCGTTTGAATCTGCTAACTGGTAGGAGCCAAGTAATGACTTTACCACGTTTTCAGTCCATTATATAAACAATCAAAATCAGTAAGAATAACGCTTTATAATTACTTAGTCGTAATTACTTGTATTTAAAATACAATCTCAAGTCGATGATGTTAAATTTATATCATATAATTATATGATTTTACTATCTATTCCCTCCACTTGGGTGACGGGGCTAAGGATTTTTTGTAATTTTTGTAAAGTTATTTTTACAGAATTCAATAAAATGTGAGTGTCTACCATTTCACACAAGTTACCCTCCTACTAGTTGTGGAAAATATATGTCCCACTGACGCCTATACTTTCCAAATATAGATTCGTGCGAAAACCATAGAAAGCGACCTACCTCCCTAAAACGACGTCGCTTTTTAGTAAGAATTCAATAAAAACTGGGTATTTTCTACCCTTTATGTCAGTGTAATGTACCGTAAAGCACAGGTTGGGAATAGGTAAGAAAGTACAAAAGGGAAAAGGTACAAAACGTTGCGGTTACATTTACAAGAAAGGTTCCTTTGTAACTCAGTTAACAATTTTGACGGTTGAGCTATATCGGACTTTATAAGATGGATGGAATATTAAATTAAGCTTTAAAAGCTTTTTAAAAGTGGGACAAAGTAATTTTTAGACTTGAACTATCAGCACGGAGAGGACTGACAATCTATGTCTAAAAATATAAAGGTACTAAAATAAATTCGTACCGACATTTGCAGTAACAATAATAAAAATTATCTACCATCTATTTAATATTTTGTAGTAAGTTACAAATACCCAAGCACAAGTTTTGCAGAGCTTAGAGTTAGACGATGATGTGTGGATTCCAGCATTATTTATATTTAAATATTTAAGACCGCTAGAAAGCGTTTTTGTAATAGTCGACGTATCATCAACTGCATTTAACTAATCTACCCACAGTTGGATGTAAAGGCACTTTTTATGATCGGTCTGATTTATATTACTTTATAACTACATAATACGCTTTTTCTATATCTCCGAATGAACAGTAAGAAAATTATATTATTATAATTATGCGTAAGTTCATTCATTTTCGAATTCAAAATTCTTCAAGTAATTCTACTTATTATAAATATTCACGGCGTTTATTTACTTATTTTTCCCGACGTTTCAACAGATTTACTTTTTGTTTAAATATTTATAATAATGTGTCCAAAAGAGTAAGTTCAAAAAGTAAGTAGGTACCTACTATTATTTAGTGCAAAGAAACATCAAAATCGTAGCAAGGAATGATACAATCGTAGCTAATCTTTGTCCAATCCCAAAACCCCACTAAGCCAATCAATTTCCATGCAAATCGCAGTCATTACGCTGCAATATATCCTAAACATCAAACGGATATTGTAGTTCCTCCCATTAGCCTGCCAATACAGTTCTAATCCTATCAATATTTGCACAGTCGAACTGGGACGCGTTTACACTGTTCTGGGAACTGTATTGAGATAGAAATTAGTGATATTAAGAATTGTTGCTAGGAAGTCATATAATTTACATTACTCATAGCAAAGTATGTAATTTTCTTTGGTTTAGCCATCTTACCTTACCAATGAAATATAAGAGAAATTCTAAAGTAAGTTTCAGACTGACTATTAGATATGTGGAGACCGTGTCTCGGCAAACGTAGTGAAGGAAGGACGCCACGATGCCACCTACAGATAGCCTTTTATAAATCGACAATATAAACCTCAGTTCATACAAATACAAGAAATTCTATCCGTTCAATAATCAAGCAATGTATTTGGTCTTCGAGGTTAACATAAACCTGATACTGCGACCGCCGCAGTGGGCACTGAGCTTTGATCAAAGGCGTATTAAGTTATATCTGGCCAATTGATTTGACATTTGGCCGTGTGGTGCCGGCATAGAATTTCACCACCCTATCTCTTCCCGTGGGTGTCGTAAGAGGCGACTAAGGGAAACACACCGGGGGGCGGGCAGCAGCGCCCTCTGCAGAACAACTCCACCGAACTGCGATCCCCAACCCGCATGCCCAGCGTGCGGATTATGGGCATTAAACCCCAAATGATAATGCCATCTTTAGCGCTCATTAGGGGAGTCCTATGTCCAGCAGTGGACTATTATAGGCTGGTGATGATGGTGGTATTGATTTGACGGTCTTTGATTCTTAAAGCTGTTAAGCCTCCTTTGCATTCAATATAGTAGTAACTTCAAAATAGCAGGTATCCTATGCATACCTTGATAACTTTATTTCTTCCAGTGCGTGAAAATTGTATACACATGTCATAAACAAAAACAAATATTAGTCTTCAAGTGTGCCATAAATTTTGAGAGGCTACGAATAAAACCAGTACTTTTTAATCCGTTCTTGTCTATCTTTTACAAATGAGGTGAAAACCTCTTGTGTCTGGAGTACAGGTATTGCCAACTCCATGTGAGTTAAAGACCAGATCAAAACCAAAGAGATTAGTTTTGCATTTAAAATTCACAGCTTTAGTTCCAATCCTAGTTAGTTCCGCCGCGTGAAATCAACAAATTACAAACAAGTTATAATAACTTTAGTTTGGTTTGATGTACTACCCCGCGGCTGGGGCTTAAACCGGCAGGTAACGGGTTAAAGTTTATCATGAAACTTGCGATGGAAACATGTTAGTTAGTACTTGTAATGTGGGGCTGAAGCATCTATTTGGCATGTTGAGTTGGTACGGTTTATTACATACTAGCAACCCAGCCTGGCTTCGCACGGGTATTTAACAAAAAAAAAAATTTATACGGAACCCTAACTTTTTTGAAAATATTCTTCACCGAAAATTTGGGATTCTAATCTAATGGTTAAAGAATTTTCAAATCGATCCAGTAGTTTCGGAGCCTATTCAATTCAAACAATCAAATATTTAATGATTAGTAATTAACGGGTATTTATCGCGTTTTTTTTTCAGTCATCGTTACCACGACATAGTGCAAACCTGTTGAAACGTCGAGAAAAAAAACGCGATAAATACCCGTTAATTACTAATCATTATGTGTTCCGATCGCGTAAGTTTAAAAACATTAATCAAATATTTCCTCTTTTTAAAATCGGTATAGATAATATCATCATCGTCATCAACAGCCTATAATAGTCCACTGCTGAACATAGGCCTCCCCTGATGAGCGCCATAGATAATATGGTAGCACGTTATGGCTTTGATATGATCTGACATCTTTTCTTATCTAGCGTGTCGTAGATGGCTTTTCCAGCATAATGGAAGTGTAGTTAATAGAACATGACATTTAACAAAGCATCGCTTAACTCCAAAGTACATCTGTATTGTATATTGTGATACGTTTTGCCTTACTTACTTTGGGCTATAGACAGACGCTTCTTATACAAAATCTTTGGCTGACTAAGGGTATTGAGAAACCACTTTACAGACAAAACAAAAATTTAATAATCTTAAAACATTAACCAGCAAAAACAGCAATATCGAATCTAAATCCAGCGCACTATAGCACAATTCACAATGAAAGTTGAGTAAGAAGTGACATCCCACAAAGCTAAGAAATACATAGAACCGTCTGACACAGTTTAAAATACCCACTAGGCTGACAGTGAGTGACGGTAGTTCGAGAAAACTCTGAATGCTGACCCGCGGGTCAAGCTACACAGGAAACAGGTCGGTACAGGTAAAAACTTATTATATTCTTGGAAGTTCGTTTAGAACTCAACAACACTGAATTGCGCTGGTTGGTACTTAGCCTTAGAAGGAATGAGATGGAGAAAATTTGAGAAGGATGGATCGTCTTCTTTTCTCCATCTTATTTCAAAATATGTCAGGATTAAAACGTCAGAATCTTCATTTTATCAATGCTACTGTATCGTTCATAGCGTTTACCTTTTTCAGTGGTTGTAAATTTGTTTAATCAGGATCGTAGAACAATATCCATTTATCGATATCTTTTGCAAATATACTAAACGCTCTTTGTCCATAAATTTAATCCTTCATTTGCAATGTTCCACACAATATACATAACAGAGTATTTAGAGGTACTTCAAAGTTATTCAAGGTAAACATACTTTGATGAAAAATATGTATTCACTGCTCCATCTCAAAGTACTTTTTAAAACAGCTTCTCTGCCCACGTTTCTTGCATAAACGTGGCCTAAACTACATTTGGATGCCTTGCCAAAAATTGAATATCTCCCAATTCCTATTCCTTATGCGTAATCTGTCCTCGTTTGCGTCCATCTGTCTTTCAATTTCAGATTAGCTGTGCTAATAGAGCATTGTGATTAATTGTTTTGGAGCCGATACAGTCTGGGTACGAAATGAGCTATATAGGTTTGGTTTTCCTTTTCCAAAGATATAGTATATTTTTGAATAAAAACCTTTTTTAACATTACAATTATATAACTAAATTAGAGCTAGTATTTAAAATTAAAACAATTGAGGTAACTGCTGCAAACAAACTACAGGTAGCTCAACTGATCCATATCAATACCAGTTGGAAGTTGTATCCAAGAAGCTGATTAATATAATTTAATTTTTGGAATTGATCTTTGAATGGTGTAAGTTGGTGGCAATAAATGATATTGGCTTAGTTGGTTTCGGGAGGCCTTTGCCTGTCGGTTTCATACAAAACAAACTTTTATGGCTCAGTGACCTGAAGTGTTCTTGGCCTCCGATATAAAAAGTCACCATTTCAGTAAACAAAAATGCAAAGCCTACTTAATTGATTGAGTTGAACGCTCGGTTCGCTTTGACGAATCAAAGCAACAGAATCAAATTTTAGACAGTGCAGTTTCAGTGCACATTGGCCGTGCCTAGTCGGACAAATCTAAAAGAAGAAAGAGATGATAGGTTTTGGTCAAAATCAATTAAAAAAAGAATTAAAAAAAACTGATTGTAGATTATTTTGTAAACAAAAGCGTCACAAAAGTAATTACCTAGTGGTAAAAGCGGGGGTGGTGTTTCACGAGACTGGTATCATCGGCGCAAATTGCTGAAAGTCGAAATACTTTTGGTTTTGCAAGCTTTCATTCGTAAAAAAATTGATTCACATCTCGTTTGTATTCGACTGTTTCGTCTTGAGTTTTAATATTTGCAGTTTTGTAGCTATACGTTGAGATACGTATTTTTGTTTTATACTGAATAGAATAACGTTCTCTATGTTTGTTGTGATCGTTGATAATCTGGGATTCTAGAACATTGCACCGGCTGTACTAACGCGACTAGATAATATATATCCCACAGTTCACAGAGTATCCAGCGTTTAGCTAATTGACAATATCTGTCGGGCACGCTCAGGTTGTGGATCAGCTTACATTGATAGATTGTGCATACTGTTGTTGTAGTATCTGGCACTATATACTGCGTTTGAATATACATTTTTTCATGTTTATATTGCTCCTTTAATGTTTCGTATATGAACGAAATATTTAAAGGTGTTTTTATCACATACAAACGGTCTAATCCTACATCTGTGTAAAATTTCACACCTATTTGTTCTGTACTTTTGGCTTTGAAGAAGTAAAAAATATACCACATCCATTCAATCTTTAGTAGATATTTATAATCTTATTGTGAAATAAGGTTCTCTGAGACTTTAGTCTAAGTATATTGTATAGGCTTACGATATCTGTATAATACAATTTTGAGAACCATTGACTTCATATAAGAATAGAATAGAATAGAATTGTTTATTGCAAAAAGAATCATTACAAATAATTACATAATAATTTGTCTAGCATTATGAAATAATTGACTATATGAAAATTCAAAAAGTTCAAATTATATGTAAGGCCTCAGTTGCCTAAACTAGACTGAAAAATCTGTGATATAGGCAGCTGTGCTCCCCAAGGATATTAAAATACAATAATGGTGACGTTTTTCATAATTGTGAAAATTACATAAAATTTAAATTTCAAAGGTTATGTTACATGTAAACAGATATGATTCTAATATTGTTAAAAATATCTGTATAAAAGAAATTACAAAAGTTTGTGTGTATTATAATTAAGTTAACATAGGTAATGGTTTCTAAGTTAAAAATGGAATTGAAAGTTTGGTACCTACTTAAAATATTATAAATCATACAAAACAAAATCGACTCTATATTAAATTTAAATTTAAGCTAAGTAAGTTATCAGAAGATTGAACTTACAAAATACTGTCCTTAAGAAAAAATATGCATATAAAATCAGTATAAAGAAAAAATCGACTAATAAGGTGTAGCCTAATAAATGCGACAAATACATATATTTCATTTTCCTATTTGTGGCATGTGCTTATGCATGGAAGCACTGAAATTACCTATAATAATTTTATCCTTGTCATGTTTCATTGACTTTTATTCTTGTTACGATTGATGACGACTGTGTTGTGTCCGAGCAAGTTGAAGACGGCGTTTCGTACAGTACTAAGAGTGAGTCCCTGGACTTAGTTCAGTCGGACCAAACAATATTGTTGGTGCTCTATCTACTTATTTTCATAGCATCTATGGCGCGAACGTGACTGCCTCTGTCATGTCAAAGTGCAACAAATCACTCAAAGTCATTCGAAAACTATCGTCGAGTTAATAAGAAACTATTGGATGGTTGTCATACTACGCAAAATCCTTTCGATCGGTTAGGCATGATTCATACCTACTTTAGGCAAATAATCATCAAACTGAAGTGATCTGATAGGACTGCATCCTATCTATCCCTTTTTGTTATAAATTAGACAATTCACTGATTGTATGTACTCAACCGAACACACCAATTCAATAGTAAGTACATTTCCTGAGCATAATTCATCCTCAGCCAATTTAAACGGAACAAAGACTGACCCTTTGCATCGCATGAAAATCAATTTCATATACACCTACGGCCAGTCCAGTTTTTAGAAGCACCGTGGAAACACAATTTTACGATAAATTGGATTCTTTTGTCAGGGTAGAAATTCATTCAAATATTTGTGTTTTTCAAAAACGGTCGGTTTATCCATATAAAGGTTTCAATGAACTGGAGTTTTGAAATATTTTGTGGTTTTTGTTCGCACTGTGCTCTAAACAATTCTGAAAATTATGAGCGACAGATATTTAACGTGAAATAAACTTTCAGACATTGTAAAACAAAACTACTAAATAAGAACTTTTAGGAGTTACTTTGACCCAAACTTAGCGCCAACACCCATTTTATCTTATTATACATATAATGTTGAACAAATGAGACATCACATCAATAATATGATTTAGCAGATTGTGATACTTAGGTATCTACAAGCTGTATGTATACTAAGCTTAATGCCTCGGTAATAGTTTTATTCTATAGTTTACCAATATTTCCTTTTAATAGTTGTTATCAACAAAGATGAATCAATATTGGCTAGTTACTAGATAAAACCGACTAAAACTGGTTCAAAGAACATCCCGGATACAAACTCCCTTTGAGTCCTCCTTAACGGCATTCCTGGCTTTAATGTGAAGAATAACATAAAAACGAAGTCAATACAAACCTATCTTATTACACTCGCCCAAATTTCGAGTCTATTTCCGTAGTAGTAAAATTTAATATCGCATGAAAATAAATGAATACCTACAAAGAATGGTTTATCCTACGTAAATGTAATAACTAATGGCAAACAAGCTACCGTAAACGCATATCTTATAAAATATCCCCTTGTATATATTAGTAAAGAAACCAAGGATATTTACAAAGAGATTCTCATAGTTTCTTATTAATTAAATTCTTACGCAGGATGCGTAACGTTCTATTTAATCTTGAAGACGAGGCAAGTGTAGCAAACACAAAACAGGTAGGGATATAAATAGTTGGGTTTGACGATATAGGACAAGTTCTTTTTAAGTCATTTTCTTTATCTGTCCATCTCTTACTATACCCACTTCTGGTTATAACTATATCTGTTTCTGACCAATTCTGTATTCGTCGACTTCTGGATCGGTCGACCCTCGGTACAGCCAGCATGCTCATGCACATGTAGTTGTAGTTGGAAGATGTTATGGAGCCCATACCATTCATTAAAAACATGATGAAAAACATTGATTAAAAAACTTTCGAGGATACAAGAGCCCAAGGGGAATTTATGTATGTATACATAAAATTTCCTATGTCGAAAGGTGTTCAAGGCTTTAAGTTAACCACTGTACCCTTGGCCGTTTAACCCACCCCTTAACCCCGGACAGTTGGTCAGACAGAACCTTTATAGATGTAAAAATATGAAATAAAATATTTTGAAAGATAATCTTGTAATTTATATTATTGCTAAGGTAAAACTTTAAATTGTACTACACAACAACAACTAATAATTAAACAAATAATTGTACTACAACTTATCTTATTAAACATAAACTCAATGTTATATGTATAAAGAAAATTAGTTTTATATAAAAAAAATTCAAATAGTGCATTTTGTTCAAAAATTCTATTTCATCAATCTTACTGTTTTCTAATTCTGTCAGGTATTTTTTTTACTTTTTGTCAAATACTATATCCCGCTGTTTTCTGTTTTTTTTTTTTCAGTTTTGTGAAAAACCTAAAAAGCTATGTTAAAGTTGTTAGGTTATGTTTAAGCTATGTTTAAAGTGGCCAGGAACACTGCAAAAGAGGTTAATAATAATATTCATAAAATCCTCTTTAGTTAGGTACGATTGCTTAGATTATGTACAATGAATTGGTTTACAAGTGCGATAATGCTAGCCTACTTACATACATAAATTCCCCTTGGGCTCTTGTTTCCTCGTAGGTAAGTTTTTTAATCAATGTTTTTAATGAATGGTATGGGCTCCATAACATCTTCCAACTACAACTACATGTGCATGAGCATGCTGGCTGTACCGAGGGTCGACCGATCCAGAAGTCGACGAATACAGAATTGGTCAGAAACAGATATAGTTATAACCAGAAGTGGGTATAGTAAGAGATGGACAGATAAAGAAAATGACTTAAAAAGAACTTGTCCTAGATCGTCAAACCCAAATAGTTGATCGAAAGTTGATCTACATAATTTTCCACACATGACACTACGATTACGTCAAAACTTGAAATAATATCGAATCATAACGTGGAGGGAAGAAATCGCCAATCAACCAATCACGTCAATAAAGATACATTGGTATATGATTATATAATGTTCTACTATACTTAAATTTTGCTTTGGGAACAAATTTGAACAAGTACTTATTTACAATTCTAGCAGTTGAGCTAACTGCTGATTGTTGCTCAATCTAGAGGTAGTTGATGCTACGAAAATATTATTTAGGTATGTATTATTATTAATATTGCTTTCTTGTATCGACACTACATCTAAATATTTTCTAAGTCTTCCCATTTCTGATACATTTAACGAAATTTCCGATGCTCTGTCTCAATATCATAAATTAACATAAAATATCGGATCGAAGTGAGATTTACATTCTATTACGTGAATTTATATGTGAATCTGAGGCAGTGACGTAACGTTATTACTTAGCCAAAGACCTTCTCTGCATTCATGATAAACGACGTGGTTCTAAATCGGAGAAATAAAATATATGAACGAAATTTCGAGGTGAAAAGGCAGGGGTTTTGGCCAGAGGTAATGGATAAGATAGTGGATATTTTCAATAATAGCTTTTCATTGTATTTTCAAGAGCTCTAACGAATTTGAGCCCTATTGTTATGGCATTTACTAGCTAGGCTTGTCTTTTCGAGACTTTTAGGCCTCAATTTACAATCTAGCTAGCTCTGAATAACATTTGAAAATTGCAAATACAGATTAAGTGTCATTGAGCAAGGTCTCGATTTTATTTAACTTAGTCTAACATCATTATTTCAATTTCAGTTTTCTATTTTTCCTTAACAAAACCTCTCCATAGTTATAAATCGCCTCGACTCTGTTCTATTTATTTTATCATTTATAACCTACTCTTTTCTTTTTAATAATGGCGCTTATAAGACGTATATTTTTGATATACGTTGGATGATATCAGATTTGCTGTAACAATTGTCGAACGACCTGAACATCCTTAGCTATCCTTTCTTATCACTTGGCGTTCATCCAACGTCAACAAAAAGTGTTTTTATCTTTTGTATAGGCTTGTTATTTATGGAACCAAATACCTTTGCCTATTTTCGTAACATGCCTAAAGTATTTTCAGATTAATAAACGATAATATTCATTTAGTATGTATATCAAAAGAATAAGTCCAAATATTTTACCAACAACGGCGGGACTTGAACCTCCTATCTTCTGAAACTGCGGGTAAGGAACAAAAAACCACTAATCTCTACATATATACATAGGTATGATCTTGGTACTCCAATCCTGCGCTATCGCAGCTCATAGTGTTCAATACTACAAAATCGGATATAGAATTTTAATATCGCCGTTAGTGACTCTACGTATGTACGTTCATGATTTTTTTTTTCTTCTTTTTTTTCTTTTATTCTTTTTCTTTTTCGTTTCTTTTTTCTTCTTTTTTTTTCAAAATTTGTACGTTCATGAATGATCTCTTGCACACTTGAATGAAAAACCCAACCTTTATTCTAGGTCAAATTTCAACAATCCTTTGGCATTACAATGTTTCACTAGAAAGCAGACCCAAAGCTCGAATCTACAAATTTATCGGCTAAGATCCTATAACAAAGGGCACCGTACAAACCTAGGCTCATCCCGACGACACGACTAATCCTATCAAATGGCCTAGCAGTAGTACAAATTTATACGATGCCGAATTCACGCTAGAAATGTTCCTGAATTTACGAAATAAATGGGCTTATTAATGTAAGCTTGATGAGGGTAAATTTAATAAAAATACGCGTGGGTAATACTGTGTTCATTTTATTTTACAAAGCTATTTGAAATTGACTCACAAAGACTTTCAAATTGATGAACTGCTCAATTCAGATGTATTCTTAATATTTGTCTTAATAATTATCATGTGTGGTAAAATTGTGTTTATGATAACACATTAAAAGATCTGTAAATATCAACTGATGAACATGAAAAGTAAATTAAATATCTACTGGGCAAATATGTGTGGTTATCAGATCACAATCAGTTGTCGTTATCACGCACGACGATTGAAAAGGAGTTCAATATAAAGGGACTCTGTCATTCAGCGACCACAGCGCCGTATTAAAATTATAAACAAAAAAATTTATTGTGAATAAAAAAATAAGTACCGAAATAAAGCTTGCGAAGTCGCCAATCAACGATTGAGTAAAGCTTTCATCTATATCTTTATCTAAACTAATATTATGAAGAGGAAAATATTTGATTTTTGTTTGTTTGTTACCGTGTATGGCATAAAGGTCACTCAGGAATAGATGAAAAGCTTTCATATTACACTGGCCCAAATATATATCAAAAATTAAACTCATAACCTTCCACGCTTTGATATTTCAAAGTAAATAATATCGCTAAGTACCTTATTATTTCTATTTTAAACGCATTTCTTGGTATTTCCCATCTTACTTGTTTCCAAAACATTTCAAACTCCTGTAAAGTTCCCAAGTCCTACTTCCCAACAAATTTCCCATTGTGGAGTTCCCTTGCATAAACATAGTATGGTTTCTAGTATTATTATTTTATCCAAGTAATTTTATTGCCATTTCTATGTTGTTACTTGTTACAAGTATTTTCTTTAATATCTGTGAACGCATAATGTGTCGTTGTCTCGTATGCCTAAGTTAAGATAATATTAATCTAAGATGAATTTATTCATCGATCAATAACGTTAATGGCAGACAACAATGATTCATAGACGTAATATCAGACAAACCAATAAAACAATATTAGTGAGATAATTTTTTTATACGTCTTGCCTTTTTACATGTTAGGTTGATTTCCTTTTACTAACCTCCCAAAACACCACGGACTGTTTTGAATTAAGATTTTTTTTAGAATTGAACCCATTTGCTTAATATTTTAAACAAACCATGTAAGTAAATATTCAAACTTCAAGCTGGTTCAATTTTGAGAAGGTACATAATTTATTACGAAATTTCGGTAAACAGCCTTTGTGGTAGTAGGAGAACAACTAAAGACTCATCATAGTGCTCTTCCCACAAAGTAATCCTAGCGTACTCAGATAATGCAGTAACTGCGGAATTCTCGGGACTGCCTCGGGGCTTATTAACGCATTCCGCGCTCCCCGCTGTGATTCAGTGGCATATTCCAGATGCTTCTTTTTACAACGTGATGCAAGGCACATGATGTTGTTGCGAATCATGATTTACTTGAACAACATGACACCGATAGGTATATCTCTTGAATTTGGAAAGTAATTCTCAATAATGGAACACCCCTCGAATAATAATTAATGGGACGAATATTTGTTATTGTGACTACAGAGCATTATATTTGAATGTTAGTGTTTTATTTATTCAAGGTAAACATACTATTAGTAAACGGCGCATACAAGAACGGAGTAGAGTGGTCATGCGTAAATGAAGCCGATGTTGTCATAAATATGTTGTAATATTATTTATTTTTAATTGCTACTTAGTACTCTTAATACTAAGAGTATCAGGATTATGTTAAGTACTACTGTAAAAACAATACGAACTACATACTCAAGAGGCGGATTCTTCTGTACATCGCAAAATGTGATCTGACGATATCATTGACGTATACATCGCTTCAGCTTATGTCTCAACTCCCACTCCACTCCACTTTCAGAGAGCCGTCCTGATTCTTTTCCCTCTTGTTTTAAGAATGCTTTTATGGCTTCTAAAGGTAGTATATGATTTGTTGATGCGAATATTTTGAATTCTATAGAGGTTTAAATAAATGTGGCTATTTTTATGATTTGGTACCATTGAGTTATGGATCTTTTTTTTTATCTTTTTGTCGTACAAGTTTGATTAATACAAAGATATATATTTATTTTCCATTTCAGATTACTATCATCCATAATATGTTTGAAGCAGAAATATTAATTGAATGTTTATTATTATATGTTAATACTTAAATAAAGTTAATTTAAACTCAATCAAATGTCTTTGTAAATAATCTGAAGTATGTATCTTCAGATTATTTACAAAGACATTTGATTGAATTTAAATCAAATTTCGGAGGTTATTGAGGTTGTGGAGGAGGTTATTTCCGTTGAATTAGACCATAATGTTCTAGAGCGAAAGTCAACCGTTTCTGAGAAAATAAATATTGAAGTTTTTCATCAATAAATAGAGGTTAGGGGGTTAAAAAAATATTTAAAAAAAAAACTATCGGTTATAATCAAATTTTTATTTATGTTTTATTAAGAAGACAAAACATGCGTTCTTTTAAAACACAAAAACTACAGATGTATCTCACCATTAGGAAATACTAGACAGAAACATCATGAATGTTCAATATTTTCTTTTAATTAGGTCCAAAAGAATGGCATTTAAAAAAAATATGCTAATACATTTGGCGTGCAGATTATTTTAGCAACATGTCCATTCTTTCAGCTTTTTAGAAACGTATGTAAACTTGGGATCGGTTGTAGGGCTTAAGGTAAAAACGCATATCAAATGGTCCAGGTATCGAATTACGCAAGCATTTGAAAAATTGTTTATGTATGAACATAAACAATGAATTCTCGGAATCGTTCTAGGTACCTGCTAACTATCGAGAATGTCAAGTTAGAATGCTTATGCTTTTAGTCAGTCATTTCGTACTGTTTGTTTGTAATAATAGGACGCTATTTCACGTGTGCTCTATGTTTGTTCGCAATAGTCTGCAGTTAGCTAAATTGTTTCAATCGCAAATACTAGTTTTTATTTCGTTAGATATTTGTAATTTTCTTTGTTTATAAGAGAATTCATTGTGTAAAGGTTTTTTGCCCAGTTAGGATAATATCATAAAAAGATAAATTAAATTAGCTGAAAATTTTACTAAGAAATAGTAAAATTTTCAGCTAATTTAATTTATCTCAATTTACGAAACCTATGATTTTTTTTCAGAAATTATTTGAATGAGCTACTTCTCGATGTATCCATAGGAACATAGAGCACACGTGAAATAGCGTCCTATTATTACAAACAAACAGTACGAAATGACTGACTAAAAGCATAAGCATTCTAACTTGACATTCTCGATAGTTAGCAGGTACCTAGAACGATTCCGAGAATTCATTGTTTATGTTCATACATAAACAATTTTTCAAATGCTTGCGTAATTCGATACCTGGACCATTTGATATGCGTTTTTACCTTAAGCCCTACAACCGATCCCAAGTTTACATACGTTTCTAAAAAGCTGAAAGAATGGACATGTTTTTAAAATAATCTGCACGCCAAATGTATTAGCATATTTTTTTTTAAATGCCATTCTTTTGGACCTAATTAAAAGAAAATATTGAACGTTCAAGATGTTTCTGTCTACATAGTATTTCCTAATGGTGAGATACATCTGTAGTTTTTGTGCTTTAAAAGAACGCATGTTTTGTCTTCTTAATAAAACATAAATAAAAATTTGATTATAACCGATAGTTTTTTTTTTTAATTTTTTTAACCCCCTAACCTCTATTTATTGATGAAAAACTTCAATATTTTTTCTCTCAGAAAAGGTTGACTTTCGCTCTAGAACATTATGGTCTAATTCAACGGAAATAACTTCCTCCACAACCTCCTAGCAGGAATAGGTCGAATAACCAGTAACCCTGTATAATATCACAAAAAAAACACTTTTTTTCATTTAGTGTTTATTTTTAAGTTTTAATATCTTAATGACTTTTCGCATGCTTTTGGCAGATCAAGCAAAAAATTTAGACTAATGACTATTATTAAAAAAATCTAGTGTTCTCCAAAATATCACCCATATTGCGGTCAAGTATCTGCCATATCGCGGTAGTGAACAATGTGAATGATTCCTAAAAGTCCAAATTTTTTACTACAAATTACTTACAACATTCAGCCCTCAAAAGCAGCTCAAGCCTCAAGTTTCATGTAGTCTTGAATTCTAACCCTATTATACTATTTAAAAGAAAGTGGCCATCTCCCCACAAGCTCTTCCCCATCACTTCCCATTCCAAAGATATCACAAACAAAAACGCATTAGTAAAGTCTAATAGCCAAGGTGGCTCGCTTCATATCGTACAAACAAACAGTCAGATTCCTTTGTGAAGTGTTTACGACGTATCGATGGTACATCGTTCCCCTTTCGGTGTTTTTCCACAAAACATTCGGGGAGCATAGTACAAATATTGAATGGGCCTTTGTTGAGATAATCCGTGATATCGTATTTGGAAGAGCCGGTTTAGGTACATGCTTTGTAGTATCTATTGAATCAGGTATATTAATCCGAGAATCACTCCATCTCAACGGTTCAAGTCTTTGCTCTATCCATGTATAATCTCTTTGTTTCCTGAAGATTTCAAATTCTACTAGAGCAAAGCTCCATATTACTCTGAAGATTATTCTAATCAAAACTGTTAAGTTTTCAGTTAAGTTGGTAACTGTAATAAGTAACTGTGTTTAATTTGTATAATACTAACATTTTCAAAGTGCTCATAAAGGCGCGCGATAGATTAGGCACACGGTTATTTTTTTTAAATCCGTTGTCATTCGGAATTGACGTTATCTGGAACATCTCCGAAATGCAATAATAAAACAAAAGACGGTCTCAAAGCGGGATTTTCTCGAGCTTACTAATTAACCATTGTATGCTGGACTATAATCAAATCAAATCATTTATTTGCCGAATACATTATTATAGGTACATGTCAGATCTTATAACTACAGTAGTGTCTTTGTATTCAACCCGCAAACAGGTGTGCAAATATTAATAGTATTGAAAAGTTTACAAAAAATAATCATATAGTTATGTTGGCAATGGTAATCAATTAAATAAAAATAATAATTATGTCAATATAAATCAAAATAATAAAAACCTATGAGACATTAACAAACAAAACAGTAAATAATTCTACCTAAAATTAATAAATTCATCTACACTATAAAATATTTGTCTATCAGCCACTTATTAAATTTTTGTTTGAATAGATTTCCATTCAGAGTTTTTATTGTATCTGGTAACTTATTAAAGATAGTGATGCACATATAATAAGCTTTTATTTCGTAGATACGCTTGTGGCATTGTGGTTTATAAATCAGATCATTGAATTTTGCTCTTTTCTGTCGAGTGATAATATCCTTACGTTTGGTAAAGTGTTGTGGGTTGGATTTCACAAACATGCATATATCTCTAATGTACATGCAAGGTAGAGGCATTACATTACAGTTTTTAAACAGAGGCTTGCAAGAGTCACGAACCCAGGCCTTGTTAATTACTCTGAGGCATCTCTTCTGTACTCTGAAGACTCTTTCAGCCTCGACAGAGTTTCCCCAGAGCAATAAACCATAGCTTAGGGTTGCAGAGA
Source organism: Eupithecia pulchellata (assembly GCA_963931895.1). Taxonomy (NCBI): domain Eukaryota; kingdom Metazoa; phylum Arthropoda; class Insecta; order Lepidoptera; family Geometridae; genus Eupithecia; species Eupithecia pulchellata. Next base: position 13,285,627 of record OZ007523.1, read on the forward strand.
CATGTCCGTGGTAAGCTGACAGAGCTGCATCAAACGAAATCTTGGATTCTCTTTAGAGCAAAAATAAAGCGACTTAACTTTTTACAAACATCACTAATATGAGCTTTCCAGTTTAAGTGTCTACTGTAATACCTAAGAATTTAAATGTCATTACTTGGTCTACTTTTTCATTATTATAAGAAATGTCAAGTGTTAATGGGTTAGTAGTCAAATTGCATAATTTTGGTTTTTGTAATGTTAATAGATGGGTTATTGTTATAGGTCCAATTCACAATATCAGATAGTGCAGTATTTAAAGTCATTTGGGCATGTTGCCGGTCAGTTTTAATCTCAACTCTCTAATCTCAACTCTTCCCAACCATGTAAATCTAAGTCCATCTAATTTCAAGTTATTTTTTCCCCGATTTGTTGACATATTAAAGAATATTTATCGGGTATTTATCGCGTACCTTTTGTTTTATTTTCCCCTACGTTTCCATCGCGTTGCAGCGATCGTGGTCACGGGGCGACTGGCAACGTAGGGGAAAATAAAACAAAAGGTACGCGATAAATACCCGATAAATATTCTTTAATATTTTTTCCCCATTTTAAAGCTACTACTCATTCTTCATTTTATTTACAACCAATCGTATTCTTCTAAAGTCTGTAAGAACGTTGACTCAAAATAATGGTTGTTTTAGACGAAACAAGAAAACTCGAGATTATCTCGAAAGCATAGCTTCTGCATTGCACGTTTATTATAACTTTTGAACTAAGATTAAAACAGAGAGATACGATATAACTTGGGAACTTTTATTATCATTTTATTTGAAGGGAGTTTGACCGTTTTGTTTTACGATGACAAATTAAACATAATAAGGAGTAGGGCCTACATCAAATTACGAATAATTATTCTCAGATGCTGGATGCGAAAAGCTGAAGATAGGGTGCTGTGGCGCTCATTAGGGGAGGCCTATAACCAGTAGTGGACTAACATGGACTGTTAATGATGATCATCATCATCATCAAAATTCGACATCGACAAATATTTGTCCCGAGGCAGGAATCGAACGCGCAACCTCCTGCGTCGCAGTCGGACCTTCGCCCACCGCGCCACAGAGGTCATCAGGACTACTTACTGTACCTTGCATACCTATCAAGGACATCGTATCTCATTAATCATTTTGCCCCTGCCTCTGAATCTAGGAAAGTTTTAGTTAGAGTTCAATGACTTGCATATTTTGCGTACAGCTGATAAAACTATTTTTCAGCCATCTCGTTACAATATCTAGATAGATATGCCTTAGTTTTAGACTATTTCGATGTTCCGATATAAAGAAAAGAATAATTAGTACTTATCAAAACTAGAAACAAAACTCGGCCCTCGCAGGCAACAATTACTAAGTCCCATTTACCTACATGAGAAATATTTTTGAAGCTTCATTTGAAAGAAGAATCAGGTCAATAATTGCTCTTTTGGTTCGGTTATGTAAGGGTTAAGGTACCTAAGTTTCCAAAATAGGTACTAACAATAAATTATTGTAATAAATTAAAAGTAAAGTTCGATCCGCTGTTAAACTATTAACTCGTTCTAAAACTTCACTGAACTAGCGCAGCTTTTTACTCCTAGAGTGTATATTTAAATTTTCCGAGAAAATTTCAAAACAGCATCCTTATTGGAAAATCATCTGAAAACTTATATTTTCCAAGACGCAAAGCGTAACTGCCAGTAGCAGAAGTCTTTAGGACTTAAGTCGATAGTTTGAAAGGAAATCTTATAAAGTAGCGATAGGATAGGATGGACTTGAGTAGTTTCCTATTGAACCCGCTTCTGGCGCTGAGTGGTCCGGTCAATTAGTTGGGAAGACATTGAATCTCTTTAGAGGACTAATCATCTCTCAGAGCATGGCTCATTTTGGGGAGCTAAATGTATTGCAGTAAAGTCACTGGCCTTACCTAACCCCAACAGTTTTTTGGTAAGTTGCTAACTAGATTGAGATATTTGTATCTAAATTCACATTAAACTTAGATTTAGATAGGAAAAACCAACATGTACTAGACATATAAATATACTGTTGGTTTCTTTTTACTTTCTCCACAAGTGGACAAAAAAATAAAGTGAAGAGAAAATCAATAACACCTTATTTCTTGTTTTTTAATAATTTATTGTTAGTATGAGGTCTGATTTCTCTAAGGGTTTTGTAAGCCTAAAGAAAAAATTATAAAGCTGAAATCTGGAATCAAAATACAATTGAAGAAAATTCATGCCATTCTATTGATTTGATGGCTCAATTACAGTTGTTTATATGACGTTTAATGTTATAAAACTAGATGACCTTATTTTATTCTTTTTCTAAATCTTCTGAAAAATGTTGCTGCTTTGAATTTTTAAGATATTATATTCTCATTTATTTCCATACAATAGCTGAGACAAAGTCCTGTGTCTCGATTATTGAAATCTCCAAGAGCAGGTCTAGAACTTTTCACTTTGTTAAAGAAAAGGATTTATAGTTTCAAACAAAATCTTTGAATTTAAAAGCTTAAATCATTGCAAAATACATTTTCCATCTTGAAAATATACGAAATGTGTTCAGATATACATTTCAGGCTGAATCAATTTCAAGCTCAGGTGCTGTGCTAGGGACATATTTGTAGCATTTTAACACATTGAACGGTAGTTTCGTTGTAGTTATTGGAATTGAAAAACACAACAGTATAATGTTTTTGATAATTAGATTCTGTTTTTCTGACTCAATGACACATTGGATTTTTGCCTCAAGACATTTCCAGTCATTATGCTTCTCAGCGGTCTAGTCTAGCCATAGTCTAGCACGTCGAAGATATTGTATGGTAATTAATTTTTGGTCTATAAAATTTAAATAGGTTATCTGAATTAATTTACCTTTGTAATTAGAAAAAAAATGAACTTGTAGTCTTGACCAAAGTATCAGTGATAGATGTGAACCTGTAAAATTTGTATTATTCCTTTTTATTTGTATTTATGGTGTTTGTACCTACAGCACGGTCTCCACAGAAAACCAGCGCTATCTAAAGGAGGTTATTAATTATCGACCTATAACCCTGTAATAATTTCTTTGAAATCTTCAAACTACGATAGTTTTAAAGAAATTGAGTATATCATTTTTGGTGCGCTTTATAGTGCTACAAATAGGTTCCCATAGTCACGTATCAGTGAATATGAAAGAGACGCAGCGGGGAATATCAGGCGGAATACGGAACGTTCTATGAACATCGCGACACGAAAACAAAACATTTTCTTTTTGTCCACGATAAGTCCATATGAATAATGTTAAAGATGCAAAACTGCTGACGGGAATTTAAGCGTAAGGGAACACGTGCCTAAGTAATTAAAAAATGTGTGATTGAACATCTTCTTTTTTTCTTTCATAAATTGACAGGAGTTAATCAAGCTTATCAAAGTTTTATTGATATGGCTACAAGGAGAAGACACGGGTTACCGTGTTTTCTTCTTCAAGCCATAAGTGTCAATAAATATGGGGAACAACATAATGTAACGAAAAAAAGACGTGTGTGAATCCGCGTCCAGAATCTCATAGCTACCTTTATAGTTTTCTAATCCACTATTAGTTTGCAGTGATACTTCGGAATAAAACGACAGGGCTGTTATTTTATCAAATGCAATGGTTGTCCTTAACGTAGAAAAATCTTTAAAAACCTTTATTTTGTCACCCAACTCGTTTGTTCAGGTTAATTTGTAACCAGGAAAATTGCAGGCAAAGCCACGGACAGAAGTAAGTTAGCAAATCGTAATCTCAAAAGCGTATGACTTCGTCTACGGGCGACTAAATAGACAACTGTTCAACTTTCAATGGTAGTCGTGGATTGGCCCGTCGATTTTGTGTTGAAGTGACCCATAATTGATTTGTAATTACTTAATAAACCATTGATGCGTTCACACTCAAGCACCTAATAACGAGCTCTATAGCGCGATTATTAGATACTTCGAGTGCCATTGCGCGTCTAGTACTAGTTCCTGGCTAGTCATGCGATTGATAGCACTCAATGAACACGGCTTTTGTCGTAATTACTCGCGGTATTGATTGGAGCTAATGAAGCTGAAGTTAGTTATATTAATATTTCTATCTTGTGGTGGTGTCATCTCACTCGTTCTCGGGAGCCGAAGCTCTCGAGTACCTATTATAAGAATTATTACAAACTATAGTCCAATTAGTAAACTTATTATTAGCGATGAGGTGACGGTTAGCACACTGAGGATTTAAGAACACCCGGGACTTGTTGAGTATATAGCTATACATAATGGCGAAGCAGCCAGCGTCTTAGGGACGCTTCCGACTAGTATTGATATCGATCATTTGAGCTACCTGTAGTTTGTTTGCAACAGTCTGCAGTTAGCTCAATTGTTTTAATTGTAAATACTCGTTTCATTAGAACTAGTAGCTCAATTATTTATTTGTTATTTTCATTGATAGTAAAGGTTTTACCCAGAATTGGTATATCAACCATCACCCTACAACCAAGTGAGAGACATTTTATCACTTACTTCTTAGGTGAGATTGTCGTGAAACGTAAATAGACCTTTTATTCACGATTATATAAAACATTCTTTCAACTTTTTGGTATTAGAAAGGAATAGAACATGGAATGGAGACGTGCTTGCAATATTAATATGAGTGTTTCACCAAGTTCTTCTGTCCGCAGAGTATCTAGATAGATAAAACCGTATCTTAATGACATCGTCACATAACATAACAACAAAGATTTAGTAACTAAGTAGCATTTCACAGAATAAAGTAGAGCGCACTCCATCTCAAGACTCCTTCAAACCAGACGGCAGTTTACCTAGCGTCCGCTAAACCAGCCTGAAACCAAATTCACACCTGACTGGCCCGAAAACCCAGTGTATTCCCCAAACTCTAGACTCAGTGTACTGGAGGTGTCGAAATACGCTGCACAACGTAGAGCTGGAATTGGTTGTGCGAACAAACTAGAATATGTGTGAACACAGCTTGCTTGAAATTTGTTAACGTGGGCTAGACTCTTGTTTTATTTGGTGGGGGAATCTTTTGTAAGTTTTTAGTCATTTTAGCTTTTTGGTAAACTTTATTTAGTTTGTTTAATTAGCATAACTAGTTAATGGAGTTAATCTAAGCTTTGACTTATTACTTACATATACTTTATACTTTCCTACTTAGACATAAGTCTAAGTAAGTATAAATGAATGCTGTGTGAATTGTCCGACATTATTTATTTATTTATTTAAAGTATAAATAGTAATGCTTACTTACATATTGGTCATAGATCTAGGTCTATTGGACATAGATCTATGAAAGATTGTCCTCAAATATTATCAGTGCATTTCTCAATTTTACATTCTAGTTCAATACTTATTTTTAAAATATCTGATGTTTTGCAAAATACTTTCATTTATTTGATTTATATATTACGAAGAGCTTCTTTAGAATTTGATATAAATATTTTCATCAAGAAATATAATAGATATGATTAATTTCAGATTCATGTTTCTTTTCTAAAAAATAAGTCAAGCAGTATCAGAAGACGCTCAAAAATAAGCAAAAACAAACCCTCGAAACACTCGAATTTCCAAACAAACAAAACAAATCCAGACAATTCCCCATCCAAAACTCTCAAACTCCGTCTATAAGCCCAAACTTACCAACTTCCATCGTATTTTTTCAATAACCATTCCATTCGAATGAAATGCCTCCCTCCTAGCATTAAAACTTCATCCATTCTAGTTGAAACATCAAATACTTAACGACCAGGCGATCGGGCATAGTGGGCGACGGTGGGGCGGCACTGTCGGCAAATGTTGTCATTTAGGAGCGATCTGTATCGATCTCGGTGAAAATGGAATATTGGGACCGACAGCGATAAAGGTCACTGGTAAGCTGTCATACAAAGGCAAGCCCTGAGGCTGCGGTGACAGGACTATGTGCGGTGGCGAAATTGGAGAGCATTGGAGCGTTTGTATCATTCAAAACCGATTTACCTGGCACCTTATCTTACATTGAAACTTTGTCCTAAATCCCTCCGTGGTTTGTAAATATTTCGGAACTCCTTTCATGTTTTAAATTCTTATCTTCTATCACCTTTCAATGATAATAATAATAATAATAATATGCTTTTATTTCAGACACATGATCCATATACAATTACAATAAAAATATACCTAAACTAAGAATACATAATGTACCTACTTGTACACTCAGGAGGCTAGTTCCATCCATCGTTTGTATGTGTCTGTCTGGATCAGTCGATCCGCCAGACTAGATATAAGAACTAACGAATTGCCAAGTGTTTAATAACTTAGAGCAGAAAAACTTTTTGCAACAAAAAATTACAATTAAATAACCAAATTAAAACTAGTATTTAGATTGGACCAGGTACCTCAACTGATATACATCGTACCAGTCGGAAGTGTTCCCAAGATGCTGGCTGTATTGCGTTACAAAAAACATTCGCATTGAAAACAATCAAAAAAAAAATCATAACATTCCTAACAATTTTTTACCGTGCCACTTTGTAGCATAAATTATTATTTTTACGAGCGGGAGTTATTCTTATTCGATGTTATTAAATAGAAGAAACCGATTCAGGACATTTTATGATGCTACTAGCTTGTTTACGCAGCTTCGCTCGCGTTTTTCTCACATAAAATTACCTTACCTCTGTTAATCCAGGCACACAGACAAACATAAAGTAATATGTATAATGTGATAATTTATTACATTATGTTGCTTTTTATTAGGATTGGTGAAGTATAAAACATCGTGGTAAGGTTAGCACTTTTCTACAAACATAAAATGTTCAAAAAAATGTTCAGTAAAATAAGATTGTAGACGCTTCAAACTTGTATTGATATGGATCAGTTAAGCTACCTGTAGATTGTTCTGCAACAGTCTGCAGTTATCTCAATTGTTTCAATTGTAAATACTAGTTCTAATTAGGTAATTTTAATGTAATTTTTATGTTACTAAAGGTTTTACATATTGTAATCTAATATTAAAAATAAACAACAATTGACTGCAAGGTGTCTAAACTTATCATAGACATAAAAAAAATCAACTCAGAACGTACACCCTAGTCATTGAGTGCATCATCTATATTTTCTGTATGTACCCAAAATATATTATATACCCCAAAAAGCAAAGAAGAAAATTTCTGAAACCAATTCCCCAAAAAAAGCAATCACAAATTGACCCGTTAATTCCGCTTCTAAAAACACCGCACCGTAAATTGACAAAGAAATAAGCCTTTTACAAAGCTAATTGGCCGTCAGTTTAATCTTAGATTTAATATTCAACAAAAATTTAAATTAAAGGTGAACAGGATGTTTTGGGTATATTTTTTTCAGAAAAAACTGAAAGTTACATTTCAATCTGTCCTTTGTTCTGAGGCCTTAGTATGGGCTATGCGCATATAAGCTTACGATAAACTTTTTCGAGAACCTTCGACGTCTTATATTATGAGAAAGCATGGAATGACAGTCAATACAAACTGGTAGCCTAAAAATTATCGAAATGCCTCTGGTATATAATAATAATTTGATACATTTCAATAATATCCAAGTCCAAGTCCTTTATAGGGTGTAAAGGACTTGGACTTGGAAAATTAACTTGATTTTACTGCAAATCAGATGTTTTCATAAAATATTTTTTATCGAATTCTACATCGTTGCTACCCAACCCACCTCTTAGTCTATGTACGCCTATAAATTATCTACATATTCATTTTAAACTTCTTTTCTCACATCAGAATAACACCTGAAAGCGGATTTAGTTAACACACCTTGTCTCCGTTTTTACGACTCGTATCATCTTGCGGTACCCTAAAATATGCCCGAGAGAGTTAGCTGAAAACAAAACAATGAATATAAAAAGGGTTCCATACTTTACTCAAGCTAAAGAAAGGTGGGTATTTATTTTAGCGGTGTGGAGAATTTTGTTACGTTTCGGGTCGTTGGTTTTCTTGTAGATATTTTTCTGGTCTCAGTATTTCTTACCTCTTCCTTATTATTGAAAATCATAAAAGAGAAAGCATTTTCCGAAACGAAGACTAAGGTAAAATATTATAGTTTTACTATAATTTATTTATTATTCATAAATGTTTACTCCTTCAAATTGAAGTCGACTTTTTACTGTATTTGTTTTATTTATTTACTAACAAAATTTTGGAGAAACTTACACTTAGTTATATAAAGGTAGCTAATACGGATATATACCAAATAAATAAATAAATAATCCGGAACAATCCACAGCATCATTTAACTCCGAGCTAAGCAGAAATGGTAATAAGGAAGGTATAGTTATATTGTGAAAGATAAAAAATGATCTATTACAATATAAAAATATACATACACCTGCTGAGGACCCTGAAGAATGGTAGATTGATAAGAAATACTCTAATCTTTAGTGTAAGGTGAAGGTCCATACATTTCATGATGAATGGTTAGATGATAAATTGATAATAAGGGTGGGAGCAAATAAGAATCACCCGAATCCGTGTCGCTACGTGAACTAATTTACTAACTGAAATTTATTCTAGATACATGATGCGACCGGCTCAATCCTCCACGCTAACAAAACAATGTGCTTGACTGTACATTTAGATAAAAAGCCAGATAATCATCATCGTCTATAGTACACTGCTGGACAGGATAATTAATAAAAAAAAACAAAATATCTAAAATGTGAGAATCAAAACCGGTCTGGTGAGACCTTTTATAGTCATATATTTATTTGCCCGAGACATTATGTGAATACAATAAGGTTTTAAATTAAATAAATGTCCATTATGCTCTACCATTAAAAAGCTGCCATACGAAATTTTTCATTAATTAATATAATTATAGTTAAACACACATTAAACAATTATAAAGAGCTAAACATACAATTTATGATTATATTATACGGGATAATTACATGTCCACTTCAGATGTCTAACAATTAAGATTCACCAAAAATCTGATAAATTTTATGTACACATTTATTGTTAATAATGTTCGTGAAAAAAATTAAGCATACAGATTATGTTTAAGGACACATTTACGTCTACGTAATTACCATTCGGTGATTCTCTGAATGTCCCGAATTCTCACGTTTGCTCGACGCCATTCCTCACCAGGGCTTACCGAAACTTCGTACTATGCCATAAAATTCCGTAGTTTCTAAAAAGCCATAATTATAAATCGTGTGCTAACGGTGACATGAAAGTCTTCGATTCTTTAACTATGATCAGATTTTTTGATTGTTGTTTTTAGAGAAGACAAAAAGAAATAAATAAATAATGCTGGACAATCCACACAGATATACATAATCCAATATATTACATAGATCGATATTTTTTTAAATAAATATACAAACCGTACATAAAACCCGGAACAAATATCTGCAGATCGTACAAACATTTGTCTTGATGCGGGAATCTAACCCACCACCTCCTGCGCCGCAGGACCTTCGCCCACCGCGCCACAGAGGTCGTCATGCAGATCAATTGATGATTACGCGTTCCATTTGATTTTGAATTCCGAATCATAAAAAAGCCCGCTAAGACTCGTCTAATTCCATTCCAATTACAAAAACAAACATGACTGTCTTTTGTTTATTTGTAACCGAATTTAACATAAAAAATGAAAAACAAACATAATGCACAGTAGGTATGTTTTTGATGTAACTACAGAGCTTCAATAGTTATCGCATCTTATATAAAATAATAAAACCTGTACTCTCGACATGCGATCCTTATAAACACTGCGATAATACATTTAGTTAAAACGGAAAACGGGTCACGTTTGCTTCAGCAGTACATAAACTTTAGTACCATAGTTTCTTCCATAATTCAGCAAGTGAAACTTCCAACTTATCCCCTGCTATAACCGTAAGTTTATACAAATATAGACACGCTACAGACACGCGCTTAGCCGTCATTGGTACGCACCTGCTCTCGCGCGAGTGGCAATATTTCTCTGTCTTGGGATTTTGTTTTTTATACGTGTATGTTATAAGTGGAAGCGTACACAAGATTAGCTTGTGGTGTTCTGCTCGTGCAATTCTTTTTATTGTCAATAGATTTTCGATTTCAAATTTCAGGGTGTTATTAAATTCACTTCAATTTTTTGTCTACTAGCCGACAAAGTGAAAAAGAAACTAATGATGAATTCAAACGGCCTGTCAAAAATATTATTTGCAAAAAGGCTTATTACAAAATATCAGATTATCTAGACGACAAAAAGTTTGGGACGAGTTTTTCTCCAACTCGAAAACGAATAATCTAACAAGGTAAAGGTTTCTTGTTTTCTTTGTCAACTAAGAGTTAAAGTGATCACTTTAATTCTGTTGTTCTTTATCCTTGTAATGTAGGATTCAAATGATTAACTATTTTTTCAAATTTGTCTGATGGTTTCGGAATCTATTCAATCCAAACAAACATTAAATATTTTGTCTTTATAATATTAGTATAGATAATAAAATAACACATCAGCAACTTCCCCAACACAGCGCGGCTAGTTGGATGTGTCCAGTTTGGTCAGTGATGTCTATGTTATTGAATAAATAATAAAAAATAAAATAATTTATTTGCACTAACAGGCTTACAGTGATAAGATATAAAAAAGAAGAAAACAAAAAACATGTACGTATATGAAAAATGTAAGCCCGAAAGACTCTATTGCCTATGCGTGTTCATATTGTGCAAGAATCATCATCCCAAATTAGCTCTGTCTAAGCTGTGTAAACATTTCGCTAAGTGGATCGCCCTTCCCTTCACGCCATTAGGTAAACTACTAAAAGTTAGAATTGTAAAGTCGTTTGTGAGGCTTCCAATATTTTGGCATCTACCTTCATTCTTTGTCTTTTGCTACAAACGTTGCCACAAATGAAATGACCTCAGTGTTTATAACTATAATAGTATCAAAAGTTCATATGGACTGGAAGTTATTAAAGGTAGCTTTTAAAATAGATATATCTACCTTTTTTTAAAGCTACCTCTAATAACTTTAGTTCCCCTATAATAACTTACAAACATCTTGATGCTATCTTGATGCTAGTATACAGTCGCCTGCTGTTGCAGGCGACTGTATACTAGCTAAAGGTAGCAAGAGACTTCCCCATGTAACAGAGTGAAATGCTCCAAAGTGCTCTCGCACCTAGTAACAAAATTAAGTATGCAAGGCACTAGAGAGCGTCCTAAAAGGTAGGAAATCAACAAAGTAATGACTGATTACTAAGTTTTTGAGTATAATGACATTGCTGTTCAGTAAATTATTGAATAGTATCTATCTGGTTATATTCTCTGTTGGTGCTCTTTGTTCACATACTTTTGTAAACAGGCTTCCCGCGATACAGGCTTGCCTCGTGCGGGGGCCGCCTGTAATGTATACCTATCTCTTAAGTTAATTGGCAAATAAATCATTTTGTATTTGTACATGTGTTTCAAAACGAATTTTTTCCTGTGTTATCTATTGTCAAATAAATAATTTAAGTCTATGTATGATTTGCGTCAGTTTTAATATAAAAAAATGAAGTTTTATAAAAAACTATACTATAAAGTCATGTCCATGATGTAATGTTCAAATTAAGGACGCTTCCGTTTATAACTTAAGCCAAACATCATACAGTTGGTCACAGTTGTTCCTCGCACAGCCTCTGTATAATTCAAACCGTTGTTTTGTCGGCCTTATCCGTCGATCGTATCAGATTGGTTTATTTTCCCGGTGTTATAGCAGCGGCCAGATTTGTTATGAGACAGATGGGTTGCTATTTCCGCGCGAATGTAATTTTGGAAGTGTTTGTCTGTGTTCTTGTTGTACAACGAAGAAATGGATGCTTTTATATGATTTGAGCCAATAACCGATATAGACGGAACAAATCTTCTTGAAAAGCGCGTGCGAATCCACGGTGGTTTAACTTGCAGCTATATCTAGCTATATCACCGTGGGACAAAATAACGTTAGCAATTACATAGATTTTTTTTGAAAATTAATTGTTTTGTGCTTTATTTTGTTTATTGTCAATGGAAACTCTTTCTTAAGCAAAATTTTCAAAAAATCTTTGGCTTGCTAAAATATATAAAAAGTTAGTTATTTTATATAGCTATCTGGTACAACGTGAAGCCATAATTACATTGCATGAGCGGCATTGTGAGATAGCGAACACTCTAAGTGTTAGTCGTCAGTTAGTATTCAAAGGTTATAACGAGCTCGGCAGCATCAGAGACCGTCCTGGAAGAGGACAGAGGATCGTGGAACTAGGAACTGACAATACTAAGCAAACAAATATCAAGCAAAGAAATATCAAGCAAATATAGTCTGTAACCAACCGTCCAAGCATAGGAAAATGGCTTAAGGCTTAAAAGGCTCCGGTGACGTGTGAATTTCCCATACAAACGTTATTCCAAAATTATAAGTAATTTGAGCATGTTATCACTATTTACTGCTATTATTTATATTAGAATAGTATTTATCTAGGTTCCATAGATAGGTTCCATCAGATTATTGGGGAAAATAACGCATTTATGGATTTCAAGGTTCAACGTTAATTAGTAATGGTGCTGGATTGTTTAAGTTTGATTAAAGTGGGGACTATAGTATTATCTATTAATTTTTTAGTATTTTAATAACTTTGCTAATTTGTTACATCTCACATATCCTAGCATTATGAAAAAAATTACTTTAACAATCTTTCATTAAACATTAATATATTATTTTATAAAATATGAATAAGGAAGCTCAAAAACTCTCAAGTCAACTCTACAATAGACTATCTTTAGCAAGACTAGAATCTATCTTAATGTTACTTCGCAATACCAATAATTTTATCCAAACGCTAAGAGAATTTATACAAAATGTGTAAGTGATCAATTATACAAAAAGTTTAACCTCATTCCCACCTGCTGAAACGATTATAGCAAAAACTTCGTAATGGATTTCCATCCAAAGTTTGGAACTTGATTTAACTGACCAACTTTAAGATTTGTCAACATCGTTCTTGAAATTGAATTGGGAATGAGAGTTTTGAAGTTTTAAATGTATTTTGTGGTAAGAAGAAACTCATTTAGTTTTCACATACGTTTTCTTGATTACTTTTTGTTTCTTCTTAATCCAATCAGCCAGGATTAACTTTTACAGATCAGGAAAAGTCAAAAATTTTCGTTAACTGCTGTTTTTCCTGCCTGGCTGCAAAAATATTTTTTGGCTGGATCATTGGTCTCTATGCCGGTTTTGACTTTAGATTGTTTCATTAATCAAAAACCCATCAATTTATATCCACGCATCCCCCTACGCCAGCGCGTGGAGTAAATGCAATAAAATGTTCACATTTTTTTTTAATTAAGTTATTGGAAAATCGGCAGTAGAAAAATTATGGATTTTCAAATATAACATAACTAAAAAGAATATGAACAAGTAAACAAGAGCTTAATGATAATGATTAATGACGTGGAACAAATAAAAAACTATAAAATTTATTTTAATTTAACAATCGAAAAAAGATAACTAAAAGTATTAGCTTAGTGATTGTATAGTATGTAAGTATGTAATAATAATAATAATAGAATCATAGCATTATAATTTGGGTTGGCCTGATTATCTACCTGTCCTAACAATTAGTGTATCCGGATGGGTTGTACATAAAAATGAAAGATGCATTTCTCACAATTATTCCCTTTTATTGTTGTCACACAAAACTCCACTTAAAGTTTTCATTGGCTTCCCAATCACTCGAGACAGACTCTGGAACAAGACTGTCTATGCGGGGCGTACATACGCCAACCGCATTCCTTTCTGTTTTTTGTGTCTACCCTCTAAACTCTCGCTAGTGTTGCTAGCTATAATTTCGTTGAGTCCTTGACAGCGCATCATATTAATTATAGGTCTAAGTTAAACAAGATAAATATGCGAAAATATGCTATCTGATTATAGTAATATACAACAAAAGTAAATTAACGTGTTTACCCCCATTTTACAAAGATCAATGTGAAAAAAGAAACAAAATAAACGCCTTGAAATATGAACAACAGAAAGCCTATAAAAACGTCGTGCCAAAGTATAGGCTATCTTATTTATCCCCGAGGAAGAATTACCGAAACGGGGGCAACCAGAACAGGAGGCCAGCGGGAATCGTGCTAATGATAGCTTTGGGCACAGCTGCGGGTGGACGGTTTGATCAGGCTTCTACCCAAACACATTACATTATTGTTGAACAACACATCTATACTTCTATATCTATACTAATATTATAAAGAGGAAAGATTTGATTGATTCTTTGTTTGAATTGAATAGGATCCGAAACTACTGGACCGATTTGATTATTTCTTTCACCATTAGAATCCTAAATTTTCCATACTGAACATTGAATATTTTACAACAAAATGTAAGAGATCCGTATAAAAACTTAAATAATTATTGTGATTGTTTATAAGAGTAATTAATCTGTTAGAGTATTGTTTTAATTAGAGGATGCTAATTGCCTCAGAATTATTCCTGTCTTGTTCATCTTTTTATTTTGAAGCATTCAGAACTAGCTTTCCATACACAATCTAAAACCTTACTGAATTCTTGACTGTGTTAGGCGACTAAGTAGGACGTACAAAAATTAAATCGGACTTTCTGTTTAAAGTTCTAAGTAGATATAAAAATGTTAAACTCAAAACCTGGAGATACTACTGCAGTTGTTTACAAAATATGAGAAAAGTTCACCAGCCATTTCCTAAGCCAGCTTTAGATCTGAGTGGCTTTGTTTGCCGCTTTTTGGCTGTGACGTTATTTATTAGGAGCATTGAATCGTTTGGCAGATAAATGGGCACTGAGAGTATTGTGGTGGGCGTAGTTTTGAACTATTGGCTATCTAGGTGTGGCTAGGCGAGGAATTGCCGCATTTAGGGCTAAGAGTGCAATGGGGTCATCCCTTCACAACAATCGTTTTCCAATGCGTACCTCTAACGGATAGGTTTCTTAGTCAAGGATGTAAACCTAGTTAATCTGCCAATAATATTTATGTATTTTTAGGACAAATAATGGGGAAAAGTTTGTTTGACAGAAAAAGATACAAAGAAGAAATGGCTTGATAAGTAATATTATGCAGAGTATAATAAGATATTGCTTAATGATCCTCCAATGTCGGGTTTCCTTCTAAATAAGCCAAGTGTAATGGTCTACACACCAAAGTCGGCGCGCTGCCGAACAAAATAAGCTGGCAAAGAATTGTACACAGCATTTTTCATAATAATGTATAAGTTACATTCTATATAAAATTGTTTAACCAAAATATGTTATAGAGTAGCTGGTTTTACCCGCGGGACTCCCGATCCCGTGGGATTATTGGTGATGAAAAGTGGATCATATGTTATTTCAGGTCAAAAACTAAGTATGTAGCAAGTTTCAAAATCCGTTTAGTAGTTTTTGCGTGAAAGAGTAAAAAACATCCATCCATACTTACAAACTTCTGCGTTTATAATATTAGTAGGATGTTATAGTCGAACCCAGCATGGGTTCGACAAGCTAAATTATGTGAGAACACTTCGACAAACCAATGGGCATTAAGGCACTGTTAACATAGTTATGTAAACTAAAAATGTATGAACGATCTACATTATAAGCTGAAGACAGGGCGTTGTGGCACCCGTTCTAAGTCTTGAAGTACACTATCTGATGTATAGTAAGTAGTAGTAGTTACAAACACTAAACTATATCTCGTTGTCCACAGGAGCCGGCGGCCTCAGAACAACAGAGCTTCGTATTTTCCCCCGAGTCGTCCAAAAAGGTCGTAACGTCACCATGGCGTGTCTATACGACCTGCAAGACTATGGGGTGTACTCCGTAAAGTGGTACAAGGGGACCCAGGAGTTCTACCGGTACTCGCCGCTCGAATCACCCAATACAAAGGTGTCAAATGTCGCAGGGATTAAAGTTGATGTGAGTATTTGAGTTTATAAATAAATAATAAAAATATAGCAAGCTATATTCAAATGACGGCCTGTGCCACAGCGGGGTAATGGTTGTAGATTCGATTTTCGCCTCAGGACTTATCGCCTATAGATCTGGTGTTTCCTGCAAATATTAAAAAATAAGTTTATAGTTATTATACATAAAACCTTTATCAACAAAGAAATAACATGAATAAATACAATGAATCACGAAATTAGAACTAGTATTTAAAATTGAAATACTACAGCTAACTGCAGACTGTTGCAAACCACATAGCTCAACTGATTCATATAATACCAGTCGGAAGCTTACAGCGTCACCGACGCTGTCGCAAGACTGTCTGCCTTGCCGCGCTTTGTTATGAGCTGTAATCAGTTAATTACGCTCTCCTCAGGTCGATGCTAGATCATGCCGTGTTGATTGTCAAGTTTTACTTTGTTTAGAAGTCTTTTAACCTTTCATTACCTATTAAAGCATGTAGGTATTATATCGCATACCTTATGGTCTTATTGGTCTGTAACTCGCAGAACATCCAGTCGCCTCGTGACCACGATGGCTGCAACGAGAAGGAAACTTAGGGGACAAAAAAATTACGCGATAAATACTTGATAAATATTCTTTAATAAGTCAACAAATGGTGAAAGTTTTCATCACCTACTTTTCGCAAGGGTTCAACGACCCTGTTTTCAGTAAAAAGTCTGCTGTAACGAGGCGAGATATGACGAAGTTAGCAGGAATCTAGAGTGCATGCACTTTCTTATCTTTATGACTTGTAACCAGATCTTTTGTGCTAAGGGTTGGTGCAAACGAGTTTTGAGGGTTTGAGTTAAGCAAAACTGCACTGCACACTAAAAATGTTGAACTGAGCTATCAACAAGTCAATAGGAATCTATGTAGTTATCAACAAATCAATTAGTCGCAGCGGCGCGGCGCGCGCGCACTCACCTCAAACGGCACTCTTCTTGAGGAAGTTCTCGTAAAGTAAAGAAACGATGGTCCATCGAACAGAAAGAATGTTCATAGTGTCGTTCAAGTTACATCTATCTTTCAGGTAGCAAGATACATTTAATTCTTCATCAGTTTGATGTAAAAATATTGTAGCTATTTAATCTAAAAATGTTAGCTTTTTACCGTGACTTTTACGAGATATAAAGTAGGCATGTAATATGTTCAGCCTTGCCAAATTTAGAAAGGAGAATGAAAAGAAAGAGAATTGGCGTAAATACGTTATGTGGTAAATATATATCTAAATCTATTCAGTTAACAATTAACCAGACAAATCCCAATAGAGATTTTAGATCAAGCCCCTAATCTAAGTTAAAAAAGCCAAGTGACTTTATGGTGGCTGGTTTGCACCGTACCTAAGATTAAGCGTAGCTTGCCAAAAGCACCATTCGGGCCAAGAACCAAACAAGGGCAATATGTTAGTTCGGATCTAAGCTTGGCGAGCTTTCAAACGCTTATTTATTGGCAAGATACTGCTTCTGGTAAATGAAGGGAGCCAATAGAGCATTTTGGTAGACTTGCAGAAAGTAGACATTTACTACTAGTTTCACGACCTCTGTGGCGCAGCGGGACATTGTCGGACTACGGCGTAGAAGATTTCTAGTTCTGCAGCTTTTTATAAAAGTGTTCTGAATGTGTAATAAATTACATGTACATGCACAATATTTAGTGTATTGGATTATGTATGTATGTCAGTTATCTAGTCCCCTAATAAAAGCTCTGGTCTGGTGGACAGGTCCTATCTGAAAATCAGCATCGCTACGAGCTTCCGCTTAAAGCGGCATAATGCTGGGACCTATTTGGACTCCTGTAAAATAGAGCTTGTTGTATCTATTTATTATATACTAGCGGTCCGCCCCGGCTTCACACGGGTATTTAACCCTCGGCATGGCTGGTAGGGTCTCACAGACCCACCAACACATAAAAACCTTTTTAATTTTTTTTTTTTTGGGTTGGCAACCCTACTAGCAACAGCTGATCGCAAATGTTTCCTACGAATTTAATATAAAATAATTGTTTTTACGTAGTTCTAAAGAGCCCTTTCCGATTTCATCGCATATTTTTATCATAAAACAACTGTCTAAATAGTTAATAAGCGGATAAGTCGTGTTATTTGTGCGTTTTTGGCCAACGTAAAATCGTCGTTTTCCGTTACAAGTTTTTTTGCTAGCGTTTTGTGTTTTGAGGTGTTTTGTGCTTACAAGTGCCCTTTTCTCTTGTGAAGGAATACTATTTCCAACAAAGTTAACATCCATAAAGTCACGTAAGTCCATACAATCCCTTTCAAGACATAACCTAGACATTGAACATTCTGCCTTTCAGTACCTTGTTTATTTGAGTATTTACAAGACCCACTCCACTCATCTATAATGTTGACTCGTAAAGCCGACAAGATGAACCAGGTTTTACTGGAATTAAAGTCCGCTAAGAGGCAGATTGGTCAATTAGAAGCAGAATTAGTTGAGAATGAAAATATTCTCTTAGAAGCTTTAGATAATAATAAAAAGATTAAAAATGAAATGTCTGCGTTGCATTCTCAGTATGCTTCTATTACTGAGGAACGGGATAGGCTTCAGTTATTAGTAGATAGGCTCGATCAAACATGTGGCATTGAGTTTGAGTCCGTCCTGCAAAGAACTTCGGTGCTGGAGAAACAACTGTGTGACGCCCACCAACACATCACCCAGCTGGAGAAAGCGGCCGACATCTCTGCCACCGCGAAAACACAAAGTTTATTTGATGAGTTGATATCCGCTGAATCAAACTCTGGCCAAGTTTCTGTTGCGGGCTGCAACTTACACACTATGCAAACAACAATTGACCTGACTAAAGATGACTCTGTGTGTAATGTGGAGGCCCGCAGCAGAAACTATAAACGCAATATTAGCAAAGCTAAGTTAAAAAAATATGTGAAAATAAATAAATTTGTAGAGAAAACTCAAAAATTATTAAAAAACCAAAAAAATGTAGTAACAAAACTCAAATGTAAAAGAAAAGTTTTAGATAAATTAGAGCTCTATTCAATGCAGCTAAATTATAATCAGGCCCAATATGAGGCTGAAATGCTGGACCTGAGAGGTAAACTTGACCAGGCCGAGCACTCCCTGGAGCACTATGTCAGTCTTTATGAACGTACTACTGAGCAGACAAGGGAACTCAATCTGGCCATGGATGCACTGCTCAGGAGCCAGGTGAGTCTGGAGGGCAGGGTTCTGGAGGGCTGCGGCTGCTGTAACCCAGGCCCAGTCTGTGACCACTCAGGTCTGGACAGCACTGTGTCAGCCACATCCCATCTGGATCTCAGCACTTCATACTCAGGTATACAAACAATTATGTACTGCGATGAAATTGGAAAAAATATGGGTAAGTTTTTAAATATGAGTATGGAACATCCTCTAGTAAATAATTGTTTTCCAAATTCTAACCTGCATAATATTATGCAAATAATTGATAATTTAACCTTCAAAAGTAACACTAATCTGATAATTTGCCTTGGAAATAGGGGTAATGTGAACAAATCTGACCTAATCAGGTATATGGACAAATTGTGCTCTTTAAACTTAAAAGAAATTGTGATGTTCACATTCCCTTACAGCGACAGCTTGCCACAATCAGAAAACAACCTTAGATATAAGCTAAATATGATGTTGCACACTATTTCAAGCAACAATAATAATGTACATGTGATTGACACTAACAATATTGTTAGTAAAAAATATTATTTGACTCAAGGTAATTATTACCTTTCCAATTATTATAAAAGACAGATAGCAATTTCGCTATCCTATTATTTTAAAACAACAGCCAAAAACTTGGCTATAAAAAATGCTTCTTTAGAGCATTCTTTTAAATTGACAAACAATACCTTGGAAGTTATTCCAAGTCATTTAAATTAGAAATAACGACAATAGAGGAAGTCTCTAGCCCTATAAAGTCAAATATTATTAATCACAAGAAAAAACAACAAAAACAAAATTGTAAAATAAATGCAAAGTTTACCAACTTGGTGCACCAAAATATTCAAGGTTTGAGAAGTAAATTATTAGAATTAGAATTATACATGAACTCATTTGATATTGACATCATCTGCTTAACAGAACACTGGCTGAAAAGCTATGAGATCATGTTTAACTTTAGTAACCATCAGGTTGGTAGTTCTTTTTGCAGATCACATGCTATTCGTGGAGGCTCTTTAATATTACTAAATAAACTTATAAAATTTAAAGAACGTAAAGACATAGTTTGTTTATCGATTGAAAGCCACATTGAAGTAGCATGTGTTGAGTTGGAGCAAACTATTGTAGTAAGCGTATACACCCCACCATCAGCCTCTTTTGAAATATTTGAAAAAATTATGGATGACATCTTATTTAAAATATCAAAATCAAACAAAAATCTCATAGTATGTGGAGACTTTAATATTAATCTTTTAGAAGTGTACTCCTTAAGTAGTAGATTAATTAACTTATTTAACTCTTATAATCTAAAGCCACTATTTTTGGAACCCACTAGAATAACTGAAACTTCAGCAAAATGTATAGATAATATGTTTGTTTGCTTAAATGATAAAATTGTTAGTAAAAATATAATAAGTAACTTAAAATCAGACCACTTAGGTCAAATAATCAAATTACAAATTAAAGTTAAAAATAATAATGTAAAAAAAAATATAACATACATACCTGTGACCACCAGTCGATTTGAGCGGTTGAAATTGGATTGGGATTCTAAACCACCACCTTGTTACTCATATAACAACCCTAATGAGTCATATTGCAGTTTTTTTAACAAATTCACCACTGCATTCAATTCAATATTCACACCCAAGACGATTGTGGTCTCAGAAAAACTCAACTTTAGTGAGTGGGCAACAGTAGGTATACATAAGAGTAGGCAAACTTTGTATGAACTGTATAATGAAAAACAATACAATTTTAGTCTTGAGTTCAAAGAAAAAGTAAAAAACTACTCAAAAATGTTCAGAAAAGTTTGTCAAATGGCAAAATCAAATTATATAAGCTCGAAAATCAGAAATAGTGAAAATGTAATAAAATCGACATGGAAAATAATAAATAGTGAGACTGGAAAGGTCAGTACTTACGATAATGATTATAACTTAAAGATTAATGATTGCTCAGTCCAAAATGACGTTGACGTAGCCCAAGCATTTGAAAACTTTTTTACTGACATTCCAATTTCTACTACAAAGTGCTTAAACTCATCTCAAGTTATCGCTGAGTCTTTGCTTATAGAAAATGTACCCAAATGCAAAAATAAATTTAATTTCAATCATGTCAATGAAACTGATATTAAAAAAGCTTTTAATCTATTGAATGTAAAAAAAACTGCAGATCTCTGGGGCGTTTCTGTTAGACTTATTAAACCATTGATTGATACACTTGCACCAGATCTAGCTTTTATATTCAATGAATCTATTGACTGTGGTGTATTTCCTGATCTAATGAAGCATAGTAAAATAATTCCATTGTTTAAATCAGGTAGTAGGTCTGACCCCACTAACTTTAGACCAATATCAGTATTGCCAACGTTCAGCAAAGTTTATGAAAAACTTATTTTACATCAATTGCTAAGGCATTTCGATGGCAATGACCTGCTTCACTGTAAGCAATTTGGGTTTACTCGCGGCAGGTCTACCACTGATGCTGGTGTAGAGTTGGTATCGCATATTTTTGATGCTTGGGAGAAGTCGCAAGATGCTTTAGGCGTTTTTTGCGACTTGTCAAAAGCATTTGATTGTGTACACCATGTAACATTAATCAGGAAACTACATCATTATGGAATAAAAGACAACTCTTTGGATCTTCTTACTTCATACTTGTGTGACAGGATACAAAGAGTTGACATTAATGGGGAACGTTCTTCGGGATCTGTAGTTACAATGGGTGTACCGCAGGGGTCTATCCTCGGTCCTTTCCTATTTCTTGTTTATATTAACGACCTCCCTCATCTCGTTAAGAATAATCACGAGATTGTATTGTTTGCTGATGATACTTCACTAATTTTTAAAATGAAACGTCATAACACAAATTTCGACGATGTGAATAATGCAATCTCAAAAGTAGTCAATTGGTTTAGTGTCAATAATCTTCTGCTTAATGAAACCAAAACGAAATGTATTAGATTTATTCTACCCAATGTAAAACAAGTTAAGGCCGATGTAAAGGTAAAAGAGGAATCTTTAGAAATAGTAGAAAGTACTGTATTTTTAGGAATAACTTTAGATAGTAAACTTCAATGGGGCTCACACATAGATAAGCTATCGAAGAGACTTAGTTCTGCAGCGTATGCAGTCAAAAAAATCCGTCATCTTACAGACGTTGATACTTCTAGACTAGTCTATTTCAGCTACTTCCATAGTATTATGTCTTATGGCATACTGCTGTGGGGGAACGCTGCAGATGTTAACACCATATTTGTGCTGCAGAAGAGGGCTATTCGTGCAATCTATAATATGGGTCCCAGAGAATCCTTGCGTGAAAAATTCAAAGAAATAAACATAATGACAGTAACATGTCAATATATTTATGAAAATTTGTTGTACACTCATAAAAATATCAATAAGTTCATTAAAAATAGCGATATACATAATTTAAATACTAGAAATAAGAACAAACTGGCTGTGCCCAATACTAGGCTACGTAAGATTAATGTATCTTTTAAAGGGCAATGTATACGCTTCTACAACAAAATTCCAAGTGAGTTGCAAAAATTATCTATAAATAAATTCAAACGGATTGTCAAAAATATACTTTGTAAAAAAGCTTACTATAAAATATCAGATTATCTAGACGACAAAAAAGTTTGGGACGAGTTGTGCTCCAACTCTAAAACTAACAATCTAACAAGGTAAAGGTTTCTTGTTCGCTTCTTTACTTTACCTAAAAAAGATTGAAGTGAACAATTAATCAAAGTGATCACTTTATTTCCCATTTTTATTTCTTATTTAACTTGTATTTTGTGACGTGTCCAAGAGTCCTGTAAGGTCTAAAGGAAATAAAGCACTTTGATTTTGATTTTGATTTTGATTTTAATGTAATCGAATTAAATTTTGCCGCTTTTTACCACCAGGCATCACATCACATCATCAGCCTATATCAGTCCACTGCCGGACATAGGCCTCTTGATTAACTGATGATTATCATTTGGGGGTTATTTCCCGTAATGGCAGACATGCATGGTTTTTTTTATGTTAACATGGTTAACAAAAAAATATTTTTCATGCGGAACCTTATTATTCTATATATAGCCTATGTTCATCACGGAAAATTTAAATTTTTTTTGTACATGAATTAGTGTACTCAATTATGCGTGTATGTGGGTTTCAAATAATTTTTTATCGTTTCTTCTTTTCTTTCTCTGTTTATTTTTGGATTAGATGCTATGGATTTTTCAGCATTATTCTTTATTATAATTTACCAAGAGCCTCAGTGCTTAGTAAATGAGGCACTTAAATAGGTCAGTTAAATCAAGAGCCTTTTGTCATGTTGTAGAGGCCCGTCTGAAGATGTAGAGGCTATTCTATTGTAGTTGTCCAATTAATCAGTTTGTGCTTTGTAGGTACTCTGAAGAAATTTTTGAGATCAATTTTGGGGCTGCGTGCTTCGCGTTTTGTTAAATGTTGTTTATTTTGTCTATTTACTTTATGATCCAGTAATAAATAAATAAACAAATAATAATAGGATATGACATAAGCTTTGTGAGAATTGTTGGAAACTTTGGTGATAATTTTTGTTAATACTTTTTGTGGGCATCATAAAATCTGCAAGTATTTAACTAATAGGCCAAAAGTGCACTGAAGGGATTATCTTATCCTGGTCCAGTTTTATATGACTTTGTTTTGATTAATGGATGCCTAAATGGCGTAGTTTCCCATAGCCTTATTATTTTTACCAATTTTACTTGAAAGTCTTAAAATCTTTGTCCATTTCAATATCAATCTAGACAGGCGGCGCTATTTTTCACAATTCAATATTATCTTTAGCTTCACTCGAAGATTTCGGTAAACAAATGAAGCTTGTTTTTTCAAAAAATGCGTGCCTTTATATTTTTAGTTACCTAGGGAATTTCTGTTTTATTTGTATCTAAAATATTTCCAAATGTCACGTTCTTTAATTCTCCTATTTGTAGAGTTATGTACTATTTGTCGTAGTTTTGGTACGATTTGTCGTAGTTTTTGGTACGATTTTTCATAGATTTTGGTGGGATTTGCTGCAGATTTTTCCACAGAGCGTAGTAATTTTATTTCCATTTTACGTGTTTGTTACTGAGATTGAATCATAAATTCACCAACAACCATCAAGCAGAAATACCGCCGTGCTTCAGGGACATAACATTTGTAGGAAACGTGGCTCGTATCTTTTGCATTAGGTATTATGTACAATAAACGGTGGAAAAATGGCCGCTTTGAATGTACTATAATAATTTTCTGTCATGTTATTCATGTGGAGAATGATTAGTTTCCTCAAAACATAATGTGTAAGGGATTTTTTGAACTTTGTTATCATTCCATTTTATTTATTCGCAAACAATTTACAATTGTGTCGTAATTCTTCTAAAACTAAAACATCTTTGTTAAACAAACATTACAAGTATGTACCTAAGACTTAAGCTACGACTTATAATAATATAAAATAATTTTAGTATGTCCGTATTCAATTTCTATGTCAAAATAATTAATTATTAAATGTAAATTTTAAAATAAAAGTAATACAGTACCTACAAATTGTACCTTTAAATCTTATTAGGTTTTAAATAGGTACTGTTTTGGTTTCTTTTTCAGTATTTTAACCGCGTTGCAAAACACACAACATCTTATAAATATATAAAAGACCATACATATTTTTTTATATATGGATTTTCTCGATTTTATTCAGAGCCATAACTTTGAACGGACTGAAAGAGGAAGTCCGGGCAATGTGTCGTGCCTTTTTAAGGGATCTCACCAGAAGGTCGGTCTTCCCAGTAGCGCCAGCGTAGATTTAAGCAGTGAATAATTTATATATTCACTGCGATTACAAAACTGTCTTAGCCTTATTATATTTTCATAAAAATTAAAAGAGCTATAACCATCATCACACGAACAATTTCAAAGTCATTTTTGTTTTTATTAATTATTATGTTTCGAATACAAACATAAATAATATCAAATAGTAATGCACGGTGGTAATGCACTACATGAAAAATTTAATTTTAATCTGTCTTGTTTCTTGTAGCATAAAAGTTTTTGATGTCAGTTTTATTATGATGATGGTCTGATTCATAACGGTATGTTTCTTTACTACTTTGTAATCAGTTAATCTAGTGGGAGTGTATTTTATGTGACAAATAAATTATATACTGAATATTATTAAACATAATATAATAATAAATTAAACATATACGAAGGATTACCCCGTTTCGCTTTTTAAAGTGAAGTCTCCAAGACTGAGGTCATTATTATTCCCGTCTCGGTGTTCAAAAGAAAACCACGAAGTTTTTGTATGGTAGGATTTATTCAAAAGTAGAGGTCCGTTCCGTCCGACGACTCGAGCAAGAATGATAGGTATTCTATCCCGGTCGCAAAAATTGCCGCCGTGAAGCACAAAGTCAAGTCATTGAATTTTTTTACAATGCTTTTGAACTTAACTCAATTCCGTGATTAATTGTAGAGATTTAACAATGAAACTAACTCTACAGAACTAGATTTCAAAGTCCTTCCGCCAATATTTAATTAAATTTTATTTAAATATATTTTCCTTCTTTACAGAGATTTAACTCAAACGAGACACACGTCATCCTTCTGCGGGTAACGCCGAACCAAAGCGGCAACTACAGCTGCGAAGTGATACAGAACGCACCTTTATACCCTCAGTACGTGGCTATGGGCAGGCTGGATGTCGTCAGTAAGTTATTTACGACTTTATACCAATAGCTATAAAGTCCTGGTTTATTGAAGTAGATATCTATCTATGTAATAATATATATTATGTATATCAGTCATTTATAGATGACCAATACACACAGTATCATCTAGCCCTAAGCTAAGCAGAGCTTGTGATATCGGTATTATAGTACCCATATCACAAGCTCTCTATTGTCCGGCATTAAAGTGAAAACTACTGCGAAGCGAACGAAATCTTTCTACTTACAGTACAAGGAAAAAACAAGACTTGAAATTGTCAGTAACTATTTACTACTCTAAACCAATGGGTATAAGATTGAATGAACTTAACCAGCAATAGTACCCAAATTTGTCTCAAGTCAGACCATGGGACAAATCTAGTGTAGGAATACCATAATTAAGTGACGTACTAAGAGATAAGATTGACATTTGCATTCGAAAATGAATCAGTAGAGGTATATTTCTATGTGTATATACAAACAAACAAAAAAAAGAGACATCAACTAAAAAGCTTACATCTAAACTCACATATTTCCACTGACAGTGATAGAAGTCTCTGACAGACGGAAAGACAGATAAACATAGCATTATTGCAACCACACCTTTTTTTGTATGAAATTTCCATGAACTGGGCACTGGCAGTTAAATTTACTGTTGCAAATAGCAAATAAGCAAAGCAATAAGGTTGGCATCCTTTAAGTTCGAAATCCAAAGAGCTTGTAATAAGCTCTCGATAAGCTTCAGAGCAAATACAATCGAGAGCTGTCTATACCAAGAACAAATACATAGTTGTTAGTTGGTTGACTTTATATACCAGGAACAAATACATAGTTGTTAGTTGGTTCAAGTAACCGATAGTTCAATTCACAAACAAGTCACAGTACCACCAAATTAGCGGTGCGCCACAAACCTGAACGTATCAGAAACTTGTTTATTACTTGTAGCTCAAGAGCTACGTGGAAGTTTCTTACTTCATGTCTCCTAAAGTACGCAATTTTTTTATTTATGTTTTGTTTATTACTGACAACTGTAAGCCTGTTAGTGCATATAAATTATTTTATTCTTATTCAAATAGGAGTCTATGTGTATCAAATCTTAATAGGATTTTAGCCGTTAATATTTATGCTTGACGGAGAGTATTGTGAATATTAGTAGTTTTTCACGTCTTTTAGTCGTCTTAGTTTTTCACGTTTTTCGTTTTTCACGTTTTTTGTCTTCTGTCTTGTCTCATTTACATAATCTTAATTTAAAAGAACTGCTGAATCAGCTTGTTTTAGATTTTTTTTTACTTTGCTCTAGTTCAGTCTGTACTGCTTTGTGTCATAAAGGGTGGAATTATCAAGATATTTAATAATGTTAAAGTATTTTATTAACATTGTTTTTCTCAGAATTCTGAAAGTTCAGTTTTTGTATGAAATGTAGATTCAAAGTACAAATAAACACTTATGTTGGGACCGTCATATTGGAAGTTGATTACAGACAATGCAATGCAAAGACGTTCGTGTCGAGTTGTATTTTATTTGATTTTGACATGTATTTCTATTGATTGATTTAAAAAAGATTGACTTTTGGAGCCATAAAACTATTTTTATAAAATATTTAAATATTCTGATTTACGCTATGTATCATGATGGATTTATCCCAAACTTTTGTTAGTATCGTTAGTCATGTATAAAATACACGACGTGCTCCCAAACTAACAGTTTCATTGCTCTGTTTTGGAAGCTCACTCGGCAAATAAGTTAACCAATATCTAGACGAAGTTTGAACGATGCGATGATACGAACTATTAATAAAGAGCTCGCTAAGATCCGACCTAGAACTAATCTCTCTGATAGAAAATATATGAGAACTTATGAAAATTTATTAAAAGTATTTGCTCTTTTTGTTCTGAAATAATAACTTAAATATTTTGAAATAAAGTTGTTCATCTCTTCAACGCAAACCAGACTTTTGAGACTAGCCTCTCTTTTTTCTGGGAACAAGTACAGTAGGGGGTATAATCGTAACGCGCTTTTGAAAATTGGATGGGTTTTAACACGTACGAAGCATACCACGCTTCATAACGCCTTGTATGTACTCTCTTGAAGCTTCAAATCATAAACCATTTTATGTAGCCTATATATTAATTAGTACCTATATTTGATTCAATCGTACTTCTGGAGTTCTTGTTTTTGATTTCAAGTCAAAATTTTCAAATAAAATGCTTATGTACAAATATAGGTATTATAGAGTTAATACTACTACTTAACTCCTAGGCATCGAGTACATATCCCGTAGAGGCGCCATACTAAAACCATGCATCTCAATAAAAACTCTATGTTCTAGCATATACTTATTCGAACACCGACGATCGTCAGTTCAGTGATGACCAAAACATAGACCCGTGTGTTTGTCTTGTAGCTTGCTGAAAAAATAATGCAAACAAGAATTAACCATGTCTCTGTGCTCTATCAAATGGTGTGGTAAAAATAGTCGATCTTCCAACTATAAAACAGATGGAATAACATTTCATAGGTAATATAATTACTTAAACGATTATTTTGAAACTAAATTATTTTCTTGAAATTTATAGATCTCGATAAAATGGCCAACTTCGGTCAGGGTTTATGACGTTTCATTTGACATCCCTTTGTTACTTGTTGTCATTTATATTTTCTTCCTACTCTATGCAATCGGTAGGGGAGGAACAATTTGGTCTAAACTATCGATATCGATATTTCAGTTACATTAGCAAATTTATGAAATATTACATGTAGGGTAGGGCGGGTCTAGTTGAGCATAGGGGCAAGTTGGGCAATTGAAATATCTCGAAAACTATTCACCGCACGCATAGGCATCATATAGAGGAAAGAAGGAGTCACGGCAGGGGTACTCATCGCACGACCGCAAGTGGCGCCTCGACGAGCGAGTGAAGCGTACGAGCGCATTGTTTATTTTGATACCAAAAAGTAAAAAATTCCTTCACCGCAAGTTTTCGTCTGTAATAATAATCAAATGTTATCTGTTTTCAATCAGGTAAGGGTTAACCTTCTATAAATGTACTGTATTATTGATGTGTATAAAGGTACTGGGTATAATTCTTACCGTTTTATTGTTTTTAATTAAATTAATTAAAAATTTAATTTAATTAATTTTTAAATTTACGTAGAAAACCTTTACTTATCTTTCTATAAAAAAATAATTATTTTCCCAATTCAATAACAAGAAGAAAATAAAACAAAGTATTGTAGGTACTACTTACTCACTTGCAATAATTATTAAAAGAACAAAATAGTTATGAAGGTCAGACATATTTGAAAAAACATTGTTTATATAATATAAAACTTAGTCATTATTGAATAAAAAATCTTAAATATTAGTATAATGACTGCTAAAACATCGATAGTAGAATCCGTTTTACCCCATCCCTTTTTTATCAATTGATATTGTTTCGGCCAATCAGAACGTGCGACTTCATATTATTCTGTGTAATTTTTGACTGAAATGATTTCATATCAAATTATCAGACATTTCAACTCTACGGGATTATGTACAAAATGCTCCTAGGTAAAAACCAGTTCATAAAAGCATTCAAACCAACCATAGATCTATGTAGTTTAAACACAAAAATAAACACAATACAGTACGAAATACGGCCTAAAACCGTTTGTACCTATACATTTAGTTTAGCCGGTACATCTAACGCTTGAGTTGCCAGCAAAGGGCTGCCTTTAGCAATCAAATTGAATAAGCCAATCCGTTTGCCGCCCTCAAGCATTAGCATAAGAATACGTTATTGAGTTGGCAATACTTACCTAAACTGGAATATTTCACGCTTTGCTGATTTCTGTTGTGTTAGCTGGATATCCGAAGTCTTATTCACTGTGAATTGCTGTTGTTCAATATATTTTTGGAAAGAGAGAATCGATAAGATCCTCTCTTTCAAAAAAAGATATTGAACTTTTTCCAACATTTTCCAAATTACTAAAATAAGAAATTTGTATTAAGTAAAAAAAAATCCTTTTTGACGCATTTAGCCATGAGACGAAGAAAGGGGTCATATAGCGTTTCGGCTATGATTTATGCAAAGGTCATTGGACGGACACCATGTTAGATAGATGGTATGATAGAGAATTAAATAAATAGAGATAAATATTATAATTTTAATTATTATTAATAGAAAAATATTCAGGGTTTTAAAAGAAACAAAAGATTTGAAAAATGTGCTGATTTTTTTTTGTCAATAAATATTTTGTTTTGTACGGCATTTTGATGGGACTATTGACGTTTTGTAAAATCATTGTAAAATATATGGTTCACATTTGAATAGGCAGTTCCAAAAACATGTTATGGCAATTATTGATTTATTTGATTCAAAACACGATTATACGAATAACGCTAACAAGCGAAGCCTAAAACTCAATTATGTCCATCAAAATTTCATGTAATCGATACGAATATAAAACAGAAAATAGCTACATACTACATATGTATATGTAGTCTGGAATGTATTTACGCTTACGCACCTAAACGGATTTTTATGAAAAAGGACTAAGATGGTATTCTAAGAAAAAAGCGGTCATTTTGAATTGAGAAAACGCATGCGATTTTGCGGTCGGAAGCATTGCAAATGTGTAAATGATTCTGAATGATCTTCTTTGATCATTGTACGACTGAACGGTTCGTAATGTTATTTTTCAAGGATATAAATATAAAATCTTTTTATTTGGGGTATCTGAACTTAAAACCCTTATGTCATGAAAATAAATACCTTACATACATAACTGTATTATTTATAGTATTTAAATAACCTTTTTCATTTTACGTCTTGTATCTAATTGTGTAAATAAGAAATAGTTTTCATACTTGTAGATAAAGAACGTTGCGTTGTTAGGACACTGGTGGTCTCAGAAGAGAGTTCAACCAGCACTTACTTATTTCAATTTGTATATTAAAAAAAAATAATAATAATAATGCTGGACAATCCACACAGCATCATCTAGCCCCAAGCTAAGCAGAGCTTGTGTTATGGGTACTAGATGACTGATATACGTAATACAATATTATTAAATAGATAGATATTTTTTATTATGCATAGAAAACGACCAGAACCTCTGAAAAAATATCTGCAGATCGTACAAATATTTGTCCCGAGGCGGAAATCGAACCCGCAACCTCCTGCGTCGCAGGCGGACCTTCGCCCACCGCGCCACATTGGTCGTCGTCGTCATTTTGTTTATTTGAATTTGTTTATATAGCATGCACAGCATGGTCCCTATGGAAAACCAGTGATATCGCATGGTTGCATCAACCATAGCACATGCTGAGTGGAATCCAACGTTTTCCTCTATGTTTAAGGTTTATCTGTATCTATATCGTTACTAATATTAAAGAGGAACATATACATTAATAAATAAATAATAAATACTAAATAAATAATGCCGGACAATCCACACAGCATCATCTAGCCCCAAGCTAAGCAGAGCTTGTGTTATGGGTACTAGATGACTGATATACATAATACAATATTAATACATAATATTTAGATATTTTTTATTATACATAGAAAACGACCAGAACGCCCTAAACAAATATCTGCAGATCGTACAAATATTTGTCCCGAGGCGGGAATCGAACCCGCAACCTCCTG
The DNA here is from genome assembly GCA_963931895.1 of Eupithecia pulchellata. Classification (NCBI taxonomy): domain Eukaryota; kingdom Metazoa; phylum Arthropoda; class Insecta; order Lepidoptera; family Geometridae; genus Eupithecia; species Eupithecia pulchellata. The sequence continues at coordinate 13,317,088 of OZ007523.1, forward strand.
CGCTGCAGGCGGACCTTCGCCCACCGCGCCACAGAGATCGTCTAACATTTGATATTTGATTATTTGTTTGTTTGATTTGAATAGGCTCAGAAACTATTGGACGATTTTGAAAAAAATAGTTTCAATATTAGATTTTTTCCTTCCAAAACTCTCTTTTTTAGAAAACCTAGTTATTTTCAACTTTGTAATGTAGAACTCATTATTTTCAAAAGTGAGCGTCTAAGTAACATCACTTTTTGATAGCTCTCGCGGTTGGCGCCTCCATTCAGTGGCCCTAAAAAAATATCAACCTATTGTTTCAGTCTCATCTTAATTATGTGCATTGATAAGCAGTTCATAATGTGATCAGGCCCCAAAACCGGGTCGTAAGCTAGTCTATACTGATATTATAAAGAGGAAAGATTTGATTGTTTCTTTGTTTGATTTGAATAGGCTCCGAAACTACTGGACTGATTTGAAAAATTCTATCACCATTAGAATCTTAAATTTTCCGTGATGAACAGATAGGCTATAGAATATTTTCGTAAATTTTAGGCGAAGCCAGGGCGGACCGCCAGTATAAAATAAAAAGCAGGTTGTTCTATAAGACCTCTAAAGTGCTACGCCGGTTCGTAGCATCTGCAAGTGCTACGGAATTCGTAGAGCTTAAACTTTTCCGTAGCGTGTCTACGAAACCCGAACTTACCCGTAGCAAATCTCGACGCATCTCTAAATTTCGAATCTTACAAACTGAGAGGATTTTTTTAAGTAATAATTATTTTTGATATTCCATTTTTAAATCTAGTTTATGGCCGCGCATTCTCATGCACGCGTTGTTTCCTTGGAAAAGTTACATTAGTTATCTCTCGGGAACTGATTAATAATGATAAAAATTAACTCGTGTATTCTTGATATGGCGTGTTCTATATATGTCCTCGGTCTTAATTTCTAGCGCTAGATGAAAACAAATAATCAATACAAACTTTCACAAAAACAAAGTGTGTACAGTGTGCAACCACTCTTTTTTTGTAAAAATTAATTATCTAGAGATCGCTTATAGCGCACATGTCTGTGAGACCGACGAAACAGTTTTTCGTAAATATTTTTTTATTAGAATGTTTATTTGTTGGTTGAATGGTTATTGAATGTTTTTTTATTATTTAGTATTTTACAACGGTCTCAAGATATGTGATTTTTAAGAATTAAAAGGTATTTTATGTTTGTTTTTTTTCTTAGACTATAGGAAAAAAATTACTTTTTTTGTTTTATTACATCCTATAGTTCCTGTAAAATAAAAAAATATAAACGTTTTTATAGAAAAATAACCAGATAATAGGAGCCAAAATTACGGTCTGTCACACCGTGCGCGGGTATAGGTGTTAAAACATATGGCGCGGGTATAGGGTATAGGTTAAGCATTATAATCGTATTATTCTCTTTCTTTGTAAGGTACATAAAGTATTTACTATCTATCTAATCTTAACATACTTATACCGAGTATCAATTTACCGATAACCCTGCCTGAATTCTATAACTTGCCTTTATTTTTATTTTAATCGGGGGTAAACGATTCACCAAGCTAGCAGCTGAACGCAGTATTCGAAGAATTTGCACAAAACCTTGCTTGATCGAGCGTATTTTCAGCTACCAAAAGAAATATCGCGCGCGGAGAGCAAACTTTTCATTACAACCTCAGGAGGGACCTCAGTGTTGCAGTGGGTAAAAATCTAGCTGTGTTACAGCTAGAGTGTTGCCCACTTGGTGTCGTTAAAAGCCACTAGATATTCGGGGCTAACCTGACAAAGCCTCCACACCCACGCGCGACTTGGAAGCCTTTTGTGAGGGACCAAAAATCATAAGCTACGAAAAGGAGGTGCGAATGCGACGCGATGCCGCAACAAATATGCAAATGGGAGCCACACTCATGGTTCGCGTCTTATAGATAGATAATTAAAAATTTTATTTGGTTCACAAACATTGACAGCATACAAACAAACATAGATAATAAAGTAAACTTATACAATAAATAAGATAAGGGTCGCAAGTGAGTACAATATAACAACAAGTAATTTATTCGGGTTCGTGTTCGAGTGTGGACACTCCTAAGGATTTAAGTCATTTATAACGGGATATTTACCATGATTAAAGCTTTAAGTTTTCCAATATTTAAAAAAATCTTATGGATCTTAGGGCATCGCGAGATATCCAACTGAGAGTCCTAATCTAATAAATACGTTCATTTATTTCGCATCCAGATCAATACAAGACTGGTTACGACCGAAATTATGAGCAATTTGCTAGGATAGATGGCCCGCTTATTTGAAGCAATTTGATAACAACTAATCGTCTTGATGGGAACATCAGAACAACAATGAGAGGAAAAAATCTGACAATGATAAGTTGTTCTACTTTTAGTAGTCTCTGATGAGATTACGTCTTTAGTTACAAACAGGGGTACAGTCAAGGTTGTAAACAGTTGGGCCACAACATCATCAGCTAACGTGCGTCAGTGCTGACGACAGTGAGACTCAAAATATTGAGAATTTCGAGACGAAAAAGTATTTTCGTGTTCTTTCTCGCGATATTTTTTTCATTTTCCTATTTTTGTATAAGTCTTTTTTCCATACACTTGACTATATACTGTATTTTTTGGCTTGGGCTTGTAATATGTCGCAGTACGCCTATCTGTGCGACGAAAATGTGGACGTTTTACGGTTTCTGTGTTTGGGTAGCGCCTTAACAGTAGGGCCACAGCATCATGCATCAGCAGCAAACAAACGTCATACTGAACATAGCTCCACAAAAAAGGGGGTGCTGTACGGGCCCAACCGCACATCACGTACCTATATGTATGTATGTATATGTATAAGAGACGCGCTCACGTAGGCTTGCTAAGGTCTATATTAACTGTGTAGTAAGCTGTGTACGCCACAGCGGTTACTGGAATCAAAGCTCAGCATTTTTATGTACTACTTTGTTCTAATAAATTCAGTCTGCATTACAACTCCGTGTCGATCGGTCATTTATCTAACTCCCATCTCATAGCTAACGAAATAACCTATCAACCCCTATCAACGTTATGTACAGGGTAGCTTAGGCCTGTACAGGTGCTACGTCCTAATTAATGTTATCTGTTGTGATCTGCGACACAGTATTATACTTCTACAAGTCGCATCGCTTCATATTTTTGTTATTATACTTAGTATTGAGTTCCTAAACCTTTTTACCTTTTTTTTACTTTAAATATTATTATATTATGATCACACGTCACTGTATGTAAATTCTATCCTCATTTTGTGAAAATGTAAATAAATGATGCTAGACAATTCACACCGCATTATCTAGGGTCTGGACGATGCCGTGTAAATGTTCCGGCATTATTTCTATAATTCCGGCATTATATCTAATATTCAACTATGAAATAACTTATTGTAAACCTGTTACAGAAATAAATTTTATTTTATTTATTATTTTTTTATTAATTTATATATATTCATTTATTAGATATTAACAATTTTATTTGTTACGTTATTACTGAAATGTTTTCATCTAGCAAATTGTTAACAAAGCCATTAACGAAGCTGACTTCGTTATAATCTGTGGCTAACAGTAGCTAACTCTAATCTCCTCAATCTCCTAATAATGTCAACATACTTCCCGAAGCATTTCAATTTGGACTAATTGGGAAAAACAACTTTTATTTTATCTGTGGTTTCGGTGAAGGTTCACTGTCCATTCTAAATAGGTCAAAGGTCATGGTTTATACATAGAGAAGTGGTTCTCGTATGGGTCTCTATTTTTCTTTAGTTGAGCTAAGCTAAAGCTTTCTTGCGTACTGTAGTTTTTTACAAACATGATACAATATCTGAGCCGACATCTATATCTGTACTAATATTATAATGAAGAAAGATCTGATTGTTTGTTTGAATTCAAAAGGCTCCAAAACTACTAGACTGATTTAAAAAATTCTTTCACCATAAGAATCCTAAATTATGCCTGATGAAGATGAAGGCTATATAATATTTTCAAAAAAGTTAGTGATCTACATGAAAAATTCAATCTTTGTTAAATAACAAGGAGAGAATGCAGCCAGTGCGTCTTGGAGTCGCTTCAATCAGTCGAGCTACCATCAGATGGGTGCAACAGAATAAACTGAGTCATTTTAATTCCTAACAGATGAAATATTACCGAGTTGTCGCTAGAGAACCCTAAAAACAAAGTACAAAGACAAATCTGAATAATAAAATAATTCAACATGCACTCAACAAAGCGCAATCAAAAACCTTCGTGTTTTATGTTTTGGCAAGCTCCATCACCTGTGCTTCACTTTAGTCTCCTTTGGGGTTCCTCTTTTGATAAGTGGAACCCTGAAGCTGTGTAGACTGTGTTTATAAGGGCTTGTCTATAACTCTATTGGGAAACTAATGATTTCAGTTATGCCTAAAGAGCTATACTATTCTATAGAATAATCTAGTGGTATTTAGATTGACAAAGTATCCAAATAAGTAGCAGTAAATAAGTAGATAGAAGTAAATTACCAAATAACCCTGTATGTTCTACCTTCTTCATTTTGCCTTAAATAACCCTTTATAGATAGATAGAAATACTTTATTATACCACACAAAAAAGAGAACATAACAAACGGACATGCTTAGGGTAGAGGAAGTATAAAGGGCGACCTTATCTGTATGAGTGATCTCTTCCAGGCAACCTTGCAAAATATAATCTAGATGCAGTACAACAGAAAATGTGAGCAAGAGTTTTATTCTTATTCAGAGAAACGTTTTTTAAATGCAATCAATTTTATCGTTTTATTCGTGAACTCATGGAAGTATCCTAATACTAATACATTGTTTATAGAGGTATCAAAAAATGTTGTGTTATTACTTACTTTTAGCTCTTAAATATTAAATTATTAACTATTTTTTTCACATTTCTACGAAACTCTCACCCTTTGCTAGAGCTCCTACTTGGCCTGTTTTATTCTCCGTGACCTCACTTTAGACTTCGCAACAAAAGGTAAAAGTGAGTTGGTCGAGCGAAAAATATTTGGGAAGGTATGCGACGTGCCCTGACGAAAGGTATATTACTATATAGGTACTTCTGTTAAAAATGAAAGGTGGATATTTTGGTGATAGTGGACGGTAAATGGGGTCTTTGTTCCGTGCAAATAATGATGACAACAGGAAACATATACAAAGTTAGATGACTTACTAGGTACTTAAATTAATATCATAGATGTAACTTATTTTTAATTTAAAAGTGATAATTCGCTGCTGATTGATTTGGTGCTCTCTTTTTAAAGTGTAAAAACGAACCTACAATGACCATTCTAAAATATACTTAATTAATACCTATATAAAAGAATATTTTTGCGGTAAATGCGAATAAAATAAATAAATAAATCTTTTATCATTTTTTGTGTATCGTGTTTCTATAAGTAGGAACTTGTTAATAGCCACCTGTTATCTGTACACATTTTGAATATGTATTTCTGTGCTGAAAGATCCCCTAAAATTATAAATAAATTGCTAATTAATATAACAACAACGGTAATTTGCGGACATTTAATGAGCCTCAAATATAACACAAGAGTATTTATACCCAAGTCAGACCAGGTAAGATCCAGGTATGCCGCCTCATTCACGCTCAAAGAATTTAATTACATATCCCAGTTTCACGGGAGAAATGTTTTGGAATATGTTTTTGACAGCTACGGAAACTGTTTCAAATGGTTGGGGGATAAAATTGATCAACCTCAATGGGATTAAATGGGCTTGATAAATAGTTTCGGTGGTCGGTGAAAATGATTGGTTATTATTTATTTTTGTTGTTAATCATTTTGACGGTAGCTATTTTCTATTTCGTTAGGTCTAGGACGATACGTTCGTACAGAATTTCTATAATGTCTTAAAGATATCGAAAAGAGACGTTTTTATACACGATTATACAAGATAATATAACTTTACACAATTCTAAAAGATATCTATTTTACACGATTATACAAGATATAAAACTATCAACGATTTTAAATAAAAAAGTAAAGTTTTTACGCACTGCATTACTTACATGTTTTAGTACAACTGATTGTGAAACTCAGTTGTGAACGGCTCGGTGCAACCTCATAATCATTCACGCATGTAAATTATTCATTTCCTGGCGTCAAATATATAATAACGTACTGTAATATCGTACATATAGACAGACATCGAGTACGTTGCGTTATGTACGTGTGCAGAAATACCTTCTAAGTAATAATAATAAAATTATGAAGTATTTCTGCATGCGTCTCCTCCGCCCCACTTCAGACAGCAGCCTGTATCTCTCTTTTGGTTATAGTTGTGAACAATTTCTACAAGTATCATCCCGTTTCCCAGGTGCCGGTGGCCTTCGAGCTACAGAACTGAGGATATCCCCTCCAGTGGTGGAACGAGGTAGCACAGCCACGCTCGCCTGTCTGTACGAACTGACAGACGCTCCTCTGTACTCCGTAAAGTGGTACAGAGGTCGCCATGAGTTCTACCGGTACTCGCCGACTGAGATACCGGCGACGAAGATATTCCCATTTGCGGGGATTAATGTTGATGTGAGTATTTCGTAATATTTTCAGAGTATCTCAACGGATATAATTATAGGCTCAATAATACCTTATTGGCTCAATAACAGGCAAAAGGGTTTTGTGTTTTGAGAAAAGTGAAGAAGATATATCGATCACGAGTGGATTCGGTTGTTTTTTTTCGGGTTCGTACCTAATGCGCATATTCGAACAAATCATCAGATTTCTATATATTTGTTTAAAATTGATTATATAAATTCCCTTGAATTCAGTTCGGATAGGATATGTTTGCATTGTGTTACGAAAATTCTGCAAAGCTACCTTTATTTTCAAATTCTTATTATTTAGTGAAAATCTAAATATGTTTTCAAAAAATCCAAAAGCCTGTTTCTTTGAATCTGTAATTTACGGAAAAATTTTACTTTGATTGACAAAATTATTCCAATATCTGCTAGATTATTCTAAACTTTGTAATAACCACGAAAAATTCGCGCCAATCCTGTTAAAAACCCCATTATAACGGTGACCTGTAAGGAAAGGTGCCAAGAATTTGGCCTCAACCACTAACATTCCCCACAGAAATATTCCCTCAGCAAAAGGTTTCGGCCTGTTCTTGGAATGTTTGGGATAGCTCTCATTAGAATTCTTTCGTTTGATTTCAACGTTTCACAAACTAGTGTCATGCCAACTTCATTTATGTATTATGATAAAAAACATTTATGATAATGGACACACAACTAACATTAAAAAATTAATAAAAATTAAATAAACAAATAATTTAAGTGGTCTATCCACTTTTTGAAAGAGTTATCACTTATCAGAAACGTAGCGGTATTTTTAGACCGTTTAATCTCTTGTGTAATCAATGTAATCTAAAAATTTAATCTCTTACTATCTATAGATCAGGTCTTCTTGATATTCCAGTTCTTAGAAGACTATTTTTTAATTTGCTTATTTATTATCAAGCCCAGGGTCCTACCACAACCCAGTGATTATAAACGCAGTCGCTTAGCAGGTGAATCGCTGATTGCATACCGATACATAGGTGGCCTTCCTAGTACCTAGGTTTCTTTAGTCAGGTCATACTACATCCATCGGCTGAGCTGCAGGTTCTATTCTAGTATCGCAACCGCCAAGGTTTTATGATTGTCAGTCATCAAATTTTTCGTGGAGCTGAAAAAAAATCGATGTTATAGTAAAAAAAATTGGGAAATATCCTCTGGCAGTCTTAAAATTTTGCTGGGATAAGAAAAAGTTTCGTTTTATTAAAAAATTGTAAAAAAAAAACCGCTTGCGTTCTGCCTCTGGTTACTTACCATTAATAAGCACTACAACTGAAACCAACACAAGCTTACGTTGTTTCCCTTCATAACATTTAAACTACAAAGTGCCGTATAATTCCTACTTACATACGCTTCGGAAGTTGAACATAAAAGACGATTTGTCTCCGCGAAACTGTCACAACCCTCTGCTAGTCATGTAAATGCACGAGGTTTTGTATTCCACCTATAGCTCAGATAGTACTAAGCTATAGGTTTATGTGTTACTTTTTATACTTATTTGAAGTAAAATCAATGGCTATTATCTATTAAATTACATATTTAGAAATACCAGAAAGCTTATTGAAGGTTTTCACGGATAGATATAATAGTAAAGTAAAAAGACGAATGAGCATTTCAATAAATAACCACAGAATCTAAACTAACTAAATTTTATTCATCACAAAAATATGCATATCAACAATAACATTAGGTTAAAATTATTCTTATTGCTAATGATTAAGATTTAGGCTCGTATTATAAAAGCTTGATCAATCATAGATCTATGATTAATAACGTATAAACCAGAAAGAAGCGTTGGGATTGAAGGATGAAGATCAAAATAATTAGCTGTATGAAATTTGACTTGTCTAAGTGCTTATTTTGTAAGCCTAAAGAAATAAAGTTATTGAATCTGAATCTAAAAGATCTCGCATTGATTTCAACACTAGGACACAGATCTTTAACCATGCGGTAAGATAAAATGTTTTTAACTGTGCAACATTCCTAAAACTCCATTTTATGACATAAACATCTTCCATTAAAGTTAGCTGTGGCGGAAAATATGCGAATCTCGAACTCTCGCAAAATCTGATAGTTACGAGTACATAACCGTAGTCTTGACATGCATTTATGTGCAACAAGAATGTTTTCTTTCACTTTGACTCAAAATAATCAGCATAGACTAATTATGAAGGGGTAGATACAACTGTAAGAAAAATATTTCCTAGTATGAAAGTGAAAATAATTTGAGTAACCGTAAAGAATGTATAAAAAGTTCAGAAAATCTAAATTATCAGGTTTATGTGAAAAATAATTAATACTATCAGCCGAAAGCTTGTGTTAAAGAAAACGCCAGAAATACTGAATGAATCGAACTGAAATTTTGGACATACAAACATCTGGATCTGGAATAAGAGTAAATTCAGATTCAGATTCAATAACTTTATTTCTTTAGGCTTACAATGTTTTTCCGAAAAACGCGTGTGAAGCCGACTGCAGGAGTTAGTTGTTATATTGTGTATATATAGAGATATAAGATACTATAAAATATCAAATTATCTAGACAAAGGAATAAAAAGGTATGGGACGAGTTTTGCTCATCCTCGAAAACTAAACACCTAACAAGGTTAAATAATAATAATAATAATAATAATAATAATAATAATAATAATAATAATAATAATAATTTATTTATTGTTCAGATTACATAGATCCATATATTAGTAAAGTCTTAGCCTATGTTAGTTATTAATTAATTTAATTATTTAATTTAAATTTAAACATTTTAATTAATTAATGTAGAGATGGAGTGTTTATATATCACTCCATTTAATTTATCGGCTATTGCTGTCAGGATGGTGTTGGTACTCCCGCGAACTCTACTAAGCAGAGAAGCTGCCTTCTTCCTCATACAGGCTGCAAAGCCGTCTACTCGAGCCTCAGCAAACATGCCGGAGGCACTGCAAAATGGCGGAAGTCCCACCAGCATCCTGAATGCATTATTGTACTGGACACGGAGAGTATTGACAGCTTTCTTCGTATAAGTGAACCACAGGCTGCTCGTGTAAAATGATTGGCAAAAGGATTTGAATAGCGTTATTTTAACTTCTGTGGAGCAACGAGCAAACCTGCGGACCAACATATTCGCTCTTACCGACAATGCCCTCCGCTCCCTCTCTATGTCTTCTTCATCTCTTAAGTTATCTGTAACCAGATGTCCCAGATACCTAAACTTGAAGACTCTACAAAGTGCCTTCCCACATAATAAAAGAGGAGGCACTGATACTGGGGCCTTTCCTCCAGGTCCAAACACCATGAATTCACTTTTTTTGGCGTTATACTGCAAGCCATGGCTTGCAGCATAAGCCTCACAATGGGACAACAGTTCTCTAAGTGCCCTGACAGATGGCGCCAGCAGCACCATGTCGTCTGCATAGCATAGGTTGTTCACCTTCACTCCGTCAATAGTGCAGCCGACTGTTAAGCCGCTGAGTCCCTCTATCAGGCCATTTAGGTATAGGTTGAACAGGTTTGGCGAAGTTACCCCCCCCTGTCTCACCCCGCAGTCCAGGCCATATGCATCTGAAAGGACACCAGCCCATCTTACATAGTTCACTTGATGATTATACCAATACTCAAAAACAGAACAGAGCTCCTCAGGCAATTTAGTGTCTCTAAGCTTCTTCCACAGTATGTCGTAACACACTGTGTCAAAAGCTTTAGACAGGTCGAGGAAGCACGCGTAGACCGGCGTTCGTCTATTCACATAGTAGTGGACCGTGTGCTTAAGGCTGAGTATAGCACTCTCCGTGGACAGCCCGGACCGGAACCCGAACTGTCCGTCGTGCAGCCGAAGGTGCTGCTCCAAATGATTTTCCAAAAGCCGGTCCAGCACTTTAGCCACTATAGTTGCGAGTGAAATTGGCCTGTAGTTACTTTTGTCTGCAATATCTCCAGTTCTGTTTTTGACTATTGGTACGACAATGGTTTTAATACAATCATCTGGTAAGTACGAGTGACATACACACAAAGTTCAGTGGTAGAATGCTCGCCTTGCAAGTCGAGTTTCTCTGAAGATGAGATCCACAAGGCCAGGACTGTCTTCTACGAAGCGCTCAACATCACCGAGGAGATGAAGATGTACAGGAGGGACGAACATGGTCAGCGCAGTCTACAGGACATCATACACATGTTCAAGGTGACTGACCCTGATGACGTGCCCTCCTTCGTCGCCCGCAACCTGCATCGAGTGCCGCCGCTGGACTTCGACCATATTGATTGTACGAGCCTGCTGAAGGATATCAAAGCGTTGAAGTCTACCGTGGCACAGATGCAGCTGAAGATGGATGCCGCTCAAAGTACCATCGCCGAGCTGCGCAGTGAAGTTGATTCATTGCGCAATACACAGTCGGTATGTAGGTCACCCGACCCCGTGGCATCCAATGTCAACGTTCGCCGCGGTGCGCAGCTGAATGTGTCGGCAAGCAGTTTTGTGTCGACGTTAGCATCACCCGTGGCAGCCGATTATCCAGCTAGCGATGCGCCCGCGACCGCGCCCGCGCCCGCTGCCCCCGCCGCTCGAGCCGCCCGCGTCTCCGAGCCGTCACGTGTCACGTCCACCCCGCAACGTGACTACGCCGCTGTCGCCGCGACTCAACCCGCGCGACTACCTCGCAAGGGGAAGAAGCAGAGTTGCAACGAACCTAATCGTGGCGCTTTGCCTCCGAGTCCTGAGAAGGGCCGCGGCCGCCGCGACAAGGAAGGTTTCGTGCTTGTTGAAAGGAAGAAGAGGAAACCGACTTGTCGCAATCAGTGTGGGACCGCCGCACCGAACGCACCGGAGCAGCTGTGCCCGCTCCGTGCCGAAGTACCCACCACGCAACTCTACGTGTCACGCGTCTTCTACACCGTGACCGCTGAGGATGTGGGGAAGTACCTGGCGCAGAAGACCGGCATGTCCTTGAGGGTCGAAAAATTGTTATCTCGCCGTAATGTTAATTTCGGTTCATTTATGGTGAGAGTGCCGACGGATCGACTCTCTACGTTTATGGACAGCGGGTTTTGGCCGAAAGGTGTCATCTTCAGGAAGTTCATTGGACGCCTGTCAAAGGACACCGCGCATGCGTCATCAGAACGTCGCTGAATCGTTTTAATATTAAATATTTTTTATCTATGTTAGTCTCTAAGGTATTTATTATATGGGCCCTAATTAAGTTACTTTTTGTAAACTTTCTTTGTTGCCTGAAATAAAGTTATTATTATTATTATTATTATTATTATTATTAAAGAATAAAACATGGCGAGTACAGCAGGCAGCTGCACACCCCCGTGCCGCAGGTGCTCGACACTCAGCCCGTCATGTCCTGGAGACGTACCTCCTTTCATAGATTTCAGGATTTTCAGTACTTCCTTAGCGGAGAACCGCGTCATGTTATTCAAATAAGAAGTATGACCAGCGTGCGTCTCGTTCACCCGCGGCCCGGTTCCATGTCCTAAAGTAGACCTAAAATTAAATTGTTCTCTGAACAAGTTAGCTATCTGTTTAGGATCTGAGACACATGCCACACTCGATGATAAGCCCTGTTTCGGGTCCAGCTTTTTAATATTTTTCCAGAACATAGAGAAATTTTTATTGTTCTTTTGGCTAGCAATTATGTCCATTTTAATCTGATCTTGATGGTTTTGACACCATTTTAATTTTGACTTAAAAATTTTGCGGCTAGTACACATTTCTTCGTATAAAACACCACTATTTGGCTTTCCACACAAAAGCCATACATTTAATTTAAGCCTCGCATCCCGGTGAGCGAAACTTACGTGCTTATTCCAACCGATCACATTTTTTCCCTTCTTAAAATTCCCATTACCTGTACATGTCAAAATAGCTCCTTCACTCAATATTTTTATAATGTCATTATATAATTTATCTAAAACGTATCTATGTGAAATGTCGTCACAGTGTTTGTCTGCACATAAAATAAATTCTTTAGGAAATTGAATTAGTTTAAAATTATTATTACAGAATTCAGAATATTTATTAATTTGTGATAACTGACGATTTCCCCAAATAATTTTACTATTAAAATTACTACTATTCACTAATACTTTCTTATGAACTAGCTTTAAGTCACAGCACATATATAAAGGCAAATGGTCCGACCACATAACGTCGTAACATACCTTAATGTCCTTTATAGTGTCCCAGGCTGATTGTGTCACTACGCAGTGATCCAGCCATCTTCGCGAGCCATGCGCGTCACTTACGAACGTATATTCATTACTATCTGGCCCTAACTTTATTAAATCCGCACAGCACCACGATTGATCCAAACAAAAGTTATTTAGCTCGTTACAGAATAACTCAGATGGGTGCGCATTATAATCACCAAGAACGTAGACAGATTCCACTCCACTACTATCAACTATAGCACTAATTTCGCTTAGGCACTCGGTAAACACTGGGAGATTGTCTAAGCACTGCGTAGGCATGTACACGCTAACCACTACGAAGAACCGGTTTGCTATTTCCAAGCGCACAGCTGTTAAACGCGCGCTCGCGCAGTTTATGACTTTAACCGAGTCAAAAACGTTTTTTCTCCATAGCAACGCCACACCTCCATAGGGTCGACCACGTAGTACTTCTTTCGATGTGTCCACAGCAGATTTTCCAGTGTATTCAAAGTCATTGTATATCGTCCCAAGGAATGGAATGTCGTGAGGAAGCAACCATGTCTCCTGCAGAGCAACAACCTGAGCTGTGTCACACAGCTTTCGAATACATTCCGCGGACCTCTTCACAGATTTGCAGTTGAACGTGATAAACTTGCAATCCATTATTTAGGTTTATTACGTAACTCGTCCCGCCGCCCGTCTTCATGTCGATTTTGAATATTGACGTAGCGTCTAAATGAGATGCCGTCGGGCCATAGATTTGACTCCAAAAAAATGGGTAGTTTACTTCCAGGCACCATTATCTTATAGGCATCATAAACCTCTTTCAAACTTAGGTATAATTTTTTCTATGGAAATTTCTATGTCTGTCTTCTCTAGAATGTAACTAGATATATCCCGCGCTGAGGTACCTTTATCAACGTTATTTATGAATAACGGTACTTTTATGTCAGCCGCTTTGAATCTATGATTCGGCTCTAGTTTCGCCTCCCCTTTTGTTGTTTCGAGTCTATTTTTGTACCTTCTCCTCTGAATCACCTTCCATTCTTCTGTCGGCTGCCTGTCTCTCCATTCTCCTTTCTCTTTCGCTAGCTGAGCGAAAGATTTCAGCTGTTTTGACACTGGAGTCAGTTTATGTGCAAGTGCTGGTTTAGATCTCGTTGTAGGCGATCCACCTTTTGATGAGTTCCCGCCCATTAAGCTTCTTGGCTGTTCCGATGATTTTGACGATAGCTCTCCGTCGTGCGGTGACGGTTTTGCATCAGTAGGTTTTGGTTGAAGAACAGTATTGGTTGCTGAAGTTTCTAAATTTTCAGGCTCCTGCTGAGTCCCTGGAATATGCAGCAAACCTATAGGTCCACTATCATAGCAGTTGTCCAAGATATTCGTAATAGGGCGTGTACCTCTTGAAGTGTTTACATTTGTCACATCAAAATTGTTTACTATTGATGTCATCTTCAGGTTTTCTAATTCCCTCTTAATAGTATTCAATTCATCTATCGAAGCATAATTCTGCTTTATACTAGTCAGTTCCTTTTGTAGCAATAGAATATCTTTCAATAACTTCGTTACGTCAACATGATCGAACGTAACCGGGGGTAGTTTATGGAGATCTTTCGCGACAAATATAGGGAATTCATCGGGATCCAGTTCCCTAAACAGCCCAATAATCTCTTCCAGGTCTCTCTGTGCCTTGCCATCTTTCTTTCGAAGTGATTTCTTTTTGTTAGGTTTCACACAGTCAAAAAGAAGGTTTTTTGCCACATGAATTTCCTCCTCTGTGAAGGCACTCGAACATATTTGCATCAAACTAATTTGGTCAATAACTTGTAATTTGTTCTGAATAAACGCCAGGCTTTCACTAATTACTACTTTGCAACTATTACACACAACGCTCGACATTTTTTGCTTCTTGTGGTCCCGATAGGTGGAAGGGGCAAGAACACTTCGCGTGTGCGCGGGCAATGTAGTGCACGTCCGGTTTTAGTCATGCGCGCGCGCATAGGTGACGGCGGCCCAGACAGAACTGAAAAGGTTTCTTGTTCGGTTCTTCTTACTTTTCCATAAAAATATGTAAATATACAAAAATAAAAGTAATCAAAAAAAGAAGTAACCAGTTTTACTTGTGTAATTTTATTTGTATTTTGTGACATGTCGCTCTTGGACCTGTAACGTCGAAAGGAAATGAAGAACTTTGATATTTAATATTATGTTAAAATAATATAGACATACCAGCATCTAGTCCCAAAGCTTATTTTGTCCATTATTGGATGGACCAAGAAATATTCCACCCTTAAAACTTAAGCTGTTATTACCGTTATAATGTTGAGGCAAAATGGCCGAAATTATGGTTTATGCTGATAATGCTCACGTTAATGTCAGTTTTTTGGGGATAGAGGACATTTTTATTTTATCTAGTTTTATTTTTATTTTTATCTAGTTAATGAGATTGCCTTGAGATAAAAATAAATTTATTTTCGAAATGAACAGCATATTTCTGGGAAACGATCTTTTTACCTTTTTGTAATTTTGCAAATGGTTCATAAAAGTTCATTATTCGTGGTATACCTACTGTTTGATATGTTCTGCCTTCATAAGCATTTTTTCATAAATAAAACTTTTGCTACTGGAATCAGTAAAAAGCATGTCCTGTTCAAAGGTATTTAACAAATTTTCCCAATAGAAAATATGAATAATTAAAAAATTCGTAGTATTTTCATAGGAAAAAAATGCTCTACGGTATTAAGACTTAATAAAATGGAGAAAGCCAACACAAGCTTTCGGTCCCTCCAACAGCAAACAAGTATTTTACACCAACTCAAGAAGCTACAAAAGCATAACATTTTACTCAACTAACAATATAAAATTAATGAAAATGAAATTCAAATTCAATAAGAACACTTAATAAAGAGCAAATGTTACCAACAGACTGATCAAAGGGAAAACAAAAGGAGTGCCTAAATAGATTAATTGAAATATTTCTCTTACAAAGGGATGATAACATTTCTAGTGTATTAGGCATATTGTTCGGAGGCGACGAACCGGGAGTGCCTTGAATAAGAGGCTTGGTGCAATTTAGAAGAGGTTTAAGCGTACCCAAGCTTTGTAGCATTAACGAACAATCGAACGAGGAATTCACATTATCTTCCCATGTTTTATAGTCTTGTAAGGATGCTAAAGATATTTATTATTATTATTATATCAAATCTATGATCTCAGGTCATATAGTGACCCGGTCCTTTGGGAGGCATAGCACAGAGGTCCTTTATAAAAGTTAATTTTAAAGGCGGGTTCTACACATAGCGGGTATCATACTCGTTTGCAAAGAAATATGGGAAGAAAAAATTATACGTCTTACTACTATATTATTATATGCATAACAGACACAACTATGTGCATTGGTTAAGATAATAATGTATATATATTATTAATTTATAATGATTAAATAATTAACTCCTATTTAAGTCATATTGTAGTTAAACATAATACAATTTTGGATCCAACTTAGCGTTAGTTACCTCAAAGTCCAACTTAAACTTAACACTACAAATTCAAATGTAGCCAAACCAGACGTCCCCCAATTAAGGAACTGTAATTTCAACTCTAATATTTATACCCTCGAAGCTTGTACCAGCCCTTTAAATTGAAGAGGAACAAACGGTCAACGAAAAGTACACGAAAACATGAGCAAATAATGGCTGAAAGACGTAAGACGATAGATAACACACCACTCGCCGCCCGATTATGGTCAAATAATATCACCACACACAAGGCCCGGGGAAAGAATAAAGTATTCGTCGTTGTCGGTTTCAGAAAACTTTCGTCCTTCAGGTCCATACCAATAATACTTCTTATTACAACCCTATGGTCAGAATGTGTCGTCAGTATAATGATATTTTAGTAAATAATAGTGATAATATTGACATTTTCAACAAAATGTTATATTAATTTAAAAGAGATGTAGAAGCCATGCTCACAAAGGAGAGTGGTTCTAATTTTGTGTAATTCTCTTTTTATAATAATTTACAAATCAGATTTATTGTTTAATTATTTCAGTAGTAAATAACATGTTTATATATTTTAAAATTAATTACTCTTATATTAATTTCTTATAGGTATTTTCTTACATAGAACTGCTCTTTGAACATGCTGTGTACACATATTTAGGGATACAGTCTAGTCTTTGTAATCGTGTCTTTGTATCTGTATATTATTTGATTGTATTCTGTTTTGTGTGCCAAATTAAAATAAATAAATAAATATTAAAAAGCCACCCAGCAGTTACCACAAAAAGCTTAAAATGGGCTCAAAATGTTGATGAAACTCCTTAAGTAAGTTACTGTTACACGCTAAACAACGGTTTTTTATAGTACAATATATGTCACATTTTCGTTCCATCTTGAAAAAGCTACAAATCCTTGCAAAATCGCATTTTCAATTGCCCGTCTGCTCGACCCTTAAGAGCCCGACTAGGAATTTAATTAATTCAAAGGGAAACGAAGGTGCGTATTGTTTATAACGTAAATAATGGACCATGGAATTGGATTATTCTGTTTCGATTCATGATTTAGTTCACTTGACTGAATGCAGGGTTTCATCGGCTCTGTAACTTTACATTGGGTTTCCATGAATTTAAATTCCACTTCATTGAACATGAATTAATTGTTCGCATCTCGTGTCTACCCATTGGGTAGGCACATAAGCCGTTATCTGTTAGATCATAATCCTTTTTGGGCCGATCTCATTCAGATCTTTAATTCAATACAATACAAAAATGCTTTAATGTACACATAAAAAAACATTAAAAAAGACATTATCATTATATACATATACTAGCGGCCCGCCCCGGCTTGGCACGGGTATTAAACAAAAATTTCAGAAATTATACACACTAAAACGATGGGTTTCACAGTTTTCATACGGATCTTTACTTTTTTTAACAGCATTGGGGTTTTTGACATTGACTCAACATTCGAAAATTGACACTGGCCGTAGAGAAAAAGCAAGCACCGTGCGCTATACAACCTCTTTTTCTATTCTGACGCGCCATAATAGAAAAAGAGGTTGAATATACAGCCCACGGTTCAATTATTGAATTTTTCATGTGGATCCCTAACTTTTTTGAAAATATTATATAGCCTATGTTCATCACGGAAAATTAAGGATTCTAATGGTGAAAGAATTTTTTAACTCGGTCCAGTAGTTTCGGAGCCTATTTAATTCAAACAAACAAACAAACAAACAAACAAACAAACAATCAAATCTTTCCTCTTTATAATATTAGTATAGATATAGATAATAATATCTTAAAGTTAGTGTCTTCACTACATACGACGCTTCCCGCTGTCTGCCTGCTTGTCCCTATGTATGCTTAGGTCTTTAAAACGATGCAACATATTTTGATGCGTTTTTTATAGATTAGAGAGAGTGATTCAAGATAAAGGTTTTTGTATCAGCATTAGACCAGTACAAAGCCGCAGCGGGTAGTAAGACTAAATAATAATAATAATTATTATTAATATTATTATAATACTACATAATATATGTCATTAAATGCAATATCGTCAACCCATCGAGGACGTGAAACCCTGAGTACCTGCAGGTGCCAGCCCTAATCTGTTTTTCCCACAGGCTTTTCCCTAGAGAAATAAGTGATCGAAAATTATGACAACTTCATCATTCTCAAATAATTATTTATCAGATAGATACTGATTTACTTTCCTTTTACGAATGAGTGAGCAACAAAACCACAACTTTTGCAGTCGTATTCAAAAGTTATACCCCAGTAAAAGTCTCAATCAGCGATCTGGATAAACCCGTCAATCTGTTTCCTCAAAGAAGGCATTGAATTGATCAATGCAGAATAGATATTGAGTTATAAAAACTCGCGAGCACATTCCCACTCCGTAAGAATAAAAGAGAAACAAAACGTTTGCTATTATCGGAACAGCTAAGCTATTGCAGCTGGTTCAAGCTGTTATATTTTTTAAAGCGTTTTCGATTTAACGTTGCCCAGAAGAGGTCGCTTCTAAGCTATAAGGCTGCCCATTGTACTTGTTTTAAGTTACGTCTCTCTGTAATTTATTTTTTACAGTGAGCTTGTGACTAAATTATGTTTTAACTATACATATCTAATATCATCTATATTCATATCATTTTAGGCTTTCTGTAGAATTATTTCGTCAGTCTGCAGATATAATAAAAAAATTGGTTACACTGAGAAATTGAAACATTAGATTTTAATTTAATATTACATTGACATATGTACCTACACATAAACTGTGTAGTTAACCCTGCCTATCAAAATATTTGAATCTAACTTTTCTTTTTTGAATGCAAATCGATAACCGCTCATCGGCGGCGTGTTATTCATTCTTCTTTACTAACTGACCCAGCTGTTCAGCCCTTTATCGCAGAGTGTGAAAAACGAGGTCGTGATAAGGATTGAATATGAACATCAGCTGCGTCGTAGACGGGTAAGGATGGCGATGTCCTTTGAAAAAATGTTCTCTTTCCGACGTTAAGGCGCATACAGCACCTAAACTAGCGCCACCACCTACTTTATGTTATTATTCTGTTTAACAAAGGAATTTTCAAAAATCCATCGTCCAGTTTGTAATACCTATCATAAGCTTAAAAGCTTAAAGTAAATAGAATATAACTATTACAGAGGCATTAAAAAAAAGCTTATGATAGGTATCACAAACGGGACGATGGATTTTTGAAAATTCCTTTGTTAAACAGAATAATAACATAAAGTAGGTGGTGGCGCTAGTTTAGGTGCTGTATGCGCCTTAAGTGAAAAATGCTGCTTGGCGGGGTTTCTTGATTGTCACAAAGTATTGTCTCTATGTGGGTGTTACCACGCGATAAGAATAGGTTTCTGAACGTGTGTGAGAGTTTGTGTGGGGCTTAAGGTCATTCTTAGGTTAATTCGCAATCGTTGAAGGCGAGGCTTTTATATTGCCAGTCGATTTATTTATTTACTAGTTCGTAAAAAAGATAAAGATCCATATAAAAACAGTAGGTTACGAATATTGTTGTTGCAAACTAGATTTAATCTAAAATTTAAACATGTACTTATACTGATACTTCGTATCTCTTCCTAAACTAAATAGAATAAAACTATTACAGAGGCATTAAAGAAAAGCATATGATAGGTATCACAAACTGGACGATGGATTTTTGAAAATTAATTAATTTATTACATGTCATGGGATGAAAAATGCAAGCTAAAATTTTAATTTTACTCATTATGAATGAAAGCGGGTTAACTACGAACCCATTTTGTGTTGAAAGAACACCAATGTTTCATCCCAAATTTTACCAAAAATAAAATTAAATAAATACAACTTAATAAAGCTAAAAGCAAAATAACGTTAGACAATTCACACAGCATCATCTAGCCCCAAGCTAAGCTGAGCATATATTACAGGTATTAGTATATGGATTATCTTTTTTTGTCCTTGAAAATATCCAAATATTGGCACATCGTAAATTTTTCCAAAAATGGGAATTCAACTCGCACGCAACATCCAGGGTCGCAGGCGGACCTTTTCCCGCCTTTACACTGAGGTGATCATGAAAGAAATAATAAAAATAGAGATAAAGTAGGTTTGTTATTGTTCCAATTTGTGACAAAGGGTTAATAAAAACATTTACCTAGTTTTACGGATGTAAACCGACAATAATTAAGTCTAGAGAAGAAAATAAAAATGTGAAGGTAATATAGGGTAATAAATACGTAGAGCTATAATCTACGTGCTACCATAATGAGATGCAACCGTTTCGAACTAACACAAGCGGAGGCGAGTCTTTTTTATTTTAGGTTCCATGCCATTACAAATATTTTCTTAATGTACAGCCACAAAATTAAATAACGGCAGAATAACACTAACAACCTTTTCAAAGTAAAATACAGCGGCGCCATCTTTCCAACAATACCAAAGCAAAACAATCAACATTTGTCTTCAAAAGTTACCGTTCAAACTTAGCAGTTGAATGTTTTACTTATAAATAAATATTGGCAAAGTCAGAATGAAAAGGAAATCAAAACAAAACTAGGTACACAATGAATACGTATTTATTTACGGCATAGATGTTGAGCTATTGGCAATGAATATATGGGGATATAAGCAATATTTTGTTTGGGTGCCTGGAACGGTAGATAAAAAAATAATGGTCAAGAATTGAAACTGCGGTTGGTTGATTAGATTTTATTAGTGATACATAATTTAGAAACTTAAATATGCCTACATTAGGAATTCTATTACCTAAAACCCAAAACCGTCAGCAAAAGTTCCCAGCAATGCTAATTTGTTATCCGAAATAAAAACCAGCATCCCAATTACCTGTGGATACAGTCCTGTCAAAAATTTTAATGAAACCCAACGAAAACTTTGAAATAAATGCGATATAAACCAAACACGTTAGAATTTGCTCTAGATTTAGATTTCGGAAGACAATAACTAAGCTCATTGCAATTACGCTCCAGTAAGCGCCTCGTACGTGCTTCATCTAAAACATACCAACTGATGCAGGTCTCTGACTATGGGGAACTGGTCTGAAAGATTCCTCAATCTAACTCTGACCATTGTCTTATTATATACACTACAATAGAATGAATAAAATCAATCCAATATACCCGCAGGACATGCCGTGTAATGCCGGCATAGAATTTCACCACCCACACTCTTGACGTGGGTGTCGTAAGAGGCGACTAAGGGATACACACCGGGGGGCGCGCAGCAGTGCCCTTGCAGAATAACTCCACTGAATTGCAATCCCCAGCCCGCATGCCCAGCGTGGGAATTATGAGCAATAATCCCCAAATGATACATAATGCCATCTATGGCGCTAATTAGGGGAGGCTTAGAGATCTAGCCGTGGACTATTACATGCTGATGATAAAACCCGCTTGTTGCGAGCTTTTGGTGAGTAGCGACATTAGGGGTACCATGTGATCGCGGGAAGATCCTGGTTCTCGTCTCCGCTTACGGAGTGGTATTCCAAGAGAACCAGATCCCCAACTTTGCTTGCCCTCATCGGCCGGTCTAAGTGGATTCGCATGTGATGCATCTTTAGGTTTTTCTTGAAATTTGATAATGTTATAGCAATAGTCTAAAAAAAGAATTTTCGCTCGTTATTATAAAAAAAAAACACAATAAACTTATGGGTATAACTTTTTTTGACATCAATAAGCCATTATAAATAAAATAATAATAATATAACTAAATTAGAGTTAGAATTTACAATTGAAACAATTGAACTAACTGCAGACTATTGCAAACAAACTACAGGTAGCTCAACTTATCCATATAATAATAAGGGTAACCAATTCATAATCATCATTCATATCTATCTATGAAAGTGCGACAAAACCATCTACACTGTAGAAAAATATTTGTTCATATGTGATTAGGATGATTGTGTTTCAAAGTCAGGTCCCGGATTCCTTTCACGATAGAAACTCGATTCTGAAAGCGACACACAATGCAAAAGCATGCCGCTCCGTATCAGAAGGTCTATCAAGAAATTTTACATTTTGGACGTTTTACTAGTAAGTCGTTTTGCCGCTCAAGACATTGCCACCATAAAGACGTTTTAATGTGCCGACGTTCTGCAAACTACGTCATTTTCCTTGATAGACCTTCTGATACGGAGCGAAGCATGCAGTGTATCAATATTCGAGGCACTCCAATCTAGCTGCACATAACTTACACGATTGTGTACAGGTATATTGTGATATTCGAGGCACTCCAATCTAGCTGCACATAACTTACACGATTGTGTACAGGTATATTGTGATATTCGAGGCACTCCAATCTAGCTGCACATAACTTACACGATTGTGTACAGGTATATTGTGATATTCGAGGCACTCCAATCTAGCTGCACATAACTTACACGATTGTGTACAGGTATATTGTGATATTCGAGGCACTCCAATCTAGCTGCACATAACTTACACGATTGTATACAGGTATATTGTGATATTCGCAAGCTTTTACTTTCTGTTTCAGAAATTCGTGATATTGTTCTCGTTTTTGTTATTTATTTTATGTGTTTTCATTTTACCTGAACACGCAATCTGTGTATAGAAGTTTGA
Organism: Eupithecia pulchellata; assembly: GCA_963931895.1. Lineage (NCBI taxonomy): Eukaryota > Metazoa > Arthropoda > Insecta > Lepidoptera > Geometridae > Eupithecia > Eupithecia pulchellata. The sequence continues at coordinate 13,339,943 of OZ007523.1, forward strand.
TAGAATTTCATTACTTTCAAAATACTACATAACAACAATAAGAATGGTCAGTATCTGTAAATTATGGAGATTTCAATAAAAAATGGGTATCTGGCGCAGCGCTTCGGTTTTGCCACACAGCAGCGAGCGGGGTTGAGGAGACTTCCGATTGTTTTTGATATGGATTCTTGCAATTACCTCATCAGTTTATATTTTTTATACCAGTACGTTTTTATTTCTATTCTTTAGTTACTTTTTCCATCATCAGCCTATAAAAGTCCACTGATGGATATGCCTCCCCTAATGAGCGCCATAGATGGCATTATGTATGAATGAGGGTTATTACTAATCCCCACGCTGGACATGCGGGTTTAGGATCGCAGTTCGGTTTAGTTGTTCTTCAGAGGGCGCTACTGCCCGCCCCCGGTGTGTTTCCCTTAGTCGCCTCTTACTTTATCCATTGTTAATATTAATTTGTATTATTTTATGTATAATACTTATTATTCTTGTCTATAGCTGGCGAACTCCAATCAGAGCCAGGTGGTACTGACCAAGGTTGGCTTCGGCCTGTCGGGTAACTTCAGCTGCGAGGTCACGGCTGATGCCCCTTCCTTCGCCACGTCCATCGTCTCCAACAATATGGAGGTTGTAGGTGAGTAGAACTAACATTGTTTTGTAATTTAGATTTTATAAAAATGTCGTGGTTTAAAACTTTTGAATCTATCATGGTTATTAACACTAAAGTCATTTATAACGGGATATTTACCATGATTAGAGTTTTGAGTTAGAGGATAGATCGCTATATCTGCCAATAAAATCTAACTCGCAGTGACCTTCAGTTGTTCCGTGATCATGGCGCATGAAACTGTGCCGAAATATTGGAAACTCAAAACTCTAATCATGGTAAATATCCCGATATAAATGACTTTAGTCGTGGTTTCAATTTGGTTTTACCGCTATTGAATGAAAAACTACGTGCCCTCTGCAGTCAAAAATCAAGGACACCTTTTCATTTCTTATTTTATAAGAATTATAAAACTTTATCTTGTCTTAATATCGTAAGTCTTGCATAGGCATCTAGAAATAAAGACAAGTATTTGAAATCTTAAATCTGGCGTAGCCATTTCGATTTTCAGTATAGAGAGAAGTCTTTTTTTTTCTTGACGGTTGAGATAAAGAAAGAAACGTATCTATTGGGCACTTCTGGAGGCCTAGTTGGAAAACGAAAATGAAGTTTCTGATTCTTAGATAGCCTGCACGAGAACGAAATTTCGATGTTTTTAGGGTTTTGCCATCGGTTGCAAAACCATTATGAAATCGCTTTGGGTCTGTTTTGTGTATTGAATCCTTAATATCTCAGAAACTACTGCAGCTATTGACTTGAAATTTGAAATAATAATACATTTTATGCGCCCGCACATATTTATAGAAAAATAAATAAAAATAAATGAAAAATCAAAATGAAGATTTTCCATACAAATTTTGAAATCAAAATTTTAAATGGGCCGTACAAAGTCAAAATTGGTATCAAATGAAAGGTACTCGTTTGTAGATTTCAAAATAGTTTTTGAAATTTTGGTAGATTTTATACTTTTTAAAATATTTTGAAAAAGGTCAAAAAAATGACCATTCCCCCCCCCCTATCTCCGAAGATTGCAGAGTGATCGACATGATATGTAGCAAGTGTTTGTAGATATGGATCTATATTTTACAGGAAAAATATAGAGAAGTCTGTAAAAATAATACTTTTTGAAATATGGTCAAAAAAGGGCGGGAAAAATTTCTGAAGGGGTGACTACCCCACCGAATTGGGTATCAAATGAAAGGTATTGGTTTGTACATTCCAATACAGTTTTTGAAATTTCGATAGATTTTACACTTTTTGATATATTTTGAAAAAGGTCGAAAAATTGACCGGTACCCCCCCTCTATCTCCGAAGATTGCAGACCGATCGATGTGATATGTAACAAGTGTTTGTAGATATGAATCTATATTTTATAGGAAAAATATAGAGAAGTCTGTAGAAGTAATACTTTTTGAAATATGGTCAAAAAGGGGGGGGATAATTTTATAAAGGGGAGACTTCCCCCCCAAGTGGGGTATCAAATGAAAGGTATCAATTTGCACATTCCAAAACAGTTTTTTAAATTTCGATAAGTTTTATACTTTTCGAAATATTTTGAAAAAGGTCGAAAAATTGACCATTCCCCCCCCCTTATCTCCGAAGATTGCAGAGTGATTGATGTAAAATGTACTAAGCGTTTGTAGATATAGATCTATATTTTACAGGAAAAATATAGAGACGTCTGTATATATAATACTTTTTGAAATATGGTCAAAAAACTAATTTTCATACAATGGGGGCTATTTCATTAAGAGTAATATCAAATCAAAGGTATGGATTACGACAATTCAAAACAGGTTTTGAAAATCGTCTATGTTTCATACTTAGTGAAATAGGTTGAAAAAAGTCGAAAAAAAATTGTAGGTACCAACCCACTTACCTACCCACTAATCTCTGTAGTAACTGTTATAGTAGTTGCACCAAAACCGTTGTTCTCAAAATTTTTGAGAAGAGATATGTATCCTAGATAATCCACACAGTATCATTTACCCACAAGCTAAGCAAAGCTTGTGTTATTAGTATTACTACGATAGCTTTTATACTTAATAAAGTATAAGTATTACATTAGATGATTTATTTTTGTGTACAGAAAAGGACAAGAACACCCGAACAAATAATCTGAATATCCTACAAATATTAGTCCCGAGGCAGAAATCAAACCGCAACCTCCTGCGTTGTAAGCCCACCGCGCCAACAGGTCGTCATATTACGTACTTACCTACCTAAACGACACAAGTTCAAAACCCTCGGCGCGCGAGTTACACTCGCACTTGTCGTACTTGTTTATAAAGGCTCCCTTTTCAACTCCTTTAGTATGAGAGTGGAGAGTAAAACGTAAAAAAAAAATACATTTTGAAAGTAAATGTTATATTTTTTGAATCGCGAAAACTGTCAGTATTATTTTTCCTTTTTCCTTCCTCGCTGCCAGCATATCGGTTTCGCATAATATGTAACTAGCCCTTACAACATAAGGTAAAATGGAATTGAAACCATCGCGACGGATCGTGGTATTGCATTAGGCTTATTTCATGTGTAACGCGCGTAAACGTACGATCGATAAGAGAGTTCAGATGAAGAGTGCTAACGCGCGTTGCAAGTATTCGTCACTACTTGTCACTATGGTAAATTAGTACGCGGTGAAAGCGCCTGCTCAACTGAACAACAAACGGACATAACATTGATTTCGAAATGCGCGTCAACGCGCGTTCTTCTGCATCTAGAAGCTACTGACGCTGATATTGTAATCGCTGCGTTAAAACTCAGCGATCACAAAGTCGCGCATAATGATAGGTCGTTGTATATACCAGGGTGTCAGTCACGATGTGAAAACGCGCGTCAATATTTTACCACCTGAACATAGCCATGTTTTTTTCCCCCAGTCCTACCCCCGAAGTCCCCGACCCTCGTGACTAGTCAGCACTACTACACGCCGGGAGACATCCTGCGTGCGAACTGCTCTTCTGGACCCAGCCGACCGCCGTCCGAACTCACCTTCTATATCAACGACATGCCTGTAAGTACTATTGATACATGCCCGCTCCAGAATGTTCTATGACATCCAAAAGTTTAGTAATAACAGAAAAGTTCAAAGTTATTTTGGCCATCCACACCGCATCATCTTTTTTTTTTCGAATGGACTATAATGCTGTTGACCGCAGATGGCCATGACAGCTTTACCGGACTTTATAACACCGCATCATCATAGCGCCAAGTTTTAAGTTGTTAATGTTTGTTGTGCGGGACTGACATAGTCACAACGAAGGTTTAAGATAAAATTCTAAGTCTATGGTCAATATGGTCATACCACGTCTTGAACTGAATAAGCGTATTTTTGAATCTTGTAGTTACATAAATTGGGAATACGTCATTCTTAACGATTGATTAGTATCAATCGTTAAGAATGCAACAAAATCATCTATTTCTTTATCTAATAAGTAAAAGAGGAAAGATTTAATTATTTGTTTGAATTGAATAGGCGGCGAAACTACTGGATCAATATGAAAAATTCTTACACTATTAGAATCTAACTTTTTCTCTGATGAACAATAGTTATAGAATATTGTCAAACAAGTTAGGATTCCGCATGAAAAATTCAATAATAAAACTGCAACTATTATTTAAAATTATTTTTGTGATTTGACTAACAAAACTTTAGCATAATTACGTTTCAAAGGACGTTTGAGAATCCGATGTAACAAAAACTCTCAGAGAACATGTCTCTCGACAGTCACAAGCCGTTAAATAAACAAAACGAACATAATTTGCAATGGCTTTATGCCAATAACAACAATCAAAATTATTTCAAATAATTATTCAAATGTTTGTGATAAATTAAACCTAGCAAACATTTTGTAACAAAATTGGGTTCAGTTTGAAAATTAGTTTCTGATAGTTCGTAACTACTTACAAACTCATCAAATTCTAATTTTACTCTGAATATCATAATTTTCACAGCTGCTATCAATTTCAGAACTAACAAATATTTTCAATCAATTTAAATTTGCTCTGGCCCATGTCTGGCACATAATTTTTTATCGTGAGATAATTTTTTCTCGATAATCATAATTTAGATATTTTATCGCATATTTCGAGACATTTTCAGAATTAACGGTCGTTATTATCCAAAATTAATGAGATATCTGTAACACGATTGCTCGTTACAAGATTGTATATTTTTATTCAGTCCAGCGAAGGGAATTTAAGTAAATTTATTCATGAGATATCTAGCTACTTTTATTTGAATAAGTACACATCATAGCAACACACAGACATTCTTAGGTTTGGTTTATGAACATGAAATAAACAAATAACATTTCCTTTGAGATAAAGTTATCATAAGGCACAGCTTTATAAATAATATAATAACGAACTAGCTTGTAAGGGGTTTATTATTTACTTCTATAGCTCAAAAAGAAGTGAGAATGATTTGACTTTCTATATGACATGGCAATTCCATAAAAATATCATAGAAGAAAAATATTAAGTAATACTAATTTAATCAAAATTAACTTCAAGTCGTTAAAGAACTGCATAAAGCTGTAGCTCAAGTTATTTCTACAAACTGGATTTCCAATTAAAACTAGGTATCCTAACATAATAACCTATTCATACCGTTCAGAAATCTTCACAAAAGACCGGATTTCGAACTTATGAAACTTGTAGAAATCCAATTTGCCAGCATAAACAAAACTAGATTCAGATTTTACCTAATAGTATATTTTAAGTTTTGTCTTCATTCATTGAGGTAACAGAAATTTCTTGCTCTTGTTATATATTTGAAAAACCTCAAAATTTGCTTGGAATTCCCACAATATATAGGCTTTTCAGAACCGAGGCGTGGGAGAGAACTGGAAAGGTAACAGAAACTAAAATAACAAACCAATTTAAATATTACTGGAATCTCACATGATCATAACCCGCTTACATTCATAATGAATTCGTCAAACTACGATAGTTTTTATAGTAAAATGATCATAACAGTCTGATTTCACCCATTTTAAAGGTATAATGTGAAAACCCAGTGGTTAGATAAACCTAACACAGACTTTAAGGCACTATTAAACAAGGTATGTAACATACTTAAAAAATTATCCATCTCTCTCTTTCTCTCGCTGCTGAGTAGATACCTATCTAATGTAAAGAAGGCCCAACATCAAAGGGAGAGACGCAAGCTTAGTCTTGTGATTTTAGTCCGATGACGTCTGGAATATTGTTCGCTAATTGGTAGATCTAAGACTCAATCTAAGATGACTCAACCTGACACTGACATAGACAGACACCCTGTAGTAACTACACTTCTCTGTGGGCGCGACAATGGCTTGTCAAAATTTATGGATTATTGACACGGATCCTGGACGATTGAGCCACTCCATCTAAATTTGATATTATACGTAGGGTGCCCCTCAGTATAAGTGATGCCAAAATATCCACAAATATTTTGCCATGCGATTACAATAATCCAACCAATGTCAAAACTTTTAATAAGTTTAACAAATTAATTAAGTTTTTTTTTCCGTGCGCGTTTTTTGATTTAGATTCTCTCTGGATTCAAATCTGTTACATATCCATGACTCGATCTTTTTGGTAGTTCAGCTTCGTACAATTTTTAGATGATCATAATTTCAGCCTATTTAAAAAGAAGGCTATGATTAGCCTTGCCATTAAATAAAATGTAAAATAATTCTCTCGCTGTAAAGACCAAAGTACCACGCTCCGACGCACGCCACGCTAAACCGTAAGTTCTGGGCTTACCTAATTCTATAGTGGCAAGTTTTGGCGAGCTCCAAGTGCTGCGGATTTTCGATTCTAGAATGGATTTTAGTTCTATTGTTCCCGCTTTTGATGGATTACTGGATTTGGGGTGGGCTGGTAGAGATAGCAACGAAAGTCGCTAGACTCGAATTGGTTTAAATGAAATGAAATATTTTATTCGATATAATAATTTACTATACATCTAAAATTATTATTCAGTATGATCATACAATTTATGGAATAAATAGTTAGCTTTTCTATTCTAATATTTTAGAGAGCAACGATTTATTTTTTATTTGCATTAAATAGGCTACGTAACTAGTGGTATGAACTGAAAAAGTCTTTCCATCAAAATTTCGATAGTGTAACCTAACTGTCAGTCAGTCTTCTCGTGACCACGACAGAGTGCAAAACTGTTGAAACGTCAGAATAAAAAAAAAAGAAAAGAAAAACGCGATAAATACCCGTAAATTAGTAATCATTAGTAATCACCTGTAAAAAGTTAAGAAAATGGTATATCACTATTGTCGGTTGCATTTAGCCACTTGTTAATTGAAAACATATAATTCTGTTTGGTCTCCACTTCTACTTGACCAATGGTTACAATATGTTTTTTATGTTACAAATAACATAATCACTAATACCACCAATTCGTGATCTAAGACGTTTTGAGTGATAAATGCTAGTAAAGCCTTTTCTTGCTGACCCTACCTGAACTAGGTATTTGCTCTTCGGAAATTTCATTGTGAGAACCTCAGTATCACCTGCCGACTCGTGTGGACTTAGTTCGAGGTAGAGGTCAAAGGACAAACGTTGTTATGTGAAACTAGTTCCTGCCCCCTGCTTCGTACAATTTTTAAATGATTATTTAGAAGGATCATTGGTACCTTTGAAGCGAAGACACTACCGAAGCTTCATAAACTGTAAGAGTTAACGCTTAATTCCTATATTTCTGAATATTTAAATTACCATTAATTATTTATTAACATTAAAAGCTACCTGTTAATCACACGTTTAGCGGCCCACCAGGCTTCGCACGGGTATTTAACAAAAATTTCAAATATTATACATTTTTACACAGACACTACGTGGGCTACATAATTGGAGATTTCTCGGATCCCTTACGTTTTTGAAAATATTATATGGCGTGTATGAAGAATTGTAGTGGAGAAAGAACTTGTCAAATCGGTCCAAGTATTTCGGAGCCTTTTCAATTCAAACAAACAATCAATTTCTTTCCTCTTTGTATAATAAGTATTAAAGTATAGAGGTAGAAGATCGCCAAGAGACACACTCAACGTACGCCTTAAGAATTTTCTGAGTTACATTTTTCTTTGATCCTATTTTTCTAATTTTCTTAGATTTTGTTATGGATAACCAAATTTCCATTTGCCAAATACCAATTTCCATTTTGATACGATTTTGTTACAGACTGTCTGCTTTTTACCTATGTTATATATAATATGATAGCTATATTTCTTTTTATGAACTAGTTCAAACTACAAGTACAACTAATCTAACTCAATTTACTAATTTTTTGTTATTACTAAGGCTGCTAGAAGAAGTTGCTTAAATTAATAGGGCCGTCTATTTTACGTTATTGTTAATTTAGCTTTAATATTTTTCAGTTTCTTAATAAAATAAAATAGGTATATAAATTGTTAATTCATTTTACTCAATTAATTTTGTAAATTCTTTTTTTATTCACTTATTCTTATTATCACTACTGGTGTCGGGACACAGGTCGTAAAAATATGCTTAAATATATGTTTTAGATCTATTACAATCAATATCCACCTGCCAATCCATCCCTGTGAACAAAAGAATCGTGATGATTAAACAGATATAAACTCTCATGCTTCAAAATACATTTCAAAATTGAATAACATACAGCATTCTAAGAGAAATGTATTCTACAATTTTGCGGCAAATTGTACTCATTATTTAGTACATTGATATTAGCAATTTTCAGCTTTATACACGTTCTGTGTGAGATTATTCAATAAAGTTTGAATTTTGAGGAGGACTGTGGCTTTGTAGACGAGCAGGTATAATTTATGATGGGATTAAAAGGAATCTGTTGGAGTAATAATTATCTTAGAATGTGACAAATAGAGCACACTTTGCCGCAAAATTGTAGAATATGTTTTTCGTCTATATAGCGTTATATATATTATATACCTCTACTATACCACCGCATACAGCTAGAAGACAAGGTAACACCACTGTGCCCGAGTATTAAGCATGTTTGTAAAGCATAGTAGAGAACTAGTGTCTAAATAAAACATAGCATTTGATAATTTCGGATATAAGAAAACTTACCATTAAAAAAATCACCCTTTATAACAATGATCACTTTATCTTAAACTAAACACATATTCGTCTATCCATCCATCCAAAGTTTAGTGTAAGTGTAGTTACAATATTTTATGTGAGGCACACTATTACTAATTCCGTGGTGAATAACATTTTTCTGTATCGAAAATAAGAACACTTACTTTCAAATTCATTTGCTATTTGAGCGAACGAATTAGATTAGATCCTTTTTGTCTTAATAACAAGTTTTCAGGTCTTATGAAAGTTAAATTTCGCGCCGCCCTAAGAAAACAATCTTAATTTTTACCTCCAAGGTTTCATTAATAATATTTGAAGGTTAATCACTAATGAGGTCTTCATTAGTTATTAACCTCCATTCTTTGCTTTACTTAATTTTATTTTAATAAGCGTAACGAAATACATTGTTACCTATATGTTGTTACCTCTAGTCTAGTTTAGTACTAACCAGAGGCACATATAGCAACACTATCATCAGATCAAATCAATTTACTACTTGGTACATAATATCTAATCACTACATAGTATAAAACAAAGTCGCTTTCTCTGTCCCTATGTCCCTAGGTATGCTTAAATCTTTGAAACTACGCAACGGATTTTGATGCGGTTTTTTTAATAGATAGAGTGATTCAAGAGGAAGGTTTTTTACCAGCATTGCACCCGTGCTAAGCTGGAGTGGGTCGCTAGTTACTTTATAATTTACACACAACATCTATTGCGTTAACCCGTGAGAAGGCGCGCTATGAGCAATTTGCTCACACTAAAATTGATTGCATGCGTTTTTTGTGATCCTGACTTCATAGCATCCTGAGCCTCCAGGTACCTTCCTAACTATTCAACCCCTCTCCCCTCGCGTAACTCAAGCGCTGCTCAGTCCCGCTGCGACTGCGCAGTGAAGCACTTGTGGAGGGCCCGCACCATCGCGCGGCAATTTGCTCATCGCGCGCCCATCCACGTAAGTATTTTTTATTCATACCAAAATATTGTTATTATGTTTTTCTTGTGTTTTATTCTGTTGATTTGTATTAAATTGATTATTATAAACGTGAGTACTCTGAAGTCATATTTTAATGCTATTTTATTTTGTTTTCAGCTACAAGACACATAAAAAATGGACGATCTAAATAATGCACAGAACCTTCGAATTTCTTCGTGGTTGGAAGAGGATTCTGATGATGATTTGCTAGGAGATCTTGAGAATGGGGAAGAAAATCGTGCTGACAGTATAGAAAGTGATGGTTCTGTCATTTGCAGTCCTCAACTAACTGAGACGGAACAATCTTCGGATGAAACTGATGCCGATATTTCAACTCCTGCGACGATCGAAAAAAGTATGCACTTCATGCAAGAAATTACTCTGCACCGAGCACATAACATATATGTGTACAACGTGTTTCGAGAGGCACACTTGTCCTGAACTCATGGAAGAGTGAAATTTTTAAGTTTATTATTACTTAGTTTTTTTATCGTGATTTTTTTGAAGACTGCCAAAGATAGTAGATCCAAAATTAGTTAATTTGTTATTTAAGGTAGAAGTTACATTTTTGTTTCAAAGATATAATTAAAACTCTTGTTTACGTATTAAATAAATGTTGTTTTATTCATTACGAACCCATTTATAGCCAAAATATACTATTTTTGTAGAAATATAAGCATTTAAAGTAGTGTGAGCAATTTGCTCACGCGCGCCTATCCGTGTAACAACATTAGGCGCGCCTTCTCACGGGTTAAGGTTAATTTTTAGCTTTATTATACATCCGCGTATGGTATTGTATTACTTTACATATAATTAGCGTTCCGCCCCGGCTTTACACGGGTGTTTAACAAAAACTCCAAATATTATACATTTTGACGCCAACGTGGGTTAATTAATGAACTTTTCACACAGATCTCTAACTTTATTAAAGATATTAACAAGGATACAGTAGGATTCTAATAGTGAAAAAAAAGAAATTCTAATCGTTCCAGTAGTTCCGGAGCCTTATTTAATTCAAACAAACAATAAAATCTTTCCTCTTGCTGTTATTTTGTCTATAGTATAAAATATAAACTAGTTTTATTTACAATAAACTATAAACCAGAGAAGATTTGTTTAGTAACGGCGGTTACAGCGTGCCATAAGCATGAAAACTTCCTTATGTTATTTTCCTTTACAGCTTATAAACAGTGAACGAAGCTGAACCGTCACGCTCCGGGCGGTTACGCCAAATCACGCCATACACAATGTCTAAACAAGAAGTCCATAGCACTTTTGTGTGGCTTTCTATTTCCAAGATTCTCCGACCCCACAAAACCCACCTGTTCCCTTCAGTTTACAACTAATCACAGGTGTTTCTTCCCCAGGTTACCCCAGGGCAGTACCAGGTCCTCCCAGTAGCCGAGGGTCTGTTCCGTGCAGACCTGAACGTGCAAGTCCAGCTATGGCCTGCCCACTATGAGAGGGGCGCCCCCATCCTGAGATGTGAGGCCAAAGTCGGGGAGCTGTATAAGGAAGATAACACAGTGGCGCTGTATTCTGCGAATAGCGACCCTAAGATTGAAAGAGGTGAGTTCTTTTTTGAGTTTTTGCATTTCAGTTTGTTTGCCAGTCTCATTGGATTCGTTTGTACCATTGCATGTTAGCTTTAGGTTCGAACGAATATATTTTATATACAAAGTGGATGGAAAAAGAAGGGTGGATGTTTAGAAATACCTAATATATTTGTTAATTTATACGTCATTGTAATTTTAATTAGAATATATTTCATATTTCATTTATTTTAGCTTGCATGTAAGTACATACCTACATAATTAATATATAACTATATAACATTACCTACTTAAAAATGTAGTTAATAAATTTACTGAACTGAACTGTTAAAACCCATATAATCTCGAATGCATGACGTACTATTATTTATTATTGAACGTATCTACTGGGAGCAGAGAATTTTATGATATAAACTGATTAGGGAATTGCCGTTTGGGTATATTTTCTGAGGTTGTGACGTTGATATTGAAATAAATAGAAAAATGAAGACCAGGGGAAATTATTTTCTCGCGTGATCCATCTAAGTAAAACACAATGGTGGACGACGGGCAATAGATAGATCATGTAATTTTAAGTACGTTACATAATAATTTGTTTGACAACGCCTTAAAGCCGTGTCTAGGTTTGACTTAACACTGGGTTCTCAATTAAAGTACCTACCTACCTTACTTACAAATGTGTCACTTGAGATAGTTTCGTCACCGGATTTATATTATGACTACTATCTTTGCATATAAATTTGCTCACGGAAATCACTACATGAAGGTTATTTTAACTGATTCGCAGCTTCTCTCATATTAAAGGTTAAGCTGATTCCATTATCATAACATAACCTTATCGATTACTCGCGTCAAACTAGCAATAGAGCCAATTATTATTGTGAAAATTGATAATTCTAATCAGAACTAAGCATTCGCCGGTGACCACAACGCGCTTTCAAGCGCTGTTGATTCCGAACATGCCATTATCATATACTTTAAAGCATTCACGCATTGGCAATTCAAATTCAGCAACATAACAGGCTCACGTACTGGCGATTAGTTCAGCAACAATAATCGCTTTTCAATTGTTTTCTATTGTAAACATAAGGAATGCTCTAGAACGTTAGTCGCGTTCTATTTTTGAATATTTTCGAATAAAAAACATGCCGAATGTACCTGCATCGGTGCTGGCTGTTCCAAATTTATTTCGAAAAACGAAACAGCTTTCCACGTTTTGTTGTTCGTACTTTTAGTACAGCATTCGATTTTGACTGACTCTGGTCTGGAATGCTTTGTTCAATGAACCTTTATAAATTTGACATCAATAATACACAATGCTGACATAAATAGTTTTACCGTGAATACCACAACTCTAAATGGGTATAAATGTACAATATAAACAGAAATCACAAAATATATATTAGCTGTTTTTGTGAAATGTGACAAAGAACAGGCAATAGTAAACTTTAACAAAGGATCGCTCTACAAAACCTTGGAAAGTGACAAAAAGCGAACACATTAATATTTTTCCGAACTACAAGGTATATACCTTGTAGACAGATCTCTGGAGAGACTCGTCTTGAGTCGTCTTTTGTATCTTACGACAGAAGTGGACCAAGTCGATCGATGATGATGAATGTTACTCGACGTTCACAGATAGTTTGTCGTTTTTATTATCAACCAGACACAAGAAAAGAATTAAAAAAGCTTTGGTTGTGACGAGTGCAAAATCTTACCTGTTAGGATGTTTGTAATATGTAAATTATTAAATGGAATCACGCGACCTTCATACTATTTACCTCGTAAACTTGACATAACATATCTTGTAAATTAAATGTTCGTATAATATATAATTAAGTTAGTAATTCTATCTCTGTATTATTTATTGGTGAAATGATGTTGACGCCACCGTAGACGAGAGAGATGGAAAGTCAGGTGAAATCCCCACTAACCTCGAAAGTACTCGTATGAACCAAAATCCAAAGTCACCCGTCTACAAAGTCCATTGTCCACATTAAAAGCGCCATTATCACAGCTAAAATAGACTGTTGGGCTCAACGCGAACATTCAGAATTAATTGCTTGTAAATTACGCGCCATATGCAAGAGATAATGTTCTAAACAAATTGGACTATTGTTCAATCATAATTTGTTTGCACAATCATTAATGTTTGTTAATCGACTTCGAAAAACAGACATTCTATGTTTGTCTATATCTCCGTCAGTCAATATATGGAACGATTTATAAAATTCTATTGTATAAAAAATGATCCCAGCGCATATTTTATTCAGGACGGTAAGTACGATTCCGTAAAACTTTAAAACAGTAGAATTAAAGGATTCAGTAGGTTGTGTGTTGTAGTTTTAGCAAAAAAATAATGAATGAATTTATTCAGAATGTTTGATTGGAAATACACTGGTAGGCAAGCTATAATCATTTTCATCGATAACTTTTGCATAATAACAAACTTTGAAATAAACTGTATGATTGCATAGCATATTTGATATTCATGCTATCATTAAGCCGTGAAGTCCGTTTTTTAGTTTATATGAAGCAAATATGCTTTATTTTTATAATCCATTGTATTCATATAGAATTAAGCCTTCATTGAAAATAAATAAAAAAAAATTATTAATTTCCACCACTCAGTATTTTTATCATAATTCATGCCGTGATTAATCGACACCAAGGGGTGTGCGGCAGTTCAAAAATAACGATGTGATGCGTATTGGGCAATGAAAGGGTTAGTATTCCCCTTCACTGTCCCGTTTCTGTAGGATAGCCTGAAGGGGCGTGCCTTACCTCTTCGGATATGGAGGTGTGCGTTATGGATAGTGAAAAAAAGCGATAGTGGACGAAAAGAAGTTATCAAGTCTTTAAAATAAAAAGATTTCCTTTATTGCAATAACTCAAGTCTGGAAAGATTGTGAAGTCATGAAATCTCATCATGATTCAAGCAATACTGTTAATGTTATTGGTTCTTTTATAAAACCATGTCATTTGGTGTTATTCTTTGAACCGTTTTTAATTACCTAATTCTAGAAGACTACAGCGTATATAATTACGTCCAATTGCAGAGAATCCTAAACCAATTCAACATATTCTCATACAGTTCTTTTTTGTAATTACCGACTTACTGAAGTTATTTAAAATGGCACACATACATGTCCATGTAGGTATCGATCCTCTGTGGAACTGGAGGAAATTGCCGCGCAAATGAGTCGCCGCGCCGTTTTGCCACACAGTTTATAGAAATATGTTCTGTATTCTCTCAGTGCCAAGTATAAAGTTGCTTTGCAGGACTCTGGGTCGGCCGAGATTTACATTTTGTCGAATAAAGAAACAGCTGTAATGCACTAACCTTAAGATTTAATGTAGCTTACGGTTACAGAAAATCTGCTTCTATGTTTCAGTCAGGGTTATTGCAAACGATCCATTCGTCAGATGGTATGATGCTGAATGTAAAAAACCATAATTTTCTCTCAGAAAGTCTGCTGTTACCCGCTTTTTGTATTGTATCGAGAAATAAGAATATTAATACCTACACATCACACCGCATCGTCTAGCCCCAAGCTAAGCAGAACTTTTTATAGGTCCTAGATGATGTACCTATTATATTTTATTATATTATATAGAAAATGCCCCGAACACCCGGACCAAATATTTGCAGATTATACAAACTGTTGTTCCAAAGCTGGAAGAGAACCCGCAACCGTTTCGTTGCGTTCGCAAATTAATAAGTTCTGTGGTATTTACTCTAGCTTTGATCAAAATAATATTGAATTTGATTTATGCCACACTGACCAACTCAGTGTGACTCAAAAATCCCTTCAACCTTTGTTTGATAATAGAATAGAAAAAAATAAAATGATAAATCAACGAGAACCACAGGCTTAGTCAAGTTGCTCGTTTGCACTATATCTTACAGCTCTAAATGAAAATCAGCTGTAGCGCACTAACGCCAAGATTTAATATTGCCTGTGGTCACAGACACCGTTTCACTATCCAACTGAAAACGAACCCACGACACAAGGCTGTAAGATCGAAAATTCTAGAATGCAACGCTGTTGTACTTGTATTAACGCCTTGGCCATAACTCATTCGCCTCTCAATGCCCTCTTCCTGTAATCTCATTGCTTCCTGCGTTATTTTATTTCGAGAAGATTACTTTTCACAGAAACGATGGGCGCATGTTGTCCAAAAACCATTCGGGATACAATTAGTTCATTTTGCTTGCTCTTTTATGGTTTATTTTCTGGGTTTTAATAATAATGATATACATATCTCTGCTTAAAATATAAATGACTCCTTGATAGAGGGGAATTTGGCAATTTATTGAGAAGTTTACTTTCGCTTGCGTGTAATATGTGGCTATGTTACGTCATTTTTCAGGCCTTGTTGAATATGTTACCTAGGCAGATAGCTGCGGTTCGATGTAATAGATATCTACACGATGTAACAGTAAAATATAAAGCCTCTAATATATTTAGTGCCCAATGCTTATGTTGGGCTATAAATGCGTTAACCTACTTCTAGACAGCACCATGAAATAAGACTATAACAGTTTTAGCAATTCCTAGATGTAATCTATTCTAAGGAAGCGTTTTCGAGAGTTACTGAAGCGGGAGCGGAAACCGAATTTTGACCAGTTTCTTGGAGAAATAGAACGATTGCCCGTTTCCGCTTCAGAAGTCCACTGTAAACACAGCCTAATGCAGTCTAGTAACGAGCGATGTACACGTGTTGTTTACGAGAGTCGTTTATTGCATGAAATTGTTAAGTGCTCGTATATTTTAACTGGCTAGTGTTAAGGATGGGGAACAAATAAGCCATTTAATAGCTGTAAAATTTTAACTGTACGTTTTATCTACTATAGTTCCTAAAAAAAACGTACCTTCAACAATTTTAGAATCGGTTTGTATTGCCGTATATCATTAAGCAAAAAAAACTTAAACATTATAGCATTGAATAATTTAAACAAACACGAGCTTAGTTACTCCTCATGTGTACTCGCTCTTACATTGTTTCATGCAAAAAAGCCATGGGTTTTAGCTATACATACGTGATTATAGTTTACAAATGCAAATTTCTATAAATCTGTTCATGATACTTCTTCATTTTTTAGATCTAATTTACTTAAAGCCCAGAAAAACGGATGCAATGCTCTTCCTATTCTATCCATTGTCTAAGTAAAATGTTTGTTGTAAAAGTTTTATTAATTAAGTATTTATTGTTCATTTATAACATTCTAAGTTCTAGGTCTAAGTAGCTATTATGTGCCTTACAAAAAATGGATTACAAAACTAAATATGCATTATAGGAAAGATAAGAATCAACAGGTTACACAAGTTAGGTGCTACATACTTCTGTGTAAAATAAACAACAAGAAAGTGTTTAAGTTAGGTATGTGTGCAATGTTTACAAACATTATGTTGCTATACATATTGCGTGTTTCCAGAGTATAGTTGCAAATACCTCCATCTGTAAAGGGAGCAGCGAAATGGTATTCGATCGAGTAGGTGCTATGTGATATCGAGATTGCATTTCTTAGTAAATTGAATCACCTGAGGGTTTTAATGGGGAAATTCTGGTTGATTGGTTTTTCGATTTTGTTTCGGTAGCATAGCATGGTCAATGATCATTGAATACCTGTTTCCTAAGTAAGGGTTAGGCATTTGTTGATGACGCAGAAAAAAAAAATTTGTTTCCATACATTTGGCGCCTTGCAGCTCTTCTACCGGATCGAATCTCTATGTGGTAGAGGCAAAAAAAAATATTATAGAAAAAAAAAAGAAATTGCATTGGGACCCGATGGGTTAAATAGACTAGATTTAGGCGTAAAAAAAGTTTTAACGCATTGATAACCCTTTGTCATCCACCCATTTTCCAATGACATTACTTTACTATATCGTATTTAATTTAATATTTTCTTTGTTTCAGTGACGTCACCAGGTTCTGGCACTCGACTACCTCTGTGTCAAATAATACCACTAGTCCTTATAATTGTGTGGGCAAACAACACATAGATTAAATAAATAACAATAAATAAACAAGTGTAAAATAATAAATATACATAAGTAGGTGTCTAGGCTAAAGTTGGCGGATAAAATGTGAATTTAAATTAAATTAAATATAGTTAAATGTACCTAAACGAGCTGATAGTTACGCCAAAGAATTGTAAAGACTAAGGATATTGTTGATTTAAATACAAATTATATGTCGAAGTCCGTGTTTTATTTATTTATTTCTTCGTACGTACAAAAAGTATTTTCGATTATCGAGTTTTTATTTATAATCAGTACAAAATTCACTAAAAAATAAAAAGTGAAAATAATTTAAAATTAGTGGGACTGTTAAAGGTTAACTAAGAAGGAAAACCAGTTGAACCTTGCTAAATATAGGAACATACAATCGGATCCTGAAAACTAACCTAATTTGTTCAACTTGAAACTAATGAGATGCAGAAATTAAAGAGAAAATGTCATCGTGAATTTTTCTTTACCCTGTTACTAGTAAATAGCAAATGAACGGGATTAATTTCAAATATTATCGAATTATATTTGAATTTTAGAAAGGAAGGAATTCTATAATAGGTAT
Source organism: Eupithecia pulchellata (assembly GCA_963931895.1). Classification (NCBI taxonomy): domain Eukaryota; kingdom Metazoa; phylum Arthropoda; class Insecta; order Lepidoptera; family Geometridae; genus Eupithecia; species Eupithecia pulchellata. The sequence continues at coordinate 13,357,741 of OZ007523.1, forward strand.
TCAGATACCTATTATGGCAGCAGCACCATTTTAAGCAATGACTCCAAGTATTGCAACTTATAAAGAAATATTATAACAAACAGTATGTAACTATTCAGGGTATTTATTTATCTGCGAGAGATTTACATTAGTGTAATCCTTCTGCGTAAAGCACATAACAATATTCTATTAGATTACACTCCTCCTGGACTGGTTTCCGCAACTAGGCCACAGGTGGGCCCTTTTTGCTTGGCGGGGGGAGGGGCGGGGATCTGCTATTTTAACCACCCCATATCCTCTAGGAAAGCCAGCAGCTCGCTGACGTTGGTGCATGCCAGGCGATTAGGATTACGCTCCTATAAAAAAAGGATTAATTTAAAAGCGATGCTATAAGGGTTTTGAAACCTATGTCAAATTCCTGAAAACACGATAATCAGTGTTCTTATCTCTGAAGTTTTAGGTTTTACAGTCCTTACAGACGCGGGACACGAGACAGTAAACATGATGCATTTCCTCCACAGACAACACGTCGGGCTGTTTTGACCTTGGTATGTATATTATAACATGTCGTCTATGACCCAGTGCCGCGCTAATATTGCAACTAAGACAGATATGCATGACGTGGGAAATATTATGAATGTAAGCGGGTTAGCGGTGTTTTTATAGTAAAACGTGGAAAATAGTTAATTCGGATTAAAGTTTTGTATCGCTAACCAGGTAGAGTCTCTAAATTAGGTTCTTCGCTGCAAATTGGCGAATAAAATAGCAAAACCCAGTCGTATTTCCTGCAGTAATAAAGCTTGTTTTCGAAAAGCTAGTTTTATCTGAAATTGATCGCCAGGAAGTGTAATTAAAAAAGTTCATTTGGAAACTGAATTGAAGGCTTTATTGCGTTTTGGTGAAGGGTTTTATTGCTGGCCTTTGATAGATGAACTTATTGTGGGGGCTGGTGAAGTGAGTGAGCCAAGGATTTTTCGCTTAACAAGGCTTCAAGTTTTTACCGACAGTAGTGAAAAAGCTACAATCATATTATTGGCCCTATTATGATAAAATTGTGGTGGTGGTGAGTAAACAATAAAACCGCAACAATAGGTTTGAGGCACTCTAGGTACTTCCAAAACTGAAGGTTGATTATAACAATTTTTAAACTTGTTGATTTTCTTTTCTGTAATGTTCAGCAGTTTGTAAAAGGTGGATATTGTCATACTCTATGTACTTTCACTAATATTATGGAAGTGAAAGTTTGTGAAAATATTTTTGCTGACATAAAATCTTTTTGGGTTATTGGCAGCTATATTTAAAGGCATTTTATAGGCAAATGCATGTTCTAAAGGTAGATCGTAAATTGCACTAATGCTACTTGTAATTCAACAAAACTACGTGTTACACTATAGTAACAACATAGCGTTAAAACCAACAGAACTTCCCTTTGAATGGCAGAATCATGGAATAAGTTCATTTTGTACCTACACCAAACCATTGCTGTAGCCATAGAGGGCCCTCAAAGAGCTCTACAAAGTACGCTTATTAGCAAATGCATCACGGGACCAGAAACGTTGAAATTTCAAAGCTTGCGAATGTAATCTAAAAGCTGGCATAATTATGTTAATATGTAGTAGATACGCGATGCTTTTACCACTGTAACTTGCGCCTCAGAATTGTATCACTTTTTAATTTATATTTCTACAGCATGCCTCGTAGACACCGATCAATCGTGGAAATGTAGGCTACAAAATTGATGGATACAGGCTAAGAAAAAAGTAGTCTAGAAATTCAAGAACTAGTTTCGTGGGATTTCATGCTAAATTTGGGCTATAATACACTCGAGAGCAAAGAATCCAAAAAATCTCGGAAAGTAAGAATGCTAGGTTAATGCAATAAATTGTATTTAATAGACAATTTAATACTCCTTAAATGAAAGTAAAAAAAATATGAGTCACCATACATTTTATTTACACAAAATTACATAAAGAAAAAAAAACTGCTGATCTCTCCTTAAAATAAAAATAGGAAACATGAAATTTTTGAACTTTATGACGATTTTCTTGAATTTCAATACTTCGTATTACCTCCTCGTGCTTCCATTACTGCGTTTACGCGGTTTGGCATGCTGTACACCAAGTTTCTTATACGATTTTTGGGAATATTCTCCCATTCCTCTGTGAGAGCAATTTTGAGCTCAGGAAGCGTGATTGGGGGAGGGTTTCGTTGTTTTACGCATCTCCCTAGCTCGTCCCAAGCATGCTCGATCGGGTTGATATCCGGGCTGCGCGCTGGCCACTCCATACAAGTAATGTTCATCTCTTGAAGGTAGTCATTCACAATCCTACCTGTATGAGGTCGGGCATTGTCATGCATAAATATAGCATCCTCACCCAAATTGACCATAAATGGACCAACGTGTTCGTTGAGGATTTCTTCCACATATCTTACGCTAGTTAAAGAGCCGTTTTCTATGATCACCAGCTTTGTGCGACTTTCAGAGGAAATTCCGGCCCACACAAGTACAGACCCACCACCGTAGGCTACTTTTTCTTCGATGCATGCTTGCTTGAATCTTTCCCCTGGTCTTCTATACACTCTGTGTCTTCCATCGTGCTTGTATAGCATAAATTTTGATTCGTCGGAGAACAATTTATTGCATTAACCTAGCATTCTTACTTTCCGAGATTTTTTGGATTCTTTGAGTGACCCGGATTCATTGCTCTCGAGTGTACGTTTTTACTTTATGCCATTGGCTTATCAGTTGTATAATTATGCTCACCGCCAGATTTTCAGGAGCACACAGGATTTAATACAATTTGTAACCAAGATTGCCAGTACTCGGCCTTACTTACCCGTTTGTGTGGCTTCTAAAAACCGGTAAAAAACAACTTTCTTGTCTACGTCGATTCGGTCATAAAAATAATAAATAAGTTAAAAATGACGTTGAACTGTTTGACAAAAGATTTGATCATTGATTAGTTAATCAGAGCACGAACAACCGGCTGCAGACTCACAAAACCCCTCCAAAACTCGTTATCAGTTCTTCAGCTGCAACACTGCTTCCGGTCTTGAACATACATTAAAACTATTCCACCTTTTTGCTGCACGTCGAAGTTTCCGTATTGGAAAATACGTCAAACATTCCAAAGATGTTTTTCTTCAACTTATCTAGCACTTGGGAAGTTGGCAGAAGTGCTATAAAAACTTTCTGCTGGGTTTTGTTGGGCAAAAGTGGAGAGTTTTGACGGCTTCTGCAGAACTGGTTGAAGCTAGAGTTAGCAGCTGCCAGAGGGAGATGTGTTTTTCTACAATAAAGTTTTTGTGTAATTGTAAGTACCTACCACAGAAGAGTTGCGAGTTAAAATAAATGCCCATACTCAGCATTCAGTTACCATTTAAATATATTATGTGAACTATTTTTTTTAAACTAAAACATAACAAAAACAAATTATAAATAAGATATAAAAACAAAAGAACTTCACGCGTTTTAAAAAACGGGCTAGAGCCAAAAGAAAATTTTGAATCTCTCTTGCTTCCAAAAAATATATAGGATTCTGAAATAATTTTTATCCCGGAAATAAGAGACGAGTGCTTTAATTGAAATAAAAAAGAAAAGAGCATTGGTTAATTTTCAACCCTGCATTAACCTTTTGTGCAACGGCATATTATCTGTGGCGATTGTATGCGACATGACGATTAATTTAATATGTCCAGCGAAATAGTGGAATAATGGACGAGCTGCTCACTCATAAAAGCCATTTTACTGCCCATTCGGGGCCACCGACGACCATTTACACGGGCAACCTTTTTGGAATCACAGCTACATACTATTTAAATGTTGTGGTTTTTTTTGAAGTTTCTCTTTTTTATGGATAGATATATTTTCTGACAAACAATTTTAGATGATAGCGCTTATTCATACGGGTACATTATTTATGTGGATTATTGTAGTACCTACTTACTTAGTTGATAAAAAAACGGTTAATAGTGGATTGTCATTTATTTTCTCAGACAATTTACATTGTGTTGGAAATTTTGACGTAGCTTCACATTTTTATACGTTCAATTCATTTTATACATCGACAAATGAAAAACTATAATTAAAGTTTTTGACACAAATCTAAAGAATCATTTAAAATCCATCAAAAAATCCGTATCGAATTGCGTATATTGGAATAGACCTACCTATATTCAAAAAAAGTTTCTATCAAATAAAGGCTTGGTAATTTTTTTGTTTTTCATATCATTTCTTTTAAAACCTAGAAACGAAGCAACTCAAAAATAGTTATAAAATCTAGAATTTTAACATAAAAATCAGATCAATCGATCGAATCCGATCTTGGTTTGTGAATCTGAACCGAGAATACTGCTTCAAAGAGAATTGGCACTCGCTGCCAAAAGATCCATTTCTGCCATCTTTTCACTAGGGATTGGTTTCAACATCACTAAAACTCTGAAACTTCATAAAACTTTTCAATCTCACTAAGGAAGAAACCTACTTAGTAAAACTATATAGAAGGGCTATTATATTAAAAATGTACCTTTCCATCAATTTTCTATAGATACAATATAGATTGTCTATTTTCTCTTTCTCTTTTTTTTGGAACGATTTATTAAGTTGCCCGCGATATAAAATTTACTTTTGTAGGTAGATGACGAAACTTAAACTGCTACTTTGACAAGTATAATCTAATGCGATAATACTTTTTAAGAGTTTTGTTAACATCTAATAAGTACTACTACTTTTAAAAAAAACGAGCGGAGTCGTGGATAGAAGCAAGTGGTCCATGAAACACATCGAATCATCGATAGCAGCAGATTCCAGTGAGTTAGCGTGTCTCGCGTGACTGCGCGCCGTTAGAGGCGTGTAATTAGGACGAACTTCATTTCGGACTCTGAATGTTGCTGATTTCAGCACAGTGAGAATCGATGGAAGCAATTTGTGATGAAATAAGGCGTTGATATTGACGGGAGTTCGTTTGAAGGGTGAAATTGCAAGTGGTATTTGAGACTTGAATTCAAAAAAGGGCAAAGAGGTGCAAGCTCGTGATCGCCAGCGTGATTATACACCTGCAATTCGCTGATGACATAGTCGTAATGTCGAAGTCGCTAGAGGATCTGAATCGGAGGCTGGAGAGTCTAGCCACAAATTTGCAATTGCAACACATCAGTCTTTACATGAATAAATCCAATGGCCACATTAATCTGGAGCCGGTCGTCATAAATAGGCACCTTCTCGAAATGGTTTCTGAGATCACTTTAGCAAAAAAAATAGTTAAGGCTGCCAAGCGGAAGACCCACCTGGGTAGCGCTTTTAAAAATTTTTAAAGCGAACCGTATTTACAGCTCTCCATGCTTGAAGCAAAGCGTAATTGCCACTACGTTACGGCATTCTCACGTATTCTAAACTATCACTGTAAAGTGATAAAGATTACAGTTGCAACTTGCAACCAACCTTTTAATCTGTTCTGCATGGTGGCGAGCGATAGGTCCGTAGCAGTAAATCCTGTTTGTATAGTCAACGGATACAATATTCTTACAACAAATAAATACTTTAGGAATAAGGACATATAGAATAACTTACTTGAACCTTTATTTTCCCTTGCTTTGATCGAACCGTCACACTGACTAATATAGTTCCATTTACCATAAAAGAAAATTTCATCCCCGAAGAGCACAATTTCATAGCGGCTAAGCTTGGAGTATCTAATGATTGGACAAGAAAATGGAATATTATAAAAAAAGAAATAATCTCTGAATACACGACTACTACCCGTACTTAAAGCGATAAAAAATACGATTGACGATAACATACAAAAAAAAACATTAAGATGTAAAAAAAGGCAAACCCGAGCTTAACCCTAAAAAAGTTTATCTTCCAGCAAACCTTATTAGGTGATTTTGGAATTGGGATGAGAGCTTTTTATAGTTTCCATTGGTACCAAAATTTAATGAATTCAGTAATATTTATTCACACAAGACATGGTACATACACTGATGGAATAATACAGTAGAGTTGCATATCTTGCCCGAGTTCAGGCACGTATGTAGACAGTTGATAGTCTATATGCCAATATAGCGAAGTGAGATCCAATACGAGCCAAGGCTGTTTTAATGGTGCGATATTGGCTAAAATATGTATATCACATTACATCACCAACCTATAAAATAGTCCACAGTTTGACATAGGCCTCCTCTAATGAGCGCCATAGATGGCATTATTCATCACTTTGGGTTAATAATATTGGCTAAAAGTTATAAATACTTATATATTCCTCCATCTTTTATTATTTCCATGTAGTCAGTGATCTACAATATTCTAAATCCAAAAAGTACCCCTCCAAGCATCCGATTGGTGGAGAGTAGCGCTTTTTAAAATTTCATTTCAATGTTACGAACGATTAAATGTTAGGACGCTATAAAATTGTTTTACAGTGCCGTTCAGTTTTTGTTTGGGTATTTTTAGGGCGGAATGACGGACTTTTGAATCGGGGTTTGTGTAAAAACTTTGCGGCTTTCCGAAATACGAGTATTAAGTTGATGCCTGACGATATGATGCCGCGAAAGACTCTTTTTCGCAGAAGGTTGTGGATTAGATTCTTGTCATGGGACAAAGTTAGAACATCTAATTACTACATATTTATTGGTGAGACTCGTAGTCAACTTATCAATACCTTGGTATTAACCAAGTGGTATTAACCTCGTGTATTCATCATTAGCCTATAATAGTCCACTGCTGGACTTCTAGGCCTCCTCTTATGAGCGCCATAGATGGCATTATTTATCATTTGGGGTTATTGCTGTAATCATAAGGATTGGGGATCGCAGTTCGGTGGGGTTGTTCTGCAGAGGGCGCTGCTGCCCGCCCCCCGGTGTGTTTCCCTTAGTCGCCTCTTACGACACCCACGGGAAGAGTGGGGGTGGTGAAATTCTATGCCGGCATCACACGGCAAGTGTATCTACCACTACCAAATTATTAAATGTTTTCGCGTAAAACGTAGAGTTCAAAGCATAAATTATTAAATGTTTTCGCATAAAACGTAGAGTTCAAAGCATAAATTCCTAGCTGTAATCCACAAAGGATATGTGCACAATAGAAACGTATGTACATAGCTTTGTGATACCAATACATTTTACCCGGCATTGCAGTGCATCATTTCAGACAAAAGCTACCAACTGTCGGGATTTCGTCACATATCATCACATCGTATTGTGTTAACAGTGCTACCTACTTTACTGCTCAATTAGCTTGAATAGAAAATTTTGTACTACGTGTCCTTTTTTTTGTTTTTCTTTGTCGGCGAGGATATTCATTTACGAATAAACTGGTCTGGGGTGGACCAGAATTATGTGGGACTCGACGCCCTGAGAAGGACGTAATACCCACTAAAACCTCTCCGGAGACCCTCTCTCGCCATTATTTGCCGAACCACGGGAACATAATAAACCTTCCGCGGCCCGAACTACGTGCTACGTGTCCTACCATAAGCTAGATTATTTGCTGACTGAAATAGCTCAATTGTTTTAATTGTAAATACTATTTCTAATTTAGTTTTGCAAAGAACTGTTCTAGTTATGATTGTGTAAAAGAGAAGTGGTGGTAGCGATCGCAGCGTAAGAATTGACCATGAGAATCCCATCCCGTCGATGTCGTAAGAGTCAACAGTTGGTGGATTGAACAATGTAATAACTTATTTTAATATAAATAATGTAAAAAAGCACTGTTGCAGCAAACACTATTCAGTATTATTGCTAGTGTACTAATATTTACATTATTTGTATAGTTAAAAATCTATCTATAATTATTGTATTATAGAATTGAATAGAATATTACTTCATTGCATCAATACAGTTAAAAGGTTACAATTTTACACGATCTTAATACTAACTATATCTAAAATTATTGTGTATATACAAGGTGCAACAAAATATGTGTACTAAGCCGAAGGGGGAGGTTTCAGACCCCAATGGTGATCAGTTGTGGGGGGTTGAAAATTAAAAATTCCTATTTTAATTATACTATTTTTTTTATTTTTTTCCCCTCTTTTATTTCCTTATCTGGGTAACCTATACATACCTACTACCACTGCAGTTAGGTAGGTATTTATCATCGTAGAGTTCAGCTATGGCGGGGCGGGAGACTGCCTAATCTATCTATCTAGCTATCTATTACTCTACATCTATGCCCATACTGACGTCATTGTCACAGGTACAAGAAACCGCTGCCTTTAGGGTTGTCACTTCGTAAAAAATCAGCTGTCCATGTTGAAACTTTGATGCAGTTTTTTTCCAAAATACCGATCGAAATTCGAAAAGTCATGGAACAAAAGTTGGTCCCCTGGGGGGTGGAAATTCACCCCCTTACGCTTAGTACACATATTTTGTTACACCGTGTATAAGTCAGTCGTACCCTTAACAAAAGTTCTGTTTAGATGATGCAGAATCTCTAGCATTATTTATTTAACGTATTTGTAACAACCACTACCCTGTCTGTCCATATAAAAGTGTTAGGACGGATATTTATCTGTCACAAGAAAACTGACATTTCATAAGCCAACCCTGTCGAGAGCGCAAAAGTTGAGTGACGGGCGACAGGCTTTGAAGCAACTGGTGATAACCCTCGGAAATCCTGTTTTATTCTATTTCTTTCATCCTAACTTATTTCAATAATAAAATGTTTGATATTTTTAGACAGCATCAACTTTTTAATCCCAAATATTTTTATAACCAAAGTTGATGGAGAAGGATTTCGAAGTTAAAAAATATTTATGGACAGTTTTTTTGACTGAATTGCACAGGTTCGATAAATTTTTAGTATGAAGCTTTAATTTATCATTGCATTCCTTAGGGCTTCCTAAGCTAGGGTATAATTTTCACTGTTTCCAACCTTGATATTTTTATGGGATATCAAATGAAAGGTATTGATTTGTACAAAAACAGTTTTCGAAATTTCGGCAAGTTTTATTTTGTTTCGAAAAACTTACCATTCTTTGAACCTCTATCTCCGAATATTGAATTCTGGCATTGCAAGGTACCAATGGATTTGGACATTTAAAAATAGTTTTTAAAATCGTTGCTCAGTTGCATACTTTTTTAAATACACTGAAAATACTCGAAAAATAGAAGTAGCGCGATACCTATAGTAGTAGTATAAATATGTATACGACAAAAGTTCAAAACCCTCTCCGCGCGAGCTACACTCGCACTTGAAGAATCTTGTTTATTGTTATAGTTATCAGTGTTGTGCAGTTTTCATTCGAAATGCCTTGATGTCAATCAAGGCATTTCGAAATAAAATATGTTTTATTCTAGAATCGAAAAGCGTACGTACACCTTACTTGGATTGGAATTATTATACGTATATTATTTTTAATTCATAATGATACTGATATTTACATTCGTACTTAAACTATGTACGTATAATGTATATAGATAGCTGCAAATAACAAACACGCAGAAAGCAGATCGCCTGACTTCTTTGTTATTGTTTTTTAGTCTAGTTTCCTTTTTATGCCAATATCCGGTGCATGGAAATCGTGTATCAGTTGCTGATTTGTCCTTACCGGAAGTTATGACCTAACTTCCGGTAAGGACAAATCAGCAACTGTTAGCAACTGAAAACGGATGCAGCTTTTAAAACAATCTCCCATATCAATAAAACAAGAAAAGATATTATGTGAACTATACCGTACTGTGATTTTACATTTTATTTTGACAAATATATTACAGTGCAATCCAATAAGCGTGCTTTATGGATTGGTTGATAAGTCTTTCGAGGCAATAAATTTAGAGCGGTACGCGTTACCTACCTACTTCATACGAAGAATACCCGGATCGACTGGCAAGCTTTACTTCGATTTATTATGTGTCGACTTTTTGTGTTACCTTTCGATTCTTCTAATGACTTTGGTTTACGATAGACGTAAATATAAGTCAACTTTAATACAATTTACGGATATTTACTTAATACCAAGCAAGAAATACAGGAACAGAGAAATAATACCATACACGTACCTGGGATTAACCTCTACATAGTATTATAGGTATTAATCCATATTGATATTGATATATACATACGTACGTACGTACGTGCAGTATGTACGTAGCTAACCGCTGCATATATCACTCAGACAGCTTAGCAGATCAATTGACTACTAATAATATTCAGATAAACCTATTTACAAATAGATAAACAATGCACATGAGGTCAGTATTTCTCGTTTGAAATATGTAAGAGAATGGAATCAGAATAGATAATACATAAAAATACCAAGACATTTTGGATCGTAAAAAGAATTAAGACTAAACGAAAAATTTGGAAGAAAATGTCATCAATCACTTAGAGATGTTGCGAAGCGCTGTTGAATTTGCAAACTCCTAATTTTGTGTCAGACCAAAACTTTAACGGCATTGCGAAATTGGAAGATAATTTTGCCCCAAGAGAATTGCAGTTCAAAGAACAGAAGTTGATATTCTAAAATCTTAATAAGAGTGCAGTGAAGTTTTGGTGCTGCTTTCAAAAAAACTCAATAATCTGCTTCAAATAATTATGAGATTCCTATTCCAGAAAACCACGAAATCGGATCCAGATGATGATCTCGCCATGGAAGCCTTAACGACTTTATCCGACCGGTTTTTGTCACCACTAACGTACCAGCTATTCTCGTACCAAATAGTCTGTTGCGTGACGATGGTAAGAGGCCCAACGGTGTGACACTTGTCCCATGGGATTTGGGGGAGGCCAATTGTGTGGGACGCTGCATGCATCGAGACTTTTCCGCGCTCCCATCTTCCAAGTCTGTGAGGGCTGGTGCGGCGGCAGATTTGATGGAGGATCTCAAGTGGCGCAAATATGCAGGTCTAGATAAAGCCTACGCATAGGAGTCGAGACGCTAGGTCCAAGGAGAACCGAGGCTCTCCAGGTTTTAAAAAAATATCTGATCGTCTGGTTACATTAAAGTGACCCGAGAGCTGGTCAACATCTGGCGCAGTGCATCAGCATTGCCATACAGCGAGGCAATGCAGCAAGAATCTTGGAGACACTCTCGACGCGCATAGGTGTGGATCAGTTAAGCTACCTGTAGTTACTAAGTAGTCGCATCTGTTTGTTATATTGTTTATAAGGTGCAATAATAATTATATCTTTCTTTAAATCTACTTTAATTCGATCAGCGAATAAAGGTTTTGATTTTTATTACATGGTCAAAGAACGAGAAGAATCAATCCCAGCCCTCCGAAATGGGGATCATAAATAAGTCCAGCCCCAAATTACCTCCTACAAAAGATCTGAAATAGCCAATAAAGCTATAATAATAAAACTTTTATACAAACCTAATATTTACGTAAGATTCGTGGCTCCCCGTGGTAGTTAACAACCTTCAGGTTTAATTAGAAGCGAGCTAATTCTCAAGTTTTGATGAATGCGATTTCACGGATACAACCAGACGGCAGGTGAGGGAGAATCACTGGATCATCTTACACTGTGTTTGTGTAAATACTGTATATTTACCAAATTAAAGCGATAAGCACTGTGAAATCGTTACGAGTACAAAAACGCTAAACAATATTTTTTTTATTGATTTTATCTACGGCGAGTAAAGCAAGGTTTACTAGTTGTATCAATTTGAATGGTGCAAACATAACTAACCAGTTACGCCTGCACCATTAATGGGGCAAACATAACTAACCAGTTACGCCTGCACCATTAATGGGGCAAACATAACTAACTAGTTACGCCTGCACCATTAATGGGGCAAACATAACTAACCAGTTACGCCTGCACCATTAATGGGGCAAATCAATGGTGCAAACGTAACCGCGGGAAATTTAAAACCCCCATTCTTAGGCAATAATTTATTTTCAAAGAATTCGTTGTATTTACGACACACTTTGGTATGTCAATTAATAAATACTTCAGCATAAACAAAAATCTAAAAGCTACTTACTATAGTTACTTAAGATATAGCTAGATGATGAATAGATGATAAGAACGCTGAATTCATAAAATTATATTGTAGAAAAGGTGACTGTAACATAATTATCTATAGTTATGTATTTGCAGATATCAGATACTTAGTTATTAGTTTATTGCACAGTGAAATTCTAAGAAAAAATAAGTAAAAAAAAATGGTTAAGTTTAGTTTACTATCTGAATTGGCCGTTATCTCCATTCTCTTTCTAACTGCTGAGTTGACCAGCTGAAGCCTTCTCGTTCTCATTTTATTCCCGAACCAGAGGGAGGTATAATTTGAAATTTTGATTTAAACCCTTGTTTGGTTAATTGCCGCTAATACTATCTGCTCTGTGTGTTTTGTTTGAGTAATCGCGCCCTAAATATTAATGTTTTGTAATTACTGGACCAGACCCTCGCCCGGAGATAACTGACATAATTTAAGGTCAGTTTACTATAGAAGTTGGGGATGGTGAACCGCGTACTTCATGTTTTGAAGTTGCTTTCACATAATAGTCTGACGGCTTTTGAAGCCTTCAAACTGATGTTTACGTTGCAGCCAAATCCGGAAATATCTCGTTGAAGTTGGAAAGGTAGGTTTCGTTTTTTGCAGAACCGGGAATGTTCTCTTAGGATAGAATAAACGATAATAATAACGCCATATATTATAGAAGTTAAAGGAATCAATTTCAAATAATTTACGCGTTCTACAACAAAGTCGCGTATTCTTTTTATTCTACCCTAGACAACCTGGTGCTATTGGGGCTGACCCAGTGGAAACCACCTTTAGACGACCTATGTGGCGCGATGGGCGAAGGTCCGCCTGCGACGCAGGAGGTTGCGGGTTCGATTCCCGCCTTGGGACAAATATTTATACGATCTGCATATATTTGTTCAGGGAGTTCTGTTCGTTTTCTATGTATAATAAAATATATCTATATTTGTAATAATAATATTGTATTATGTATATCAGTCATCTAGTACCCATAACACAAGCTCTGCTTAGCTTGGGGCTAGATGATGCTGTGTGGATTGTCCGACATTATTTATTTATTTATATAAGTCTATAAAATGTGTTTGATCACTTTCGAGTTATGACTGTAGAATGATTGGATATTAATCGAAAAACAAAAAAGTTTTAAAGTTGGCAAAAAAGCCTTTAATAACATAAAAAGTTTTAACATAATGCGGCCCAAAATGGTGGAAAGAAAACACTATCGTATAATGGATATTTGCCACGTATGCATTATGTGTGTCAGCAAAAATCTTGCGTATAGAAGAAATTGGAAACCATAATTATTATTATAACCTCAATGGGAAGAAAATGTACTTCACGGGATGAACCCTTTCTAGGTTTCTTCTTCTTCTCAGCAGAGTAGGATGCATAATCAAATATATTATCAAATTATTCTTTCGTTGTAAGAGAGAGAAATAAGTGGCTATTCATTGGATTAGCAACTGTTTTAAGTTAACAGACCATTATGATAAGGGGGTGGTTCTTTTGGGACATTGTATTTCTAGTATGTACCTACCGCGATAGATATTTATATTATAAGGTAACTAGAATTAGTTAGTAACTGTACGTTTCTTAATTATTGCTTTAAATAAATAATAATAATAATAAGATGCTGCACGGAATACCCATTACCCATGCTTTGCGGAACGGAGTGCTGGGAGATCATCCGTCGATATTGTAGCGATCGCAAAGCCGATGGATGGATGGGCCCCTTTATATGTATATACAACTAGCGGTCCGCCCCGGCTTCGCACGGGTATTAAACAAAAATTTCAGAAATTATACACACTAACACGATGGGTTTCACAGTTTTCATACGGATCCCTTACTTTTTTTAACAGCATTGGGATTTTTGACATTGACTCGACACTTCATACTGACACTGGCCGTAGAGAAAAAGCAAGCACCGTGCGTATATTATATTCAACCTCCTTTTCTATTCCGACGCGCCATAATAGAAAAAGAGGTTGAATATACAGCGCACGGTTCAATTATTGAATTTTTCATGCGGATCCCTAACTTTTTTGAAAATATATTATATGAACATATATATAAAAAATATTATATAGCTTATGTTCATCACGGAAAATTCAGGATTCTAATGGTGAAAGAATTTTTCAAATCGGTCCAGTAGTTTCGGAGCCTATTCAATTCAAACAAACAAACAAACAATCAAATCTTTCCTCTTTATAATATTAGTATATATATAGATGATGATGCTGATAATGAAGACTCTGCACTAATTAATGAAATACCTTCTAGTATTGTTGTCACTGACTGTACTTTATCTATATATCTATACTTATATAACATCTTAGAAATATTTTTCATGGACCTCTTGAGAAATACGAATCATGGACCTCTAGGAATAAGCCATTTATAATTCTTTCAGGATATTCAGAGAACTTTCATAGTCAAGTATTTAGATTGACCTTACACAGTTGCGAGGTTGTTATCAGAATAATTAGAGAAGGTTTTTAGCCTTGTATTTAGAGTGACCTCACACCGTTCCAAGGTTGTTTTTCCTGTACAAAGCTTGGGGATAGCTTGACCGCAATAATCCCCGGTACCACCTGCTGCGTATAACGAGGGTCGTAAATCCACGGAATGTCCCACTCGCCTGTTATTAGCCGACGGACATTTGATTCGGATTTTGGATGATTTACAACTTGTAAGCCACACACTTTCCGAGTAAATTTTATCCCGATTAAATGCTCCCTTGGGTATATTCCATGCGGGCAATACCGCGGGTACAAGCTAGTACAAAATAAAAACATTTCTAATAAGAATAGTTATGGTTATGATATAATATATTACAAGCTTATGCCTTTTAAGCCTGCCAGTACATTTGATAAAAAAAATATTCGGATTAAAATAAACTGACCGGGGGCGTCGACCACAGGTGCGTCCACCACTGGGGGCCTAAGCCGAACCCAAGTCAACGGCCTAAAATATGGTTTATATTATGTAACTAAAACCTGACAATGTAAGTGTTAATCTGACGTTTACCGAGTGTTATAATTTTCTGTTCAATTCTTAGATAGATGGGATACCACGCAAAGAAACACAACATTACAAACAGACATGCTTAAAGTAGAGGAAGTCGGCTTTATTGCTATGAGCGAGCTCTTCCAGGCAAACCTTGGGATGGACTAATACACCGTTATTATTCTACGTCTAGAAGGTGTAATAATAGGTCAAATACCTACTATTTTCTAAATGTTTACTGGAAAGTAAGTAGTTATATTAATTATTTTCGTTTGTCATCTTTAAATTAAATAAATTATAAAGAGGAAAGATTTGATTGTTTGTTTGTTTGTATGTTTGTTTGTTTGTTTGTTTGTTTGTTTGAATTGAATAGGCTCCGAAACTACTGGACCGAGTTAAAAAATTATTTCACCATTAGAATCCTTAATTTTCCGTGATGAACATAGGCTATATAATATTTTCAAAAAAGTTAGGGATCCGCATGAAAAATTCAATAATTGAACCGTGGGCTGTATATTCAACCTCTTTTTCTATTATGGCGCGTCAGAATAGAAAAAGAGGTTGTATAGCGCACGGTGCTTGCTTTTTCTCTACGGCCAGTGTCAGTTTTGGAATGTCGAGTCAATGTCAAAAACCCCAATGCTGTTAAAAAAAGTAAAGATCCGTATGAAAACTGTGAAACCCATCGTTTTAGTGTGTATAATTTCTGAAATTTTTGTTTAATACCCGTGCGAAGCCGGGGCGGGCCGCTAGTCTTTAAATAAATTTGATTGTAATTAAGAATTTTCTTTATTTAAGCAGGTAATATTTTAAAGTAAAATAAGATAAGTTCATTAATAATACGAAAAAGTAAACAAAATAGTAAGCAAAACTCGACTGGAATCAAACGCACAACCATTCTTCGTTTCTGAACCTAGCTACGCTCCAAATTCGTCTCCTTTGAAAATCGTTTTAATAAAACATGACAAAACTGTTTTCATGAAATGAATAAGAAATGAAAATAGCAATAGGTTCCACGTTACTCTCTACTTTCATCTAACCCAATAAGAAAATATAAAAAGTCCGCTAATAATTGAGAGCTCAGCCGTTACTTCGAAAAGGTTCCATTGTCGCGAATCCATTATACCCAAGGAACCTTATCCAATCCTTGGTTCGTCTTGGGGAAAGCACTTTGTTCTTTGAGGATAGATAGGAATCGAGTATGGAATACTAAATCCGATATCGTAGGTATCAGTGTGATGCGAATTCTATAAAGTGCTAGGCGTCTACTCCAAAACGATACCCACCCACGTACCGATGACGTTGTATCATGAATAATCGACTGTTTTACTACATTTATCAATACTAAACTATACTAATGTTAAAAGAGGAAAGATTTGATTTTGTTTGTTTGAATTTAATAGGCTCAGAAACTACTGGACCGATTTCAAAAATTCTTTCATATTAGAATCCTGTGTTTCCCTGATAAACATAATAGAATATTAAAAAATAATAAGAAATGTAATAAACCTAATAAAAAAAGAAATAATTCTACTGCAAATCATATCCACTCTAGGCTTTGTGGGATTATTAGAGGGAAGCTAATGAGCTCTGAAAGTCTCCCTAATGACATTCACGACCTATGTTAATAATAATAATAAATTAGACGTTTATTTTTCAATCACAAAAAGCCTTACAAATCTTTCATTAAAATATTAATTATGATCTATCAATATTATTGACCTGTTTTGTGATAGGCTGGTGTTTGAGGTAAGTTTAAAAGTTGGAGGGGCACTAATAATGTAAATGTAATGATGTTATACTGTTTTCTAAATAAATAAATAAATAATATTTAAAATTTCTCTAAATGTATGTAACTTATCCGAACATATCACAAAAGTTTTGTCGAGTAAACGCCCTGGTATGGTGTCGAGTGTCGACCCAGGATTTTGTACATACCTCTCAGTACTTCGGTAAAATTTCATACGTTTCAGAACTTTGGCGCAGTGTTGCCAGTGCTGCCACTTATTTGTTCAATAAAGTAAATAATGGGTAATCAGGTCGAACCGTATGGCTGCCCCAGGGTGGATGTTTAATAAATTCTTAATTGATAATATTTTATTTCATCGTTATACAACAGGTTGTCCTTAAATAAATTTAACTGTTAATAACAGCAATGGATTCGGTGATATTATCGCTTATAGTGACTTCTTCAAGACAACAAAATTTTATGTCATAGGATTTCGTTTTGATTAAAGTGTGCGTGCATAGACTAAATAACCATCATACGTCTGTTTCATTTATATTTGATTTAATTTTGCTCCATCTTAGGAAATAGCGTCAGTTCTAATATCTAGAACCAAACACTACCTGGGGCCTATTATGAACTCTTAATTCCAGGCAATATACGCCGTAAACTGAACTGCCCGGCATTTTTGTACTATGAACTTGTAATGCCAGCCAGTCAGCAGTCACGTGACACTTGGCCGCCTTCTGAACGAAAACTGGATGGAAATACCGTATTACGAGTGACCATTTGACATTCCTATCCATGTTTTATCTGTCAAATCAAACAATTTTGTTTACGCTACGACAATTGAGCTTTTTGTGAATTGTTTTGGATGTTTAGTTAAAAAAATATTGTTTTCGGTCATCAATTACATTTATAGGTACCTCCATAAAATCAGAACTTATATACCAACTACGCCTCCATAAAAATGAGTGAAGAGTTAGAAATAATTGAATTCTTGGAGAGTGATTCTACGCAGGAGACTACATTATATGAAATTACAGAGAAAACGGCTCCGACATGAGAGTTTTCTTTGAGCGACGACGCTCAATTTATTAATCGGTATCGGAAAGAATTGTTTCTTGAACTTTTGGAAGAAGTACTCCCAATTAAGAAGCTTTGCAGGAAAAATTACAACAGAATGAAGATGCAGTGTCAATGAACCATCAACTAGCAACAACAGAGAGTTAAATGAAGGCCTAGCTATCAGGCGCACCGTCATCTCTCGGATGTGGGCCTCCCGTAATCCTTTAAACTAAATATATAATGTTTGTACATTGTTGTTTTTTATTCTTGATTATGTGTATTTGATTTGGTTATGAAAAGTTAGGTAAGTACCATAAGTACCTACCTACGTACATATCTGTCAAGTGTATTTGAAATTCTTTCCGAAGCAAGTATTAAGAAGTTGCTCAAACTTATCACCAATTCGAGTCTCGGAGTATGTCTCTAACGAGCATAACAAAGGTAGGAATTAATAAAATATACCTACATACGCTGAACCACCCCTTTCAATTTTTCACGGCACCTTCTCCTTGCACTTAGATTTACAATAGAACAAAATTTAAAAACGAGAAACTTTCCCGCCATCGTACATAGATGGCGCTATGCATCAACAACATCATAACAACATCGACGACATCGTTCTGTTCGGAAACCTAGTACGTTCACTTTGAAATACTAAAAAAGAACCTTATTTAAGTACTTAGTTACATACTGAAGATAATGGAAATCCTAAATCAACGTTCATTGACACAGATTGTACCAACTTTTTATTAAAATGAATTATTTTTCTCACTAAAATTGATAGAAAATAAAACCGTAACATTCCGAAAAATATTCAGCTGCATTTCTGAACGATGCGGACGAAACTTAAAAACCGGCCATAGACAACGTATCCGTAGCCAGCCAGCTTGAATCCGGCCAGATTGAGGTACCTCATAATACGAAAAAGAACAAGGCAGTATTAGGCCGTAAACTGAACTGCCTGGAACTTGGGTGGTTAGTAAAAAGTTCGTATTAGGCCTCAGCTGTCTAATATTAAGCGTGCTATGACCTCCCAACCATCGTTTGTACCATTCAGTATGTTGTATAGTCTGTTAGGATAACTATGATCGGACGGGGTGAAGACGATAATTAATATGGCAGTACGAAATAAGCCTTATTTTGTAATGCTACCACTTTTATCAATGACGTCATATAAAGGCATTAGCGTAGGTCTATGTTTTCAGTATAAGTCTCGGATTAATACATAAAAAATACTTCAAACCTCTCCTTACCTCAGTAAAGTTTGAACTACTCGTATGTAAACTTTGTGAAACTGAATCACTCGGATCCCTGGAAATAGAAATCAGAGTTGATATCGAACTTTGAAGTGCGCTCACAATGGCAATATTGCCGAAGAAAAATATAACATCGGGAACTAAACATCGACTTAGTTCAAGACGCGCGGTTTACGAACAATTTATCGCGCAAGTGGGGAAGTTTTTGTCGTACGTACGGCTAGTAATATCGATGTTTTCTATTGCGTATCATTTATTCATTACTATATTCATCATTTATTCATTATTCGAGGAGGAAAATACATGACCGAATACAAGAAAATAACCTAGGGTAGGCTATGCTGAAAGGGCATCGACCTCCGTGGCGCGGTGGGCGAAGGTCCGCCTGCGATGCAGGAGGTTGGGGGTTCGATTCCCGCCTCGGGACAAATATTTGTACGATCTGAAGATATTTGTTCAGAGGTTCTGGTCGTTTTCTATGTATAATAAAAAATATCTATCTAATTAATAATATTGTATTATGTACATCAGTCATCTAGTACCCATAACACAAGCTCTGCTTAGCTTGGGGCTAGATGATGCTGTGTGGATTGTCCAGCACTATTATTATTATTATTAGGAAGACCATACGTACACTAACACAGAATAACTAATATGTAATTAAGTAGTTCTATGCCAGTATATGTATACCTACTACCACTAATATTATAGTAAACCATAAATTAGATTGTGTTATGTGTTCTAGGAACAACGACGCTGCCTAATTTTCAACGATATAGAATTCCCTATTCGAATTAAATGTGTTTAAAACGTCCAAAAAGTTACGAAATAACTCACCTGGCCGCAAGCACCTTCAAAAATCAAAAACTCGACAAATGAAGGAACAAGCCATTGACTATATCTATTCTTTTATTGCCTTCCAATTTTTTTAATGTATGGGGCTAATTTTAAAATAAAAAGACATTGATTAGATAGATAATGCTTTATTTCATAGGTAGATAATTTAACTTACCCCATAGTATGGCAATAGCATTGTGGCTTTATGGCCTATAGAAATTTCTTCCAGGTGACCAAGGTGACGGGAGAACTGTTGGTGATTAGCGACACCACGGGTTTCAAGTTTTTCCGGAAAAGCTTCTAGTTCGCGTATAAGAAACTGTATTGATGAGTCATGGTTGACTCCATAAAATGCCTACTGGTAATAAATCGTCTACCTAGATATATTAAGTAGATACAAACGTCGCTATCTTTGTAAGGGAATAACTTCTTTAAGAAGCAAAACAGTGTAGGAAGAGTTTCGGTGACGTCATACCTCACAGTAACAAGCAAGCTTTGAATTTTTCAAATAAATAAATAAAGTTCATTTTGTCAGAAAACACATAAAAATACATAATTTATTATAATACGTAATATTTTTACCTCTCTTCAAGTAAATTGAAATACTTTACCTGTATACCTAAGTCGGGGAATTTTTAATAAGGTCTTTAAGAAACTGTAGAAACTGTTCCACTTCAAAACAAAACATTCCAACATATTCCTATTATCTACGTTATCTTAGATATAAAAGATTTCAAAAACTTGAGTTACGAAACAGTATAAAGGCTGACAAAGTACTGCCTGAAAAAGGTTGCCGAGCTCTGAATTGAAATGCTCAACTCTTTTATTTCAATTTCAAAATATTTTACGTTCCACTTTATTCAACTTTTATAATCATAATATTTTGAATGAAAGCTTCTTACAGAGAGAAATATTTGAATAGATAAAATTAAATTATAAAATGGGTTGCACAAAACAATAAAATCATGGGATGTCTGTAAAGTTAACAGAGCATCTTCCAGCAGAGCCTATATAAATTATAGTTCTGTGCGCATGCAGGTGAGTTCTGTTCTTGATACTTTTCAGCAATAGTTCTGCCAAATTTATATAAAAAAAAATATGTGTCTGCTTCTGTGCTAACTTCGCGTATCAGAGATTTTTTTTGGAATCGCGAACCTTTCCATGGTATAAACAGTTCCTGACCGTTTACAGAATGTTTATTATTGCATAAACTCAATTAAACATTTCTTCGAGTTAGCTATGTTCCTTAGACCTTCGCAAACCACTGTTTAAAAAGACGAGTTAAATACAATATAGATCAGTTGATAAGAATTTGACATGTTATAACTGATTTTCTGATATATTCATGCAAAACGGTCTTCGAAGTATTAAAAATACGAATATAATTCTTTGAAATTGTACAGATTCAAATAGGTACTTAAGTAGTAAGAATAACTTAAGTTTTCTATAAGTTCTAGAACTGCATCAAGTATTCTTCTTCATTTTGTAACTGTTTCTAAGTTCGATTTCATGAAAGATTTTGGTATCTCTGAAATTTACTTAAATCATAAGACCTACCTTTGCTTACTTCAATGGACGCTGAGAGATATTATGATTTATTTATATAAGTAGGTTTAGGTCCTACATTTCGATTTTTTTTATAATCTAAGTAGGTAGGTACATAAAACTTGGAAAGTCAAATCCAACGCACCAAAACTCGACGGAGCTAAGTCGTTTCGCTTAGGAGTTACTATGTAAACCACCTTCTGCCTTCATCATCCTCGACCTCTCGAGGACCTCTGTGGCGCGGTGGGCGAAGGTCCACCTGCAATGCAGAAGGTTGCGGGTTTTTCAGGTTGTTCTGGTCGTTTACTATTATAATATAATAAAAAATATCTATCTAATATATTGTATTATGTATATCAGTAATGTTGTACTTCAGTAATCTTGAAGCCGAAGATTCGGCTGAAGATTAGTTACTTGTTTAATTCAAATTCAGTCACAAGAATTGTCTCACACACAGGTACTTTTAAAGAAAAGCTTGTTAAAAACTGGTCTGGGCTAAATTGCGAATGAACTATAAAGCAAAATTATTTTAGTCAACTGAAAAAAAGATTATAATTTCTCAAAAAGTAAAGAAATGAATTTAGCATGTGTTATTTTTACAGAAACTTCAAAAATTTTAATTTTTTATACTGCACACATGTACTTTGGGTTATATTATTGAAGCTTTCATACGGATCCCTAACTTCTTCATGTTCATCAAGAATGAAATTGATCCTGTAGGTTCGGGGCATACTCAATCCAAACAAACAAACAAACAATGAAATATTTCCAATTTAATATTAGTTTTAAATTACTTTTCATCATAACAAACCACACCCCACGGTCAATGAAGTATCGGGTAACCAAGTCATCAGCGAAAATCCATTTCGATTGATGTTTACCCTCACACTTTCGAAATAACTTATTTCCATTTTTCCGGCGATTTTCCATTACCATTTTACATCGTCGTAATCAAATATCCACCAATCGGAATCGCGTATAATTCTAATGTCAACAGGCTGTGTTGATTCAGGGGAATCACGTTTTCACTGGATTCGATGTTACTAAAGTGATTTATCGACTCGATTTTTGTGACAAATTCGTAATGAAAAGATTTTTAGGGCTAGGAATATATGGGATACTCAGAAGTAGCGACTATGGTCTTCAACAAAATAAATAATAGAAAAACAATTTTTTTTATGAATTGGGTTGAAGTTTGGTTGTATACTATTTCGATGGTATGCTAAATGAGCCAAACTAATATTAACCTTGAGGGTTTGAGGTTTTTTCATTATTTACCTATTTTTCTTGACGTTTCAGATCTAAACGATAGGCAGAGTTTGTTATATGTGTACGAGATAAATGATGGATGTCTATGGCGGATGTTAGACAAAAGAACGATATTCATAGGAAAAACAGCACAAATCAACGACATGCTCAAAATAAATATTCATGCGGAAACAATAGAGGAAAATTCGTGTTCAATTAGTCTCTACGGAGACAATGCAGCGTAACCAACTGCAGTCAACCACTATTAAGTTATGAATTAAACAACAGCAATTAGAGCAAAAACGATTCCGCAATTTTAATCCATTCAGCTCATCGCCAACCACCGGAACGCATTGACCAATCAGAAGGCTGGGCCTAGATCGCGCAAATGATATTTTCTTGCTGTTCGAGTGTGTAGACAAGAATCGGTGGAAGTCTTGGGGAGTCCGTTGTTACTCAGAAGACTGGCAATGGCGAGTGCCAGACTCAAGTCTCGCTGCAATCTACTCTGGTATATTGGTAATTGGTAGAGTGGCATTTCGAAAACAGTTTAGTTATTAAGTTGATTAGAATGAGAGTCTAGAAATCACTCTTCTTCGTCGAGTAGCAAGTTTGACTTCCTTTTGCTTATATCAAATTTTTTTACTAAGATACCTACATAAAATTCACGGTGTTCGCAGCCGTAAGTTTTTTTAGTTGTAGGATGTGGTCAAAATATTCACAGTTTTTTCATCTTTGAATCTTTAGCCAATGCTCTGGTGCAAGGCAAGTAACTAAATGTCACGCAAGAAACAATTAATTAATAATTATGAAAACTTGCTCAAACATTGATATAATACAATATACTATAGTCGAGTGACGTTTATGCCTTAGAAAAGCGTAACTCAAGTTTAGATCGGTGATAAACGGTCCGAAGAAGTCAAAGCAAGGGCTTTCTCCTTTCTCTCTTTTCATACCACCTGAAGCAAAACAAACTGACTGAACGCACTGAACTCCTGAATGTCCGATTCAGCAATCTAAAGCGCAATTTTACTTAACCTCATACGTTTTTTGTGTAACAATTTTCCTTATTTACTCAGGACGGCTGAATTCGGAACAATGCAATCGTCAGTACAAAGAGTTTTGTCTAACCGTACTGGCTAATCCACGATCTCAATTACACTAACAAGATTGCCCACTGGGAAGACGGTTCCTTAACCCCTGGTATTACTGACAGCAAACCATTGTTTCAGCTACATCATTGAAGAAGATCACGAAACACGCTACGTTACGAATAATAACAACCCGTCGATATAAAAAAGGCAGGAGCATCGAAAGAGGGCAACTTTGCTTCTATAATACGTACACAAAGACAAGGAGTAAAATTAAAACATGGTATTTCACTAATTTGTCGAATGCAAGATGGACAGGAATAAAACTAATATTGGAAGTTTTACGCTTTCTCTGACGTAATATTTTTATCGTTAGCTGATATTGATTTACTAGCATCCCTTTTCGCCCGTCGCATACCACAGGACGTGATCGCGCTAGCCAAGCTGGTCCAATATATAAACCAACTCTTCACCAATCACCGCAGCTGTTTTTCCCAGCTGTGTCCTCACTCAGGGGTCTAATAAACCTGCTTCTGTTACAGTAAATCTTTTCGGCAAAATCGTAAAAGTGCGACTTTACGATGCGTTTACCGCAAGATATATGGCACCTTGCGAAATCCTTTCTTAAGACGAAGAAGGCAATTAAGCAGTGCTTACTCCACTCTTGGTTATGTTTATTGATATTTTTATGAAGGCTCCAAAGGTAGAAAGCGGTGGTATGGTTTAAGTAGAGTCCTATGCTTTATAGTCAACGTCAAAATCGTAAAGTGTTTTATTGGGGTTTAACAGAGGTTTTAAAGAAGCCTATTTCACGCAGTTTTGGGTAAAAATCGTTATTTCAGGCCGTTGAGACCCACTACTTATATTTCTCATCAGCTCACTTACTTGCATCAGTGAATGTATCTCCCCGAGCACTGATGAAACAAGTAGGTCTTTGCCATCACCACTTTTGGCAGTTAGTTTGGTTTTTGCAGTACCTAGGGTTGTATAACACAGAATGCAACTGCTGTTCTTCGTGTGGTAAGTTTACTTTCGCTTCTTACGACATCCCTGGGCAGATTTGGGCGAACACCAATTAGATCTATCCACTTTAGGGGAAAGCTTCCTTTTGGGCCTTCTTTTACTCATCCTCGAGTGATTATAATATAAAAGCTATACTCGACGACTCAAAAAGTAATACATTCAAGAACAAGTATTTCTCCACGGACACCAAAAGAAAAGACTGAATTCTACTTCTGTAAACTTTTTGAAAGTTTAATCATGTTAAAGTCACACAAAGTCCTAAAAACATATTGAAATTCAAGATTCGTATTTGAACAGAATGCTGACTCTACAAATGATGTTTTATCAAAGAAAATATTCCCGAACAATCACCTCGATAAAATTAAGGTGATTCAAGCAAACCGATCGGATGGAAAACGAGACCCGCTACGTCCAATTAAAATTTTATTGACTCGCCGTCTGGGGCAGTAATTTTTATGATTATCTAGGCCACATTCACGTAGAAACTTTGAGTTTGAATAGATATTAGTAGTAAGGGATCACCTCTACGAAGTAAGTGTGTCGCGGCGCGTCTTTTTTTTTATTATCACTAATAATAACCATCGCATCGATATTCCTGTATTATATAATGCTCGTGGTGTTATATAGAGTTCAGTGTCGTAGTAAACGATGCCCTTGCCTTTGGATTCAATGAGTTTGATCACCTTGTTAAGCTCCGATATGCTAATTATGTGAAATAATGTCACTCAAGAACTCAAGAAACATAACTATGCTTGCATGAGTATTAGTGAATTCAAATAAATAAGACAAAAACATAGCTTGTTTCCTTATTAACCTAAAATAATAAAAAAAAGCAGTCTTCGACGCAGATATGTAAGTAAACATCCTAAATACCCGTTTTTTATACAAATTCAGTCAACTTAATCATCAAAATCTATGAAATTTTATACGAACATAAATCTTAAGCGTTGTTTGTATTGGATAAGGAAGTAAAGTTGGACTTTTCGCTTCATTCTTATTTTACGATCGCATAAAATGTGATTCAGTCGATTCCGACAGAATTTCTATATTTGCTATTACAATATATTTTATATCTTTTGAGATTTGGTATTAAACTAAATAGACTTCTTTAATCCATGGAATATTACTTTGTTTTAAGTAGGATCAACTTCTACGAATTACTAATATTGGTGGTTGTATACATATACACACTCACACACTTCCTTACCTCGGAAAGCAAGTAATGCCGTTGGTTTTACGCCTGACTTCTCTCCAGTCGTGTTGATGTACTATCCCATCGGATTATGAGAACGCAGGAAAACCCAACTCCACGGTGACCAACTGCCTGAGGGTTGATTTGAAATCAGCGGTATTTTCTGCATGCACAATGCTATTTCTGTATATGTAATGGGTTTAAACTGTTTTAACTAAATAAATAAATGCTGAATTTACTTCAGCAATTTCCTTTACCTTTTATGTGTATGTTTGATCAATAAATGATTTTTTATTTTATATTTATTTATAAGGAATAAAGAGTGTGGCTTTGTTTTTGTGTGCAACACTAAGCCAGTAACCGCCGTGGCTTAAATTCTTCAGTAACAGCGAAAGCAGCAGCAAAAGCTTGTCTTTTCTGGCGCAGTAGTAAGTAAAAGTTCGAAAACGATCAGATTGTGTACCGTTTTTTAGCTATGACTGGGTCTTGATGAAAACATAACAAAACGGGGTAGGGAAATAAGAGTCAGCACGTAAGAGAAAATCAGTGGCCGTGAACAAGTTCACAAAACAAGCCAGCTGTATTCATAATACATAAATGTGCCACTAGCCCGCCGGGTTCTGTCACGTATAATAAAAGTTTCTTATAAAGATCTTCATACGTATCTTAGAGTTCGAAGTACTTGAACTTTACCTGCCTTCAGTGAGTTCATAACCATCGATTCCACCTTTCAAAAGCACAATATCCCCAACCAATAGTCTGCGAATACCACAATTTACGGAGAATCGTACTAAGGCCTCGCTTACACGTAACTGAATTTTTATAAGAAAAAATGTTAAAACCACCCCTTGCCCTCCCGAAAGGGTCTGACCTGCCATATGTTCTATCGAAAGTCACTTAGTGGGTGAAATATCGGAGTGTTCGGCACTGTCCGACATAACAGAATTAGCCTTTTGGGAAGTTGAGATATTTTAGATTCTTTTTTTATTGTTTGCTCCTGGTTTTGCATAGGATCTTACCGACTTCATCTGAGGTTGATTACCAAAACGTTTCTTTTTCTGATGTTACCACTCTTGGTATGATTCTGACCCACAATAGCGCCGCTACTTATTTCATGCCATTATTAGTAAACCATTTATTCTGTTTAGGCAGAGATGCAATAAGTTTGGTGTCCATCAATATAAAATCCGAGTCTCTGCATCATCTATACAAAATAAAACTACTACAAAGGCATTAAAATCTTATAAGAGCAACAAACTGCCGGGATTTTTTTTTAAGTCCCTTTGTATTTATTTAGGTCAGGCTGGTCGCCATTTTTTCCCGGGGAAAGAGACATTTCTGTTATAAAAGCATTGAATAGTCATTATGAATGTAAACGGGTTAACTACGAACCTATTTTGTGTTGGAAGAACACCAACGTCCCATCTCTTAACGAGGGGCTTCATCAGGGTGAGTGCGGCTCACGTCGTCGCACCCCTATCGTGTCCATTACTATGTCCATATTATGACCGTTTGTATTCATAATGAATTCGTCAAACTACAATAGTTTTTATAGTAAAATAGCATTGAATAGTCAATGTTGATAGGTCTAGTGACTATGAGCGAAGCGACTGAGCTCTAGTCAATCTAGATTAAAGCTATTTCAAGCAAAATGCTCGCACAACTGGACCTGGAGATATCGCTTTGCACGACAGTGATTGGATTTGATACTACCTGTGCGATAAAGATACCTACTGGTAAATTAGTTTTTGCATGAAAATCCCATCAAAATAGATCCTACCTATCTAACATTAGTACAATCAACAATTTATTTGATTCTTTAGGTGTAAAGTTTTTAATATTCATTTATTCTCAATAAGACAAATTATGTCACTTACATGAGAACAGGGGGCCTATTATGAACTTGATTCCAGGCAATATGCGCTGTAAACTGAACTGCCCGACATTTTTGTAACATGAACTTGAATACCTGCCAGTCAACGGTCACGTGATACTTGGCCGTCTTCTGAACGAAAATTAGATGGAAATACCGTATTACGTGTGTCCATTTGATATTCCTATCTAGATTATCCTAGATTATCAAGTTAAGTATACATAGATAGATTGTGCCCGTTCAATAGCTAACTCATTTAAAGAGTAATTCGACAAGTTGATTTTGTGATCTTTGAAGTTTAGCTAGTCTTGATTTTACTGCACCTCCTTAATTTGTTTTTAACTAGGTATGTTTGGACTGAGGACGACTTCATTGTTACTAGATTATATTTGTCCGGAATAATGAAAATATTATCAAGATGTCGCCAATTGCATCGTAAAGATTGACGCTGACACGTCCAACCCCACTGCCTCACAACATAAAAATTTGCATACAACATCGAGTACGTATCTCGATGGCCTACAATAGGAAGGAACATTTAACAGTGACGTAATTGCTTACCGCAAGCTTCAACCGTCAACTAGTTTCTGCTGCCACTGTAAAATGTATCTACGCCCGTATATCCTTATATTTGCATTTTCAGTCTCGTGTTTTGTTCGTTTCGAGTTTGTGAGTATACTGTTGAGAATATTATCAAAGAATTTGGAGGTGGTTTGGTCCTAAATATGCTTAGTTTAGTGAGTTGCCAAACAACACAAATAAATAAATAATAATCCTAGACCATCCTCACATTATCTAGTCCCAAGCTAAGCAGAGCTTGTGTTATATTTATATACATTACTGATAAACATAATAGATGTACCTTAGTACTCGTAATGTATAATAGGTACATATTTTTAATTTAATAACCTACATAGAAAATATCCACAAACATATTTCTAGATAACAACTCAATATTCCATAGTTATACTTAATTATTTGTAGATCTTACAATTTATTTGTCCATTGGCGGGAATCGAACCCTCATGCGTCGCAATTGTTCGCCTGCTGCGCCACATCATCGGCGTCATTTAAGTACATCACATTTAATAACTCACGCCGCTAATAATTGCGGGCATAGCGGCTATGGCACGTTTTTATAGGATAACCATTAATATCCCATTACGTGCTAAGCCACAACGAAACGCATGTCTATATCTATACTAATCTATACTAATATTATATAGAGGAAAGATTAACAACAAACAAACAATGTTTGTTGTATGTTTGTTTGTTTGTTTGAATTGAATAGGCTCCGAATTTGAAAAATTCTTTCACCATTAGAATCCTAAATTTTCCGTGATGAACATAGGCTATAATATTTTCAAAAAAGTTAGGGATCCGCATAAAAAATTCAATAATTAAACCGTGCGCTAAAAAAGTAAGGGATCCGTATGAAAACTGTGAAACCCATCGTATTTATAATTTCTGAAATTTTTGTATAATACCCGTGCAAACCCGGGTCGGACCGCTAGTAAATTAATAAAAAGCAAATGCTAAGTTATGAACAGTTTTTAGTACAACCTTAAGCAGTTGAGATATGGAGGAACGCGCGGTTTACTTAGCTGATGGAATTGATGTGGGCTTAGCGAAGTTTTGATAGATGCTTGAGTAAGTGAATAGTTGGGACGTGTTTGTTTGTTATGTTTGTGGGGAACTAGTTGTTAAATCTTACTACAATTGCATTTATTTTAATTTAAAGCAACTGCCAGCCAGCACGTTTTTGTAAAATTAAGTTTCGAATAGTGTTTTAATAAAATTACGGTAGGGTTACGAAAGTCTTAATATCCAGATCGCTTCGAGGGTGCCATAAAATTCGAAAACAGAATATAGGTCTTAGGAACAAAAATAGCGGTGCCATTAATCAAGAAGTTGAAGTTGTGGAAAATAATTTATATATTTTTTAATTTTGCATAAAAACGGAAAAGTTTTATGTCACGTAATTGATAGAAATTATGCGCACTGTTTACTTTCGTCGCCATGGCAACGGTAAGATACTAGTGATTCTGTAGTGGATAAAATAAAGGTTTATTCATTAAGTATTCATTAGTGATCTCATGATTATTTCACCATTATTCCTAAATTAAAATGATTACACCTAAATTAGAATGTCCTCAGAATTATTTTTAAAAAATAACTAGGTACCTACCAAAAAACGGTTGTCCAATCCATAGACAAAAATATTAAGTAAGAACCTACATTAAAAACACCTAATTATTTTTTAAATAAACCTTTGGAGGAAAACTATAACTCGTGAGAAAATAATAATAAATAACGATACATTCATAACTACAATAAGTACGTATTTTGAATGAAGCAACGTATCTTTGTAAATTCAACGTTTGCAGAACAAATAGTTAGCAAATCTTTGAATAAATTTGAACTATATTGTATTCTATTTGGAATATCAAATCGTTTATCAGATCTCGGAGATTTGAATAGAATCAAAGGAACAATTAGCTCTCTAAATTAATTACTGACGCAAATAGCTCAAAGATTCCTTTGTTTTTGAAAGACATTGTATAAATCGGACTTGTCAAAGCTTGGGATTGTATTCGCGGCATATGATGGATAGACACGCGATTCCTTTTATTTGAACCAAATTCAATTGAACCAAATTCAATTGTCAATAAAAATATTGACTAAAAGGACCAAATAATGATCTTTTCAAAACTTTAGAAGTAGGTTGTTTCTCAAAATACGGGACCGACATAGTCTCAAACTACATTAAACAACGAGGAATAAAACTTTAAAAAAATCCCAAGTTTTCCTCAATATTTCAGTGAATCATAAACAATTCTAGCAGTATTAAAGTGAGTCAGTTGACTGGTGACATTAACGGCGATGAATATCGTAACGTTACGACCCACTTCTCTCTAGGGCATTGTCGGCATGAACGAGCTTCATCGGTAATGTCGGTTATTTTATGCAGTTGCAATACAAAATGCTGTGGTTTTTAGAGTTTCGAGATCGGCTTCGAAACCCTCATGCTCCCTCCGTCTATACTTTTTTCCCTCTACAATATCTCAGGAATTACTGCAACTTTTACTAGACATTTAAAATGATAGCGCATTTCAGTACCTAATTTTGAGTTTATAAATTTTACAAGCTTCGGCGCGCGATTTACTGTTCATATTTGACGGATCTTGTTTTCTGATAATAAATCTATAGAACAAGGTTTTCAAAGAACATTACCAAATATCAAATAATACAAACAAAAAAACGGTAATATATGGTATGGGTAAACGTGTTCTTAAGTGTAGACCACGACTCGGTAAACGTAGCAGGTAAAGTGTAGGACACCCTCCTGCCAGGTGGGATCTGCGAAAGTTTCCTGGCAGATGCTGTATGCGACAAACTGAATACAGGGCGCTATGGCGCTCATCAGGGGAGGCCTATGTCTAGTAGTGTTCTGATTTTGAAATTTGACTTGTCTAAGTGCTTATTTTGTAAGCCTAAAGAAATAAAGTTATTGAATCTGAATCTGAATATGGGCTGATGATGATGAAAAAATATATTATGCAATCGATGACTGTCATAAAACTACCAGTTGTACTTCTTAGTAGTACTACTGATACAGAGGCAAAATTTTTACATAATAACAACCATTATAGATCGGTGAGCGAAGGTTCCCATGCGACGCAGGAGACCACAACGGGTTCGATATACGCCTTGGGACAAATGTTGTTATATTATAAAGAGACAGATGTGTATTTGTGATACTAGCGGTCCACCGCCGTTTTTCATACCTACGCACACACGTTGGGTTTTTTTATTGCATAGAAGTTTTCATACGGATCTCTAACTTTGATGAAAATTCTATAATCAATGTTACTCAGGGATAGTGCAGTTCTAATAATTGTGAAAGACTTTATGAAATCAGTAGTTTCAGGGCCTAAACAAACAATCATTATCTTTCCTCTTTATAATATTAGTATAAAAAACTAATATTGTCTGACCGCTGGCATAGGCAATCTTAATAATATATTTTTAGATTTTTTCTCATTTGCAATAAAATACTATAATCTAGATAATAGTAATTTCAAGTTTATGTTTATTTTATAAGCGAAATATTAACTTGATAGCACATTTTCAGAAAATCTCTTAAAATCTTTTACAAACACGCTTACTAATGAAATTTTATGTTTACCAGAATTCTGATGAGAATGAAAGAGAAAAAATAAAAGTAAAATAAAAATAGGTGATTTGTATTCAGTTGGAGTTTACACCTTCGGGCGGAGGAGAAATATTTACAAATTATGATGGACGGATAGACGTTTTATGCAAATTCGGGAATCGCTGATATAAATTTATTTTATTAGTGGGAAGTGACAAGTCTCTTAGCATAAAAGAACGTGGAATATACTCACTTTATTCGTTTTTAAGAGAATAATGGATGCGACAAGCTGAAGACAGGACGCTATGGCGCTCATTAGGGGAGGCCTATGTCCAGCAGTGGACTAACATAGGCTGATGATGATGAAGATAATAATATAACAATCATTATTATGCAACGATAAGCAGAGTGTTGGGAGCCTCTATAATCGATGGACTGGAGATAATATTGTAGTGGTTGCAGAAAACAGATTGAGAAGGCTCAGGGTCGCTATTTGTCGTATGGAGGCTTTTGTACAGTATACCTGAAAGAAACCAAGATTTAGGTTTGGAAGATCCCTAATAGTAATTATATGACTGATTCGAGAGCTGTTTATTATCTGGCGCTTCAGGATTGCTATACAGCGAGGCTATGAAGCCAGCATCTTGGGGTCGCTTTTGACTGTATATGGATCAGTTGAGCTTCCAGCAGACTTTTTGCAACAGTCGGCAGTTAGCTCAGATGTTTCAATTGTAAATTTAAGTTATTATTTCGTTATTTAATTGTTATGTTTTTTGTTATTACATGTGTGTGTACCATAAATATAAAAATAAATATAGCATTGAATTTTGATGACATGAAAGAAAATAGACAGGATTTTAATAAACACAAAGGTAGTGTTAGAAAAGAAAGCACAGTTTGTCCTTGTTATTGTTATTTTAATAATCCAAATCAAATCTACCTCGTACCTTCTTGTTTATGCTACCCTGGTAGTTGGTAATTCTTGCGCTGGAAAATGGTTTTATTAACCCTTAACTACCTAACCGCGGTCTCACGGACACCAGCGATAATATATTTGTGAATTACGAAGTGTGTGCGCTTTATATCGTGCGTCTATGTACCTTTTCCCCGCTACCCGCAGTACCGTGCCTGCGCTTGTCGAGGTCATAAGTGCGCGCGTTTGCTTTTGGTGAGTAAAAAACTTTTATCAGCGGTCTGAGCGACCGCGGGTAGGTAGTTAAGTGACTTTTTTCATTAAGTATTTTTTATTGTTTTAGTGTAAAATGGCTACTGATGATCAAAATATTTTGCCCTGGTTGGAGGGAAGATTCGGAACTGCGTATAGAGAACCCTAAACTCTTAAGAAAGTTTGATTATATCGAGAATTTAAGCTAAAAGCTACATGCTGCAACTTTCTTTTCGTCCAGTATTGAAGTTCAACGCGGAACCGCTTCCTGCGGCTATTGGAAGTGATGCTGGTGCAGATAGGTTGGAAACTCGCAGGACCTGCCCTGTTTGTGAACTTAAGTAGAAACACAAGACCCATTACTTGTGTTTTCATTGCAAGAAACCAATGATACGCAAACATGTTGTGTATTTTTACTGCCGCTAAAACTGTAAAGTTCATGACATGCAATTTTAAAAAAATAACTCTTTTTACATTGATATTAGTGTATAGTTTTATTAGTTAATTCTTATGTTAATTTTTATGATATATCTCAGTTCTTAGAAGAAATTTTAGTTTAGTGAATAAACAATGTTGATATTTTATATTTTTTTCACTTTAATTTATTTAAAAAACTCATTTAAATATAAGTTTTATTTCAAATTATCTTCCACTGCCATAGATTTCTTTTACTGGAGCCAGATATCGCCGACGTCACACAGACCGCGGGTAGGTAGTTGTGTGACTAAAATAGAGGGTAGGTAGCTAAGGGTTAATGACATGATAATAGGATAGCAATATTTTGGTGATTGGGGTTCATTCTGGTCTACCATCACAATTAGACTTAGTGATAAGCCGGCTCTCATTGGTCTTATCCATGGAACATAACCATTATTTAATGTATTTCAAATTTGATATATGAAGGCACTTAAAACCCGGGCTGAATTTAAAAACATCGGTTTCCGTCATTGTAACCGCCTCCTATAAAAATTAATCACATGGGCTCACATAACGCTTAAAAAACCCGCTGGTGCTCGATTAAAGGATTGCCTAATTAAAGTGTTTTTCATACAAACGTCATTCAAATATTTCAAACTCTGCTGTTGTTGTTAATTCTATGAGTCTCAAGGACATGATAAGGGTGCAAATGCGTATTCGCAGACTGTGTAGGTAATTTAGTATATTTTTCAGCCAACGAAAATAAACTTTAGATACTGTCATTTAAGTACTTTGGTTTTTTGCGCGACTTTAGTTTCACTTTGAAACTAAAGTCGCGCAAAAAACGTATTTATTTATATTGACAATGGAAACCGAAGAACTGATTTTTGAAAGATACCTTATTTTAGAGATGAGCGCGAACTATCGCTTTCGTTTATTTAAACTGTTAAAACTGCTTCTTTCCTTTATCAAAAAGCGATGGAGTCCTGTAGGTTGCCTGTGGATGGGGCTCTGGTAAGTCCTTTACTGGACTTGAAAAAAGGAGCAATTTCTAAGTTTGGCTGCATGTAAGTTTTTATCAATATTTTTAGATTTCGGATATTATTTGGGTTTTGTATAGAGAATAACACTAAACATTTTATGGACGATTACAATATGTCTTGCCAAACCTATAAAACAGTAAGTGCGCAAATATACAGGAATTTAGCATCAGTTTGTTGTTTTCGTAACAAATCATCAAATTATACTTTAGTATAATGGTTGTATCTAAATATAATATAACTCAAAGGTGACTGACTGACTGACATAGTGATCTATCAACGCACAGCCCAAACCACTGGACGGATTGGGCTGAAATTTGGCATGCTGGTAGATGTTATGATTATGACGTAGGTATCCGCTAAGAAAGGATTTTGATTAAATGAAAGTTTGTATGAAACTTTCTCAATTTTAAACCGATCGGGCTGAGACTTTGCATGGATAAAGCTACTATGACGTAGGCATGGCTTCCCCTAGGCAAGCCGCGGGCAAAACCTAGTCGTTCTATATAAATCACTATTATCTCTTATCATAAGAGTATAAGCGGTAAGCAGAGCAAGTTCGCCTCTAGCGTAAGCACGAGTCAATAGTAATTATAGCCGCAAGACACTACTGGAAATGTTAATACAATTGGAAGTTTCTCAACTTCCAAACAGTAAATAGGTTACGACTGCAGCGCGCTCTGAATGTCCTCGGGAATTTAAAATATAAGACTCGCGATAAATTTAATAATCATTCACTTAACCATTTGTTAATCAACCTAGTTTCAATACAATTTATTAAATAAATAAATACGCTGAACAATACACACAGCATTATCTAGGCCAAGCTAAGCAAGCTTGTGTTATGGGTACTAGATGACTGATATACATAATACAATATATTACATAGATAGATATTTTGTAGGCAGAAATGAAAACAAAACAAATTTTAACATTTTATATATAGTAAACGACTAAAACACCTGGAAATAATATCTGCAGATCGTACAACCATTTGTCCCGAGGCAGGAATCGAACCCACAACCTTCTGTGATGCAGGCGGACCTTCGCCCACTGCGCCACAGAGGTCATCTCAAATACATACTCATAGATACAATAGTCATAGATAAATCATCATAAGTAGTAACTTTGTTACCACGCTCTAGACATTTCTACTTAGAGTGGCACATCAACATAGTAATACTCTGCGCCAAAAGATGATGACGTGCAACGCAGCAGGTTGCGGGTTGGATTCCCGCCCCGGGACAAATATTTGTACTATCTGCAGATATTTGTTAAGGATTTTCTGGTCGTTTTTTATGTAAAGTACAAAAACTATAAATTGTGTATATCAGTCATCTAGTAGTTCCCATAATACAAGCTCTGCTAAGCTTTGGGCTAGATCATGTTGTGTTGATTGTCCATCATTATTTTGTTATTTATTAATTTTATTAACTAACGTAGTATTATGGCTAAATATATAGTAGTGAGACTCACTTGTATGAATGCAGCTTCAACAACGAGCTCATTTAAAATGATACAAGGCTCTCAACGTTGCCAAGCTCGTGTTCCGCCGGTGTAGCACGACATGCTAATTTTAACTAGCATTCAGCCCGTGACTTTACTTAGTTCATGCTTTGTGGATGTTGAGGCAAGTGTCTGTAATTTTAAAGGCATATAAAGATTATTTGTTAATACAAACCCTAAAAATAGAAGAAAAAGAAGAAAGAAAATATTTACAAACAACTATACTTAATCAAACAACACAATAATATACACAGCAATCTTAAAATTAAGTTGGAAAGTAGGTTATTTAATAAGGCAAATATGGTCGTCACTCAGCGTTATGCTGGGTGCACACTGATGTGTCCACCCAGCGCTGATTTTCAGTGAAGACCAGAGGGTC
Source organism: Eupithecia pulchellata (assembly GCA_963931895.1). Taxonomy (NCBI): domain Eukaryota; kingdom Metazoa; phylum Arthropoda; class Insecta; order Lepidoptera; family Geometridae; genus Eupithecia; species Eupithecia pulchellata. Next base: position 13,394,181 of record OZ007523.1, read on the forward strand.
GTGTCACATCACAAACGTCGGATGCTTCTTGTACACATTACAATCATAACATTACAAACCATTTTGAATTTCATACATGTAGATAACTAAATATAACAGTAAATTTAAGGCTGATTTATAAAACGAATGAATATCAATGAAGTTTGATCAAAAACAAGGTTAAGATTTTGTGAAATATTGTAACGATTTTAAGTTTTCTAAACTTTGCTTTTAAGTTCTTACCTATGGGCGACAATAATATTTCAAGGTTTTCATGAGCAACTTTGTATGTGTTATATAATTACATTCATTAACCTGATCAGACCATTTTCACCGTTCATCTTATGATTTTTCGTTGTGTGTTCAGGAAACAAATTGCGATAGTCTGAACGAGTCAGTCATTGACAGCCGGTTGTTCGTACGCTGAATAATTATTCAATTATCAAATCTCTTGTCAAACAGTTAATTCTTCCGTAAATTATAATATTTTATGAGTAAAACAAAATAGAGATAAGTACAAATTTCTTGAAATTGAAAATTTATTTCAGACATCAAAATGGTGTAGTATTTTTTGTTACAATTTTTGTTACACACAGTATCATCAAGCCCTAAGCTGAGCAGAGATAGTGTTATGGGTACTAGATGACTGATATACTTATTAGATATTTCTTACTATACATAGAAAACGAACCAATATCTACAGATTGTAGAAACATTTGTCCCGAGGCGGGAATCTAACTCGCAACCACTAACGTCGCAGGCAAACCCTCGCCCACCGCGCCACAGAGGTCGTCAAACGATACATTATAATATACAGTATGAATGTCTAAAATTAAGTTGCTGGTAGAGAAAGCCTTCAGATCTGATAAAAGACAGTAAATTCATCAGTGATTGAATTATGCTCCAATATCAATGTTATGAAGTCTGGTCGTTATTACATTAATAAAGGGCATTGTTCTTAATAATTGCCCACGCCTGAGCGGCTGCGAGCGGCGGGCATAGTCCAGTTACTTCGCGTATTAACTGACATGGGATAATTTAATGTACTTGGCAATTATAAAATAAATATTGTAAAATATTGTATTTTTTTATATTTATTGGGTATCTGAGCCCTGTTACTGTCACACGTGTTAATTTTTCATGCCTATGTTTTGAGTACCTAATACAAATGTATTTTATTCGATGTGGATGATTTTCTATGATGAATTATTGTTAATTGTAATACAATTTTTATTATTCACAAATAATGTAGACGCGATTGATAATGCTAGATTAGCAGGATGCACAATGCACATCTAGTACTATCAACTCCCAGTCAAGTCAACTATGTATTACTGCTCACAATTCGTGAACAACTAAACTAGGTAGTATTGTATCGCTTTGCTTTACAGCTTATAAGCAAAGAATAAATCAGCCCCGTAATTTTTACTCTCATTGTCGAAAACAGTAAAATACATCGGTGTTATTGCTATCGAAATAAAAATGAAAATTGAGTATCTATCTGCCAGTTAGTAAAGCTGCGGATGGAGGCTAGATATCACAAATTTTTAACATGTGCCATGCTAGAAGAAGAAAGGAATCGGTCGAAGAAATTGTACGAAAATCTCGGGTTAGTCAACTGGGAGACGTGTAAAATGACTACACATTTTTCAAGAACATGCACTGGTACCAAATCTGAGATGAGATGACAAAACTTTTTTCATAACCGCATTAGCAAACAAGCTGCAAGGTAGAGGAAAGTAACAAAAGTACGCCGCCAAGACTAAAGTCGTTTCGCTCCATTAGAAAAATGGAAATTTCGCTTCGAGAAAGTAATTTTCGATAAAACAATTTGTACTCTCGAATACTTCCACACATCTGTGCTAACGATTTTTCTACTTTTTCCTCTTATTTTTCAATGTGAATTACTGTGGAGCATAAAATTCAAAGGATTTAGTGAATCTTTTGTTATTTCCTAAAAGTCTGGAAATAATTATAAATGCAATAGAAATAAATAATACCTACCTCTTACCGATACGCTATGGTATAATAATCCTATTAATATTAATATTTTTTTATAGCGTACTGGGAATTTATGACCCTACTTACAGATTCTATATTATTTTTAAAGTTTGGAATATGGCATTGATTTTAAAACCAAGATCTTTATGGCACAATTTTATCCTTTCTATTCAAAATAAGGTACCAAAAAGCACAGTCAGCTAAGTGTAAAAATAATCAGAAAAGTTTCGCGTTCTTGTCAACAGCGGCGCAAGTTGAGTGATTCCGAAAGTAACCTTTGAATTCAGTTCGTAATGACATTGAGAGTCGTAAAATCACAGGTTTTGTTGGAGTTTTAAACCTTTTGTTTGGAGTCTTGCCTGTTTGAGGTAATTTGTAGAGGAACTTTGATGGATGGAGTTCCGTTGGGTTAGGGGAAAATATAAGGACGGAAATTAAAAAACCAGAAAGTTGCTCAAGTAAGTAATGATTATTGGAAGTAGGTACATATATGATCATTGGGAGTACATGATGACCACAACGATTTTCAGTTGACGTTTTTCTTTTGCTGCTGATTCTTGTAGTTTGTACATATATCAGTCATCTAGTACCCTTAACACAAGCTGTGCTTAGCTTGGGGCTAGATGACTAAACTTGAATTAGATATGCATTAAGCTATCGAAAAGTAGTTCATTTGCTTATATATTATTGCAGTTTTCCATATAGTTTTTCATGATCCTTAAATTATTATAAAACGAGTATATTTATCGTATTATTTGAGTAAATAACTTTACAAACGTCGCTCCGCAGCAAGTGCCCTGCTGATGGCCGCGCTACAGCGGCCTTAAGCTAAGTTTTCTATAGTCTCAACCTTGGTCATCATTGCAGCCATGCTGTCAGTTATTTTCAGCTTGTCCATCAAGGGACTGACAGTATACAACCGCTTGCCCAAGAAAATCAACGAGGCTCCTAGTCTCACCACATTCAAACTCAAACTCAAACGCTGGCTTGTCGAGCAGACATTCTACACCTTCGATGAGCTCACGACCCTGGAACAAACAAATTAAACTGAAAATTTAAATTATTATTAATTTTCTTTTAAAATTGTCCCTTAATGTATTGATCAATTATAAATTAATAAATGAAATTAAGGACTGCACTGCTGACCGCGCTCTGATGGCCTGAACCCGCGCCTACGCTACGCTTTCAGGCATCATCATCGCGGTCAACAACTGCTCCTATAACTAACTATAAGTGTACTATCCGAATATATTTCCGTAAACCTCCAAGTTTCCCATCCCGTAAACAATCGATTTCCATCCCAATCACCCAATACATAAACCGTAACGGTTCAACTTGGCCCATGATCATCCATTGCCGTCGATTGTAGCAATAATAATATTCGTTTATTTGTTTACAGTCGCTGAGTGTACTTGAGCTCAATGGTGAGAGTGATATGGGAACGGACGGTAAACAATTTTGTTTATAGCGCATTTTTGTCGCAGCGATTTTCAATGGTTAAATTAAAAGTCGTTGATTAATAAAATAATTATTTTTTTAAATATGCATCAAAGTTTCAGATTTCAATGACTTTATTTCTTTAGGCTTACAAAATAAGCATTTAAACAATTCAAGTTTCATACAGTTAATTGTTATAAAATAAGAAATAAATTGATATTGATTTTATCTTCTCATAAATTTTTCTTATTTAGTTATTTCATGGAGCAACATCTGATAAAGAGGGTAGATCGGTATATCGGCCAATAAAATCTAACTGGCAGTGATCTTCAGTTGTCCCGTGATTGGCCCATGAAACTGTGCCAAAATATTGGAAAATTCCAAACTTAAATCATGGTAACTATCCCGACATAAATGACTTAAGTGTTAATAACCGTAGGTACGTTTTATTTATCAACCTTTTCTCATCACTAACTCACAACACTTTACAGCTTTTGAGATTCCATGAAAAACTCACGGAGAACTGTCACAAATGCGCTCAAGAAAATCGATCAAAGCAATCGTTTTCCTCGAAATCTAGTGCCTCGTCTCAAATAGACTCACCTAACCGATTGGATAAACGGTTTAGATGCATACAGCGCTACTAAATCACTTGGAGGTACTCGCTCGTCAATTTATAAGCGAAGAATAAATCTGGCGATGGGGACGGGGTACTCAATAAATTTTGGCACAGTCTGTGTTGAGTCAGGTGGGATTTATGCATTGTTAGTTGAAAATACTGAACGGTTTCCGAGTGCTTTTTCATAGGCTTGATCTGTTCCTGTACAGAACACAATGAAAAAATGTTTTTTTCAAGTCAAAATCACCGGAAGACCGGAACAAATGAAATTACAGAATTGAACCAATTGACAGACTTCATTTGTTGTTCTTCTCTCTTCTGTTAGCAAGTCTCTTCTCTTAGCAAGTCTTATCTTTTCCCTTAGCAAGTCTTATCTTTTCCTTTAGCAAGTCTAACTCAGAAATGTTTTGATTTAGGGATCAACTAACGAGATTAAAAAAAATCATAGTGTCGTGGTTATGTGCCATAGATTTAATTAGCGATAGAAAATAAAACTTATAACTTGTAATGTAAATGCTGGAGTCGCATCTTTATACAAGATTCTCATAGTTAGAGCGAGCATTCTAACTTACGTAAACGTAAGTTAACAGGTTAAACAGGATTCGGAACAGGAGGAACGTATAGGATACCTTTCTTTGTAAGTTTGTATGGGTCTAATATCTTTCCAAAAATATGTACATTTTGTTTGTCTGTAGGACGCGGTGTGAATCAGAGACTGAGGTTGAGGTGATTGAGGTTACCAGGGATTTAGTAAGATGGTGACCAAATAATTTTACATTCAGTGGCCGTTTACTTAGTTTTGAATATGTAGTTTATGAAAACTATACGCTTCCTTCCAAAGACCTAGCACATTGCAGCGCCCTAAAGTAGGTATTGAGAATTGTTGCATTTTTGCCGTGCTATGTTACGGTTGTAAACTGTAACATACTCAAAATTCGTTGTGATATTCTGCAAACTAAAACTGGACGTAAAGTTAGAACTAAACTCAAAAACTAGAACCATCTAAATGTAATATCACGATCATCCTTCTCCTATTATTGCACTGCGTCAGTCAGACATAGGTGGGTTTCGACATTTCATTAGGGAAACGAGCGAATCTTTTGGCGCCTCGTGCGAGCCCGTGATTTGATTTTGTGCCTGGTTTTCTATGCGTGGTGAAATTGTCTAACTTTGAAATAGCTAAGAGAGAAATTTAGACATACGATAGAGTTGTAAAATCTCCATAGATTTACGAATAACGGGTGCCATGATATACTTCAAAAGCAAAAGTTAAAAATCACTTTTTATAAAAATCATTACACGTTTATTTTGTGGGTATTTTTTTGTCTATTTTTTAAACATGATTGTTTTGTTGAATAAATAAATGATGCTGGACAATTCACACAGCATGATCTAGCCCCAAGCCAAAAAGAGCTTGTGTTATGGGTTGGTGTGCCGGTACTAGATAACTGATATACATAATATATATACGAGTACATAGATAGATACGTTTTATCATACATAGAATACTACCAGAACACCCTGAACTATTGTCCCGAGGCGGGAATCAAACCCGCAACATCCTGCATCGCAGGCGGACCTTCGCCCACAATTTTAGGTAATACTTTTCGATGACCAAACCTGTAAGTCACACGAGCACTGTGCGACGATGAAATATCCTCAGTCCCCTGCAAACTATAAAACTGAAACTGAAAATATGTTTCTTCATTTACCTGGTCCACTATTGGACCTTATTAAGGACAGAACATTAAATTTATATTAGGGAAACTATAAGCAAATTAAAAATAAAATGATTATACATTAATGACACCAAAAAATCTATAATTTAAACAACACAACAGAACTACAAAAACATCTTAACCAGTCCCGCAACTAACACACTTCCAACTACAAAAAATAAGTTCCCAAAAAAACTGGTCAACGTCTATTCAAGCAAGATAAAGTTCCTCTAAGTTATCGTTCTCAATCAATACTTATTGAGAAGTTTCTCGGCTCCCGGCTGCATTCAACGAGACGCTCCGGAGGGATCTAGCAAGGAGGTTCGCACACTGGACTTCGATTGTAGTCCTTTGGGTACTTGGTTTGGTTTCACTTGTGCCAAAAATATCGTTTTTAAGATAAGTAAGTACTATATTAGGAGAAACGGGAAAACTATGGTGCGAAGAGTCAGTATTTTAGGAGAAACGGGATAACTATGGTGCTAGTCGACGATACCCGCAAAAAATACGAAGCCATAGAATAGGGCTGGACCAGGAGAATGGCAAAAAGATTGAAGCATATGCTCGAAAGTCGGTTGATATGGGCTGACGATGACGAAAAAGCTAGCAAACAATTAATGCTGGGTAATTTTAATTTCTGATAATCATCATCATCATCATCATCATCAGCCTATGTTAGTCCACTGTTATTATTATTTCTGATAATATTTCATTGCAATGCAACTTCGATCTTTCGTAAGACATTTCAGTGTCATAATTAGGCCACCGATGTTGTATCGATGGCCAAAAATTAAAATTAGTTAACTAAATAGTTTAATGCTGAAAATTATTATTAGACTGATTTTCGACACACATTTCGATGCGATGAAACCCGATGTCAAACGTTTAGAGCGTGGATTTCTTACCATAGAGATTCGATACTATTCCAGACCATTTTGCTACAAAGTCAGTTACTTTTGTATTTCAGACTCTATAGTTTTCCGATAGCAACTTCTTTTAAACATGAGACATTTCTCGTCCCAAGATGAAAACCTTCAAGAAGCGAGAATAAAAGTTATTTATTTCGCACTGGACAGCAACCAGGGACGCTTTTTGTATGGAAAAGTTTGCGGCATCAATAACATACCGTATTTTTTTTATGGAATCAAAACAAACTAAGTTACAGCGACCTTCTTTTCTGTGAAGGATATTTTACTGAATAATTCAACTGTATTAGTTTCCTTATAGTTTAGACACTCTAGTCTTGCTATTAGTACATATTAGGTGAAAGCAAAATAATTACATTTCACATTAATGCGTCACGCCACCCTCCCAACTGGTGGCATTGTCCCATCTTCGGCGGGTATCTGATAGGGCAGTTGCAGTGTTAGATTTGGCCGAGGAGCTCAAGAGGCGCAAATATGCAAGCCTCAACAGAGCCAACGCATTTCCTCCACTTGTAGTTGAGACCTAGGTCCGTAGAGCGTCGAGGCTCTGCTAGTGTGTAAAAAATTCATTGAGTATCTGGTCGAAGCGAAGTCTGAGCCTTCTCTTAACAAATATTCCTTACAATTTTATCTTTAAATCAACGCCAAGCAAACGAAGGCAATTATACCAGTGGTATTGCCAACGGTTTCAAGAGTTTTCCCAGATACAATCACTTTGATGGTTATTTAGTCGGTAACTAATATGTCGAAAATAATTACCAGTGCCCAGATTAATAAAGAACCTCAAAATAATTTAAATACGGTTTACTATAACAGCTAACCATTAATTAAAACTTCAAATCCGATTATCGCCAGCCCCGTTTGACCCGATAAACCCGTGAACATAATAGCGGTTCTACCGGATTATACCGGTATTAGTGCGAACCGGTACGTATTTTATAATATTACAGCGACATACATAACATACCTTTTAATCCTACGTAGTAAGTGCTCAGCAATCACGGATTAGAAACAAAGGTAGTTACATAGGACAGTTACATAGGATTGTTACCAACTGTCACCCTGGTTTGCCCTCATTAAGGGGACAGTTTGTGTCAAAATACGTAAAAAATACGATGATTGACACTTTGAAACAAACTTACCCTTGGACAGAGACAGGTTGCCATGGAAACCAGTAAATCTATAAAACTTAGTTCCTTATCCATTACTTAGATACATTTTTATATATTATACACAGAAATACCCAGAACACTCGGGGCAAATGTATGAATATCTGCAGATAAACATTCATTTGTCTCAAGGCGGGAATCGAACCGGCAATCTGTGACCTGTGCCCGTTTCGCCACAGAGATCAATCATTAAGTACCTATGTCAGACTATGACAGAGGCTGGTTATCATAGAAGCATGTCTTTCATAAAAAAATCTCTCATTAAATGTTTAAATTGACACACAGATCTGAATCATAAGCTTAGTTTACAGCAAACTTTACTGTCAGCAAGAAACTTCGCTACAACTTTATAAATAATAGATTCAGCGACCAAAGAGATTCTAATAAGGATTGGCGTCTCCTGAATGCAAATGAAAGCCGGGGAATCCCTGAAGAACTACAATCCGCACTTTGTTTCGGTACAGGTGAATTGAAAATTACAGGAAACGGTAACCCGGAGGAGAGGGGGTGAGGACCCGTTTTCGTGTTTGGTTTATTTGACACTAGCGGTACCGGGTTCACAAGGTTTATAACAAAAAAATCAAAAATTAGATTTTTTTACACACACGTTGGGTTTTATGATAGAAGTTTTCAAAAGGAACTTTTTTGAAAATATTTTATAGAATATTAGCCTATAACCTATGTTCATCAAGGATGATGTAGGATTCAAATATAAAAAAAAATAAATTTGGTTCAGTAGTTTCGGCGCCTATTCAAGCCAAACAAACAATCAAACGTTTCCTTTCATAATATAAGTTTAGATAAAAATTGTCTAACTCGTTATTATTCTTTTAATAACGAGCACGTAAGTACTTACGTGTGTTTCACTCAACATTTTGCTTTCCAACTTTTAATGGTACATAATTTGGTTTTCTATAAATTACTAGCGAGCCGCCCCGGCTTAGCACGAATGCAATGCAAATACTAATACATGTTATAATTATAAGCCTACCTCTTGAATCACTCTATCTATTTAAAAAACCGCATCAATATTCGTTACGTAGCGACTTTGTTTTATAATATGTAGCGAAAAACTTATTGTGCGCACATTATGTAAAAAACTAAATAATGAAAATATAATTATGCATTTTTTTGTTTATTAATTGCTTACTTAATTATACTAATCCTTACAATAATAATATGGTCCTAGCTGACTTCCGCCACGGTTGTAAATTTCATTTCAACAAATTTTAATTTTAATTTTTTAGACATTATCGTTCATTGTCGCCATCTGAACTGTTGTTGAATTTTTCATATTTTTAAATTTTTAATATTTTTATTATACAAGAACTAAATTCTTATATAATAAAAAATATGAAAAATTAAACAAAAATTCAGATGGCGGTTTAATAAACTTTGTACAATATGACATTTCCCACTAAAAAGCTACCTTTGAGCTACCCAATGCCATTAAATGATACCTTGTTGCCATTACCTCCCGTTTACTATCCCTAATTTGTTTGTGTTTAAATGGGGGTGAAATGTCAACACATTAATAGAGGACAGTGCAGTGGGACGTGTATTTATACCGGAAACCCGATGTCAGTTTTAATGATGTTCTATTTTCACCTTTTTGTTTAACTTGTTCATGTTTACGGTGTATTTGCGGCTTTGATGAGTATATTTTGAAAATGTAAAACACAAGTCAATTACACGTTGCTGAAATAAAAAAATGTATTATTTTTATATTTGACGCAAGGGAAAATAAAACTGATTTCAACCAATGACCAATTTCAGACATATCATGTGAATAATAGAAGCCTCAAATATTGATGTTATATACACTATATACATTATGCACACACACACTCGCACACACATACACACACGCACATTCTCTATAATTTTTTAAAACAATTACTTTATAATTTATTTTTATAGTACCAAAGAGGCGGGCGATGAGGCTGCTCCATAGTTTATAACTTTTGCCGGCTCATCGTTCACTTGTAACTTATGTAACCTATGTAGGTACCTTGTTGTTAATAAATTATTTTGTATTTTTTGTATTTGTTCTATTAAAAAGATTCAACTGTTTGTAGTAGGTAAACGTAAGAATTTTCCAGTACATTGAATAGTTCTTGATTATTCCATTCTCATTTGGAACAATGTCACAGGTGTAAACGCTGTTGAGATAAGTTGAGATAAGCGCGGTTACGTAAATTACCTATGAGCTTAACCTGGCAGTGGTAGCTATTCTGATTTGTGATTTATACAGACTTCTTATTTTTTAACACAAAAGGACAACAACAACAACATAATCATTATTGTAAACATAACCTACGTTTTTTTTTACTTTCCTAGTTTGATGAATCCACTATAGAAGATGAGGTCTCATTAATGATTGTTGGTGTTCTTCCAAAACAAACTAGGCAGTTAACATTCTTACATTCCTATGAATTCGTCAAAGTAGGAAAGTAAAATAAACAGTCAATTTGAATATTGTTTGGATTTTAAAATTTTAATGTTATTTATTTAGTTTAAAACGTTGTACAAGTTAAATGACAAATTGTTTTTTTTTAATAACAAAACAATTTGTCATTTAACATTTTCGATCCAATATTTTTTTATTGATGTTTATACTCTATAGGTATAATGTAGTTTTATGGAACATTAGTAGATAGCACTTCAGTATCCCTTCTGATTACAGACCCAGAATGGTAATAAGATAACAATTGGTACATTTGACTTGCATGATACTACACCGTGGTAATTGTTCCACTTACCATATTATTATTGGATAGCGAGGCCCATTGAGATCTTGTAAACCATTGGCTTTTATAAGATGTCACCAAAATATCAATGTTGCAAACAAGATCCGTAAAGTGAGAGTGTAACTTGCGTGCCTCGGATTCCAAGATTTTAGCTTTATAAATTAAGAATATAAAGAGAACTAATGTTGTTTGAATTTTTTTTCAAAAAATTCTTTTTGTACCCACATATTTTTAGAAAGAAAGAAAGAAAATAATTTTATTTTTAACTTCAATCGATAAACATCACAATTTTTACAGTTAAATATAGATCCACAAATAAAAATCTATTTCTGAAGATTATAAAGAGTAGAAAACCTACAATATTTTTTTAAACTTGTTAAAATATGTAGCGCAGGTCTTTCAATTGATACCTTTCTTGAATTCATAAACAATCTTGGAACCCTAAAAAGTCGTTGATTTCAACTGATATTTTCAACGCATTTTATATATTTATAAATTTTGTAAAATAAGCTTATATTAGTATCATACCTACTACCCATACTCATTTGATAAATTAAAAACCAAAAAAAATAATACATAAAATGGTTAGCATTCTTCTTAAAATAATGTGACACCGTAGAAATTATTTATTCCAAAATTCATAAAACGAACAACTCAACGCCCTATTCGGAAAAAGCTCATCACAAAATTAAAAGCAAAATATTTCACCTGGAGCTGCGAGATAAAATATTATTTAAATCAGGAAAATGTACTAATGTGTGTGTATCAGGAAACGCAGACTCGTGAGGGTTATCGGTTTAAAACGTTAACGCCACGAACAAATGTCATTGTAAGGATTTTTTATTCAATTCCTTTGTTTTATTCACTTTTCTAGTTTCACAGTGTATAAAGCACACACTATTTCACGACCTCAGTTGAATTGGGATGCTGTTTAGATTTGTTTGTCGTCATGATTGTCAGCAAACTGACAAGTGTTTGGAGTTTCATTCTTCTTGGGCATGTGTGCTCACAGCCATTCGATGAAGGTAATTTTATAAAAAATCTTTTAGCTACTAACTTAAGTCAATTTGTAAAGAACTGACCGCGGTAATGGTACCTGAATGCAAACTTGTTCTTTTAAAATAACATTATGATTAAGTGTAAAATGACTCTGAATATTTTTCCAGATCCTAGTTACTCTTGGCTTGGCCGGATGACGTCATACCCAAAAAAATATAATAATCTATCAGATTTACCAAAGAAATTCGAAATAAGAAGCAACAACGCCCACCACGCAAAAAATAACTTCGAAAAATTCGCAAATCAAATGCATCACATAGCTAAAAGTGCCAATGCTACTGTCTTATATAAAGTAAAAGTACAAATAGTGCCTAACAAAAAAAACTGGAAGAAAAAGACGAAAAAAGGTTTATCGAAGAAGTTTAACGTGCCTCTAAAGAAGAATAGCTTGAGGCTGTCTGAATTCGAGTCGATCCTGAGAAAAGCGGCAGAGACACACGTGAAACACGCTGAGCAAAACCTTGACGTATCGACCTCAACATCGCCCTCGTTTCATATTATGCCTACAAAGCCGATCACCTTCAAATTCAAACCGATTCCTTCTAAACTCAAGTACACGAAGATAATACGGCCAGTTAGGAAGAGGATCATAACCTTAACTGTTTAGAAATTTAGAGTTATCATGTAAATTATTACTTGGACCTCACGACATAGGCTCAGCCTAGTGTAAATCCACCGGTGAAATTGTAGTCTCTACTAAGTCCTCAGCACTCACTGGTTTTAATCATTAATTTTTGTATATTTTTGAAATTAAATTATATCTGAACAAAAACTTTTTTACATTGTTTTCTAGTCCGAGTAGATATAATTAAGTATCGTAAAAAGCAAAGAAAGAATTCATCTCCTTCCCTAACTTTAATGTAGAATAAAATGACACTTCAAGGTGTTAACTAAATTCTATGAACATAAAGCTTGGGACCAAAGATGGATCATAAAAAAATATCGATATTATTGTATAAATCGAATACAATACCGTTCTGCATCTTAGTGCGCATTCACCGAGCGGGCCCGTTTTACAGGACCTTATGTTACTGGAAATAATCGGTATAATAGATCGGTACTAAATATTTTTAAACTTACGGCATCTAAACACATACACATAATGTCGTCTTAAATATCACAGTTGATTTAATCTGTTCGAACAAAAGCTAAGTACTTTCAATGTTCAAGTCCAATGAACTGTAGTATCAATAGCTATGTGACGTCACAAACAATGGGACAAATTGCTCAGCTGTTGCGCATTATAGCATGGTCAGTGATATCCTCTTATTGTATTGTAAGATTGCGAGGAATGGAGCACACACGTTTAACATCACTTAAAGCTGATTGTTCGTGCGTTGATCGTCTTTATTATTAATCTCGGACCAATCCCAATCGCTGCTCAGGTTGTGCGAAGCCGTCAAGCCTCAAGAGGCCCGATTGGACCGTGAACGATAGGCGAATTTAAATCCTAATTATTAGATGTAACACTCATTCTTCAATGAAATTTGTATTGAATTTGAGTCTGATTGAAATGATAACTAATCACTAATAACCAATGATTAACTCTCTTGTTTTGACAGTTCAGCAGGAGGAATATCTATTGAGAAGCGATTTAATCATTCTGTTAATCAGCGTACGAAAAACCAGCTTACATCTATAAACAAACAAACCTTTGAACAAAATTTGATCTTAATATTGCTTTTGCAGACGATGAAGTAAAAAACGATGCTTGGTAGACACAAAACATAGAGTATCAAATTTCTTCGGAAACTTCACGGTCTTGCAATTTGATTTCAGTAAATAGAGTCTACTGCGTCTAAGCGAAATAAAAACTGCCCTGCGATGTATAATCCGGATGGCCAGCGTAGGGGTTAAGGCGTTACCAAACCAATTATAGTCAATAAGGCACATGTAAGTATCAATTTCAAAGTTCAAAATACCATTTGCTCACCATTCACAAAGCATTATTGAGTATGTTACAAAAATAGGAACAATCTGATAAAGGTTCCTAGGTACAAAGTATCTGTCAAGAATTTCGCTCAACTAAACCATTTTAGATTGAAGTCCAAGCTCTATTGTAATCAGATCTCAAACGGTAGTGTTGTTCTCGAAGCTTAGCGAGTGATGCATCGCGATAGCCGGCCACTTACCGTGTGTTCACCCGTTAGAGAGGGCACTTGTCGATATCGACACTCTCTCAATCTATCTATATCTATAAGATATCTCAATAATATCTATAAGATTATCTAAATGACAAAAAAAAATTAAGACGAGTTTTGCTCCAACTCGAAAACTAACAATCTAACAAGGTAAGGTTTCTTATTCGCTGCTTTACTTTACCTTAAAAATATTGCAGTGAATAATGAATCAAAGTGATCAGTTTATTTCTCAGTATTGCTCATGTAATTTGTATTTTGTGACATGTCCAAGAGTCCTGTAAGGTCTAAAGGAAATAAAGCACTTTCATTTTGATTTCTTTTAAGGATATTGTGAGAATTTTTGCGTAAATTGATGGCGTATAACTTTTTTGTTCCAAAACAACAAATTGGGTAAATATTAATCAGCAAAGTGGTTCTAAAATCTAGACCATCAACAATTATATACAAGTCAATCATTTATCGACAAATTAAATTTCTATTTATCCAGAAAAATTGCGAATAAACAGAAGCCCGTAATAGATTACTGAAAACCGTTCCAAATCTCCAAACAATCAAAGCTTATTGTAATAAAATATAGGAAGACCTTCAAAGAACCATAAATTAAAAAATATACCAACGAATATTATTTTCCTTGACTGCGAAATAAGGGCCGTACAACAAACAAATCATTTTCTGTGGTGATCTTCTCCCATAAGTTTAAACCCAAAATAATAATAATAATAATATCTTATTTCAGGCAACAAAGAAAGTGTAGAAAAAGTAACTTAATTATGGCCCATTACCAAAAACCCACAAGTAATAGATATATGTCTATCTACTCTTGGATTTATTTATTGGGTTTTTGGGTTTAAACTTATGGGACGACCTGACGAGCTAAGTTAGTTGAATCAAAAAACTATCGATACAAACAAAATCCACTGCAAATTTTACCCCATCCCTACACACTGCATGTCGTGAAAGTGTTGATGGTATCGCCGGGGATGAAACTCGCGACTAATGTAAGCTCCTTAAAAGCTCAGTGAGAAGGCTTCTTTATGCCGCACTGGAGATTCTGATGGTTGCTCTTGTGATAAGTGACTACTGACTACTTTTTAGTAACCACTTTTACGAGGTTAGGTAAGTTTGTTACCGTACTAGTTTATAGCCGTACGCTCTAGGTTAGAGGGTTCTCTAAAAACGTCTAACTGCTTTTATTCTTAAAAAAAAGATTGGAAGATGGCTTGTAGTCCACATGATTTCAATTGCAATTGCTAGACTTAACTAGATTAGAAAATAAAAATTACTAGCCCTAAGCTAAGCAGAGGCTTATATGATGGGTACTAGATAACTGATATACTTAAGACAATAATATTATTACACCTATATTAATATATTATAGAGGAAAGATTTCATTGATTTTTGTTTATTTGGATTGAATAGGCTCCAAAATTATGGGAAATTATAAGCCGAATTTAAAAAAAAAACAGAAATTGATTTTCTATAAGAA
Source organism: Eupithecia pulchellata (assembly GCA_963931895.1). Lineage (NCBI taxonomy): Eukaryota > Metazoa > Arthropoda > Insecta > Lepidoptera > Geometridae > Eupithecia > Eupithecia pulchellata. The sequence continues at coordinate 13,409,466 of OZ007523.1, forward strand.
TCCTATATTATCCATAATGAACATAGGCAATATAGATAATATTAATAAATTAGGGATCCGTAAGATAACTTCAATAATCAAAATTCGTTTAGTAGTGTTTTAGTCTAGTACAAGATGTAAAAACTACGGCCCATATTAAATATATGGGCCGTAGTTTATACCCCTTAACTAACATAATAATGCTGGACAATTCACACAGCATTATGTAGCCCCAATCTAAGCCGAGAAGTACCTACATAGATATTTTTATTATTCATGGAAAACGACCTACGGAGGTTTAATATGAATACATACAAATGATTACGTAATATCGGCAACGCTGTATAAGCTCTGTGGAAAAAACTATAGGTACAGTCAGCTGCACAAATACCAGTATGTATACACTCCCAAAATTTCATATTTATGTACCTATACGTGAGTGTCTACATAATTTTGCTAAATTGTATACCGATTTCTGACGATTTAGATGGCTACATTCATTTGAAATGTAGTTGGTGCACTTGACTTCGAAAAAGTCATAGATAGGAACTTGAGACACTAATTTATCATTTATGTAGGTAACAGGAATATAAGAAAATAGGGATAAATTAATTAGGCAATATGTTGACGAATTTAATAATTGAATGCATTAAGATTGTGACTCTACTTCTTTTGTATAAATTAAGTGCTCTATCACATTAGGTATTCCTGTAATGATAGCTGTACAATATATTTAATAAATAAATAAATAAAAATAACGAGTATACTTATATGTGAAATTTTAGGAGTGTTTACATATCTGTGCAGCTGACTGTACACGTACACATCTATCCGCTACATCCCAACAACGGCTTAAAGTAATTTATTACTGCAGTAAGGACGCATTTAATTCGTTTCCAACATCAAGGATATTAAAAACGGCGCTGTGCGAAACCTTTTGTCTTTTCGAAAATAATTTTATTTTCACATTTTCCGGTTGAGATTTATCAGTGTTGGCAAAGGGAATTCAAGTTGGGGCTAATGGAACCGGTTTGTTTTATAAATTTGGCCTCTCACGGCGGGGATTCGAACTGGCGACTCAGCCTTCCTATGAGGATTGTTCGCTAGGGTAGATAAGACTATAGTGACATCGTATCGCCGTATCATACTATTCAGTTTCAGTTTCAAAATTAATCACACCGGGGGGTGGGCAGCAGCGCCCTCTGCAGAACAACTCCACTGAACTGCGATCCCCAACCCGCATGCCCAGCGTGGGGATTATGGCGTTCATTAGGGGAGGCCTATGTCCAGCAGTGGACTTTTATAGGCTGGTGATGATGATGATGATGTCCAGCAGTGGACCATTATAGGCTGGTGATGATGACGATGATGAGTACCCACGAACGTTTAAGTGGTTACATAAAATATTAAATGACAGTAGACTAGTGTAAATCCTTGTGCTTGTGAACATAATGATCTGTTTTTAACCCAAAGTACGTGGCTTGTTGAGAAAATTATGAATTTTGCATTAATTGCATAAGATCTCAAGCAACATGAACATCCTTATAAATTCTAGCGATGGGTACCAAAATATACCAAATAGTAAACTTATACATTTTTGGGTTACTCAGCTACGATTTTTTTATTAATATTGCGCTTGATGGTGGTCCACGGCGGCTTAATGGTGGTTATAATGTAGGTATATAATAATAAAAAATAAAAATCAGTTTATTGCAGGCACAAAAATATGATCTATATCACATTGTACAATGAAATAAAATAATAAATAACCTATAATCAATAACCTAAAAGTTGTTAGTCTTGATTTACCCAAGTCGCCTTAAAGAGGTAATTGATTATCATTTAACCCTGTATAGTTGTAAAACAGCTGCTAGCAGTTAGCGGACAGTTATGAATAAGGGGATTCGTCAATGTCAATGGTGCTCGAAAACTTTTATCGTAAGCAAATGGCGAACAAAAGCCACATTGTTTTTTTTACCTTTCAACCAAAATTACTGAAAATATACAGTACTTTTGCTGAAAATCAAAAAAATTAGAGTACCAAAGCAGTTCTCAAAGAATAAAACATCGTTTGTTTATCTTGAAAGTCAAGGAACAGCAATCCAACATACATATACGGTTTCCTACAGAAGTGAAAACACAAGGCTATAACTCACTCACTTTCTTCGCCCGAGGAAGTATTATAGAAGTATCCGCACGATAAGAGCAAAACCAAAAAAGTACCAAATAAATTAAATCGAGAAGTTTCTCGAATCAGTCGGCTCTTGTGCGGTGTCTATATCAAGGGAAAATGGGTTTAGAGTTCCGTTGAATGGGTGTCAAAATCTTAGAAGGTACCTATTTTAAATCTACAATAGGTATTGGTTTTCTGATTTTATATCAGTACCTTAGATTAGCTTTGCATTAAGTATATCAGTAGGTAGTATCATGTCTATATTAATATTATAAAGAGGAAAGATTTCATTGTTAGTATGTTTGTTTGTTTGAATTGAATAGGCTCCGAAACTACTGTACTAATTCGAAAAATTCTTTCACCATTAGAATCCTAAATTTTCCGTGATGAACATTCAAAAAAGTTAGGGATCCGCATTAAAAGTTCAATAATTGAACCGTGCGCTTGTATATTCAACCTCTTTTTCTATTATGGCGCGTCATAATAGAAAAAGAGGTTGAATATAAAGCGCACGGTGCTTGCTTTTTCTGTACGGCCAGTGTCAGTTATGGAGTGTCGAATCAATGTCAAAAACCCCAATGCTGTTAAAAAAAGTAAGGGATCCGTATGAAAACTGTGAAACCTGTGAACTGTGAAAAATGTGTATAATTTCTGAAATTTTTGTTTAATACCCGTGCGGAGCCGGGGCGGACCGCTAGTATTATGTAAATCAGTTGTCGTAAAATTAGTACCTATAACACAAGCTACCTACCAAATGTACAGCACAAACAACCCTTCATCACCAGCCTATAATAGTCCACTGCTGGACATAGGCCTCCCCTAATGAGCGCTATAGATGACATCATTATTTGGGGGTTATTGCCCATAATCCCCACGCTGGGCATGCGGGTTGGGGATCGCAGTTCGGTGTAGTTGTTCTGCAGAAGGCGCTGCTGCCCGCCCCCCGGTGTGTTTCTCTTAGTCGCCTCTTACGACACCCACGGGAAGAGTTGGGGTGGTGAAATTCTATGCCGGCACCACACGGCAACCCTTCGCACGAGTGCAATGCTGATACTACTGCATATTCTAGGTACTTATAAAACTTCCTCTTCAATCACTCTATCTATTAAACAAACCGCATCAAAATCCGTTGCTGCGTCAGTACGCTTACAGAAAATATCGTCAGCCTAGACCGCCGGACGTAGGCCCTAATGAGCGCCATAGTTTGTTTTGAGCTTGCTGCATCCAATATCCTGTCTGCAGTATTTTATAGGTCGTCATTGCATCTGGCCGGTGTGGGAATACTACACTACGCTCGCCAAATCGCGGTCACCCACTCATAAAGTAATTAACGTTTGACAGCTCCGCGGGAGATATAGCTACATTTCTAATTGCCTCTTAGAACATACTAGAATAGAATAGAATATATTTTTTTTGTCTTAAATATATGTAGAGACTTTAAGATTATATGCACATAAAAAAACTTAAAGTAAAATTAAAATTAAAACAAAAGGAGCAAATTCAGCTTTTGCTGCATACCTACTAATATGCATACAGCGCTGTTTTTCAATTCTCTTTCTTCTTTAAAAAGGCTTCTATATCTATCGATAACTTTGGTTCGCTCTCGATTATTTATTATAATCTTGTACATAAAAAAAAAACTCTGATCACAGCACTTTTATATTTAATCAGTTGGTAAAAATGTGGTACAGTAATGTACAGAACCGCCAAAGCAATGGCAACTTTTATGCACAATCAACGCATATTCACAAGTTGCCGCGTCACGGGACTGGGAACTTCCCAATTCGGTTGGCAGTCAATTCAGGAGTCGCAAGTTCGGTCCCCGGTCGCGCACAGCCTCAATTTGACACGTCTAACTCAATATTATATTTGTGAAGCAATACGGCTTTAGATCCGGATAGCAAGCCAATGCAAAATAGTTTATTGGCCGTGGCCGGTTTGGTTACACGAACTTTGTTTTTTGCCAATGGCGTGATAAAATTAGAAAATGTCAGAGGAACAAGTAAGTTTAAAATATTTTATAATTCACTTTACCAAAACAAAAGCTTTCGATGGAAAAATAACATTTTAAACAATTTCGTAAAACGAAAAGATTCTTTAATCGCAAATTTAAATAATAATGTAGGAATTCGAAGTCAGTTTGAAGTTTTGTATAAAAAATAATATTATTCTGAAATTCACTTACTAGTTTCATAAAATTGCCTACCTCGTTTAAAAATCCAAACCAATGCTCCTGATTTTTTTTAAATAAACTAAAATTGTTCTTGTTGAAGAAGAGCTATATTCAGTGGAGGAACTGTAAGCTTAAAATCTTCCTTTATATTATTAAATTTATCATTTGATTATTCTAACATTGTACATGTATTTTGAATCATCATTGTAACAATTTTTTTACTATACATACATACATACATATTAGTTATACGTCTGTACCAAATGTCTAAACTTAGTATAAAATCACGATTTCCAGCACGATTTAACAATTATTTGTGAAATAAATAGATTAAATGTAATTGGCGTATCACCGACTCATGTCCGTCTTGACATGAATAACTAAGAGTCACAAGTTCTTAATAGACGGATACTTACTTGTGATTGTGGTCAAAGCCATGGTGTGTATTTCAGTTGCTTTCTTAAAGTTAAGTGAGTTTCGAAGGGATCGGTTACGAACGAAGTGACCCAATAAGCCCCTTGAATTGAATACTTTGATTGGCATCTTTCTTGTATTTATGATGTTATAGGTGTAAATAATTCTCATTTCTAAGTGCTGTTTAGGCAATCAAAAATCTAAATTAAAATCAAAGTGCTTTATTTCCTTAAGACCTTACAGGATTCTTAGACACAATTACATGTCGGAAATGGTAGGTACTTGACTTGACTGATTGGTGCAATATGTGTTTGATTTGCCACTTTTCTTGCATTGTCCATTTCATCTAAAAAAAAAAATATGGCATTGAGGCGTTTTTTCAATAACAAAAGCAAGCGGTTAATTTTGAAAAACACTCAAATTGTTTTTTCCAAATATTACCTCGAGCACAAATAACGATAACTTCAAAGAGAAAAAAAGCAAAAAAAATCATATAAGCAAATAACAAACAGTCTAGCAACTTCTTAATTAGATAACGAAATATTGTCAATTTTGTCTTATTAACGTGAATAAATTTACAAAGGAGAAATATAATTGGAAGTACGTTTCAAATATTTCATGGATTTCAGGACACGGAATATGAAGATGGAGAGAATCTGAAAGAGAATATTGAATATGGGTGTTGTCTCTACTACACCCATATTCATTGTAGACCCCTGTCTATAATGCCTTTAACCAAAGAGGTTTAATATGAATACCTTAAGTAGGTAGCTAATCATTAGATCAATTGTTTCAATTGCAAATGCTAGCTTTACTTAATCACATAATTGTAAAAATAAATAATGATGCCATCTATGGCGCTGATTAGGGGAGGCCTATGTCCAGCAGTGGACTATTATAGGCTGGTGATGTTGATGATGATAATTGTAATTATCTTTGTTAATGCTTTTTTGCCATTTAAAAAAAGCTAATTATATTACGCTCAATTCTGATACCATTTAATAAAAAAATATCTATATCATAATCATATCGAAACGGCAAACAAAATGACCATTCCCTTTAATGATCGTTGCTTTTTGAACTGTTAAAATCACAATGATATTGTTGTATTTTCGATAGGCAATAAATTATGAAATGCACGTTTAATTCATGGACTATTGGACAGCTGATAAATAATATTTAATTTGTAAATACTAACAAATGAAACGCCAATCAGAGACCGATGAGATATTGCCGATGTGGTTGACTAAATTTTGCGGATGTGAATGGAATTGAAATTGAAAGATGTATCAACACCGCAATCGGTTTACTGAAATAGCCTTTAGTGAGATCCAAAACTGGGCAGTTTAGCTTATATAAAATTTTGACAAGTTTCTAATAAACAAAAAAAAAAATATCATCCCGAGGTTGCAGAATTTAATAACTTTATTCTTTACGCTTACAAAATAAGCACATAGGAAATGTTGCCTGGAAGAGATCGCTCATAGCTTTATACTTCCATTACCTTAAGCATATATGTTTGTTATGTCCTTTTCTTTGTGTGATATCTAGATTTGAAATTTATTGTCTCTAAATTATTCCGAACTGTAAATATATTTCCCATGTGCAAACAAATTCAGCAACTCCATATAACTATAGAATCAGTACATCAAATAGTTTAGAAACTTTCCTTTAAACCGAATTCAAAACGTTTCTGTTTAGAATCAAAGTGGGAATCTGAAATCCCTTAAGCTGAGTTAGTAAATAACAACTTCAAATTTACAAATTGATACGCCAAAGTGAACCTTATAGCTAGAGGAATAAAGATGTGAAAGGGGTTTCACCATGGTGGTAAAGTGATAATTGAGAGTACGGTTAACTTTATTTTCAGTGACAATTGCTGAACTAGGTTTTGACAACTAATTGTATGGATTTAAGTGTCGCTTCACTGAATTTTATGTTAAGCTGTTTAAATACGTCGTCGTCAATCGGTCTTAATTTGTGTTGATTTGAATTGAAGGGTATTATGTCGTTCTTGGATCAATAAATGTATTTGTAACGCCTCTAATCAAAACTTCATCAAAAACATTATTTAAATCGAAGGTCTTTAGAAAATAAGCAGGTGATATCTGATCCCATAAATTAATCAGATGCAGGTTCATAAGTTGATTTCCCACAGGCACAACGTACTAATAAACTGTGTACCTAATATAACAACTGTACATTATTAAAATCATTAAAGACATAAGGAAAATGGCAGAGGTCCTAGCTTGAGACGCTGAAAATTTTAAGTCCAATTTCCGAAAACACAAATATGTTATGAACTTGACAGGTTGACACGCATTTGACAGTTGAGTAAAACAGTCACAAAACGGGTAAAAATTATATTCGCTCCTTATCCACCCGTACCCTCACGCCCTACCCTCACCAAATTTTATTATCAAAACGATGATAACACAGAACCTATAAGGTTTCCCCTCAAATTTCCATACCAAGATCAAACGAAAACCCTTCCAAAACTATACAATACCTTCTACATTTGCTACGTAGGATCCTATAGGTGTTAGGGCTGCTGATTGGTTCAGAGCTACGAAATTTGCCCTCTCGCAGTCTCTTTACATAACATTTGCATTATCGATTCACCCTGTATATTGGCGCGAAGTTACTTCTAACGGATTATACAGGGTGACGCTTAGCATGTTATGCGCCCCGTCAATTTCCGCTCAGTCATATGGGGTCGGAAAAATTGAAAGATTTTATGTGGGAAATTGATTGAATAGAAAATTAAATATGAAAAGCGTGAAAGGGAGGTTCTTTTGGTTGGTTAAACGTGTCTTTGTAAAGTTTTAGATAAATAACAATAATGCATGAATAAAGCGTAAAATAGAGCAGAATAGATATAACAACACAATAGAATCGTCAATCACAACGATCCGATTGTTGACACAAAACTATAAAATACAAGCGGTCCGCCCCGGCTTCGCACAGGTGTTTAACAAAAAATTTAATTTTCATGCGGCTCCTTAATTTTTTTGAAATGTCTAGAGCTCAGGGAAAATTTAGGATTTTAATGGTGAAAGAATTTTTCAAATCGGTCAAGTAGTTTCAGAGCCTTTTCAATTCTAAGAAATAATCAAATCTTTCCTATTTATCTTATTAGTATAGATTATTAGTATAGATAGGACTTACTTATTATAGATAATAAGTAAGACCTAGTTACTAAAGCCTTTGTAAAAGAGACGTTTGTACAAATAAAGTGAAACTAGAATAGGAAAGGCTAATGACTATAGTCCGACCAAACTTTAGATACAATGTTTGTAAACATGCCCTCCTAAAATGACTTTCTCGTTAATTTTATGTCAAATTAACTACTGTTATTTTATACTTGACGATGCCCCTTTCCTACAAACTACTCCATAATTGAGACAATATCTTTAGAGCATCACCTGTTCACCTATCTGTAATTATTTCTTAAATTGCAGTAAAGCCCTATTAATGCATCAGTATCTACGTGGTATTAGTACACCCACGAACTAAAGGCTAAACTAGGCAGCCGGATAAGTCCGGATCAACTGCACCTGCCGGCGCCGCGTCATACCAGGCTTAAAGGCTAACCCGGGTTATTTCGTAAGCAGGGTTATTCACAATAGTCTTGAATTGCAAATTTGAATCACGGTGCTACGCATTGTTTTGTTAGCTTGTGGAATTTTCTCTGTGACTTTTTGTTTGGTATTGAAATGGATGGTGTGTATGCAGGTAATAAAATGGAGGGCCTGTATGTACTCCTCGAGGCGACGGAGTTTGCGGGTTCGATTCCCGCCTCGGGACAAATATTTGTACGATCTGCTGATATTTGTTCAATGTAATCTGGTCGTTTTCTATAATAATATTGTAATATGTATATCAGTCATCGTACCAATAACACAAGCTCTGTTTAGCTTGGGGCTAGTTAATGCTGTGTGGATTGTCCGGCATATTTTTTGTATCCCTTTAGCCGTTTTAAGGAGACGAGATGAGTCATTGTGCGTGTTTGTTTAAAATCTTCGGCCATTTCAAAAAACTATTGCGGTGCGACGGGACCATTACGAAAGTAATTGCGTTAACTACATACGAATATCATTTGATTTGTAAGAAATAATAGCCGCTTGTTTGCGCACATGTCAGACAAAACGCATAGAAACGGACATGATATATTGGCTTTGTTTATTTCCATCCAAATGATGCATTACGATATAAAAGCATAGTATCAACCTCACCGAACGTTCAGAGCAAATAACTTAATGATTGTGAATTTAAAAAGAAAAATTAGGAATTGTTAATTGAAAAAGCTGCACTACGACATAAGAGCACGAATTCCTAGCATCATTTTTGCAGTCATTTTTAATTTTTTGCATGATGAGAGATGGAGACAATTTCTGGTGAAAAGTGTACTGTAGCGGTTTAAAAGTAAGCAGTGACAAATTTACCCTAAAAATATTAAAATAATTTGAGCGGTGACGAATTTACACCAGATTTTTGCGATGACTAATTTACCCGGTGACAAATTTACCCTAACCCGTATAAATCTCACCGTAGGTTCACAATTACAACAATATACTTTAATGATTGTGAATGTAAAAATAAAAGGAATTGTTCATTGAAAAATGGTTCATAAAATATAGGGTACACTTGGCTGACTACTGCGAAAGATGAAAACTGTGTAGCGGAGTCAGCTCTCAGCTCCGCAAACTTGTGGCCTACTCGCAAAAAAAAAATCGAAGTTTAGAATAAACTCTTATGTCGCTTGCATAAGATTAGCGTTTGCACAAAAACGAATCAGAAACCTTGGTTTAGCGTCGTCTTGGTTAACTCGAGAACCTCTTTATCCATAATAATATTAAAATTTAAAAGTATCTCTGTCTGTCGGTCTGTTACCTTTCAACGCCTAATCGGCTGCATGGATCTTAATGAAATAAGGCAAAGAGCTAGACGCTATCTTAAAGATGGAAAAATACTGCTTTTTATCCCACGGTAAAGTTTGCGAAAAACCGCGGACAGAGACTAGTCTATATTTTAATATTACAAAGACGAAATATTTGATTGTTTGTTTGGATTGAATTGGTTCAGAAATTACTGGACCGATTTGAAAAATTCTTTCATCATTCGAATTCTACATTAATCTTCATTAAATGAATATTCATTTTTTTTCTCCACAGAGCTAAGACGCCAATTTAAGCTAAGTTTTTTTATAGGATCAATCTGACAATTTTAATGTAAATAAAATTTTTGTACTATGTTGTACTATGCCTTTTTGCTATTTGTAAGCCGGGTTCTCATAGCAGAATCAGCACGATGTTTGATTGTATTTCTTTTTCTCTCAATATAAATAACAGATAAAAAATATTTTTTTCTCCAAAATCTTAAAAGCACCTTTTTACTAGAAGATTAGGTACACCAAATCAATATCGAGCGAAGGAAACAAATGAAACGAACCTCTCTGCGAACCTTCATTGAATACAATTCTCGAAGTTAATTGGTATCCTCAGTAAAGTTTTATCACAATGAGCTTTTTGTTTAGGAAACTTTTGCGATAAGCTGAGAGGTAAAGTCAAAGGTTTTTGCAAGCTTTACTACCTAAGGTATAGCTTACAAAAAAAACTACCTAAGGTTTCGCAGGTCCTTAGGTACCTTTACTACCTAAGGTGCGAAAGACTGCTGGCAGATGCTGGATGCGACAAGCCGAAGACAGGGCGCTATGGCGCTCATTAGGGGAGGCCTATGTCCAGCAGTGGACTTATGTGGGCTGATGATGATGATGATGACTACCTAAGGTAGATTTTGGATGCGTAAAGAGAGAAAATGAAATATTTCATATTATTTGACGTAACACAACACTTCAAGTAATTAGTAGATACAAAGTATGTATAATCCATAGGCGAATGCTACACGCTCGATATTTATCGTGATGTTTGGATCGTAATCCAGGATCACGATATTTATCGAGTGTGTAGTGAAGTGTATCACGTATCGTGATACGGATCGTAGTATACCAAAATATTACTCGATAAATATCACGTCAAATATCACGATAAATATCGAGCGTGTAGCATTCGCCATATACTGAAACATACAGATTGACAACTTTAGTGACGCGATGGGCGAAGGGTGCCTGCGACGCAAGAGGTTGCGGGTACAATTATCGCCTCGGGAAATATGTTTGTACGACCTCCAGACATTTATTCTAGGAATTCTGGTCTTGTAAATAATATGATAAAAAACCTATCTATGTAATATATTGAGTCACCTAGTACTCATAACACAAATAATAACACAAGAGCTTGTTTTACAAGCTAAGCAGAGCTGCTTAGCTTGGGGCTGAGTGGATTGTCCAGTATTTTTTATTTATTACTTTACAGTAGTTATAAGTTGTTACTAACAGTAACAAAAATACAATCTGCTGCTATAGGAAGACAAAAAGGTCCTTGTCTCAGCATTGTGCCGCTACAAGCCGAAGTTCGTAGCGGTGCTGATTTTCAGACAGGCATTTTATGTACTTACCTACTTTTAAGATATGTGTGTGTGTGTGAGTTAGACGATAATGTACCTTGTTGTTCTAGCTATCGCATGTAAACGGCTGATAGCAAGATGGCGGGTTAACATCAAGACTACGGGGATAACATCAAGACTATTATCTTAAATGAAAAAAAAAAACTCTATGTTGCCTATACATACATTGCATAAACATGCCTGCCCTCTAAATTAGATCAGATTTTTTTTACATTTTGCGGTTTAGATTCCCTGCTCAGATAGGCGATTATTCAAAAATCTTTGAATGCTGTTGAAATTGTTTTAAAATCAAAATAAGTCTTCTTTAACTAAAACTTTCTATCTACAATATTTAAGATACTTTCCCTCCATGTGGCATGACTGTGGGACGCCCTGTTTGTTTTCACAAATGAAAACAAAACAAATTCTGGCAATTTTGGTTTTAATGAGGATTTTATTTTGATCCGCAGTATAAATTATAGTTTACCTATTATGGTAATAATAATGATAATAAAGGATAATGTTAATTAGAACATTATTATTCCGCAAATAACCCGTTCCATCCAGATAGAACGAACAAAGCTGTGTTCCTTTGTTCTGAAAACGTAACTAAAACTAACCATGATAGCTAGATCGAAAACTTTTATCTATTTTCGATTCTCGTCCGCTGAATAAAAATAACCTCAGCTCGCGGGGTATTAAGGCTAGACAGTGAAGAAATAAAAGGCTAGCGGCGAGTAATCCACCATGCGCTACGAATGGTCGGCGAGATAAGGCGCCTAATTTATAGCGTTCCAATACATACTAAGAATAGCTATTCTTCTAGAAGCGACTATACAAGACTTTTGAGCGTGCAAGTTATGACGATACAAGATGGTAAGATTTTAGAGTGTAACAAGTTAGTTGACGACCTCTGTGGCGCGGTGGGCTAAGGTTTGGCTGCGTAGGAGGTTTCGGGTTGGATTCGCGCCTCGGGACAAATGTTTGATCTGCAGATATTTATTTAGGGTGTTCTGGTCGAAATATTTACCTATATTATATGACATTCATCTAGTACTCATAACAAAAGCTCTGCTTAGCTTAGGGCTAGATGATGCTGTGGGTTCCATCATTATTTATTTATTATTGAGTGCGGATTTTTATTTTATCTCGTACGATTTTTTCGCGAAATACTATTTTTGCTGCTTATCGTTATGCCATGGGTTAGTTAGTGGTACTGGAAGTATGTGCTAATCCCCTTATTTATAATATAATAATATAATAATATATAATATAGTCTACTAACTTAAAGCACTACTATTTCTCAGTCTGTTTTATTCCATTAAACATCTAAATTCCATCTGACATATAGAGTCAGAAATAAAACTACTTAGCAAAAGTTAATAACGGTATTTTATTCGTCCACTAACTAAAGTCTTACTCCGTTAGACTCAGGTACTAACTAAAGTCTTACTCCGGAGTAATATATATAGACTTTAACCGTTATTGACAGTTTTCACATTATTTTAGTAACTAGTATTAAATAAATTTCTTTTCTCTCATGTAACCTATAAAAAGATCTAGTTGAAGGTGTAAAACCACTCCTAATACCGTTCCATTCTACGCAAACGTTTGTATAACATGCGTACTTAAAGAATGGGAGAGAGAATAACAGCATCGGTCAAATCAAATTCTATCCGAGCGGGGCAGAATGAGAATGACGTCATTTGCAATCGCATTCTTCAAATACCCAGTTGATATTAGCAATGATGAAACATTATGATATGGCATTGTCATACAGCGAGGCAATGCCGCCAGTATCTTGGGTAAACTTCCAACTAGTATTGTTAAGGATCAGTTGAGCTACCTGCAGTTTGTTTGCAACAGTCTGCAGTTAGCTCAATCGTAAATACTAGCTCTAATTTAGTTAGATAATTATAATTTTGTTTTAAATAAAGCCTTTTTAGCCATTTAAAAAATAAGAAAAGAAAATCATTACATATTCCTAAAACCTACACTGCTAGTCCATCCAGTACTAACTTTATATCATCGATTCAAAAGCTTTCTTCTGGCCAGCATATGTTGCCAATTTAGTTGTTCACGTGTTCTTTAGGAATTATTTGTCTTCAAAGACTTGCTTGATCTAAGGCACGGACTAGTTTTTGTATTTATATACACCAACATAATGTATATAATTTTTATACTATTATTATAAGGATGGAAAAATCTCATCATCGTCACATCAATTTTGGTGTTCTCTTAATCCATTCCATTCATTTATATTAGTCATAAAAATAGTGAAAGGGACTGCGATATTAAATAAATATTGCTAGACAATCCACACTGCATAAAGCTTGTACTTAAATGCATTAAGTACAAGCCAATAAATAGGTCCAAAGGTAACGTCATTATTTAGCTGGGGGCTAGATTATGCAGTGTGGATATGTTCATTTTTTAATTGCCACCAATATGATTCATCTAAAATATACCAATCAAAACAGTGTAAATCAAGCCGTAAGCTATAGCGAAAATTTCCAATCACGATTGAGCGACATCAATTACTTTTCACGTCGCTTTCCGTTACTTCTTATTACAAGCTCGGATTTCTTGTTATTCAAAGATCATTTCTCTTTACATTTCGATCAAATAATCAGGACGGATTGTTCAGAAGTCCATTTTAATTCGGAAAGCCTTCGGGAGCCTTCGAGAGCCTTCGGGGGACTTCGGGGACTTTCCGAAAGTCGCCGATCAGCATTCAGAACACGTGTAGTGCCGGACGGCCCCCGGGCGTCAGCGATACCTAGTGACAATAAACTTATAAATCTCATAAATTTTTATGATATAATTTGAAATTGTTTGTACTATCGGATAGTTGCGAAATTTTGCTCGTGAAACTTTGTTTGCCTGACATTTGAGTGCAAATAAGGCAGGGCTTGATTCTCTTACGGCTGATCTGGTTAACCTTAACGTAAGACATAGAAAACGTATTATTATTAGAAAGATATATATTCTTTTTGGACATAGAGGAGACGAGACGTTTAAATTTCAGAATGTTTCTACTTATTATAATAAAATATAAATAAAATTTCAAGAAATGGAAAAACTCCTCCTTATTAACAGTCGATTTAATACTTTGTTTTCTTTATTCATTCATAATTATCTCATCGAGTAAATCTATTCTGTATAAGCTAACTAGATTTTTTTAAGTATCAACAGGGATATTAAAGTGTTAAAAGTAGGTTATTTAACCAGGACGATACTACTGATCTGAAAATTCCAATAAGAAGTATTGGATTTTTTTATTAAATAGGAGCTACGAAGCTAAATATTGAACAAATTTTCAAGGTGTTGAGAATGTAAATTGTGTTTACTTGGACGATGTACTGAAGTGACTGTCAATATAGCGACTCTTCGATTATGCTCGTCGGTTTCGCGAAAATGTCTTTAGAATTTTGAAAAGGGATTTGGTTGGGGTGCTTGGAATTACACTTCTTGGGAGGATTTGTTATACGTACTTACGATTGAAATCAATTTGAATCTCGAACCCTTTTTCAACTTCAAAACTCACTTAAAAATATTAAAGACCATTGTATCTGGTATATAACACGTACCTTTTGTTTTATTTTCCCCTGTGTTCCCATACAACGCGACTGAATGTTTTTCGATTTAAAGCAATAAGAAATTGCTTAGTTTATCGTTTCTTATAAATGAAGAGAGAGAGACATATTGTATAAGAAAGAACCAGTCTATTTGTGATTAAAGTACAAGATTAAAACTTTTAGAAAATGTTTCACAATGTTTTGAAGAATTTTATTTGATAAAAATCATTTTTGAATCGTTTAAACTGATACTTTTTTTTATAAATAATTGCTACTAGTAGGTACATAGCGCTAATCTGGGAAAGAAACTGCTAGATCCAGACGAGATAACACTTCGAAGAAAAACCTACAGTTCCTAGCAACCGCAAAGGTAAGTGGCGAACCATGAACGTCGCAGCTTCAGGGGTGAACTCACAAAGTGGCGGTCACAATAGGCCTATCATGGCCGCAGTGATACGAAAGTCACATGTAGGTGATGAGTGAATACTAATAAATCAAATAAATGATTAATATTGTTATTTTTTTAATCTGTACAGGCTGCTGAGAAAAAAGTACAGACAGAGTGAGATCAAAATGTTTTGAAACCCTAAAACTTAAAATATAAAATAAAAGAGAGTGAATGAGACTGTACTATTCATAGTTCAGTTTCTAAAATTGCCTGTAAACCTTCGAAGTGTTTCGATGCTACGCACTAGCTGAAATTAATCTGCCAGTCAATCAGCATCTACATTGTCTAGCGCATTTCAACCTGCTGAAACTCTCTATTTACTTATTCCTCTCTACGCTACTAGTATATTATTATAATGTATATGAAACTTTGGATAATTTACATGGATTTTTCTTTATGTGATAAAAGCGTCAATATCTAGACTTTTGTTCGGTTCAAACCTCTGCGGTATTTGCTAGCCAGAGCGGTAGCTAAAGGTGTGCGGTACACATATAGGGATACAAAATGCCCTGTCGATGATGCGCGATATCGAAGATCTACACATTCTACACCATCTATTGAGGTCTAAGGTAAAGCCGTTGTTTTGTTTTTCTCGAAAATGCCTTTTGTTGAAGGTTGCGTTTAAAAGTGTTAAGTTTTAAAACGCAACCTTCAATGCAAAGGCGTTTTGTAAAATATCTGTTCCGCGATATAAGCACTTTTTATAAGTAAACATAGGTACCTCCGTCCTATTACAATATCAAAGTCCATAACTTATTTTATTTTTTGACGACCACTGTGGCGCGGTAGGCGAAGGTCCGCCTGCGACACAGGAGGTTGCGAGTTCGATTGCCGCCTCGGGGCAAATATTTGTACGATTTGAAGATATTTGTTCAGGAGTTCTGGTCGTTTTCTATGTCTATACTAATATTATAAAGAGGAAAGATTTGATTGTTTGTTTGTTTGTATGTTTGTTTGTTTGTTTGTTTGTTTGTTTGTTTGTTTGTTTGTTTGAATTGAATAGGCTCCGAAACTACTGGACCGAGTTAAAAAATTCTTTCACCATTAGAATCCTTAATTTTCCGCGATGAACATAGGCTATATAATATTTTCAAAAAAGTTAGGGATCCGCATGAAAAATTCAATAATTGAACCGTGTGCTGTATATTCAACCTCTTTTTCTATTATGGCGCGTCAGAATAGAAAAAGAGGTTGTATAGCGCACGGTGCTTGCTTTTTCTTTACGGCCAGTGTCAGTTTTGGAATGTCGAGTCAATGTCAAAAACCCCAATGCTGTTAAAAAAAGTAAAGATCCGTAAGAAAACTGTGAAACCCATCGTTTTAGTGTGTATAATTTCTGAAATTTTTGTTTAATACCCGTGCGAAGCCGGGGCGGGCCGCTAGTATAATATAAAATATCTATCCATTTAATGATATTGTATTATGTATATCAGTCATCTAGTACCCATAACCCAAGCTCTGCTTAGATTGGGGTTAGATGATGCTGTGTGGATTGTCCGGCATTATTTATTTATTTTCATGTCTATCATGAAACTAGCCAGGCCGATAAGTACAACAAATTCACGTCGAAATAGATTTTTATCCGGTAAAAACGTATGCAAAACCGCGGGCACAAAGCAGACGGAAACAAAAGTGTATTGATATTGACTTAGGTCCAGTTAGGAAATATTATGTAAACATATGAAAATTATGCGCACACTTGGCAAAATCCTTTCGGGTTTCGTATCCATGTTTGCATAATAATTTTCGTTCTGTAACATACCCTAGACCAATGATTCCGTAAGAATTGCTTTCGTGATTGTGATGGTATGATATTAGCATCGTTTAGGTATTTATTTTTTTTATTTTAAGGTTTTTGTTATTTTAGAGCGTAAGCCCTCGCACTCAGGGTAATTTGTAGGAAATTAAAATAATATCCCAAAATTTTTTGGGATCTCATTTAATTATTTTTTTATTAACAAACAAACAATTATTATAAACTTAACCAAAAAGTACTAAAATAACGCTAAAACCAGCAAGTTTCTACCATGAACATAAAATGAAATAGAACACAGTTATCTTGATGGCGCGTCTCTATTATAATGAAAATGCTGACCTTCAAGCCGCTTATACAAGCTTTTGTTTACTGTTAGTCATTTGCAAAGTAACTTAATTTCATTCAAAGACAAAAAACAAAATGAAATAACAACTAAAATTAGCACTCATCTCGATTTCCTAATAATCTAAGCCGTCAGATACCTGAGTGCCCAGAATCGTTTACTCCCACCTGTTCTGTTGGGTAGTTCTGTTGACAGAACTACTGGGATTTTTTTTCTGATTAGTTCTGTCCACAAAACAAATGGGAATACAATTCTCACTTGTTCTGTTGAGTAGTTCTGTTGACAAAACTACTGGGAATTTTTTTTCTCATTAATTCTGTCCACAAAACAAATGGGAATACAATTCTCACTTGTTCTGTTGAGTAGTTCTGTTGTGATTCAAACTAAGATTTAGATATAAGAAACAAAATAAAATATTTTTAGAAATATTTTTGTCCCGGCCCGTTTGACCCGCGTAATACTTCAGTAGGCCAAGCACGGGGATTGTTCTCTAGGGTAGAATAGACAATAATGGCATCGCATCGCCATAAATTACGTACATTATTGAAGTTGAAGAAATTAAGAAATTAATTTCAAATAATTTACGCATTCGATGACAAAGTGACGTAATTTTTGTCTATTCTGCCTTAGACAAGAAAGCCCGTGCTTGCCCTACAGGTTGGTTTTTATTTTGCTAATATCTTTGAAGATATTTGTTTAAACTGTATAGAGTTAAGGGCTCACATATTCTACATTAAATTTCCGTTCTAAAAAAATATATTTATAAAGATACTAGCGGCCCGCCCCGGCTTCGCACGGGTATTAAACAAAAATTTCAGAAATTATACACACTAAAACGATGGGTTTCACAGTTTTCATACGGATCTTTACTTTTTTTAACAGCATTGGGGTTTTTGACAATGACTCGACATTCCAAAACTGACACTGGCCGTAGAGAAAAAGCAAGCACCGTGCGCTATACAACCTCTTTTTCTATTCTGACGCGCCATAATAGAAAAAGAGGTTGAATATACAGCCCACGGTTCAATTATTCAAATTCTTAAATAATTAATTCATGCGGATCCCTAACTTTTTTGAAAATATTATATAGCCTATGTTCATCACGGAAAATTAAGGATTCTAATGGTGAAAGAATTTTTTAACTCGGTCCAGTAGTTTCGGAGCCTATTCAATTCAAACAAACAAACAAACATACAAACAAACAAACAATCAAATCTTTCCTCTTTATAATATTAGTATAGATATTGATAAATTAATACCATATGGCCTAAATAAGCTTCAAAAAAAGATATTTTTAATCCAAAACTTTAACAGTAAAAGCAGTTATTTTGAGTTATCCGTAGGAGATAGGCATATGCTATCATATTGTACTACATAGTTTTGTTCTATCTTCAACAGTTTCCGCAGCGCACGCGATGCAAGCATTTTTTTTAGAACTTTAATTACATTATTCTAGTTTATGTATATAATGTTAATAGGTATACAAAATTACGTCATCGCATTTTTGTATGTACAATAATCCTATATTATCCACATGACTTGTCGCCGTTCAGACCTGCCACCGTGGTCGAAAACTCGAATAGTTTGTATAAATTATTTGAGTAAGAAAGGATTCGCTTTGACAGCGAGAAAGAACAATAGAAACAGAAAAAAAAATAATAGAATTTATTAAGCTTTTGCAAGCTAGGCTTGCTTGCAAAAGTTATCTACGACGAATATAGTAAAAGGAAAGCTTTGTTTCCAACTATCTATTTTCCATTAGCCAATATTTCGTGTTAAAAGCCCAACTTTGCCCAACCACTTTCAAAGCCTAAATTCAATCTCTCCATCATATCAGAGAATCATCTAGGTCTAGCTTTTAGTGGAGAACTGAATTTGGCTGGTAGAAACTTCGCCTTCCAACTTCATTCTATTCCCGATGGGCAGCGCTAAGAGTGGACTTTGTTTGTAGGGCATGAACTTAGTTAAAACAGGATAGTTATGAGCACCGGAATTTAGAAACTTATGGAGCCACTCCTGCAATTTCAGAAATATGTATACATTCATTAACAAAGAAAGTTTTAGTAGGTAGGTACTTAACAGAATAATACAATTACAACTATAGAATATACACTTATACATCTGTTTAAAAAATCTAAGCTGTCATCATGAGACAGATGCTCAGAATGTTGGCAGCATTGCCACTGGATGAAGTGCGTAAGGATATTTGTTTTGAACAAAACAGGGTACCGCGTAATATTCCGTAAATAATAGAACAAAAACAATCCTTATTCAGTTAATGACGACCTCTGTGGCGAGGTTGTGAGGGCGAAGGTCCGCCTGCGACGCAGGATTCGTTTCGCCCCTCGCGACAAATGTTTGTTCGATCTGCAGATATTTGATCAAGGTATTCTAGTCGTTTTTTATATTTATTAGATAAATATCTATTTATTTCATGTATTTTCATAATGTACGAGTATATCAGTCGTTTAGTACCCTAAGCACAAGCTCTCTTTAGCTTGAGGCTAGATGATGCTGTGTGGATTGTCCAGGTTTATTTATTTGGCATCGACAACAACCTCCCGCTCCCCTTCTTTCTTTTAGTTATAAGGTCATCTA
The DNA here is from genome assembly GCA_963931895.1 of Eupithecia pulchellata. Classification (NCBI taxonomy): domain Eukaryota; kingdom Metazoa; phylum Arthropoda; class Insecta; order Lepidoptera; family Geometridae; genus Eupithecia; species Eupithecia pulchellata. Next base: position 13,429,432 of record OZ007523.1, read on the forward strand.
ACATTCTATGCAATCAAACATTATAAATACCTGCATAGTATTTACAAAGTCTAATAAATACGTAGCCGCAATACGAACTTTACCGCTTCAATTACCAACTATATCTGTGAACGATTTGTGCAATTAATTTATTAGTTTCTACGCTTTCATAGTTGTTCAGTAAGTTGCTATTAGTTCGGCTGTCAACTGAGTGCTTTATAGAACTGAGATAGTGTTACTAGACTGTGCTTAGGTACAGTCATGATAATAATCAGTTACATAGTATGGTTGACTTCCTGAAAGCGTTCCATCTTAGCCGCGGAATCATAGAAGTGGCGAACCAAGCGCGGAGATGTAGCTGTTGTCTGAAGAAATCAGCGAAATCGCGCGGGAAAGTTAGTGTCGATATTATCCGATATAACAGGCAGAACAGTCTGTTTCGCTTGCCTTATGTATGTACAACAAACAAGTCATGGCAATGCTAATGTATAATACTGATGGTCCTCAGCTATGATGTAGCGGCGGAGGTTTGCTACGGGCCTAAAAGATGTATCTACACGACGAAGACACAAGGAGACGACTATGTACCTGCTAAAAAGAGAGTATACGGAAAAAACCGAAGAGGTATTCGAAATATGATACCTTCTATAAAATGCTATCAGGTTTAGTAGGGTGTACCAACATGTCTTGAAGACGCGAAAGCCATTTTATAAGCCCTTTTCTCTCTCCTCTTATTTATTGTACCCAAGCTTTATCCGAGCATTTTCTACTATCATAGACGCTCGCAAAGACAATAACAGTATCATCAATACGCCTATAAATGTCCCAATTTAGATTAAATACAGTCTCCTAAACCGTTAGCCAACTCGGGGTATCAGTGGCTGGAACGCAGAGTAGGTTTAATACAGAAGATGCTCTTTTTGGATCATTTGCTTTGTGGCTATTAAGAAATAGTCTCACAAGCATTTTGCTGGATGGAGTTATTAAAATACAAAAAGAAACTCTTCGTTTGAGTACAATTATCTGTACTGTAATTTATGTACTTCGATTGAATATGTTTTGTTGTTATTTTTGTGGTTCATTGGCATTCTAGAAACGAATTGAGACAGATCAAAAATAGGTGCAGTACCCCTTGAAAATGCTCGATATCAAAAAGGTGACACCTCGGTATTTGAACAGGCAAAAAAGTGCCAGTTCAAATAATCAGTCAGGCCTCTGAATTACCCCACCCTGTATTCACCACAGACTACAAGGTCCGTTGGCCCGTGAAATGTAGTTAGCTACGCCTCTGGTAGGTGCTTGAAATTTGATGTTCGAAGCGTCCAGTTACTTAATGATCAACGGAATGTATCTCTTCATCAATTTCTATGGATAGATAAAACTGAATATTCTTTATGGCAGGGATGTTGGTACTTGGGTTGGTGGTTAATCTTTATGTTTTTGTTATCGTTGTATTTTAGGTATGTTAACGATTTTACTTGGCTTTTTTCTTAGGCTTCTGACTTCTGATTTTCAATTTGTCACCTTGATTGCACCATTGTTTCACACCGTGAAAATATTTATTTCCAAAAATGTCAAAAAAGCAAGGTATCAACTTCTTGATTTATCAATGACGATGTCTTCTGCCCCAATTGCTGATCGCGATTGCTATCGGCCAAGCAATAACAAAACAAAAAGCATTGCTTCATAAAATCACCGAAATCGCAATGCAGATTATTTTAACCGGTAGTTTTAGCTCCTGCGAATGTACTATCAAGTGAGCACCAAGGAATTCCGTAACGCCTTCATTAACATGGCTCCAGAATTACCTAGAAAATAATTAAATTCCAAGATGTCACCATCACCACTATAAATATTGTTGGAATTCAAAGAACACTCCGTACGCCATTAGGGCGATTTGAAGCGCCATTTGAACGTTACTCTGAATTATTCACAATTAAAGGCTGTAACTGAGTCTAAGTCTGTGCAAACGGGCGACACAAAAAAATGTTTTGTCGTTCCGTGTTGGCGAGCTAACACAAAGTTAGTAGGTAAGTTTAGTTTCTTTGTTGAAGCCACAGCTGCAGGAGCTGTATTCTACTAACCATAACCGCTATTACGGTGGTATTGTTGCTAAATTGTTCATATATGATGAAGGAAAGAGATAGGTAATGGACGTTTTGCACGGAAAGATCCATTGATTTCAACCTTGACACTTTTGAGAGATTTAGAACACATTGTCAAACCCTCCTGGCGCCCACTCATTATTCATATTTTTTGATGTGGGTATATCTCAACCGTTTATGCCATATGTTGACACGTAAAATACGGTACACCATGGGTACAAAGTTGCTCGTTTGCAACTCCTTGACAGTCGTCAGAGTGAAGGAGCTTATTAAGGTAGGTATCGGCGTTACGTTAATATTTAGATTGAGTTTGGAAATTTGAGAATGTTGGTGCTGATGATATTGCCTTAAGAACCTACTGCTACGGCGTTGCTAACTACGGCTAAGTGAAGTAAGTGTAAGTGTATTCTGATCGCATTGATCTCGTATCATGTGTCGGTATGTGGTATGTGTTGGTATTTAGGGCTCTTTAGGCATTATTACTATTAGAAGCTTAGATTTAGCTCTAATTACGCACTGCTGGGGAAGCCTTTCGTTTCTACTAGCCTCTTAGTCAAAACTAAGCACACTTGGATAAGAGAAACTCAAGTGTTTCATCAAAGTGTGCACAGCTTTTAACGTTGTCCTTTTATGTCTCCATCTTCACAGCAAGCGGCCGCCCCGAATTTCTACGGGCAATCGGCCCCGACACGGAACTGAATTCTGTACCGTGCACCCTCTGTCAAATCTGTCTGTCCGGGACAGTGTTCCCAAGATGCTGGCTGCATTGCCTCGCTGTAAAAGATTAAAATTGTACTTGTAAATGTTTCCATAAAGTATTCATTCATTCAATCAAAAAGAAGTTACTACTTACACCATAAAATAAACTACACTATACTATACCTATTTCTATGTATTACTCAACATACTCAGAAATAGGTATGATATAGGTATTGTCTAGAATGTCGCAGTTGCTTGGTCCATCCATCCCCAGTAAACGACTAAACGTAATAAACCAGTATTTTTTACATTGCTCAGCCAACCGTAATAATCTATTTTAAACAAACGGTTCAATAGACTGGGATAATTGAAAACTGATGAATTTCACCGGCCGTTATTCGGGGGTGGACGATATTTTCGATTATATTGGCAATATTCGTCTGCCTTTATAATAAAATGGAGTCAATACCGCTGGCATCCTCTTTTGAAAGAATATCCGATTTTTTTAGTAACAGTATTTTATGAAAATAGACAGAAATTATAAATGTTTATTTTGACATACCTAAAGGACTTCCAGGGATAAAGCGGATATTGTTACCAGCTACATTTTTCTGTCCATAAATTATTTGACCCTATGAAATATGATTGGTTGGAAGTCCGCCTATCAATGTGTGTACCTGAAAAACAGATTCAGATCCAGATTTAATAACTTTATTTCTTTATGCTTACAACATAAGCACTTAGACAAGTCATATTTCATATAGATAATTATTATAAAACAAGAAATAATTTAGTTATTGATCTCTTCACTTCAATTTTTTATCGTGTTTTAAAAACCAATTTTTTAACGTACTTCGGACTTGTCGTTTCGCATTGTATTTATATATTTTTCTGTCCTCAGTAGATACCGTCCAATTCATAGAATATCTAAAATTATCTAGAATAGCAGATAAAACCGCAGGTTCCTAAACCGCTACAATGAATAGGTGTTCATATGCCCCGTTCTTATCGTCGAACAATCCCTTTCATCTCGTTTTGTCCGCGGCTCACAAGAACTGAAATGAGAGCTGGTGGAAACATACGTGCGAACAGGTTGTCGAGCATGATAACTTTTTATTTATTATTATAATAATTACGTACTTTACTAAAGTAACCCTGTCTGATGCTAGTTGGTTGACCAGCCCATAGAAACTTGCCAGTCAACCACTATGTTAGCTAGATAAATAAATAATCAATAAATTAAAATTTAATTTTTTCTCACATATGTTAATGAATTATAGGTGCACTAGGTTTACATATAGTAAACCATTATTAGTGGAAAAATAAATACAAAAGATAGGTAACTAATATTTTAATCAGCCTGTGTTGTGAGAGACTGGTGACTGTTATAGGTTTATGAAAAACCTGTAGCATGATGGCTAGACAGGCAGTTTCTCCTCATTAAGGTTCCAGTTCATCAGCGTATGCAGCCCAAGGTGACAGGTGTCTCTCGTAAGTACACCTCAAGATAGGTTTTTATCACGAACATTCATGTAATTTTATCCACATCCATCAGCATCCAGCAAATGAAAGAAGTGAGCAGAAGGAAGTGAGCCAATAAACATGTTTGCAATAATTAACATAAATGTGAAAATTACACGCAATAATTACATAATTCTAAATTATAAAATTTTGTCATACGGTTCCAGTGATTGTTCGTTCATTCATAGAAGGTGTTTGGTATCGCTATTTATATACCCGTGGTTTTTGCCACAAGAAGAAGCAAAACTCTTTTAATCTTCTTTCATTTGTGACATAATCAATCTTACACTTTATTCCTTTAATTTATGGAATAAAAACTGTGTCATCATCATAGAGTATTGAAATCTTTGTATGCCTATTTTGTAAAGCTTATAAAATAAAGTGATGATTGAAATTTTTAATCTTACGTCGTCTACTCCCCACTCTGTAGAAGAAATGCTCGCCAAAATACCTCCCCATATCGTCCACTGCATAAAGCAAAACGCCCTGTTAGGTACCTAATAGAAATTCCACACGCATGTTCAGCGTGGGGCTAATATTGCCTTACAGAAGGGATACATTTTTATTCCGGGCTCTTTGAAAATGATCCGCCCGGGGCGAGTGAGTACGCTGCTACATTTATATTGTGACGTTTCGTGACGATGTTTTATACGCGTACACGATACGTGTACGGTTATGGTTAGTTTTCTTATTTCAGAATGTATATTATTTATTTTCTTATTGGTTCCAGAGCATGACTTGGAAGTAACACCTCGCGATTTGCATACTTCACTTGAGTTCTTGTTGGCTTAGTTTTCGAGTTGTGCTATCTTATTTTCATAATTAGAGCTAAACAACATAAAAACAATTGAGCTGCAGAAAATTTTGCAAAAAATCTACAGGTAGCTTAACTGATCCAAATCAATACCAGTCAGAGCTACATTGCCTCGACAGAGCCAATACATTTGCTCCTCTTGGAGTCGAAACCCTGTCCGTAGATTACTGAGGCTCACATTAACATAAATGGGCGTCTGGTTAAGCGACGTGTGACCCGAGAGCTGGTCTGTAGGTATCTGGCACAGCGCATCAGCATTGCCATACAGCGAACTAAAGTAAATAGAGAACTATCTTGTCATTGTCACCCAGTTTCTCAACTCCATTGGTTTCGGCACTACTCCATCAATTAGAATCACATCAAACCATCGCATCACCAATATCATCAATAACCGCGGGTACTACGGGGATAAAATGTATTGCCCATTTTGCCATTACCTTAGAATTAAAATCCCAGAACAGGTAAGTCTAGGCATAATTAAGTAGAAAAGTAATATTTTCTCCAGTTGCCCAACTCCATTGGTTTGGTACTTCATCTATAGCTATCGTAATTAGCTGCGGGTACATTTGTTGGAGTAATGGCTCATTAGTCTCTCGCGGATCCGAATCAGTCTGTGGCTAGATTGTACGAATAGGATTGAAATGGCTGATTACGTCTATTGTGATTAGCTCGTAACTGATTGGGAATTTGTTATAATAAACAGCGAATCTTTGATTTTCTTGAATCAAATATTCATTGTTTTCTACCTTACACTGATGTTTGCTTATAGCTTTATTTATCTAGTTAAAAATATTTTTGTTTTCGAATGGACTTTAATGCTGTTGACCACAGATGGCCATGACAGCGTTACCAGACTTTTCAAAAAGAAAGTATGCTTATTTGTCTCAGTGCTGGACGTAGGCCACCCCTAATGATCGCCTTATTGACTCTTATTATCTTGTCTATGTAATATCTAACTATACAACAAGAGGGTGGAGTTTCTATAAAGTTAATCAAGTATTTGCCGCTTGCTGAACGTCCGTTTACTCCTTGATGAACAAAAGCCGTAGCGTGTTGATTGAAAATTCGACTCTAATTTTACAAAATAAGGCTTCTAAAGAATTTTCTACTCTACCGTATCAACATAAGACCCATAATCGACTGCACCTAACCAAGAACCGGATACACGTATGGTCAGTAAATTCGAATGGGACACTTTACTGAAACTGGACCTTCTTCCAATGAAATATGATCGTGAAAAGGATATTGATAAGGAAATTTCGAAAAGAATAAAGATAACGTGAATGTTCACTTTGCACTTTATTTACTGAGATGGAAAGGTATTTTCATTATTGATGGTATGTAGTAGAAAGACGGAAATAGGAAGAATTTCATCAATCGTAGAAAATGTTAACCGGAAAAGTAAAAAGGAGTAGGTAGGTATACAGATAAATTGACGTTGGATTAGCAGAGCTTTCACTAGCCCACTTTAGTGCATAGGTAGAAATAGGTAGGTATTTAAGCAAAATACTCGAGAAAAATTAGGTACTTATTATAATCATATAAAAGAAACAAATAAGAACTAGAATGAAAAATAAGTACGAAACGTATTTCAAATTACACGTAGGATACGAATGTTAGAAAATTGTACCAGAATAAATGCAGAAGGGTATATTTCACGTGACGCTTCCACCCGAGGTTGGTCCATTGCACATTTCACCTACTTAAAGACACTTTATATTCGTACCGACGACATTAGAGGAAGGGGAGGTTCCATCGTACATTATCAGGCATCGGATGCTTCGATAGTTTGTTTTGAGCATCCTTGGGGTTGCTAGGAAAATGCGAAGTATTTTTGGCTAGCATTTTGTTTTGAACAGAGAGAAGCAAAACATATTAAATACAAGCGGGTCGCACCAGCTTCGCATAGCGCAAATTTTACATTCGGATCCCTAACTTTCTTTAAAATATAGCCTATGATCATCAGGGAAAATTTAGGAGTCACTAATGTTGAAAGAATTATTCAAATCGGTCCAGTAGTTTCGAAGCCTATTCAATTCAAACAAACACACAAACAATCAAATCTTTCCTTTTATAATATTAGTATAGATATATATAATTGATTTTCTTAAATCAATGACTCGTAGTTTATTATAACAAACTTAAATTTTAGTAGGTAGTTTAATATTATACTTAGATGCAAGGTTTTGTTTTGCTAGAACTTGTAGCTCTAGGAAAATGTTCTAGAAATAATAATAAAAAAATGTATTGTAAAGGAGTGTAGCAGCATTTTAATACCATTTAGGTTACATAATAGCTCAACTATACCTAATAAATAGTTTGACCAAAATATTTCAATTCCTTTATTTCTTTAGGCTTACAAAGTAAGCAAGTAAAATTGCATACTGTAATTATATAATAAGAAATCAGGTGTTATTTATTTTCTCTTTACTGCAGTTCCAATCAAATTATGTGTCTAATACATGTTTGTTTTGCCAATCTAAATTTAAGATTGACGTGGTTTAGATACATGCCAATATTTATTTATAAAGGTATACGTAAAGCGAACCACATCATTCAATCAAAATTCAAAATCCAGGTGTGGAATGGAGCGACATCAGACCCTATTCCATCCTCTCCCGATATCTAGTAAGAGGTTCAGGCTCAGGGTCGTGTAAATAACCCTCATAGGTACTTACATCATCTTTGTTCCATCAACTCGAGAGCAATTTCCTAAAGCCACTGTCCTTTCCCATCACGCTAATTGTTTCCCGAATAAATTGACAAAATTAATCAAATTAAGACCATCGATTGACAATCTGTAGGACTTTTATAGCGACTATAAAGCTGATGTTGTGTTTAAGGGTTTGCTTTCGATATTAAAGGAGGCTTATGTCCAGCAGTGGAATGCTAAAGGCTGATGATGTGCTACCCACATCATCATCCTATAACAGCCATAAAGAAGGGAATTTTTGACTGTTTTTCATTAAAATGTACTCATGAATAGTTTTTTAAGCTTTAGGTTTTTTCTAGTTTTTATTAAAAACTCCGAAATTTTGCGCTTCCACTTTACAATAAAAATGCTGGATAATCCACACAGCATCATCTAACCCCAAGCTAAGCAGAGCATGTGTTATGGCTAGCAGATGACTGATATACTTAATAATATATTAATATTAAAATCATACCGTATTAGTTTAATAATTTATTGGTTTAAAAAATATTCCCTACTTACACAAAAATTATTTGTTCTACCAATTCAGTCTGTATTAACTTAAATTTTGTTTGCAGTTAAACATATTTTTAATTTCATTTTGTTTTGAATCTGAAATCAATATACCTAATTTTTTTTTTATTAATATTTATGAAAGTTTTTAAAGTACTTGTAGGGTATAAGTATAGGGTATTCTAGTATTTATTGTAAGTTTTCGTTTATAACTATTTATTTTTATTATTTAATTGCCACCATCTATACATAGTGCTCCTTCATGTCCACCCCATCCCATGGTTAACTAGAAGAGATCGCTCATAGCGATAAATATATATATATATATATATATATATATATATATATATATATATATATATATATATATATCATATATCTCATACTTTTATGATTAAGCTGATAAATTGTATGTGTGTGTTTTATGTGCTAAATAAATGATTACTTACTTACTTACTTACTTACTATAAGGCCGCTCTTTCTGTTTGCATGTCTGTTTGTAATTTTCCTCTTCTTTGTGGGGTATAATAAAGTATTTTCTATTTATCTATCAACGCTTGTGAAGCCGCGGGCAAAAAATTGGCCAATTACAAAAGTGTCACCAGTCTCAGAAGGAACTGTGTGGTAGATGTCAGAATCTCTAGAATTTTCAGAAACTGGCTCTCTATGAACATACCGACTGTTTTATCAAGATAAATTTTACATCCCTACAATACATGTGTGTTTTGACGACCTCTGTGGCGCGGTGGGCGAAGGTCCGCCTGCGACGTAGTAGGTTGCGGGTTCAATTCCTGCCTCGGGACAAATATTTGTACGATGTGCAGATATTTGTTCAGGGTGTTCTGGTCGTTTTCTATGTATAATAAAAAATATCTATCTATGTAATAATATTGTATTATGTATATCAGTCATCTAGCTAGCTAGCTATCTATAACTCAAGCTCTGCTTAGCTTGGGGCTAGATGATGCTGTGTGGATTGTCCGGCATTATTTATTTAACTACTAGCTGACCCGCTCGCAATTTCATTTGCGTGGACTATAGGGTAAAACTTCTTGACGAAATCAGCTAATACCCTATTTTAAGAGACGGAAATTGAAACCCGCTTTTAATATCATGTATAAGCCCATTATAATGAGTTTTTTTTTTAATAATCATTTACTGTATTTTTTATAGAGAATCTAATGACACGGTGGACATTCTACTATAGCCCAATTTGTTTGTAAATTTCCTAATCCTATTTTAGCCTGTAAGTAATCATAAAAATCGGGCTACCGGTTACAGAGTTAGAAAAATGACCAAAAAAACTTCCATCCCCCTTTTCACCCCCTTAGGGGTGGAATTTCCAAAAATCCCTTCTTAGCGGGTGCTTGTGTTGTAAAAGGAACCAACCTTCCAAATTTCAGCTTTCTAACTTCAGCGGTTTAGGCTGGGCGTTGTCGCCAGAAAATCGCTTGTTCCTTTATATATTAAGATAACCCCTTCTTAGCGGGTGCTTGTGTTGTAAAAGGAACCTACCTTCTAAATTTCAGCTTCCTAGCTTCAGCGGTTTAGGCTGGGCGTTGTCGGTAGGAAATCGCTTGTTTCTTTATATTTTGATGTTTTTTCAGGAATATTTGAAAAAATCCTGAAATACGTGTTCTATATTTTTGTTTGTTTAATATTCTGAGTAAGTTTCATGTTGGGTCATTTTTTAAAAAAAATCTCAAAAATCTTAAGTAATTCGACTTCCTTTTTAAACTTATATAGTAACATTTTTGAAAAATCCTGAAACACGTCGTTCGATTTATAGTTTTTTCAATACATACTGAAAGTTTCAAGTCGTAGTTTCAAGTAGTATGCTATATCAAAAAGTTATAGACATTTCAATATGGAGCCAAAATACGAATCTCAAACTTGAATGACCAATTTCACCCTATTTTCAGGAATATTTTGAAAAATGCTGAAACACGTGTTCAATATTTTTGTATGTTTAGTATTTCCTGTAAATTTCAAGAAAATCGGGTTACCGGTTACAGAGTTAGAAAAAAGACCAAAAAAACTTCCATCCCCCTTTTCACCCCCTTAGGGGTGGAATTTCCAAAAATCCCTTCTTAGCGGGTGCTTGTGTTGTAAAAGGAACCTACCTTCCAAATTTCAGCTTTCTAACTTCAGCGGTTTAGGCTGGGCGTTGTCGCCAGAAAATCGCTTGTTCCTTTATATATTAAGATAATCCCTTCTTAGCGGGTGCTTGTGTTGTAAAAGGAACCTACCTTCTAAATTTCAGCTTTCTAGCTCCAGCGGTTTAGGCTGGGCGTTGTCGGTAGGAAATCGCTTGTTTCTTTATATTTTGATGTTTTTTCAGGAATATTTGAAAAAATCCTGAAATACGTGTTCAATATTTTTGTTTGTTTAGTATTCTGAGTAAGTTTCATGTTGGGTCATTTGTTAAAAAAAATCTCAAAAATCTTAAGTAATTCGACATCCTTTTTAAACTTATATAGTAACATTTTTGAAAAATCCTGAAACACGTCGTTCGATTTATAGTTTTTTCAATACATACTGAAAGTTTCAAGTCATTAGTATGCTATATCAAAAAGTTATAGACATTTCAATATGGAGCCAAAATACGAATCTCAAACTTGAATGACCCATTTCACCCTATTTTCAGGAATATTTTGAAAAATGCTGAAACACGTGTTCAATATTTTTGTATGTTTAGTATTTCCTGTAAATTTCAAGAAAATCGGGCTACCGGTTACAGATTTAGAAAAAAGACCAAAAAAACTTCCATCCCCCTTTTCACCCCCTTAGGGGTAGAATTTCCAAAAATCCCTTCTTAGCGGGTGCTTGTGTTGTAAAAGGAACCTACCTTCCAAATTTCAGCTTTCTAACTTCAGCGGTTTAGGCTGGGCGTTGTCGCCAGAAAATCGCTTGTTCCTTTATATATTAAGATTTACTATCCCTACCCAAATGTTATCTTGAACTTTCGACTCCTAATGAACAATGCATGTAATCATGCCAATCGTTCCATCGTCCTTTCAGAGCCCGTGTGTTCCATTCGTACCAATCACCCGATACATCAATGGCATGCTAAAGGTCCTCTACACGGGTGTCATTGCCGTCTGTCCCACCTAATGGATTGCAATCTGTGTTACGATGTTCCCACTTTCCATTGATCGATAAGAGGATTCGATAAGAATCTGCTAAGATAATGGGGGATTCGATAAGAATCTGCTAAGATAATGGTTTTAGGTAATTAAATCTGTTATTCACATGCATTGAGAGATAGTGGAAAAGATAGCTCTGACGCTTATAGTTTGAAACTGGTTTAATGATTACATTTAGATTATGGTTTGATAATTGTATGTGGGATTATAAAGGTAAGATATGAATTTAGGTTTAATGCGAAAAAATATACATCACGTACTGCAAAAAGGATTGTACTTTTTACATCCATATATTAACGTTATATACTAACGACGTTTTGCTTCCGTGAATTTGTTTGATGAAAAATTATTGCAAAAGAGGCAGTACAATTGTGCGTTTTTGTGGCTCGCCTGCAGTACCTACCTCAGTGCGAAAAACTGCGTGTGGTCACATATGGTCACATTATCACGTCCAACGGTTGTCAGGCATACTCGTATTTGTATAAATCGTACAGTGGCAAAGACGTGAATGCGGTTACGCGTAACGCTACAAATACTATTTTGTTTATTAAACTTACGTGTCTGAACACAGCCCGACAGACTGCAGTTTAAACGCTGGAAAAAAAAAGGTAATTGAACTCAATAAAAAGCCGTGAATGGGTATGTATACTAAAATGTTTTTTTTATCATTTCCTTTATGGTTAATTAGTGTTTGAGACCTTATCTTTATTTACCCCTTCTTAATTATGAGATAAATTATGTTCTTACAAAAACATTTCACAAAAGTCATCTAAATAGAAATTATAACAATTTTTACGAGATTTGTTGACTACCCTCAACAAAGTTGCGGTGAACTTTATTATATCGCCATGATGTTGTGTGCACAAGTACAAGTGGGTCCAAGTTGAGTGATTGTGTATTGTGTTTTTTTAGGTGATTCTGAAGAAACCAGTCTTATAAGGGCCCTAAACCTACCAACAAAGTGTGTTTGTGTATGTTTGTTGATATTCTAGTCCTAGGCAGTGTATTGTGTAAAAGTTCTGTAGAGTAACGATCAACGATAAAAGATAAATATAACATCATTGTTACGATAGAAGTAGGCCAGCGAAGCCATTCTTATCCACCATCATGAACCTAAGAAAAAATATCCTGAGACAAATACTATTATTGATTGGTGGGTACCAAACTCCACCCAACCACGCGACTTAACACAATTCATTTAAATTAAATAAGATCATACAATTTTTCTATTACCGGAACCACAATGAAATTAAATGTGGAGTCACCTGCATTGTCATTATTGCATTGCAATCAATATATATATTTGTTAACACACGAGATTTCATCGGGTCGCTTCAGGTTGGTCTATATAGCGTGTTTTCAACTTCAATCCGAGTTACATTTTATTACTCGGGACCAAAAATCCCCTTGCCCTAGTTTTACCACTCTAAACCATACCTAACTTATGCACTAGGCATCAGAATTATTACGTCGGGTTTTGCTCCCGGATAATCCAACCCGGTTTGTGTTTGACACGGCTTTCGGAACAACATGGCGGCCAAACCATTATACGTGTTTGTTTAGGGTCTTGTTACACACTTTGGTGGATTTCTCCCTATCAACTGTAAATGACATGAGTTATATATTAAAAAAACGAATACTTACGCCTTTATTAAGAGACGGGAAATGTTGTATTTTCTTCGATATAATTGAACCTAAGTTCTATTCGGAAGATAATTTTCTGTTTAAATCTAAATCATATAAAAAAATGCATTATCTAATGCACAGTATTGACGATCTTACCTTGTGACTGGACTTTAAAATAATACGAGTATATCAGCTTAAAATTTGTATTGATTAAAAGAACTTGTGCATCACACTAATCTATTTTTAAACTAGCTTAATTCTTTTCATTGTTAAACATTACCGCTTTGCGCTGACACGCTACGAATGAGTGTCAGCCCGCCTGCTTTCGCCTAGAAACCAACTTTTATACAAATATAGATAAAGAAGCAGACCAGATAACTTTTAGTTTAAATTATTGCATAGGCGAATCCGAAAATATGTATAGAAATATGTCGAATTTACTTCTTTTTCCTAATTTTTATAATAAACTAATTATTTTCTTTCATTTAACCTTGAGAGATCCACCAAAGGCTTACCTCCCCTCTTCAATTTCCTTCAAATAAACTGTCTCTTGATTGAGTTTATTTATTTTCCACTAGAAAACATTTATAAAGCATACCTATTTGATCACATCGATTACTACCCTCGTCATTACTTCCGCCACGGGGTTCCCGAACTCTACAGTTCACGTACCTTACTCTGACACATTGTTCTAGAATAGGTCAGGTGTGAAATTACTTGATATCTTCCTAGCCAAATTATACCACACCATCTTGACAGCGAGGTGTGCAGGACAGATTTCAGATTTTTAGATTCCAATAACTTTATTTCTATAGGCTTAAAAAATCAGCAGAGACAAGTCAAATATCATACAGTTAATTATTATAAAAAATTAAATAAGTTGTTTTTTTATATTATCTTCACTTAATTTTTTTTTACTTTATTAGAATTAAAGTTTGTTTGCAAATACAGGCGTATTTTATTTTCTTTCTTTCTCATAATCCGTTGCGATGGCAGACTGATGGCGGTCAGGTGCAGGTGCGACGTTCTTTACGAAGAGAAGGAATGTGCGCCCACTTCCTTACATTGAATATAACTATCAATTAACTAAGGTTTGTCGACACGTTTGTCAACTATTAAGACGTTCTCTCATTTTTTGGCATCTGGCTTGGCTACTGAAATACCTATGTATTACGTAAGTCCTTACTTACAAAACATCTATATACCGTTTTATGTTTCAGACTTAGAGAAGAAGTGATTATAAAATTGTATGTGCCACGCCAACTACCGTGTACTGCCTTGGCCTAATTACAATTATATTTTTCCTCCGCCCATCGGGGCTTTGTTTTTCTTTATCGAACGCCGCGAGGCCTTTGAGTATTGGGTATTAGATGATTTCCAATTATCTCAGGCAACATTACAGATGGCTCGTACTTCAGAATACGGGAACCTGGCTCGGGTTTTAGGGCAACACAGGAATGGATAAAGATTTGGCAAATTTCATATTTCATATTTCATTTATTTTTGCTTACATTACATTCATTCTTAGGTCTAATTGAATGGTTAGTATAGTTTTCACTTTTATTTTATTTTATTTTATTTATTTAAAACTGAGTTCAGATTTATTAAGATTTATATCAAATATGATTTTAAAATATGAATTTAAATTTATTTAAACAATAATCATACATTTCATGAAATAGAATTAAGATATTTTATTCAAATAGAAATTGATTGGAGTGAATTTAGAAGCCAGAATTGTCAGGTAGGTAGTCATTGTTTCATTGGATAATGTCATTTTAGTTTGTCGCTAGCAAATTCGTGAACAGAATAGTAACATTTTTCTAATAAAAATAATAAAAATTATACTAAGTGTCTGGAAGAAAACCAGCCAGGTTGGTGTTCCAACCTTTTTGTACGTATGCTGAGGAAAGGCTTTTAAGACGACTTTCTGTATTTATTATGCCGTATTAATTTTTATTTTGTTTTGTGATGGGTTACGATTTGACTGATTCAATATAACAATATCATACATTGCACATAAATATTTTTAAATATGAATGCCCCGACCACCTGGAAAAATTGCAGAAACATTTGCAGATCGTACAAACATTTGTATCACGGCGGGAATTGAATCCGCAACCTCGTGCTTTCTTCGCCTGCTGCGCCACAGAGGTCGCTATTTTGCGGAGGAAAGAATCTGATTTTCTTGTTTTTATATCTGTAGATAAACATACTTAGGGTGATAATGAATTTTTAGATCGCTGTGTCACAAGAGTAAAGGTTGAAATTTTCATACAATTATTACATCCAATTCTTGAAACATTATACATAGCATCTGCCGTGTGGTGCCGACATAGAATTCCACCAACCCAATTCTTCCCGTGGGTGTCGTAAGAGGCGACTAAGCCAGCAGTGGACTGATATAGGCTGACTATGCGATGATACGTAGCATATTATCAGAATAACTACAATAATATCATCCCAATCCAATACAATTATCACCATCGGTTTCTACTTCAATAATAACGATTTATAGTTAGATGATATCACAAGAACTCATTATAATAAACCACTGGCCTGTATTTGACCGCTTCAAACGTCTTCAATACTGGCAGTAACGAAGTTATCGATTTACCTGCATCTAGCAATCTGAGACTTGATCCGTCTGTTACCTTTGACATGCTAAACGTGTCTTGGCGTGTGTTCGAGTAATAGGCGCTCAGACAGGAATGGTTCATTGGTTTTAGATTTGAGCGTGTTATGTACCTAGATGTTGCAGGCGTAGATAGGCGGTAAATGCTTTCCATCAGGGTTATTCACTATGTCCAATCCAAACGCGTTACACAGAAAAAACAAGAAAGCGGCGTGTTATCGGAAAAAAGCTGTATTCTAAATACGTTGTGGCGTCACAATGGTTTTGGCAAGGAAGCTTCTTTGCAGTTGTAGATAAAAAGACCCCAGGCGAAGTCACGTATCTGTAATGCGACCTCTGTGTTATAAAAAAAAGATTGGAGGGATTTGTTTAAAATAGATTATGAGTTCAACTTGAGAGTATCTTGAGATTAAAAACAAGCGAGTTCGTAAGTGAAAAGTGGATTTAAATTCATGACCATAAGTATTAAATCAAGTATCTAACTGGGTAGATGTGGTAGGTACCACAGAACAATTTGACTGTCTCATATTTTTTAAGTACCTATCGTAAAAACTCGGTTTCATTGCAACCCGACCTGTACGAGCAGTTTCCAAATTTTACAAAATTTAATATTTTATAAATGAAAATTTTGAAGAAGAGTCGATCCAAAATGAATAATTATTTTCATTATCATTATCACCAGCCTATAATAGTCCACTGCTGGACATAGGCCTCCCCTAATGAGCGCCATAGATGGCATCATTATTTGGGGGTTATTGCCCATAATCCCCACGCTGGGCATGCGGGTTGGGGATCGCAGTTTGGTGTAGTTTTTCTGCAGAAGGCGCTGCTGCCCGCCCCCGCTGTGTCTCCCTTAGTCGCCTCTTACGACACCCACGGGAAGAGTTGGAGTGGTGCAATTCTATGCCGGCACCACACGGACAAAATGAATAATAGCAATACAAAATTTCACATCTACATGACACCTTAAGTTAAGAGCTTGGCCATTCAATGAAACTCTAAACGTACAAGAGGCCACCAATAAGAGGCCACCGCACTCATCAATACCATTACATTACATTCAACCTAAGAAAGTACGGGGGTGATTCAATTTACCAATTACCTGGCCTTTCAGTCTTTCTAACGTTATTAGGGAAGAATCGCGAGCTGACTCAAAATGTATCGCCTTTTCGTTTATTTTTACCTTAGGGTTTCGAAGTCTGGCTAGGATTGGTTTAAATTCCAGTTGGTAAAAGTTTATTTGTAGACCTACGAATGTCATTATATCAAAAACTCACCAAATCCGATAGTGCACTTATTTAATTACAATCGTAATCGATACAAAAATCATCTACGTTGGTCATAGAATTTATCTTGTGACATTGAATTTAATTTAAATTAGAATCTTTTACTCTACTACGTTACTTAAACCAATTTCGAAAAAATACGTTCTGTGTTATGCAATGATGTACTTACGAGTACGTTTACTGATTTCTCGGTCATTTTGATTTTTACAGAGAATTTTCGTGGGGTGGTGCCATAATAATTTTATTCCCAAGTGACTGTGTGACAAATGTTTGTGCCTGAAAACTCAAAAAAACGGTGACAATATTCGAAGCTTGTAACAATCGGTTAGCTTAATATAGAAAGGTACATAAATAAACCTACATTATTAATTTACGTAAGTAACCAAAATTGGTGGATTGAAGGGAATAGACAAGTATTCGAGGAAGGTTCTCATCGGTCTCCCACGCGTGCATAGTATTGAAGGTTGCGGTGAAGTTTAGACGCTTCATTTTTAACCAACTTCCTAAGTAGTGATGTGCCAAAAACAAAGTAACCAAAGATCTTAGCAAAATATTAATATATAAAAATTTCGAATATTTTAATATTTAGGTACCTACTCGCCGATTCAGCAGTCCCGGAAACAATATCGAATGAATTTATAATAAAGCGAGATAAATTAATAAAAGGACGCCATCAAATATTTTCAGGCTGCGCCTACAGTAATCCGTCTTTTACGAAACACCGAAAAAATCGAACCAAAAGATACGTCATGAATTGCCTGAATGTTTAAATATTCCTACTGTTACCGTACAAATTAAAACACAAGCTTCTATTATCATATTGCCATCATATTGCATAGTTCTTTTGCCGTGTGGTGCCGGCATAGAATTTCACCACCCCAACTCTTCCCGTGGGTGTCGTAAGAGGCGACTAAGGGAAAACACCGGGGGGCGGGCAGCAGCACCCTCTGCAGAACAACTCCACCGAACTGCGATCCCTAACCCGCATGCCCAGCGTGGGGATTATGGGCAATAACCCCCAAATGATGAGTATGCATTCTATGGCGCTCATTAGGGGAGGCCTATGTCCAGCAGTGGACTATCAAAGGCTGTTGATGATGATTGATGATAGTTCTTAAAAAACGCGATACCAAATGCGAGATGCACGTCATCATGCGCAGATAATTCTGAAATCTTACGAAAGTTTTAAGATATTCAAATTTTCATATGATTTCAGAATCCAAACCTTTGGGTTGGGATTGTATCCGGATAAAGTCTGGAAATATTGACACTATTTGTAGTATCAATATTTTCCGACTTTATCCGGCTCTCAAAATAATCCCTGCACTAATTCGCGTAAATCCGTAAACATGGAAGCATTACAACGAATTCGCGCTGCGGTTACATCGTTGAATAATACAGAAGCAAACTTCATGCGAGCTCGCGGCGGCCGACGATGACGACGCCTCGTTTATTTTGAAAACGTTCTTGAATCAGGTAATCTGGTAAACGAGTTAATTTATGAAGCATCCAATAAATAAATAATGCTGGCCACACGGCATCTTCTAGCCCCAACCTTAGCAGAGCTTGTGTTATGGGTACCTACCGGATGACTGATATACATAATAAAGTATTATAAAATATATAGATAGATATTTATATCAGTAAATAGATAGATTTTTTTTATTATATATAGAAAACGACCAGAACACCCTGAAATATCTGCAGATCGTACAAATATTTGTCCCGAGGCGGGAATCGAACCCGCAACCTCCTGCGTCGCAGGCGGACTTTCGCCCGCGTTACAGAGGTCGTCGTATATGCTCTAAAGTTAAAGCCTTTTAAATATGGTAGGTAAGCAGCGTAAGCAGGTCTCGAGTGGAAAAGACCATGATACCTGCTAGACGGAACGGAACTAAAGCAGTGACCAACGGTAAAGTAGCCTAAGCCCACTCTACTTTTAAACCAATAAATCTTACCTATTATGATTTAATTTTGTAACAATTGACAAATGTTAAGATAAATTACGACTTACCCATTTAAATACGTAAGCAATATCTAAATTTGCCATTTATATCATTCGCCTCAGGCCAAATAAAAAATAAATTAGTTACGATAGTTTCGTTAATTTTGAGGTAGTTTGAATTATAGTGGCAACACCAGCCCTCTCAACACATTTTTAGAAAACTGACCTCAGCGTGCTGTTCACGAAGTCCCGTCTTAACTTTTTTATTTAATCTGAGTAATCTTCTCATACTGCTCCTCATCAAAAATTAACTCGTAGGTAGTTCGTTGTTTGTTTATTTGTTCGCTAATTAAAGAAATAAGATACCTAATTAGCTAACTAATTAGTCACGACTAATTAGGTTTATTTTACAGAGCACGCTCTGTTCTATAAGATTTGTCTACCGAAAAAAAAACAACAGCTCTATTTGATTAATTCAAAAAACAAAAGACGGCGCAAGACGTTCCAATCGTCGTTTATTCAGCTACGTGTGATGTGAAAATCTTTTGTCAGCCGAGCTAGTTTATTTAAAAACACAGAATTCAGTTATCAGTAAGAATACTAAACAACTTAGCAGTGATAAAATACAAGCGACGTGTGACCCGAGAGCTGGTCAGTATCTGGCGCAGGCGCAGCGCATCAGCATTGCCATACAGCGAGGCAATGCAGCCAGCATCTTGGGCACACTTCCAACTGGTATTGATAGTATCAGTTGAGCTACCTGTAGTTTGTTTGCAACAGTCTGCAGTTAGCTCAATTGTTTAATTGTAAATATTAGTTCTAATTTAGTTATATAACTAAATTAGAACTAATATTTACAATTAAAAAATATAAATTTTAACAATTTTCCTTTTTTATAATTGTATAAATTTTGTTATTTTCGTTGTTAATAAAGGTTAAATAAAATAGAATAGAATAGGTATAATATTTATTGACAAAGTTTACACAAAGTTTAACAATAATTGCACCATTAAACCATATTAGGTTTGTGATGTGCTCACACTTTACTTAACATAAAGTGAATACTATAATTAAAAGGCTCTCTCGTACTATTTTTGTCGTTAAATGACTGCTTTCCGAATAGACGCTTAAAAACCAATTCTACTCACAGAATTACAAAGATTTGACATAGTTACCTAAAAAACTTACCTAAAGGAACAAGAACAGCGTACAACAAAACATGGTGTTGATAGTGAAGCATTTTTATTTCTTCTCCAACATTTAGAACTAAGATAAATTTTCACAAAATCAAAGAAATAACTGCAAACTTACGTAATTTTATTCAATAGTTTCACACACTTATTTTAGAGCTATTTTCAGTGCCAAGTCTGGAGACCGAATGTCCGATTTCTCGTGTTTTGCCCTCCAAAAGCGGTTTTGCTCAAAATGACGTCAAACAACCACAGACAAGACTGCGCTGACAAATTCAAAGACAACATAGACGAAACACGAGAAGTCGCTTACTGTCTACAAATATCAAAATCTAAATTAACAGTAGATTACTTAACGTAAATTACTTACTAATAATAATTATAATTTTATGTTAAATATTCATTTAATATTTTAATCAGAACAAATAACGAAATCATTACAGAATTCAGTTTTCATCTCCATCAACACATGGCGTTAAAGCGCCTCTAACGGATCGAGGGGAACAATATTTCGTAGTTTGAACGGTTGAATAATTTCAAATGTATCTGGAAAACTATTAAGTTTTCAACTTTACTTTTTTGCTATATGTGGTTTAACACTTTTCTGCCAGAATGGTTTTGAGAATTATGATGATGACGTTTTGACTGTCTAGTATTAACTAATTTTTTGAACGTGTAAAAGGGAGACAGAAAGAAAACTCGTATTCGTATTCGAGAAATGAAATAATATCCCAATTTTTTCCATCCCTTTTTGGCGATACTTGAACCGCACTTCTCAATACGGTACACTACACCACAAAATCAAGTCGATCGATTTTTTTTTGGGATATCAAATAATAGAAATTACCATTGCGTAAGCCACGCACTAGTAACAAAAATCTCAGTTGAAGAAGTTATCCAAAACTCCCAAAATGATATCGACAACACAATCAATGTAATATAACCCTAGTGCAGTGCAATACAATCAAGAACCATACCAAAGGGACCTATGCGATCAGTTGCCTTTTACGATAAATAGAGTTCTTACTTAGACAAATGCAAAGCGATTTAGACTGGATGCATCGGTTTAGTTTGTGCAAGTGCGAGTAAGAAAAACATATAGAAATAGACGCGGTGGAATGAAAGAGATGTGATAGAATGAGAGTATAAGAATAAAATCAATTTACATGGTTCGTGGGAATAAATTTCAGTTAAATTGAGTAAAAAAATCTGTGAAATAATTTGCAAAGTAAATTAAAACCGCAACTGGACAATTTTTTATAGCATCGCCAATCCCTGTACGCAGGGCTTTTGTTAAAATCTTTACGAATATTTTAAATGTGAAAGTTATTCTGTCTGTCTGTCCGTCTTTCACGCCTAAACTACTGAAGCGATTTTTATGAAATTTGGACATTGTCCTGGAGAAAGGACATAGGATAGATAGTAGTAGAAAACTAGAAAAGCACCATTTTACCACATCATAGTGAAAATATATGCTTAAATAACAAATCGTTTTGGTAGGTACTACGTTTGTATGGGAAATTCATTCGTCACCGGAGCCTTAAACATTGATTCAGATTCAGATTCGATAACTTTATTTCTTTATTTTATGTATATTTCCATCAATGCATTTTTTTAAGTCTTATGTCTAATTAATGAGGGATGGCATAGATCTATAACACAGGCTTCTCAAGCTTAGCGTAGACATCTAAGGCTAATCCAATTATAAACACTTAGATCATAAGTAACATACATTTGATTGTTTTTGGAATTACTTATCAATTATCTTAAGCATTAAATACATTTCATTTAATTTCATTTTTTTAGGCTCAAAATAAGCTCTTAGTCAAGTTTCATACAGTTAATTATTATAATCATACAGACGCGGAAAAAATATTTGCAAACAGTATAATAAAATGTCTACCATGTCTAAAGCCGACTTTTGTCGATAGCGCCTTACAATCGCAAACTTAGTCTAGGCGCCTTCTTAATTATTTTCGCACCCTGCCTTTGTACTGAGCAGTTCAAAAAGAAAAGCAACTTTTCTCTCGATCTTCAAAGCAACGGAAGTAAGAATAAGAGTCGAGACAACTCAAGACTCGGAACAGATAGCCTTTATCCCGAACTCATCAAAACTGCAGGTAAGTCAGTGGAAACTTCGAGTTGTAAAGTTAGCTTCATAAAAATATAACTATTTGGTCCCAACGAGCAATGGGAATTTCTTGGTTGAAGTGACTCTCAGAGTTCATAAACTCTTTGGGACGACTTTTGAATTTATATTGTGAACTCTATTATCAGCAGGTAAAAATTAGGCTAAGTATTCGCTACACACGGAAATTGTTTTCAAATTGCTTGACATCTCCGCCTACGCCGTAGCAACAACAAAAGACCTAAACCTGCTACGAAACCACCTACGACGTAGCATTGACAATAGAACAATATAGCTACGTAGTGTTTTTTGATTGTTTATGTTGTGTTTTTAGTAGTATGTATGTTTAGTTTTTGCTTTAATGTAGAGTTTTAAGTGTAGGTTTTTTTGTACTTTCTCTTGTTTTTTTTTGTGTGTGTGCTAATAAAGTTATTCTATTCTATTCTATTCTACATTGTATTTATATTCAAACACCTGTAGATTAATTATTATTATAATTTAAAAATATACACGTAGATTTCTTGGGCGTGTCAAATAAGACATACGATTGAATCCTAATTTAGGTTAATTTAGTTTTGGCCTTAGGTTTAATTCATCGAAAACCTACTATTTACTGTATACCTAGGGAAATCGGGGTCACACCATTATTGTACCTAAAATAGTACCAGTACCAGGGTAAGTACACAATCTTATATTACTCTTTTACCTGAGTATTTCTAGGCTTAACTTTACCTACCAATCTAGGGATAAGTAAGGTTCCTCATCAAGCAATTATCCGGACCTAATGATACCCAATTACTGGGTCACCGTCGATTACTGGGTCAGAAATATACAATAAACATAATGAACCCTAACTTGTGGCTGTTGGGTTTTTAAATGGCGGTAGAATATAAACAATGGACATTATCACGGAGGGTTCAAAATAATGTGTGATTATAAAGGAGCATTAAGCGACATAACAGCTTTGATTTTATGTCGCATGCATAAGTTAATACATGCATAAGTATTAACTTATGCATGCATAAGTTAATACTTATGCATGTTACATATAAACATTCCACTTTAATAATTCTATCTATTAATAAAAACTCAAACGGATTAGGTTATATCGCGTGTCCCTGTACTATACCGCGGGGCGTGCGTCTTTTAAAAATACGATATTCTTACTGTAGTAAAAATAATAATTTAATCTGCTGCTAAGCAAAACCGGATGCCAGCCCTAGTTTAAAATCAAAGCTGTTATGTCGCTTAATGCTCCTTTATAATCACACATTATTTTGAACCCTCCGTGATAATGTCCATTGTTTATATTCTACCGCCATTTAAAAACCCAACAGCCACAAGTTAGGGTTCATTATGTTTATTGTATATTTCTGACCCAGTAATCGACGGTGACCCAGTAATTGGGTATCATTAGGTCCGGATAATTGCTTGATGAGGAACCTTACTTATCCCTAGATTGGTAGGTAAAGTTAAGCCTAGA
Organism: Eupithecia pulchellata; assembly: GCA_963931895.1. NCBI lineage: Eukaryota > Metazoa > Arthropoda > Insecta > Lepidoptera > Geometridae > Eupithecia > Eupithecia pulchellata. The sequence goes on from OZ007523.1 coordinate 13,453,194, forward strand.
AATACTCGGGTAAAAGAGTAATATAAGATTGTGTACTTACCCTGGTACTGGTACTATTTTAGGAACAATAATGGTGTGACCCCGATTTCCCTAGGTATACAGTAAATAGTAGGTTTTCGATGAATTAAACCTAAGGCCAAAACTAAATTAACCTAAATTAGGATTCAATCGTATGTCTTATTTGACACGCCCAAGAAATCTACGTGTATTTAGTTTTTATTAGTTTTTATTAATAGATAGAATTATTAAAGTGGAATGTTTATATGTAACATGCATAAGTATTAACTTATGCATGCATAAGTTAATACTTATGCATGTTACACATGCCTGCAATGCAGAAGCCGGGCGGGTCGCTAGTATAGTATAAAACAAAGTCGCTTCCCGCTGTCTGTCTGTCCCTTTATAAACTCAAATCTTTAAAACTACCAACGGATTTTGATGCCATTTTTAAATGAATAGAGTGATACAAGAGGAAGGTTTTTATATAAAAATTTACCCGTGCGAAGCCGGGTGGTTCGTTAGTTTCACCTATAGAACACACCCAAAACAGCCGGAACAAAAATCTGCAGATAATACAAACATTTGTATCGAGGCGGGAATCGAACCCCTTCCATCGAGGAACCTTTGTCCGCTACTCCATAGACGTAACCCGAACAGAGTTAATTCACTAAGTTCACTAAGCTTTTTACTTTAATGGCTTCTTCTGAATCAAAGATTCCGCTAATTGATTGTTTGTACCACAATATTCGCATTCAATCGCTGTTATTAGTACTATTAACGGGTATATAACGGGTATTTATCGCGTTTATTTAACTTTTTTTTATTAATTTAATTTTTCTCTTCTCGTCTCCTGACCACGACAGAGTGCAAACCTGTTGAAACGTCGAGAAAAAATAAATAAGTTAATTAAACGCGTTAGTTCTAATAATTATGTGTTCAGATCGCGTAACTTTAAAAATATTAAATCGCTGTTCTTTCGAATATTATTTCCTATTTCTGTAATTCGACTCTCTTTTCCTCTCTGGTACTATTAATCCGGGAACAAGAAAATATATTGCTCCCAACCTTTATTGGATATCTGAAAACAAAATAAACTTGCTCAATTTTTAGTAAACAGTTAAGTTAATTTGGTTTTATTGGATTTTTATAGGAGTTTAGGAGCTTTTAGTGGGCATGTTAGCTTTATACACTTTATTCAAATCATTGAGTTGCAATTTGTTTCTTTAATAATAATAGTAGAAATAGTTGACTATTTGCAGAAGATTCTGTTGTACAGAATCACAAACACAAAAAATACAAAAACAAAATATTGAACCGATAAGTGACATTATATGCATTTAAATTTTACATTATCAGATTTCGAGGGTAGTTTGACGAAAACGCTCGATGCAGTAGACGCCATAATTGCACTGTGGTTATTTATGACGTCAGTTGGCTGTGTGAAATAAGTACAAAGCCTATAAACGCTGCGCGCATCGGTATGACGTCATAACATGAGCTAATATTTCATATTGTTATAAACTAAAAATTTTAATTTAATTTATGTTCACTTTGTTATTAACTAACACATTTTGTTTGTTAACTTACTTTTATCTACTATCTCAATAATATATTAATATACCTACAGTTTACTCATAAAGAGCATGTATTACATGAGTAGTGTAGAAAAAGAAAATACATTGCGCACATGGAAATTGTGTTCAGTTTAATGTATAAATTTAGGAATAAAACTTTTACTCACACTCTGTATACACGTAAGAAGTTACGTTTTTAATTAGTTATGATGACTGTATTACGTCGCGAAGATGAAGACGGGGATTGAAAATGACGGATATGCTGTCCCGCTTAAAAAATATTAATATGGTCAAATATATGAAAGACAGTCTTAAATATTCCACTTATTAAAAGTTTCTAACTGCTAGAAAACACTATTTCTTGTCGGATACTGAAAAATCTTGGAGACCAAACGGAAATCAAACAATATCTAAGCGACATACAACTTGTCGTAGACCGATAAAACCTACACAAAGCGACGCTGATTTGATTCGAATGTTGTTTATAACTCCTTTTACATAATACTGTCGACCATGATACACCATAACGCCCTGTTTAACGTAAACCGTAATATAATACTAACGTTTATAATCTATTTTCCTTTTACAATAGTGCCACTATTTGTGTCAGGGCATTACGCTGAGTCAAGACCTGTTAGACATTGCCTACGTACATACCCTTTGTCTTCCTGTCCACAGATGAGCTGCTTAGTACCCACTGTTTAATTGTGTTTTTATTGTACTAGTTCATAGTTCGTACTTAAGTAGCCTCTCTGTGTTTGCCTTATTGTATTGTTTTATTTTCCATTAGTTTTGTAATAACTTTCTATGTGTGTCTTTTGTAGGTTTTGTCTAATAAACTATTTCATTCTTTCTTCCTTTCTGTTTATCTCACACTAAGTAACACAACACGATATTTCCAGTCCCAGTAGAAACGTTGATTTTTTAAAATTTTCCACGCTGCGGAGCAATTACTAAAACAGGATCGTTGTAAACTGACTAGACAGGAAACTTCCACTCTGTCTCGAAAGCTCTGCTCCTGCAGATTTAAGAATTTTAAAGCTACCAAAAAATCGTCATTTGCACCATAATTTTGTGAAGTGCAAAAGTGTTATGCTCATAACTACCAAGCTGAGCACAAAACACTTTTGCACGATTTTATCATCCCGATGTCAACCGAGGTCGGCTTCGGTACCCGAAGTTTAGTTCGGGATAGTAAATTTTTTGGTTTGTTAAGTAAGATTTCTTGTAGTACTTGCTTATACAAAACTAAAAAAATACCTAAAGACTCTAAAACTAACAATGTAACAAGGTAAAGGTTTCTTGTCTTCTTATTTACTTTACCTTAAAAAGATTGAAGTGAACAATGAATCAAAGTGATCACTTTATTTCCCATTTTTATTACTAATTTAACATGTATTTTGTGACATGTCCAAAAGTCTGAAAGGTAAAGAAAAAGAAATTCCTAAAGGAAATAAAGCACTTTGATTTTGATTTTTTATTATTAATGTCAGTCAGAATGGCGTTATGTATAACAAAAAGACCTTTGTGTTGTTTAATAAATAACGTAACAGACAAGTTATTCATAATTTTTATCATTGTCTAACCCACTTATTTGTTTAATTTGAAGTGTAGGCACCTACGTACTTTACACTTATGATAATTAAGCAATAAACCTATGCGACCCTACCATTCAAGAAGACGAAGTCTACTCCTTGAAAATTTACAAAAACCTTTCTACCATCTAAGCACGCTAACGTTAACAGTATATATTTAACCAAACTTGTATTAAAGCTATAGAAATAATGTCAAAGCGAAATAACCTTAATAATTTCACCTCGTTTCCGCACATAAAAGAACATCAATAACATCACTCATTCCTCAGATCCCGTAACAGCGAAATTCACGTAACCGTTAAACGCTCTGCAAAAAATCTACGTATGAGTAGACATTACGTGTACATACCTTAGGTATACATAATTATGTAACATTTGTAAAGCATGGAAGCCAGATAGAAAACAAAGTCGGGTTTGTTACTCCACACATATTTTTTTTATTAAATAAGTAATGCTGGACACACCACAAAGCATCATCTAGCTCCAAACTAAGCAGAGCTTGTGTTATGGGTACTAGATGACTAATGTTCTTAATAATATAATTATATTACATATAGATATTTTTTTCATTAGATAGCAAGAAAGAATGAAAATAAATAGAAAACGACCAGAACACCCTGAATAAATATCTGCAGATCGTGCAAACATTTGTCCCGAATCGGGCCTGAAACCTCCTGCGTCGCAGGCAGACTTTCGACCACCGATAGACCTGGCCTAACCCTTTATGGTATATCTTCGTTTGGCCACGATCTCACCTGATGGAAAATGAAGATGTGGCCGACGACGGTGTATCACGAAGTTCTAGAATACTCACTCTAGTCTTGAAGACATTATGTATGTTCTATGTGGAGTAACAAACCGAGCCCCAGTACCCCAAGTTTAGTGTGGGATAGTAAAAACCTTGATTTGTTTTTTGTATCTAGGTACTTGTACAGAACTTTAAAAATGAACAGGAAACTTAATAAAAAGGACGTTAATGAACTGATTATGAGTTAATGTTGCCGTCCCGATTAGCAGAAAGAGGCTGACGATTCACATCCGATTTTTGTTTGACTGTCGGAAAAGATTGTGGCTATAGGAATATTCGACTATCCGAATGCGATTTGTGTCTTTACAAGTATATGAAACGAACACCGTCAAATACACATTAGACAAAAACTGAAGGCAAACCTACCACCCTTTATTTTTAATACGAAAACATATTTAAACATGAAATTTCTTCTTAAATCTTTTTTAATTTTATATGCTACCTGACGTACTATCTGCATATTTTTGATTCGTTTCTTGAATACATTGACTTATAACAAATAATGAGGGTTCCGCGCAAAACCTAAATATTATACGCGAGTGATGATGATGCCGCAGGCTTAGTATGTAAATAAAGTGCAATACCGCCAGCAAAACTGCAATAAACGAAAAAAAAAGTACAATTTAGCATTATTTTTGGATATTCTATAGGGTATATTATACCATATATTATGCCGGGTGCCCTCATAGAATTTCACCACCCCAACTCTTCCCGTGGGTGTCGTAAGAGGCGACTAAGGGAAGCACACCGGAGTGCGGGCAGCAACGCCTTCTGCAGAACAACTACACCGAACTGCGATCCCCAACCCGCATGCCCAGCGTGGGGATTATGGGCAATAACCCCCAAATAATGATGCCATCTATGGCGCTCATTAGGGGAGGCCTATGTCCAGCAGTGGACTATTATAGGCTGGTGATGTTGTTGTTGATGTTGATATTATACCATACGTGACATCGCTGGATGCAAAAAACATAAAAAACTCTTTAAAAAAATTGCAAAATTTTCCAATTTATTTAGCATTATCCTTCCGTGCATTATAATACAAACTTCGCATTTAGCCAAGCAGAGAATAAATGTTCTTTATTAGAGTCCCTAATAAAGCCAGCCGTGCAAAAATAGGCTGACCACAGACCACCGACCACAGCAGGGTAATAGAAACCCTTACCCGTATTAAGGGAACAATGGGTAACAATGTGTGTGGTTATTCGGGGTTATTCTGATTTGTTTGAGCGATTTCGTCTAATTTGTATGTATAGTGAAGGCCGTTTTTGGACAACGGGGAACTTGAGGGAGCTGTGTGTGATCGAGCGAACTGTGGTGCTGAGATCTGGATTAATTAGTTCTTATAGCAAGAATATCTACTCGTACCAAAGGTTAAAGTAACCCCAGGAGAGACAAATGAAACCTCCTTAGAGATATTGATAAACATTTTATTCGTAAGAATTAAATTATTACCAGTTAATATATAAGATAAGTTAAATTAGAATACAAAGAGATAAAATACATCGTCATAATCTGCTGACTATTTGTTATTTTAATTTTCCACGCGTAAACTGTTTAGCTGATACCTAAGTCATCGCATAGGATATCTCAATAAAAGCATTCACCAATACCAATATACCAATTTGTAACCCGTTTTTTGCAAAAAGATGATTTGATTTGAGCGTGCCGTGCCTCCTTCAAGCAAAAAGGATTTTGCCATAAAAACTGCGATCACCGATACACAATTTTTGACGTATAGGTGATGGCAGTTGACATGTCAAAAATAAATAGGATGAAGGTGCTGACCTGCCTCTGGTATAAGCAAGATCTAAGTTCAGAGCGAACTAGCAGCAACCTTTCAGTCTTTCTGTTTGAGCGATCCAATTTAATTTGTTTGTCTTAAACAATTGAACTGCTATTTTCTATTAACAAGAAAAGGTCTTTGAAAATGTATTTTCAGGAGTTAATTTGTTTTTACGGCCGCGGTTAGCGAAATAGGTTACATAAAGGGTTATGGTGTCAACTAGGCAGCGATTAAAGTCGTTTGCGGTTCAGATCGGGCTTCATTCATAAGTGGTAAAGCGGTAACTCGGTCCATCTCTATTATTAAAATTTCTATAAGAAATCCCAGTTCTTACCATTAGTTTTCTTTTAATTTCTTTATTCCCTTTCTACAGGATAGGTAATGTTTTGCAAAACTATAAGTAAAATTTTATACAAAAGAAATTTTGTAACCCGACTCCGCAAGGAAGTTTGTTTTTTGTAAATATTTTACTTGACTTTCTTCAAATTATTTGTTGGCTCATTTCTTTGACAGATTCAACTTCGAGATAACATATTTTCTAAACAAACTAAAAGGATTTTCACTGAATTAATGTAAGAAACCACGTTTTAGTAAGCTACTTGTGTATCGCATAAGCTTCGTAATTAATGTAAGATACCAGAGTAAATGGAAATTTCCCAAACTTAATTAACATTTGATGCACTTGCTCTGATCCTTGTTAGGTAGGGAAGTACCTAAGTAGAAACTTAGATAGGTACCTATTCTAAGTAAACAAACCTACTCTAGGAGTAGGAATTATCTTGGAAGTAGATCGTTTGTACATGATGCTGGCTGTGTAAGGTATCTACGTTATCTATACTAATATTATAAAGAGGAATGATTTGATTGTTTGTTTGTTTGTTTGCTTGGATTGAATAGACTTCGAAACTACTAAACCGATTAGAAAAATTATGTCACCAGTAGAATCCTAGGTTATCCCTGATGAAAATAGACTATACATACAATATTATCAAAAAAGTTTAGGATCCGTATGAAAACTTCAATGATATAACCCCAAAAGTATGTGTCTGTAATAACAAATTTATTTTTTTTTACATTAGGTATTTTAATAAGCGATATCACACTTTCGAAAATCAATGAAAGTTTACACCTCCATACAAATCTGAGTCAAAGTACCAGGAGCTAAGAACGCTCAAAGAGGTGCAGAGCTTTTATTACACTGTCTTCACTTCACACGAATGGTGTCAAGAACGGACGGAACCGTTGTGAAAGTACCAGGCGCGCAGAACATACAAGGAGGTTCAATGCAGCTTGCATCTTCAGTTTACTCCAGACAATTCCGAGAGCATTTCCACGATTGGAGTGTTTCCTGTGCGGAACACAACGTTCGAAATAATTAAGCTCGTCAGAGTTGGTGTGTGTGACGTCATGACGTGCGTTTGGATGTACAGTTGTACACTCACTTGGATATAAGATGGTCGGAACTAATTATAAATGTCTGCAATGACTTGGAGAATTATCGTTGGAGTCAGTCTCTTGTATACCTACTGAGCGATTATGTAAACATTCCTTTCGAATCAATATATCTTTAAATATATCAAAATCCGTTGCGTATTTTTAAAGATCATACATAAGCATACATAGGGACAGACAGACCGCGGGAAGCGACTTATATTACTGTTTACTATGTAATTATTTCAATATAAACTACTGTAGTTATCACAGAACAGATAAAATGTGGTAGTAATTCAACCGATTCTTGTGTTTAAGTCATACCTAAAGGTAATACATAATATACATATGAATCGCAAATCAAACTAATCTACGAGTCACGGCTAATACCTTGATTGATCTTCCAATAGGAACTTGTATAGATCTACGTGTCGTGTCGTGATTGACTTATTATAACAGGGAGCTGGACCAAAATTGAAAATAATTACCTATTGCTTTTGAATCAATAAATGAATCCAAACATATCGGTAATTTGCCGAGCACTTTGTGGCACAAAATGTAAATACAATTATTATACTACTTTGTATCAATTATACTTGTGATTTACAAGAACGGCGCTTCAAACTTCAAAATATCTCGCTCAGTGTCGCAACAACTGCAGGCGCTTTCAACTGGCGCGACGTTCTCAGAGTCGACTTCAAATAGCGCACCGTTCCAATCCTCACTTTGTTGAGCTCGCGGTTATGTATAACTCGAATCAAAGTCGCTCACTTTACTCTCGCGCGGCGTAAACTAGCGCGGTGTTTTTACACTCGAGATATGGAGGAGCGAGGTTCTAAGCACCATTCTTCTATTTATTTCTATTCGACTATAAACTTGGGGTTTGAATTCGCCATATTTGTTCCGAGTGAATTTAGTAGTACCTACCTAACCCAAAGTGTTTTTTTTTTACCTTTAGTTCCTTCCAAGCTTATAGTGTATCACAACCCTTAACCCATAAAGCCGAAAGCACAAAATAAAAATAGCTTTTGAATCATAAATAAATCCAAACGTAACGGTAATTTTTAATTGACTTTGTGGCACAACGTGTAAATTGGTTTTACATTTATAAATTGTATTTCTGTTAGTGTTGGTTTCATTTAAATAGTACTTCTGTTGGTGTGATGATGATGATGAAAGCCTTTTGATTGCGCCACTGCATTCTGCAATCAGATCTAACGTGAAGTTTGGTACGCGCACGGAATCCAAGACGTTTGGATCACATTGCTACAAACAACTTAAATTAGACAATATCTTCTCGTGTGCAGGGTTTTGATAGGATTTGTAAAAGCCTCATCAACATAGTGATTAGGGCATAATTAGTACCTACGCTTGGCAGACTAGATTATGATAAATCTTAGAGAAGGTATAATAACGTACGCTGCTTGATCTTAGCCTTGTACCTATGTATGTAGGTACCTACCTAGCCAAACTAATCTTCCAGTCACGTTTAATAACTTGATTGATCTTCCAATAGGAACTTGTATAGGTAGCTACGTGTCGTGTCGTGATTGACTTTTTTAACTGGGAGCTGGACCACAATTGAAAATAATTATAGCTTTTGAATCATAAATAAATCAAAACGTAACGGTAATTTGCCGTTCACTTTGTGGCACAACATGTAGTCTATTCGACTATAAATTTGGGGTTTGAATTCGTCATTTTTGTTCCGAGTTTTTGTTAGTAGATTTAGTAACCTACATAACCAAAAGTAGGTATATCTTATATCTTACCTTTAGTTCCTTCCAAGCTTCTAGTGTATCACAACCCTTAACCCATAAAGCCGAAAGCACAAATATTAGCAGTGAACATTCGATTGAGTGCACATTTCGGCTGCGAACATAAAACATAACTTACGTGATCTACGCGAGTTCGCAACTAGGTATAGAAATTTTATATCCCGCCCCGTTCGGAATATTGAGTTCAATGGTAAAAATACTGTTTGCCTGTTCTGTATTTTATTAGAAAATGAAGTCTAAAACTGTGAACTTTATCCATAGGTACTTTTGTCGAAAAAACTATAGATATAATTTCTGCCGCCAAAGCAATTTTAGGTACGTTTGCTGAGTAACAAACTTACAGTTTTTACATTACATCAACGCTGGAGAATGAATTTTGAGCTAGGACAAAAAGGTCGGAATTGAAAGCTCTAGGCAACATCTCCGCGAGATCTTCGCCTACGCCGTATCATCGACAAAAGACCTAGAATTGCTACGAAACCGCCTACGACGACGTAGCATTGACATTAGAACAATAAAGCTTCCTATTTTATCCTACATTTTTGGTCGGACCAAATTATCTTAATAGGCTGACGTCACGCCACATTTTTCCTGAAATAATATCCCACTGTCATAAAAAATGTGAAACCCTATCTATAACGTGGGGCGGTTAACCTTGCGTCACTCTTTATACGTAAAATATTATTTTAGTTGAACTTCATAATATTACTCGAAGCTCGAGAGCCAGTGTCCATAAACTGTTGTATACACAAACGGTCACTCTACTAAATAAATTGAAAACCTTATCATGAAGGACATAGAGTTGGTATTTCATAGCAGAAATTTCCTTTTAAAGTCTGGATTTTCTGCCCTGCTTAAATTAACTAAAGAGAGTAACCGTTTACATAAGCTTTTGTGAATATTTAAAATACTGGTCTATCTTTTAGGTAGAGTTTAGTGCCTGTTCAGTAACTTTTCGGTTTATTTGTTAATTTTGGAGAGCCAGGTACCCATCCACCTACCCACCTACCGAAAAATAGACCTACCAATATTATAAAGCCAATTAATATTTATTTTAATTTGTCAAGGTTTGTAGACCAACGACCGCTGTGGCGCAGTGGGAACGCTTGCGTTGCAGATGAAGGTCACGGGATCGATTCCCGCCTCGGGACAAATGGTTTTATGATATAGGTAGCTTTACTGAATAGTCATAGGCTTGGCTCAAAAAGTCCAATATTATTACGCTATTAGTTACCATTCTTTCTGAAAAATGAAGCAATCTACCTACCTACCGCAGAAACAAAAAAGTTATAAGGAAACACAACAAACGAATCTTCATTCTACCAACCCTCCATTTCAATGAGTAAAGAATTTACCTGCAAGATCGCGTTCAGCGTCCCATTCATCCAAGTCTTTGGCCCGATCTTTCTATTCTACCAAAATGCTGACTCCAATAGTTTGGAGAAATCGACTGATTGAATGCAAAATCGTACGGTTGTTTGCAAATAGTAGATCATCTGCCTAGCTACCCGGTTACTTAGTAAATATTCATAGGGTACCTAGAAAGGAACGTTTAACAAATGAATTTAAAATCGTTATGAAAAAGCAATTCAAACGATTTTTTTTCTTCATCTGGAGGGAGGAATTGTTTAGAAAAGAGGTTGAACGGTGCACTTTCCTCTATTTCGATAACAATAGCTCGCACTGTGAATGCATTCTAATGAAATAAAGAAACGTTTTGTCCCCTGCTAGCATTGACTCCGAGACCTAAATACTCTGGCTGAATAGGCGCTCGCTACTCTATTGATAAATCGCGACATGTCTCATTCATTGCCATCCTATCTAGATGCATTGTGCTATCGTCGGTCGGTGTCAAGGTTTTTTGAGATTGTTGAGAGAATTATTAATTAGAATTCATTCCTGTTCTATTAAGAAAAAAATATGAATATTTATTATATATTAACACTAGCGGCCCGCCCCGGCTTCGCACGGGTATTAAACAAAAATTTCAGAAATTATACACACTAAAACGATGGGTTTTACAGTTTTCATACGGATCTTTACTTTTTTCAACAGCATTGGGGTTTTTGACATTGACTCGACATTCCAAAACTGACACTGGCCGTAGAGAAAAAGCAAGCACCGTGCGCTATACAACCTCTTTTTCTATTCTGACGCGCCATAATAGAAAAAGAGGTTGAATATACAGCCCACGGTTCAATTATTGAATTTTTCATGCGGATCCCTAACTTTTTTGAAAATATTACATAGCCTATGTTCATCACGGAAAATTAAGGATTCTAATGGTGAAAGAATTTTTTAACTCGGTTCAGTAGTTTCGGAGCCTATTCAATTCAAACAAACAAACAAACAAACAAACAAACAAACAAACAAACAAACAAACAAACAAACAAACAAACAAACAAACAAACAAACAAACAAACAAACAAACAAACATACAAACAAACAAACAAACAAATCTTTCCTCTTTATAATATTAGTATAGATATAGATATAGATTAGATTGATAAAATAAAACAAGTTTCAAACCATAGACTTAAGACAAAGTTCATACTTTCATGTTTCAAACGTACTTCCGTAAAATCGTCTATTCCATATTTCATATTGCCATATCAAAGAAGTCAAGTCAAGTCAACCGTCTATTCGAATCTTGGAAACGAAACGAACGAAGCGCACTTGCCCGTCAACTTTCGATTCTGAAACGTCACAAACGTCACCGTCACTGTCTGACAGTTGTCAAAATCTAATGCATTGTTGTTTTTGTTCGTGAATTTTCAGTATTTGTTTTTTCTGGAGTTTCTTAAATTTCAGCTGAAAAATCGAATTGTAGATTAGTCTACGTGAAGTTCTTCGTATCTTGGTTTTGAAATCTATTTAGATAAACAGAGTTTTTACGTTGTTCGATACGTCGAAAAGTACTTGTTCATTCCATTGATATCGAAACTACAATTATCTTGTGCTAAGAATGGATTACGTTGCAAAACTGAAGATTCTGGTCATAGGAGAGAGTGGTGTGGGGAAATCCAGGTAAGTTTGTCTCATTTATGATGGGCTTTTTATTTGGTAGGCAATTTGTAAGTTACTCCCTCATGCATGCCTAATTTCGAGCAAGACCTAAGTAGGTAGGTACCTAACTTTGTCGTTGAGTCACCAGTCATCAACATACCGCACCTTCGGTAGAACAAGGGCTTAATTGCCATGTTTGTGATTTTACAGGAGATACATTTTAAGATTTTTTTGTGTTTAGAGACTATTTATCTTTTTCTTATATTGAGTTTGAGGTAATTTCCTTAGTGTGAAATATACCTTATAGTTTTGTGAATAATGGCATGCTCTCTACAATGCTTAAATATTTATAGTTTTAATTATTTTCATATAAATATAAAAACTTACCCACACTTAGGCCTTTGTTCCACCAACATTCTTAAAAAATAGTAAAAATGTCCTTATTTCTCTTTATTTTTATGGGATGTTTTTCAATAAAAATAGCAATTATTTAACTTTTAAATTATTTACCATTAAAGGTTTATTAGGAACCGACAGAGTCAATAACACTTAGTAGTTAACAACATTAAATTCTAAAGTTTTTGTTCTTAACTTAATACAGTCTTTGCAATCTTAAATATTTAGAGAATCAATACTATTAAAGTTATATAAAATATAGAGACGAAAACAAGACTATAGTATATTTTAACTCAGATTTAATGGCAATTGAACGTATCTGCCGTGTGGTGCCGGCATAGAATTTCACCACCCCAACTCTTCCCGTGGGTGTCGTAAGAGGCGACTAAGGGAAACACAGCGGGGGGCGGGCAGCAGCGCCTTCTGCAGAACAACTACACCGAACTGCGATCCCCAACCCGCATGCCCAGCGTGGGGATTATGGGTAATAACCCCCAAATAATGATGCCATCTATGGCGCTCATTAGGGGAGGCCTATGTCCAGCAGTGGACTATTATAGGCTGGTGATGATGTTGATGTTGATGTTGAACGTATCTGAGTGGAAAATTCTAACAAAACAAAAGTTTCTAAAATCAAAACAAGGTACAGTAATTACAGCTGCACTCAACGACGTTAATGTTTACTAAAACTACCACTAAGTTTTTTTTATCGTTACTTAGTAATAGTTTAAGCAATCATTAACATCTTTGAGTACGGCTGTTAAATAATGCACCTATTTATTCGAAAAGTGAGATCGTTCTCATCTTGATTAAAATTAAGAATAAAAGTTTCAAAAATCTAAGCTATAGGTACGGTACCTTACTGTACCTACTCATTCAAATATGGAATCGTTTCTTATTTATTAAACTAGTTTAGCAATTAACGTTTGTCATCGAATCACAATTAAAATAATCCATTATAATACTGTTCATAAAATTTTGGAACAATGTTCGAGGCAATTTAACTGATTAACTTGATTTTACGACTGCGAGATTGTTTACATTTTGGACATACAAAAGCACAACTGTTCGAACGACTTTGTACCAGCAAATTATCTTCTAAGAAATGGGCATATGTAAAGAAAGTGAGACTTTGTTCCTCCAAAACTCTGAAATTAAAAGGGCATATTTACCTTAACGACTTCTACGCTCCAGCTGACAATCACTCAGCGCGCCGGCAGCGCCGCAACTGACCAATAGGATTTTGTCGCGCCAATACGTTTGAAAAAACTCTACAATGTGACAAAGGCACTGTCGCCCTCTGGCGAAATTAGATGGAACTGAACGAGTGTCTTTGTTACTCCGGGTAAAAATACGTTTTAAAAGGACTTTGGCATACTTAAGTCAATTTTCGAAAATTTGGTAGTTCGGCCCTTGTTCTACCGAAGGTGCGATACAATATCGCTATTGATTGCGAAATACTACTTATTGTCTAATTTATAACACTACACCTTTTGGTCACCAAAATGACCTAAACTGACCAAAAAATTAGATAAATTTGGTAAACAAAGGAACTAAAACAAAAATCAATGTTCCCTTGACATTATTTTACCAGCTACACAATGGATCTCTGCAAGACACTGTATGTAGGTACGACTTACACAAATAATGTTCAGTGTTGTGTCTAAGTTATTTATTTGGTTAATCCAGTTTTATTATTATTGACAAGCCCAAGAACATGTTCCTCCAAATCAAATGAACGAGAATTATACTTGCACCTATCTCTAAAAGTATAATGCAAGCAAAATACACTTAATGCAAATATTTAAGTTGCTATATTACTCTATCATTTAAGATAAACATGCTTTGTCCCTAGCATTATTCTAGCATTCACAAAAGGCGACTACAAGCCGCAGTTCCCGGCCACAATCGGAGTCGACTACAATCACAAGGAAATGGAAGTGAACGGTCTGAAAGTGAAACTTGGTATCTGGGACACAGCTGGCCAGGAGCGGTATAGGACACTCACTTCTAGTTTTTATAGGTATAACTCACTTCTAGTTTTTATAAGATAAGAGTCTATACTACAGCTAGAAACAGGCCAGTTCTGATAAGTAATGTATGACTCTCAGAGACTATCAGAGGGGTTAATGCCATTATTCCTGTATTGAGCTTGCATGCCTATGCACTAGGTATGGGCCTTTTGGACTACTAAGGAACTAATTCAAGATGCTCAGCCTGATTATTAAGGAAGAAACAAAAAATAATCGAGATATAACTTTTTCTATTAAATAATAGCAGATGATGGTGAAATTATGCTCAAATTACAAGTCATTTTTGGATTAAGTCTGTATATAATTGGAAAATTAATCTGTGCCTTAACAATATTCTTTGAATTTTCTTATAAATAGGGTTTTTGGTGCATACCAAAATGAAATGGGAGATGTATTTTTTATCCAAGTTTAAGTGCAGAATTTTGTAAATTTGAAAATAAAAAATTACATGCAATCATCCACCATGGGCCAGGATTTTTTTGAGAGGGTCAAGAAGGTAGACAAATCCCCCCTCTACCCCCTTTTATTTTGGCAAACGATGTACCAAACACCCTGTATAATTCTTAGTCATCTTCTTCTACTATAAAGTTTTAAAGAAAATATTTTCCTGTACAGGGACGCCCACGGTGCAATCCTAGTGTATGATGTCAATGACCCTCGCACACTGACAAAGCTCAATGAATGGGTCGAGGAACTGCAGGTGTACACGACCAAGAAGAATATAGTCTGCTTAGTTGTCGGAAATAAAATTGACGGGGTAAAATATTTTGAACAGTTAACATAGGAGTCAAAATTTTACAATTCTTTTTAATAATTTGCTAAGGACTCTAAAATAATGTTATCCGATGAAACAACTGACCATTCTGGTTTCTAAATTATTTCAATTTGCACAGAACTTAATACTTTTTCTTACTATGAAATACTAGTGGTCCGCCCCGGCATCGCAGGAGTATTTAACAAAAAAATAAATTATCATGCGAATCCTATGTTCATGCCTATGTTCAGGGAAAGTTTAGAATAGAAAGAATATTTGAAATCGTTTCAGTAGTTTCGGAGCCTATTCAATTCAAACAAACAAACAATCAAATTTTTCCTCTTAATATAGATGAATCTCTTGGATAGACGCTGACCTACCTACAAGCCGCCATTACTGCTGAGACGTCTGTCTGGGAGATACCTTTTAATGGTCATAAGCTCCTAAACACCAGACATTTCAAAAGTAGCTTAACATGTTTATCTGGTGCCTATAACAAGCACTCCAGTCTTAGCTAGTTAAGACCAGATGTTGTGTAAATCAGCATCATGCAAAAGTAGTACCTATTACATAATTATATTAAAATATATTTTAATAATAAATAATAATAATAGATAATTTTAGATTTTGTAATTTTTGAAATATAAGATTTTTAAATACTAGCTAAAAAGTCTTCATTAACAAAGAAAATTACAATCAACTAAATTAGAACTAGTATTTACAATTTAAACAATTGAGCTAACTGCAGACAAACAAACTACAGGTAGCTCAACTGATCCATATCAATACCAGTTGGTAATTCTTATTGACGACCACTGTGGCGCGTTGGGCGAAGGTCCGGCTGCGACGCAGGAGGTTGCGGGTTCGATTCCCGCCTCGGGACAAATATTTGTTCGATCTGCAGATATTTGTTCAGGGGTTCTGGTCGTTTTCTATGTATTATAAAAAATCTATTTAATAATATTGTATTACGTATATCGTCATCTAGTACCCATAACACAAGCTCTGCTTAGCTTGGGGCTAGGTGATGTTGTGTGGATTGTCCAGCATTATTTATTATTATTATCAAGATTCACTTCTCATCAAGTGAACACACATGAGTTAGTTATGGAACGACCGCAACCTATGTATATATCCATACTTAACCTAAGAATCCTGTTCAAGTGACATAATTTGTCTTTTTGAGAATAAATGAATATTAAACTGTAAATTGATTGATTTGTTACAAATATTTGTGCCTTACAGCCCAGGGCAGTATCGCGGGAACAAGGCCAGGCGTTTGCACAGAAACACAGAATGCTCTTCATTGAAAGCAGTGCCAAAACACAGGAGGGCATCCAGCTCGCCTTTGAAGAGTTGACACAGAAGGTATGTACCTGTAAATAGTTACCTGTCCATTCAAAGTTTGCCTGGTAGAAATCGCTCTTAGCGATTAGGCTGCCCATTTTGCCACCTGTAAAATAGTTACCAGAGATACAGTTACATTTTGCAACTGTATCTGTGTTTCTATTTTTCTTTACCTTTGTGTGAAATAAAGAGTATTTGTATTGTATTTTTGTGTTCAAATAGCTGAAGCAATGATAGACAAAAAATTATCTTCTTAAATTTCAGTCCAGTTAATAGATCATAGATTCTACAATTTTCACGATATTCAAATTAAGGCTCATGTTGCAATGGCTGATTATGATAATAAGAAAACTAATATAATTCAATTCCATTTATTAAATTCAGCTTCACAAAGTACATGTTACAGCCATAGAGAGTTAAGAGTCTACTCTAACTCTTAACTCTCTATGGCTGTAACATGGCTGTACATAATTTAAAAGACTAAAAATAAAAACATTTTTATTGGAAGGGACACATCCTTCGTTTATAGACGCATGGAATTATGAATGTGCGTCCAGTGCTTCATAGAAGCGCAGTCCGTGTCCAGCCTTCCAGCTATAACGTTCATGAAATGATAATGAAAAGAAATTTAAGTTCGGCGATGCCCAGAAGTGGGAAAGTAAAACAAACTTTTGTCAACTTTTTAAAAAGGTTTTAGTTAGTACGTACTACGTAATACTGTAAAACTTTCATGGTTATTAACACTAAAGTCGTCAAAAACACTAATCATGATAAATATCCCGTTATAAATGACTAAGTAATATTAATGAATTAGTAATACTAAATACCATTGTTGTTAAATACTTGTATTCTTTACTTACCTTATATAACTTACTTAGCTTATTTAACTAACTTAAAATGCTTAGTTACTTATAGTGGTTTATTGAACTCCTTGTTTTAGATTATCGAAACTCCAGGACTGTGGGAAACAGACAACTCCGCCTCGAACATTCGCGTATCAAACAACGACAGGAATCAAGCCGAGGATTCCTGTGTTAGTAGTTACTGTTCTATCTAAGATGGTGCTTTATTTAATTGTGTTCAAAGATTCATTCTGTTGTGAAGCATGACAGGGGGTTATTTTTTATATTAATCATTGTGTATTATTAAAACTTACGCGATCTGGACAAATAATTATTAGTTACTATTTTAAAGGTAATCGCGTTTATTTACCTATTTTTTACTTTAAAATAAATCCGTAATTAAACGCGATAAATACCCGTTAAAATAGTACTAATAAATTATGTAATCTTGTCTGTTTAATTGCCGCTGTTAATAATTATTTAAGCCATAGAAATGTGATAAATTCACGATGAGGGGTTACCGTTATACCAATTTGTACAATTGAAAAGAAATGTATGTTACATTATTTGTTTTACATTATTGGTTTTAAAAGAGCTAAATCATAATTTAATAGGGATGATGGATCACATCAATAAAGGTTTTGTCACCCTCAAAGTGATAATCTTTGATGCTTTGTAAAAATGTGTGATAGTTGTAATATTTGTGTTTTTATAGAGGTATTATTTATGGTATTTAAGGGGTTCTTTATATCAATCTTCTTAGCTATTGTACCCACATCACAGACACGATTTCAGTTTCCAAAAAGCGGTTAACACTTAATTACTTATGTCTATATAATACACACCGTGAGCCGCTTTGTAATTCTCATAAACTAGGAGTTATTTAATGTAAATGTCATATGTAAATACAACGTTTTATTTTACTGGACCAAAAATAAATAAGCTATTATTGTATTTACAGTTTTTTCTTGCAAAAACCATCATAAACATTTGAGAGTCAAGTAGGTTGCAATGTAAGTACGTAGATTAAACTAGGCCCTTTCTTAGGTTTTGCTCACTTTATTTCACAAAACGTAGCGCAGGGTGATAATAATAATGATAATGCCGGACAATCCACACAGCATCATCTAGCCCCAAGCTAAGCAGAGCTTGAGTTATCGGTATATGACTGATGTACTTTATAGAATAATTCACAAAGATAGTTTTAATTATACATTACTAGCGGCCCGCCCCGGCTTCGCACGGGTATTAAACAAAAATTTCATAAATTATACACACTAAAACGATGGGTTTCACAGTTTTCATACGGATCTTTACTTTTTTTAACAGCATAACATTGGGGTTTTTGACATTGACTCAACATTCCAAAACTGACACTGGCCGTAGAGAAAAAGCAAGCACCGTGCGCTAACTTCTTTTTCTATTCTAACGCGCCATAATAGAAAAAGAGGTTGAATATACAGCCCACGGTTCAATTATTGAATTTTTCATGCGGATCCCTAACTTTTTTGAAAATATTATATAGCCTATGTTCATCACGGAAAATTAAGGATTCTAATGGTGAAAGAATTTTTTAACTCGGTCCAGTAGTTTCGGAGCCTATTCAATTCAAACAAACAAACATACAAACCTTTCCTCTTTATAATATTAGTATAGAAAACAGCTGGAACACCCTGCCAAATATTTACAGATGATTAAAACATTTATCCCAGGGCCGGAATCGAACTCGCAACCTCCTGCGCTACAATCGGACCTTCGCCCACCGCACTTCTTCTATTTCATCTATAGAACACTGAAAATTAAATAGGTATTGTAGCAACAAAATTTGTAGTTGTTGTGACTTAAAAAATTACGGACCGTCCCTACATACAGGAACCTAAAAACGTTTTTTTTTTTATTAGTTTTGAAGCAAATAGGTTTCTCATCATGATCCTATTCAATTAAAAACAAACAAATTAAAGTGTATTCGAATTCTGTGGCGTGTCCAAGAGTCAAATTAAATTATTTATTTGCCAAATAAGTACGTTATTATAGGTAGGTAGGTACATGTCAGATATTATAACTAAAGAGCACTACTCTTTAGTTCTACTAATCCGCAAGCAGGTTTGGAAATATTAAATAGCATTGAATCAAATAGGTAATCAATTATAATAATAATCAAAGGTTATAGAAATAAATATAATAATATGAATATATGTATATCTCTTCTGCCGTATCACACCTATTTCATGTATCTTGAAAAACCTTGTTTTGAGTAATCGCCGTTCAAAGTTTTTTTTAGTTATTTGCCTTTTTTGAAAAAATATAATAATATTATTGGACTATTTTTCCATAATTTAACTAGTCGCAAGCTTCTAAACACCGGGAAGGTATTAAAATACTTATTGAAATCTTAATTATTCTACGAGTTATTAGCGATAACTAAGATAGGCATAACAAGGTCTCCATACAAAGCTTGATTTACGCGCTTTGTAACTTAAAATACACTACTTGTGCCAAACTGACTAAATTCGTTAGGTTTTGCCTATGTCAGTTAAGTATGAGTTACCATAAATAGGTCTGACAGAAAGTGATCATTTGTGGCAACAGTTTCTATGATAATAAAACTTTTGAAGAATTAGCTTACCTACCAACAAGTATTTTTTCATAAAATTTTTCTATTATACTATTACCCCCTACGAATATTGTAAAAGCGTTTAATATTCTGTTATCAATATCATAGTGAACTAATTTTGATTATATTTTGAACATAAAATAGTTTGAATCTTGGAAACAAATATACATAGCCACAAATATCTTCTTCCCATGGAAAACCCACTTAGCTCGGAATAAGCCGCCAGGACGGAAACCTACAATCATCATCAGCCTATGTTAGTCCTCTGTTGGACATAGGCCTCCCCTGAAGAGCGCCATAGCGCCCTGTCTTCGGCTTGTCGCATCCAGCATCTGCCAGCAGTCTTTCGCAGATCGTTATCCCACCTGGCCGGAAGGCGTCCTACACTACGTTTACCGACTCGCGGTCTCCACTCAAGAACACGTTTACCCCAGCGGTTATCGGTTCTTCGCGATATATGGCCGGCCCACACCCACTTCAGTTCGCTAATTCTCTGAGCTATGTCGATGACTTTAGTTCTCTGTCGGATGTATTCGTTACGTTTTGACTGATGTCTGGCAGTTCGTCGGTATAGTGGCGTATCAAGGTGGCTCTAGAATCGTGGCCGTCTCGTTGGGAACGGGGAGCATGATCAGCGTATAAACGGCCAGCGAATTGCGAAGATGGTACGGCGCGACCTTCGGAGCTCCAATCCGGAGCCCTCTATCTCGGCCGATATCTCCGGCTTTTATAAAAGTCCTCTATCTCGGCCGATATCTCCGGCTTCGACAATACGGTCCTTCCGTCGTGCATTGTAAGCTTCGTCAGGTGTCTCCTGCCAAGCTGCTGAATACTTTGGACCCTCGGTTTCGCTATATCGCCTCTTTAATGAGGCGTGTATTGGAGCTCCGAAGGTCGCGCCGTACCATCTTCGCAATTCGCTTGTTCAGGTCTGACCTTTCCGACGAAGTCGCTTGGGTGGTTTCCCGTCTTTTTGTCATCAGCCCAAGAGTCTCATCCGAGAGTTCGGACTTCTTACCAGTACGCTGCTTTTTGCAAAACTTGATGCCCTCGTCCCTCAAAGTTTCGACCAGATTGTGTAGGGTCTCGTCACCGTCATCAGTGGGTTCCAAGGCAGCGGATCTATTCCCGAGAAGCTGCTGAAACTTCTCGGTGCCCGCCATGATTCTGATTGGGTTCGGTCGGAGCGTGGACTTCATCAGACGGTTTCTTTCAAGCTTCAGATTGATATTCAGAGAGCCTCGGCCTCGAAGGAGTCGGTGATTAGATCCGGTATTGAATCTGAATATATGCTTGCTATCCGTCATGATGAAGTCGATCTCATTTTTTGTCACAGAATCGGGACTCCGCCATGTCCACTTCCTTTGGGGCTGTTTCTTAAAGAAAGAGTTCATTAAGAACAGCCCCTCTTTCTTAAGGAAGTTGACGAGCATTTGTCCCCTGTGATTTCGAACACCAAAACCATGCGGGCCTATCCGGGATTCGTTGCCAGTCTGGGTTCCCCCCACCTTGCCATTTAAGAAGACAATAATGTGCACATAATGACGAAGCAATATTGTAGGTTTTGCGTCCACTATCGCCTTCATGCCAAACGATAAAGAAAGCTTTCTCGTTTTTACCTGGAGACACACGACTCCGTCACGGCTAACTCCTGTATCTTTGGGCGCCTGTCGCGCCTATATCATGTAACTAGCAAGAGTAAACTGAGATAGTAAAATTATTGTCACGCCTATTTAGTGTATGTAAAAATACTTGACATTGCCATGACAGAGATCGGCAAAATCATAGTTGCATGAGATAGGGTGACAGCTTTTTTCAACGAATTAAACAAGAATAGACTTTAAAGGAATATACTCCAAGGTTTATAATATCATTTCCAAACGATTTGCACCTATTACGCGCAACTCATGTAACTTAAGATAACGGACCTACGCTTGACACGGCAGTCTTGGTAAGTACCTACTACAAGCAAGTACCTACTAAAGGGAAAGCAGAATGATATTAAATAGGCAGTTAATAGCATCGCCCGCTTCAAAACATCCACCACTGCACTGCGATCCCAACCCGCATTCCCAGCGTGGGGATTACAGTACCTACTAACCCCTAGATAGACCTATTATCCACTAGTGGACTCGTACAAGCAGCTGATGATGTAAACCACATCGCATGGCGGAAAAGAGCACTCATACCCAATGCAACAAATCAACGTAAAAGCCTGGCGTTAGCCTAACAACACAGAACCCCGATAAAAAACGCATCAATAACCTTTTATAATGGGGAAGCTATCCCGTGTTATGATAACGATGGGCACTCTGTTTTTTAAACGTCTGAATATAGTTAAACGTTTGAACGAATCAATATATTTTCTGAGTAGGTACATAGTTGTAGGAATAGTTTAGAAGTTTTCGCTCATTATTTGAAAAGTGGTATTTTGTACTGCCGTGTTTGAAGTCACATGCAACGCAACTAATATGGCATGTTTTGTCCATCTCCGCTAATGTATTTTAAATTTATAATTATGGTAAAATCTTAAAAATATTTTAGTTTGTTTTTGAAACGTTTATTTTAAAAAAGCTCTCACTAATATACCTAGGTATAATACCTACAGAATTCACAAAAAAAAATCCGTTTGTGCCGACGATAGAATTCTAGATCACTGTGAAGTTTAGTACTAGTCTTAGGAGATTGAAAGCCCTTTCTAAATTCATTTAGACGAAGTTCCAAAGGTCGGACTGTTGACACGTGTCTCCTCGATTATCGTGTAATGCTTGCGATAAACTCTCAAGGGAGAATAATAACTATGGTTAGTGGGGTAAGGCGCAAAATGCTGGGAACCTCCCCGTTGGTAAATATTATTTTCTCGTGTAGGCGATGTACGGGCGTGTTTTCTTTAGGGAAATCCTAGGAGACACGCGACAGCTTCTATTACTTAGATATTATGTATGTTGTTATGGCTCTATTTTATGAAGGTCATTGTACCTTTGTAGACAAATAGAGGTTATTGGTTCAGTAAGAAAAAATATATATTCGTGGCTATTCAAAAAGTTCTTCGGGTAAGCTAGTAGGTACCAGCATAATTCGAGTCTCAGTGTACATTACAATAAAAAGAGTTGATTATTCTCGTTTTAACGGTTTATTTAACAATTATAATAATTGATATTACCGCCATTCAAAATTTGCCATTGTCTTTGTTATTTCGCAGGGCACTCTAAGCCTCATTAATTTAAACTGAAACTTAACCGATTGATGATAATATTTGTTTACTAGCCGACAACATTTCTTGATGAAGTTAGCTGATCCCTTACGGTGGACTGGAAACTTTGGATCGGACTTGATCGAGCTTATGGAGCTTAACCAACTAATTTCACTAGTGGTCGGATCGGATCTAATCCCAACTGACTTAAAACGGCACAAGCAGCTTCTTACTTATGTTTATCTACGTTTATGATAATATCAATATTTCGAAATAGCTATCAATAAATTGGAGCTTAAAAGTTTTAGCAAAAATGTGTGATGGTATTTTGATACTTTAAGCATTTTTGCGTAACTTGCAAAATATTTTTTTTTGCTTTAGGCCTTATTAACGTTTTAAGAAAGAAGCATTATGGTTTCCTAGGGCAAGGAAAGACTAAAGATACATAAATAATTTCAGTAACTAAAAGAACGAAAGTGTTTTTGCTCACATCAAATATGGAAAAACCTAAATATATAATAAAACTGGTGCTCTCATAAAAAACCTGTATAGGTATATCTCAGACGTTCCAGATAATTCTATGGAATTCCGTCGGTCACATTTATCACATGCCTTCGTTCGCCTTCTCGACAAATACGTTCAATGGCTCCCGGATTCGAAGATAAAACCACTGGCTAAGATATGAAACTGGTGTAGAATCATTTAGACGAAGACTCATTTTGACGGCATTTCTTTTTCACTTCTTTCAATAATGGACAAACAATTTTAGTGAAGAGAAAATCAATAACAACTTATTTCTTTTCGTATAATAATTAAGTGTATGAAATTTGACTTGTTTAAGTGCTTATTATGAAAGCCTAAAGAAATAAAGTTATTTAACTGAAATGTAAAGTGTAGCTCGACTGCGGACGTCAGCCCGTGTTTTTACTGTTTATCAGGCAGCGGTAGTTACCCATACGTATTAAAGGCGAGACTTAGGTACGTAAAGCTGGGTGTACTGTGACATGAAAAATAGATCGTCGGTGATTATGATCGACGATATTATTATTATTATTGGAAATATTAAATGTGCTTTAAACTGCCGAATGTAGTTAAAGATATACCTAAATAACAATATATAAACACAAGTAATAATATCAATAACTAAACTCAAACGATAATAACTTTTACCTAACTCATTATTTGTAATTTTAAATTTGCATAACAACTCTTTGAATTTTTTTGATATAAATTTGTCAAACATGATGTGTCTTAAATTAACCTACTAACCATAATATTTTCCATTCCTAATAACATCGTCGTTTACACTTGTTTTTTGCAAATAAATTATCTTAATCAGGCTTAAGTAAGTTTCAATGCAATTCTGTAATAAAAAGAATAAAACAACAAAACTAAATTATTTTCCAGCTTTCCATAGCAGTTTCATATCTAAAACATTTGATTCTATAATCCGTACTAATGACCAGCGATAATTCAGCCCTCAGTCCAGGATAAAGTTGACAAATACATAAGGATGGCTTCTATGATTTATTGCATGAGGAGCAGGACATGTTAGGAAAATTCTTGGCCGTGGTTCTGTCCTGTCCGAGTGACCATAGATTATAAATGTTATGTCCAATGGAGTGTCCACTCCATCGAGGTCCACTCAAACCATTAACTAGACAGTCGTTAATGGTATGAAGTTTGCTAGTTCTGAAGAATGATATATAAGAGGCTTTTAAGGATTAGAAGCCTTGTTCCGGTCATTTGTTGCTTTTGATAGAGCTTTTTGTAAGCTTTGCTTAAACTTTCGGATCCTAAACAGAAATGAAACGTTAAGATCTTGTTTACCGACCTACCAACTTAGATAATTTATAGTCGTATATTATGTTCAGTTACGGCGTAAGGTTAGGTCATCACGACATAAATTACTGAAAATTAACTATTTTCAAAAATCATGCTCTCTTCCTTCGTACAAATAAGTATTGCAAGATAGACTTATTGAAGCGATTTTTTCCGTGACACCGTGCCATTAAAATCTTTAGAATATAAATATTATAATAAGCTGTTTTTCATTTTCAGAAGATTTCTTCCCACATTTTCAGGAGTTTTATTTATTAAGGTGTCTTCCGTATTTCCACCAGAAATTCTAAGATAAATACGGAATAGTTCCTCGAAGACGTATCACGGAACGATCGGCTATCTGGGAATACTGTGCCGCGGCTGCCTCATTACTCCGGCTGTCTCCGGGGCCTGGTGTATAAGACAATATTACCTCATTTATGGCCTCCATTAAATATTATGATCATACCATTTTGCGAGCTGTTCTATGTATAAAAGATTAGAAAACCGACTAAATGCAGAAGGCAGTTTGAGACTTTCATTTACGTCCATCCCAATCACCTAAACTGCAACCTTTGTGGCGGTGGGCGAAGGTCAAGGTTCGGTAAAGACTAAGTGACTTTTACATTGCTTTTACAAGATTCCGCTTTCGCAAGCCACAGATTACTCTTAGGCAACGTTTTCGCGCTTTGAAAACTCGTAAGTTTGTCCGTCGAGTTCCCCTAAAACATGATGTCGTATCTTAAAATGGAAGACACGTTTCCGTGATAAGCAGTGTGTAAGGTGGATAAATTTGAGACTTAGTTTAATAAACAAACAGAGCATACGAAAATTATTTTAACCTATTAGTGATAATGTCAATATGCTGTGTGGATAATGCAGGACATGCATTATTTATTTAAACTGTTAGGTATTTTCTTACTTGGCCTAGGTCTGACCGGTACTGATTGTGCCCAAATAAAAAGCGGAACTATGAACTGAAAAGTTTATTTTAATAATTGATAAGTAAAACCCAGTAAATAAATCAATTTTGAAACTTCCTTGAAGATTTCGAGGAAAAATACCTCCTTATTTCCATATATAAGTTTGGTACGTTATCTTTTCCTATGATATTTTCTCTCCCCATATTTCCCTATAGCTATTTTTACCATGACCTTGCTCCAACTCGAGTCTTCGCAAGTGAACGCATCGCGATTTTCAATCAAATCCCAAACGATCCGAGAGGAATCGTCAGTCAATATTGCCGGCTGGTAGGTTCTGTATTAATCCTCGTTAAAGCAGCCTTCTGGAACGAGCAAATATTGAAATCGCGGAACGATTGTGTCGTGTAAATTGTATTTTTGGCGCGGATACGCGGATTGAGGGGGTTCTTTGTGGTATTAGAATGAGGTTTTTGAAAGGAATGGCTTGGTTATGGAACTTTTTCGTATCATGACGATCTCTATGCCACAGCGGACGGTCCGCCTGCCACGCAGGAGGTTGCGGGTTCGATTCCCGTCTCGAGGTAAATGCTTTTATAAGCTGCAGATGTATGTACGTGCCTGGTTTCTTTTTTATAATTTATTTAAATAAGTATACTTATAATAGGTATGTGATCACATATTTTCGTCATGGTCATTATCAGCCCGTACCTTGTCAAACCACTACTGTTACAAGTTAACGCCTACATCCAATTGTCCCTACCGCATAAGTTCCTACTAGGAACAATCGGGAAAAAATCCCAATTGTTCCTACCTACGAGCGTTGTATTGCTAGAAATTATTTTGCCACCGTGCTGTTCTTCCTCTAACCCTACAACCATCTCTCAGAACTCTGACCATACGGAGTCAGAGTTCATCAGTCTGACCAATTCCTTTTGAGCCCTAGTATTTGGGAACCTGTTCCAAATTCAAAAGCTCAAATTGAATAGAGAGCTCAACTTATGCTTACAATAGGTAGGTACCTACGCTACGCATACCTACCTAAGTAAGAATGCTGCCCTAGATTTTCCATCAGTAAAATCTCTAGATATTTGCATAGGTAATAAAACCTACATCGAACTAAAAGCTTCAATAACATTCGTTTTCGGTAGCTATTTATTCCCCCGCAATTCGTTCACACTGACCCACGGCCTGAATAAAGAACATCGGCATTCCCTAATGTAAACAGCACTAAGCTATCCCTGAAAGTTATCGACTATCAGTACCTACCCGCCCAAATTTATTTCCGATTTCCCGATCCCCGCAATTTTAGCAAGATAGGTGAAAGAGAAAAATCTAGAGCGAAACGATACAGCGGTCTTTACAGCGTTTTTACGATACCTCCTTATCTTGAGTTATGAGGGGAATAGGCTATTTGCATTGCTAATATTTTATACGGTCGTAACAATTTGTTGGCGCGATTCTGAACGCTAGTTTGGAAATACGCAATCAATTTGGGTTCGCTGGAATGTTCGATTATTTGGAACTTCCTAGGTCATTAGTTCCATTAAGTTAAAACATTCAGCGCCAGGCAGTGTTAGTAGTGTGATGAACGCATTTACTGCCCAACCTCGGCACAGGTGTTACCCGTGGGGCGGGGCGTGGTACATCAGCTGCTAGAAGGCCTGTGTCTTGTGGGTTACGATAGTTTCTATAATGATTGGACTTGAGTTGGTTTGTCAACTCCACTACAACCTTAACCTTCAAACCAGCGTTTTTATGCCTTGCTCAACATTGAAAAAAACTAAAACAGATTTATTACCTATTCAAAAAATAGGTAGCAGTGACGAAACTTTTCCTTGCTTTCATTTTAACGCTCTATTCAGTGAGAAATATTCCACAATTTTCCCAATTTTTATTTTATCTCTTCTTTGTGTTAAAAGCATTTTTTACCAACACCATAACCCAAATTGCTCTCTGTATGAACCATAACAAGGGTATCACGCCAAGTTTATGAGACAATTATGAAAAAAACCTTTTATGGGTATTTACCGCACGTATCTCGATTTTATTTGGTCAATTTATTATATGACATAATCTGAATAGAATAGAAAATAATCTCAAAAGTTAAACCTATAAGCACGTCGACATAAAGTCGTAAGTTTATTAGCTAGGTACTTACTTACCTACTAGATGAAAAAAGTTCGGGCTCGTTCTAACTCCAACACTCACTTTGCTTTGCTAAGACTTTAAATTCAAGCAAAAACTTATAGACTATACTAATATTATAAATAGGAAATAATTGATTGTTTGTTTGAATTGAAAAGCCTCCGAAACTACTGAAACAATTTGAAAAAATCTTTTATTGTTAGAATCATAAATTTTCCGTGATGAACATAGGCTATATAATATTTTCAAAAAAATTAGGGTTCCACATGATTTTTTTTTAAATATCCGTGCGAAGCCCGTGCGAAGCGCTAGTCAGTTTATAAAATACCAGACTCAAAAATATGCCAAAACTGTATTGCAGCGTAGATCAGAACCAACCAATAGGGATGTAAAATTTAACTGCCGATTAAAATTATATGGGAGCTATTTAGCCTATAGATTGTTGTTGAGGAAGGGTTAAGTAACTGGCAGGGCGAGGAATACACGGCGAATAAAGGGATTTCATGGGAATTGGTAGGTATCAAAGTTTATCTACCTAAGTTAGTACCTAGGTGCTTAGTTATTTTTATTTGTGTAAACGGCTAAAACATTTATTAACAAAGAAATTTACAATTAATTTACTAAATTAGAACTAGTATTTACAAATGAAACAATTTAGCTAGCTGCAGACTCATCATCATCAGCCTATGTTAGTCCACTGCTGGACATAGGCCTCCCCTAATGAGCGCCATAGCGCCCTGTCTTCGGCTTGTCGCATCCAGTATCTGCCAGCAGTCTTTCGCAGATCGTCATCCCACCTGGCCGGAGGGCGTCCTACACTACGTTTATCAAGTCGCGGTCTCCACTCAAGAACACGTTTACCCCAGCGGTTATCGGTTCTTCGCGATATATGGCCGGCCCACTGCCACTTCAGTTTGCTAATTCTCTGAGCTATGTCGATGACTTTAGTTCTCTGACGGATGAATTCGTTACGAATTCTATCCTTCAGAGAAACTCCGACCATAGCTCTTTCCATAGCTCGCTGAGCGACTTTGAACTGGTGGACCAACCCTATCGTGAGTGTCCACGTCTCAACTCCGTAAGTCATGACTGGTAGGACGCACTGATTAAAAACTTTCTTTTTTAAACATTACAACTGCAGACTGTTCCAAACAAACTACACGTAACTCAAATGATCCGTTTCAACACCTCGGATGTGTACCCAAAAATCACGCTGCATTGTCTCATCGCCATCAGCATAGGCCTCTTCCACGATATCTTTTAGATACTGACCAGTTCAGTAGAATCTTTATAATACAAGAGAAACGGTTATTTAAAATGTTAGTACAGAATAACCAGTTCGTTTGAGAATCAGCCGCAAACATTCGTGTGGTACAAAATATTGAAACACAGAATCCGTGTCGGCTTATGCATACTGAAAACCAATTTAAATGAAAATTATTTTACCGTAATCTGTCCAATAACATGTTGTCGCCTTCTGCTGGATGATAGCCGAGCGCAGCATCCGGTTACAAAAGAATATTTAAACGTATGTTGCTTCAAAGGAAAGTGTGAAGTGAGCTTCACCATATAGCATATAGCCTTTTATATACCACAGTATATAAACTTCAAAAGGGGTTAATGCGTGCTGAGGCAGTGACCATAGTAAATAGAGCTAATTTATTTTCTTCTATGTGGTATGTCCTTTGGTATGGAAATATATGTATTATTATTGTTCGTGCTATTGTGTTGAAAATCAGAAAATCGATCAAAAAATTATTATTGTTATTCTCCGGCTCCTCAGCTTGAGTAGGAATTGTTGTTAAATCATTGAAAACGTTTCGGTCGTTTACTCCAACAATAATTAGATCCCATACTAAAGTTTAGGTTAACAATTTTGACAAATGTTCAATAATGTAACAAAATGTGTAGTATCTGTGTATAATTTGTGTATAATTTGTGAAATTTTTGTTGAATGCAAAGGCGCGTACCCTTATTATGTAATAAAAAATCTATATATAATAATTCTCACGGCTCATATCTCAGCTGGCCTCATATCAACGAAATCTGATGCAAATTGTAAATATTATATCTAAATATGTTCCTAAATAGTCTCGTAATGTAAGCATCATTGTCTGTCAAAACTGGCCCACCCATGTGTCAAACAAAGCCCGTCGATCATCATTAGTCTGACCTAATTTCATCTGTTATTGAGTCCAAATCGATTTGAACCAACCTAAGCCACTATGATTAGGGAAATGCCAGAGCTGATGGTAGATATTTAGGTATCCAACTCCTCAGAAAAATATATATTTAGGTTAAACTATTCCCCCATTGGATTACCCCATGTTGCAGTGTTAGTGCATTCTCAAATGTACCCTAAGGGCGTAGCTGCTACATATAGTAACCTAATTTTTTTGGGTCATACAAAGCGTGTGTACCAAAATATTTATTTGTAAGGCGAAGCGCACTCACTCAAAGTGGTTCTTTCGACGCATTCACTGCGCAGCCACGGAGCTAGATATGGGCTTGTGCGTCGTATGGGCTATGAAAGTGTTACTAGGTAGTAGCTCATATTCACTTCCCAACTTTGGTGGTTTGACTCGAAGACTCGTGTCTTTCCGAAGTCTTGCGTCTTGCGAAGGATGGAGGAAATGTGACTGCAAGTGCGTGAAACGTGTTAACCTCCGAAACTAGAGATCATAGTTGTCAAGGTCCCTTGACAATAATCCTAATTTTACGGAATTTTGAATGCTGTTATATGTACCTAGAAGTCTGAGTTGGTTCTGGTGCAGCTACGTGACTAAAGCCCGACCATACTCATTAGCGGAGCAGCAGCCTTATTGTCTAACTTGAAATCCATTACCAGTGAACTTCAAACCATTTGAAGATTACCAGTTGTAGACCCAGTCAGAATACTGTCGGTATTGTCTAAGGTATTCAACTGGTTATCGGTTTCTGCTATTTACACAATACGAAAGTGACAATCGAAGTCCAGGCTAGGTTTAAAATGCCAAACTGAAGCTGATTACGATTACCAGTTGAGTTAAACAATAGAGCCCAGGATGCTGATGCCGCCTAAGCTATAATTCGATCTGTCATTGAGTCCACAGCATTAGGATTGCGGTCAGTCAACCTCACTGTTTACCTAGATTTGCGGAATTGCTTTTGGCTGCTTGCGTTGATGAGGTCTGATGGTTTGTCCAAATAATCAACTGTAGCTTTGACGCACTAAGGTGTCATCATCATCATCATCAGCCTATGCTAGTTCACTGCTGGACATAGGCCTCCCTAATCGACTAAGGTGTGTAATTGATAATTTAGATCCAAAAATGTTGGTCTGTTATTCATTGTTTTTATGTTCGAGTTGGTAGGCTATCTCCAAGATTAGGTAAATGGCGTTTGCGTTAAGTTTTTTCATGAATTGTTTAGGTTTAAATATAAGCAATGAACCATCAATGACCAACGATTTGACAAAGAGTAGATACAATAGTATATCAGTAAAATTATAATATAAAAAAATTGCCACTTCCAAACACTTTTTCTGCTCTTCTTATCGCATTCACTGCCCTAAACAAAACTCGCTTAACGCATTCACTACCCAAACCAAACTAAACGAAATGCTCCAAATTAAGTTTTTGGTAAGTGCCGACACCGACAAGCAAATTCGAAGCCAAGAATGCAGGATTTATCCGAACCGCAAGTGGAAAGGTGAAATTAAGCGGAAAGCAAGGCGCGCTGGAATATGCAACACAGCACTAGCCACGGTTTAATTGTGTTGGTGCGGCTCCAAAATGTCCACGGGTACATTGATAACAATAACTAGAAGCGTGTTAGAACTTGCAGCAAAAAAGTTTGAGGTATTTTGGAAAGACAGATAAACTTTTTTGAGCTCACACACAAACAGCACAGGAATAGATAAAACAATTACAGAAGCAGTAGGTATTTAGGTTGTTAAAAAAAGAAGTAAGTAACGTAACTTATAGTAGACTAGAACAAAACTTTTGAAAGTCTTGCATTACGTAAAGCCAAATTGTCTCTGTGTGGACAATGTCGCCACAGCCTTCGGATCGTAGAGTCAGCCCCTTTGTAGAATGGTAAGCTCCAAAACGAACGGTGATTTATTGGGAATACAACGAAACGAAAATTCCGAATCGTTACTTAGCCATCTTCGTCGAAATAACTTAAGTAACGTTTCGCAATATTTATGAACGTTGATCGTTCCACAATCGGCATTGCCTATGTCTGATTGTTTGAATTGCGTTGTTTTTCAATCGGCTTAGCCAATTTACAAACAGACTACGACCCAACGACACTTTGTTGCTGTGGTTTCGTTCAACACTACGAGTGCCTAGCCAAAACTGCTACGTATTCTTTATGGTGTGAAAAAAATTCATATTTCTAATGCTGCCTTCTTACCACATGACGGAAATGCGTTAGTAAAATAAATAAATTTCGGGCAAAGAGGGTTAGAAACTACTAAGCATGGTTTGCATAAATAATATACCTACTAGTGGTATATATATACCATAATTTTTTTCCCCACTAGATGAAGGAGTGAAGAATATTCTTCACTCCTTCATCTAGTGGGTAAAAAAATTGTGAAAAGAAAATCAAGAACACCTTTTTTCTTGTTCTATAATAATTTATGGAATTATTTTTTGTCGACTACTTTTACTCGCTAACTTTGAGTATCTAAAACCTCGCTAATGTTGCTTAAAAAATAAAGTTATTTGAAATATGAAAATCTTCCAGTGACTCTACCTCCTAACTAACACCAATTGCCAGCGACCGCTAAACGGACAGTTAGCTCGCGCTCGTCCTATTTATGATATCACGGTCGGTACTGCGATAGTTGCGTACCACCACGATAGTTGTACTGCCACGATAGTGCTGTGTTTATTGAATATACTGTGAGTACTCGCACTGCAAATCCAAGAGGTGGGTAAAATAATTTTTGTCGGCTCCAATATGAACTTCAAGTTGTGCGTTATAGGTTTTAGTCCATTTAATATCTGAGGTTCGATAATAGCACATGATAGTAGGGTCTAAATATTTTGGTTGTTGACTTTGTTATAACAATTATGAACATGAATTCACTGAATTCATGTTCATCATGAAAGCACTAATGTGTACCTACCAATCACCCCTGTGGTCGATAAGTACACAGTTATGTTTAAAATCTTTGAAAACGACAGTCTGCTGTTTTAATATTCTAAAGGTCACAGGATTGGTAGGTACACACCTGAATTTTAAAACATACATTTTCGCGATTTAATATCATAAATAATGACTAATTATCGGATACTTATCGTGCACCTTTGGTTTTATTTCCCCTACGCATTACAGCGATCATGATCATCGAGCAACAGGACGAAGTCGAAGTTACAGCTGATAAAATTGACAGCATTACCACGAATATCCCTGTTCACATTACTACAAAAAATACCCGATTGTGACTCAGATTTTTTGACTGGGTAGAACGGAGCATATCTTTTGAGTTGAGCGGGGAAAAATAATATTGGGTAGAAAAATTGTGAGTTGAACGTGTAAGCACTCCTATATTCTTCATTATCATAAACTAATACAAGGGTGTCTGTTTAGCTTAACAATATTAAAACAGCTGACTGACAATTTCAAAGTAGGCAATGAAATCTACTTCCTTCGAGATGTTTCCATTAGATTAGAGCAAGGCAGAAAGGTTGGCTCGTGAGGATATTGAAGACGAGAACGCTCATCAAAGTTGTTAGACACACTTAATTGAACACAGAATGAAACAAAGTATACGTTCTATTTTATAGCACCTCTTTCATTTTGCTAAACCACTTGTGATTAACAGACGGTGTTTCATGGGCTAAATCTTAGTAAGGTACAGTAAGCGTCAATTTGATATGAGCGGCTAGAGTAGTCAAAATAATCGGAAAAACATAAAAGCAATTTGATGTACGCAATAATTGGAACCATCAAATTGTTTTAAGCATTTGAGGCGTTCAAAAATCATTCTAAATGCGTATATCAAATTGGTGTTATGTTTTTCAGATCATTTTGATTACTCTAGACGCACATATCAAATTGACGCTGACTGTACATCTAAAATAACTTTGCCGTTTGCATCTGACTAGTTTTTTCGTAATTATTGCAAATGGACTGCAGTGAAGTAATTTAATTGCAATAAAATCATTAGATAAATCATGGAAAATATCCCGATCTTAATTTAAAAGACTTCGTCAAGCTCTGCTTAAGGCTACGGCGACGGACGGATGAATTTGCCATACAAACGTTGTATAGAAATGATTTGTAATTTGATAATATGTTTACCATGGTTTGCTATTATTTGTATAAGAATGGTATTAGTTTGTTGTTTAGTTATTCCACTAGTGGAAGACGACAAAAATTCTAGGTAGTATCAATTCAATATAGCCATCGTCTTTGGGCAATATCGGTTGATAATAATTTATTTACTTTTTTCTATGATAACAGATTTTTTTTCCTATCTCTCTGCATTCAATGTTAGGTTTGACTTCCTTAAGTCTGTGAAGATTGATGCGAATTTTCCCTCTTAAATAACTTCATTTTCTTCCTAATATCTCGAACACGCTTCCAATGAAGTATCCTATCAATTTTGAAGTGGAATACTTAGCTCCTTTGGATTGAAATTCGATTCTACGATTTTTTTTATAAAAATATTTAAAATAGATCTATTATTTAGACCTATTAGTGAGAGCACCACTCAAGCTATTTTCGCTGCTCATTGATTTCTTTTTACACAGAATAACTATATATACTTATTTATTATTTATCAATTAGCAGTAAAAATATGATTCTAAGTGCATGTATTGCTTATTGAATAAAGATACATAAATATTGAATGTCAATGGACGACCTCTGTGGCGCGGCAACAAGCGAACGTCCACCTGCGACGCAAGAGGTCCCGATTCGACTCCAGCCTCGGGAAAAAACATTGTGCGATCTGCTGGTATAGTAATATGTTCTAGGTGTTCTGGGTATTTTCTATGAATAAAAAAATATTTATATAGATATGTAAAGTATTGCATTAAGTACCTACTTAGTAGTCACCTTGTCACCACAATACAAGCTCGTTTAGCTTGATGCTCTGCTTGGCTAGATGATGCTAGGTATATAAGTTGTCCAGCATTATTTATTTATACACACACGAAAACCCCTGAATTGACCAGCTGCCAATGACTTCCTAATGATCCCTATGATGAGTAGCCTGTTCTTGCAATGCGCCACCATTGTCCCATGTTGCTTGCCTTATCGGAGTTGTCGGCCATGGAATCAGGAGGTCTTTTCACTACTTTAAAAAAAAAATAAGTTCACGGTGACTTCGGATCTCAGAAAACGGCAGCAGACTCGTTCTTTCGATGATACTAAAGTTATTCTGAAATTATTTCTCAGATACGATACGTAAAGTGCCAGTTTGTGATGCGCGAAGCAACTTGATGGTGAAGTTGTTCGATCCTTGAAACCGATGTCATCTGACAACTTCGTTCTTTTTAAAGACATTTGCGCGAAGGACACTTGCAAAAATAAATTTAAAATAAATAAAATAGTAATATTTTAAAGGATTGATTGATTGTTTGGTTTGAATTCGACAATACAAAACTACAAGACCAATTTGAAAAACTATTCCACCATTAGAATTCAACATTATCCCTGCTCAACATAGGCTTCAGTATATTTTCAAAAAGTTAGGTATCCGTATGAATACTTGAATACTGTACACAACGTGTGTGTATAAATATATTGCATATAATTTTAGATTTTTTTTGTTAAAAACTTGTGCGAAGCCCGGGCGGAACGTTAGTCTAAGCCTGCTAGTCTACTGCTTAAATAGTTTCTGTTATTTAGCAAACCTAAACTTATTTACATTTTGGTAATCTTCTTTTTTAATCAAAGTAAATCAATCAAATTACATAATATTTATCAATCAAATACCTACCGAGCCTTGGACATATTGTAAATCGACTGTAAATCCACTTGTAAAATGATTAAATGAAATTGAAATGTACCGTATTTCCAACAACGTTAATCCAGCGATTAATTTCAGTTAAAATCTATGAAGTAACTGCGAGAAGTATAGGAGTGTTTTAATGTTTGTATATATATAAAAAAATATAATGATGCCATCTATGGCGCTCATTAGGGGAGGCCTATGTCCAGCAGTGGACTATTATAGGCTGGTGATGATGATGATGATGATATACAAAAAGACTGAATTTCTTTTACGCTCCTATTATTCAAGAATATTTTTGGCCTACTCCATATTTAATACAGCAGTTTACATACCTCAACTCCGGCTACGGCCGCACAAACAATTTGTAATCCTACGGCCAAACAACATCATCATCAATTTCGAGCAAACAACATCATCTTCAAAAATCACGTCATCAAGTCACGTCTAAGGAAAGTTAATAATTAAAATGTCCTCCAACCGATATAAAAGTAAAATTTAATTTAGTCTAAAATGTCTACGACACGACTTTCGCAGAAAGCAATGTTCTTGAATTATTTATTTATACGAAAAAGTTTTTATTATGCCCTCTTGGTGTGTGGGATAAAGTACAATTTGCACTGATCACTACTCGTAGAATATAGACTATATACTAAGTCATTAAAGCCTTCAAAACTAAAAATATCCTATCGGATAGCCTACTTTTATTTAGCTAAACAGAATGCTCTCTCATATTTTACGACCTTTGTGGCGCATCGGACGCCAAACGAAAGTCAACTGTAGTAGTTGTACTAGTAAATTCTTTATTTGTCACACATGTACTTCACATCACATCACATCACCAGCCTATAACAGTCCACTGCTGGACACAGGCCTCCACTAATAAGGATGAATACGCCATAGATGGCATTATTCATCATTTGGGGGTTATTGCCCCTAATCCCCACGCTGGGCATGCGGGTTGGGGATCGCTGTTCGGTGAAGTTATTCTGCAGAGGGCGCTGCTGCCCGCCCCTTGGTGTGTGTCCCTTAGTCGCCTCTTACGAAATGCCGGCACCACACGGCAACATGTACTTAACATAGGATAATTCACTTATAGTTTAATTTACATAAACATATTATAATCTTTTTGTATAAAAGACCTTAAATTAAACAAATATCTCTACAATATACAAATAAACTCTACAGTACAAAGGTGTATTAATCAGTAAAAAAAAAATGCTGACACTTGGTATGGAATTAGTCAGAGACATGCCACACTATTTCACCTCTCTACAACTCCCAGTTATAGATATCGCCTATCATTATATAATAGACGATCACTTAGCCAGTAGCCACTTGTATGTATTCGCTTGCAAATTGCACTGGTTGCAATTTGCAAGCCGCACCATGTGTCTTCTTTTCAGTCTAATTGACCTTCTGAATAGACGATAAACTTATATTAACAAAATTACCGTAATCTAGATAGAAGGTTATGTAGTTTTTTTTTTCAAGCATATGAACATTTCACTATAGCCTTTCTGCTAAACTGTATAGCAGTTTGTCGGCAGTAGCTCTTGTGAACACAAATATAAAAATAATAAAATAAATAGAAGATAGACTAACATAAATGATTCCCGATCTTTCATAAATCAAAATACATGCAAAGTAGTAGTAAAACTAATAACAAATCACAAAGGTACTGCATAAAATTAAAAAAAAAGAAATAAAAAGGAGCACACTCACACATACACACACACACATTTGAGATTGATATTTGAAATAGTACCCATCTATAATAATAATAATTTATTTTGCTATGCCAAGGAGTCAGGCGATGTGGCTGCTCCACAATTTATAACTTTTGCAGCTTTATCTTTCATTTGTAGCTTATAAATTAATAATAAAAAAAATATTTTGTAAACTTTGGAAACCGCTATCTCCTTCCATTTAAACCAGACAAATTCAAAGTTGTAAGAGGTCGTGATGCTCTTGAAGTGGGAATGTGATTTCTTATTGACGACGAATCCGACCATAATGTATGTAATGTGTTTTTCTGTTTGTTCGCGTCGCCATCGCGTCTGCTGCGGCTGTTTTGGAAGTTTCTAACTTTGAAATATTGCAAATAGAATTTTCGGATTAATTAAAAGAGGAACTCGGGTATTCGCTCCTAAAATAATTCTAGAAAGGAATAAAAATATTCTTAATATAGAGGTACTTAACTATAAAGATGTCAGGTTCGTTACCTGCATGATATTGACTTGTAGCTAGATTGAGAAAGTTCAAGATAGCGAGTTTTTCCTAAAAACTCGTATCACAAAAATAGGTTACTTACCTCATTTTATTTCTTTATGCAATATTCAATACAAATTTGTTAGCCTAACAAAAATGTATCCTATTGTATTATACTTATTACAGAGAGAACAATCCAAATCCCGCACTCAAGTCATCAATAAAATCCAATGCCAAAACTTCGCAGAGATGACCCGAAAAGGTCAAGCAAAAATAAACCAGTAAAAGTCTTAAAAGCAACAGAATTGGGAATAATAGGCGCAGACCAGTGGCATTGTGAAATCACTAAACAATAGACACGGTATAAAAATAAAGGACTTTCTACTTTGCTACGAATAAGTTTTTGTTAGTTCACGGAAGATCTTTAGAATGAGTTCTGTACACGTAGCGTTGGTGAAAAAAATAATTAGCGGTTGGAATAAAACAAAAGAATTTACTAAAAAATTATCTGAATTGGCCTGTGTTCTTATTTCTTAAAAGTTTTGTTTTAAGTGGCATTGTCTTATATGCCATGTTCTATCGTGGTGCTCCCAAACGTGAAGTCAAAGACCTGTCACAGTCCCAGTATGCGAATTCATGATAAAATTCCCGAGACAAGTACGCATTGCAAGACTAACAAACTATATTCAAATCTAACATAGCTTTGTGACGCCAACAACTAGTACCTTTAACCTGCGTAGGTACTTATAGAATCATGTTGAGAAGAATGCAATTGAAAATGACTGCGTAGCCCCCGTGTTATCCTTTTTAGTTTACTGTATATTTATTCTGTGGTTTAATTTGAATCAGATCAGAGAAGGACAGCATCGGAGATGACGTCCTTCTCATCTAATGAAATTCTTTTAGTGCGTTGGTTGTAGGTACAGCAAAAGGTTGCGGGGTCAAAAAGGTTAAATTGAAGGTCTCTGGTTGTAACACCTTAGCGTTACGTTAATTCTGGTCGCTAGAACTTATATATAAAAAATAGTAGAAATATGCAAGGTTTCCATCGTATTTTTCTGCCATCAGTACCATATCCGGCGAAGCAGAGAGGGGACGAGAAGTGGGGGCTGATATCCGGAGCGCCGCCACGTCGCCTCTCTTCATAACTTTTACTGTCAACTCAATTATGTACTGTGTTACACGAATGTTGTCTTGTCTCGTCGTCAGATAAAAAACTTGCTATTTTATTGGCTATAAAATTGTACAGGCAAAAAATTTGCTGGATGTTTACTGGCTGTAAAATTGTATTTGAATGCGACTTTGTGGTTAAGGTCGTCTCGTGAAATTGTGGTGAGTTTGAGATGCTGTTATACGAGACAATGTTTTGAGGAAATCTTCTTATACTGTGGTAGGTGCTGTTTATTTCCAAGATAGGTACGGTATTTATATACACTTATAAATAATTTTGTATCCTATGGTTTGGTTTGAAAACATTTAGTGCGTTTTTTATATTTCTGAGCGACAACGTTGCAAATTTTTTCATGATCATCATCATCATCACCAGCCTATAATAGTCCACTGCTGGACATAGGCCTCCCCTAATGAGCGCCATAGGTGGCATTATCATTTGGGGGTACATGCCCATAATTATTTTTAACTAAAAGTAAAATTTACTATCACAATAAACCTATCATAATCCTAATCACTCTGATTATGGAAAGCGAAGGCATCTCTAAAACACTATCAAACATGTGCACACATACTTTCGTAAACTATTACCTACCCAGTAATGTAAAATTTCTGTGGCAATACTATTAAACATTCGAAGCTAAAGCCTGTCACACAAGCTTCGACATTAAAACCTCTTTCACGAAATTTTCTCCACATTTAAAACCTATTTTACAATTCGGTGCACCGAAAATTTCTCCAGTATTTTCCTTTAACCATCACGGTAACCGAAATAATTGTAAACGCTCTGCGGGCCACTAAACACAGTCGTTACGTTGCCGTTACGGGGCTGTTACGGTTGGCTCCTTACAATGCGGACTATATTGCTCTCCGGGGTACTAAAGGGTAGTTTCTGTGGAACTTAGGTCTTGATCGACGGTAGCTCGATTATGGTTGTTTTCGTTGAACTAGTGCAGTGTAGTTTACTTTTTAAATGGAGAATAACGAGACTCTTCCTTAGGTTAATTTAATGCACACATTTAAGTAGATACTCATTGCATTACAAAGTAGGTACCAACAGGAAAGCCTACAAAGATGGCATAACTAATGTCATGTACCTTAGAGAGTTTGGTTTCAGAAATTTAAGATTTAATTATTAAATTTACAAGAGATGCGATGAAACAGGTAAAGGCAAGTTTATTACTGTTGCATCAGTTATATTTGCATTATTGCTGTCAATCTATTTTAGCTATATTACAGTACCTACGAATAGGAAACATAACATACAGCCGAATTGAGAAACATCTCCTGTTTACCAAGTTGGTTAAGAGTGCCTTCACTATTTTGTAAGACCTGTATTTTTTGAGATAATGGGCACTGAAACACAACAAAAGACTTTAATTTCCTCCCCAGATATTCCTATACAACTGAAATTAGTATCATTCCTTTATGCATTAAGTAGGTACATTGTAAGGCGTTTTGTAAAGGCTGCAAAACCAAAGGCTTCCTTTCATTTCATAGAAACGGGCGAAGCGTGAGGAGTGTGGATGGTA
The DNA here is from genome assembly GCA_963931895.1 of Eupithecia pulchellata. Taxonomy (NCBI): domain Eukaryota; kingdom Metazoa; phylum Arthropoda; class Insecta; order Lepidoptera; family Geometridae; genus Eupithecia; species Eupithecia pulchellata. Next base: position 13,494,107 of record OZ007523.1, read on the forward strand.
GTGGATTGTGTATGGTTCTAATTGCGGTTTTTAAAGCCTTCCCGACCGTTATTGTGCCAATTATGAGCTCCGCTGTGTGCCAGCTGTTTATAGCTGGTTGGGTGCGCACTTGCTTATTTGATGTGGTGAGTTGAAGTTTTCCAATGGAAATGTTGTTTAGTTATGACTTAATGTTAACTTAAAGGAATATGAAAATTTATATAAATAAATAAATAATGCCAGACAATCCACACACACACACACACACACACACACACATTATAAAACAATACTGAACAGATTGTTTTAATAGTATCGATTCAGTATTATTGAGCTGCTGGTTAGACAGCTAGCTGAATAAATGTAAATTTTGTGTAAATAATGGCTTATCTAGCTTTAAACCTAAGTATGACAATAGGACAAGCGGTCTACCTCTCATCATGAAGTTTTTCGAAATGTTTACACACACATTCTCCTTGGGTTATTTTGAAGTTTTCATAAGGATCCCTTACTTTTATGAAAATTATCTATTTTTGTTAAAAAGTGAAAGATTTTTTTTCAATTGGTCCTATTCTTTTGGAGCCTCTCAATCAAAATCAAAAACAAAGTGCTTTATTTCCATTAGACCTTACAGGACTTTTGGACACGTCACAAAATACAAATTACTTTAGTAATACTGGGAAATAAAGTGATCACTTTGATTCATTGTCCACTTCAATCTTTTTAGGGTAATACAAACAAACTATCAAGACTTTCCTATTTATGACATTAGTATAGATTTTCATGAGCTTAGTAAATGTATATATACAACGGCAGATAAATTCCCTTAAGTTATGGCAATTTTTTAAAACCAAACACGCTTTACTGTACAATTAGGTCCTTTTTTTAAAAAACTGTGAAACAGGAATTTCACTACAGTGCAATAGTAGCCTTCGTTAGGCGACGATGGAGATCGGATGACAATATAAGTGAATGAACGTGCTTTGAAAGGGAATTCTAGGAATCTGCTAATATAAAAATGGTAAGTTTTGTCTGTAACAGAAATACAGAAATACAATTTACCTATTGGTAAAATTAATTTACATGTCTTTTTTCCATAAGAATAGGTAGTGTAAATAGTACAAATTGTATTTTATGATCACATAGTATAAAATTTAAACATAGGTAAATAAAAACAAAATAAATAAATTAAAAAATTGATATAAAAAATCATTTGATAGGAAAATATAGTCAAATTTAATTTACTTTTCTAGTAGTTCACTTGGTAAAACTATAGAATGGATTTCAGTTATATTCAGCGTAAGTGCTAGTCATTTTCTAAGAACGCTTGTGCTAACGAGCTAGAGGTTTCTTCCTAACTTGTATTCTGAAGTTTCGTGAGATAAATCGAAGAAGATCAACACTTAATCAAGAATTAGCTGTTAAATTGACTCATAATAATCATAAATTTTTCACAATAGTTTAAAGACAATATAACAAAGGACTCAGATAGAGGCTAAGTCGGACCACCTGATCGTACTTAAAACTTATTTAACTCTAATCTAGTCTTTCCATTGTTAATAAATGTTATCTTAAATAACTAAACTCGTTTAGTAAAGCTAAGCAACCGCAAGACCCTATCTTGTTGTTGTAAAAAAATACTGTCATGAATAATTTGATGGAAAAAGAGTTAAGATAGTTACGGTCTCTTAATAATGTTTTTTGTGATAACTGCTATCAGAAAGTAATATTTTTAGCCTTTAATGCCCGATCCCATATTCTCTCTTCCTTCAAAATCTAGCTATCTGACGAAGTAACTTGATCACCGTAAAAGACTTATAAAAGTACTGCTAAAAAAATCTCCAAATTATTATTAGCGGTGAAACATGCCTTGGACGCTTACAAAATCCGTCTCGAACAAAGTCACGGGCAGATGATGGGCTAGCAGCGGATGAACAGCGCAAAAAGCTTAACAACGCCAAATTACGTCTATAATAAAGTTATATGAGTCGATACCATGCAATTCTTTTGCAATGTCGAGGCGACGGCATGCTCGGTATGTGAATTTATAAAACTGTCTTTTCATTTTAATATAACTTATAGCTAAGCACGCGGTTCGTTTTGCATGACTTATGTGAAATACGTAGGTGTTCACTAAGTAGAATTTTTCCGGTTTAGATATTTATTTGTTATAATCGGGAAATAATAAGGTTTATGGAACTTTTTGATTGATTTATCATTAGATTTTACATAGAATCTAATATCAGAATGGAATAAAATCAAGCAACAATCTGCAGTTAGCTCAAATTGTTTTAAATGTAAGTGCTAGTTCTAATTTGTGTTCTATTTGTTAAGGGTTCATAAAATACTTATCCCATTCCGAAAACACGTACCTGAACTATTATATAGTTGCATTATTTCAATACATGCTTTAAACTTAGCTATGGCCAAATACTATTAACAAAAATAAATATCTACACAAGAAACCTTATCCTTTTACCCAACCGGCACGCGGCAGTGGCTCTCTATTACCTACTTTATCACGTACTTTATTCCGGGATAAGATATTAACTAGAATAATATTTTAGCCCGAATGTAACCGATATAAAACCAAATATTCGACCCGTACCTGCCGCGCTTCGGTGCCCACTAATGAAACAACATTTATCATTCCGACTGCCAAATAAAAGCTTGTTATAAGTGCCAAGTTCAAACTGTAAGTTACAGCGATTCAAGACTTCTTCTTCTCTTTTTTACAGTAACTGGACCTAAAAAAAACTAAGTAAAAATGACATGTTGACTTAGATTAATTGCGAAAACGGATTTCAAAGAATATATTTCGCAAATCTTTAATTCTGCTTTTGAACTTAATTTTTTTAGGCTTACAAAATAAGCCTTTTGACATAATACTGTATGTAGAAGAGCATGACCGGCACCAGTTACAAACAAAACGAAGTGTTACATTGGTTAATAATAATAAACGTAGTTAATCCTTCATACGTATATAAAATATCCATCCATACTTAACAACCTAATCAAACACCATCCGAGTAAAAGCATAAACAAAATCCAATGTAACAAAAAAAATACGCTCGTACAAAGCTAAAAATAGATAAATCTGAGCTCAACCACCAAAAAGCAGAAGCGAACAAAGCAAAGTTCACCAACCTGCGATGGAAACATAAAACAGATAGCCCGAAACGAAAACTACTCATTGAATTTAAGTGAAGCAGCGTGCAGCTCCAAACTTGAGGCGAAACTCGAATTCAGACGCAGCTATAACTTTAATTAGAACACTGCTGAAAAGAAAGAAAACTGAGAGTGGGGTTGTAGTTAGGGAAAATTAGGGGGCTAAGAAATATATTTTTGTTAACGAAAAGTTAATTTGTCAACGTGATACCAAAGGTCGTTACCTTTGGTATCAGAGCTATTAAAAGCTAATTTGCTTATTTAATTGAAATTTTCAGGCAGTAAAAATAATACATTCAACATAATTTCATCTTTATTCCAAAAACTAAAAACCCTCTAGTAGTATCTAGTTAGTAATAATTTTCTGTTCATTATGTTATGTTTGTCTTCTTTTTCATATTGTATACCTGTGTCTATCTCAATGTATGCATGTATGTGCTGTTCCTGTTTAACTGAATAAAGGTATCTTTATCTCAAGCGGAATATTTTATGTTGCATAACTTTTACAGAACAAATAGTATCGGGTGTAAAATGGACTTTCAAGGGTTCCATCTCGAAATTATCTCCCGGAACTCGAGGCCGACAGGGTTGGTAGTATCATCATCACTCAACATGCTTATTTTGGCTGATGAAGACATGTTACAATTCGTGGTAGGGACCTTGATTATGATTCGAGTTGTTATTTGTTGACCTACTGAACTCCACGGCCATGTAATGTGAATAATATTTCAATGTTTATTGAAACGTTTTAATGATAGGATCAACGTTAAGTATATTTTTTATATTCTTATGCGTTAAATACAGCTAACATTGCGTAGTTTCAGATAAGTATGATGGTGGTGAAAACCCTTTATCAATAAATGAGGTAATTAATTTGGCAAAAGTTTTTTGAAATATAATGTTTACAATTGTTACAAAAAGATAAAAGTTTTATCAAATTTAACATTTATATTTAATTGATAATTTGATACAAAGGTCATTCAGATAATAAAATCATATTCATTCAGCTCAAGAATTTCAAGTTGATTGAATGTCTCAATCAAAATAATTTAAAAAACCTCACAGTTCATACAAATTTGTCTTAAAATCGACTAATATGAAAGTTTTTCTTTTATTGTTGTTCATAAAGTTAATAGAATCAAAAATAAGCGTCAACATTGAAGGAGAAAAATCACCACCAAAACTAACTGTAAGTGGAGTCATCACAAAAATAGCATCAAGCAATGACATCAAATTATTTTTCAAAGATTCTGACAACCTACGTCAAGCAGTGACCACCCATTATGGACGTAAGCCGAAAAACGTATACTACAAAAGCCCAACTCCATGGGGAGACTTGTACAAAACACAGAAATGGGAGGAGATATCTCTGATTACCTCATTTGAAAGCTATAGAGTGATAACAACAAATAGAAAACCTACAGTTATCTTGACACAAGATTTCGAAAACAACTCGAATAATACGGTAAAAGTGAACACAGCTTTATCACACTCCGTTGAAAATACGATAACTACGACGTGGACGAAAAGCAAGGAGTTCGAAATAACGCAAGAGATCGAATACGATTTGAATGTTATCTTTGCGAAAATCTCGGGAAGCACAGGATTCGGGTACACAACAACTTGGGGGAAAAGCGAGGAGAAGTCTGATAGTGTTACAGTTGGCAGCACTAGCGCTGTCGAAACTGAACTTAAGCCTGGACAGTCGGTAACTGCCGTTCTTTCTGTAAATTCTGGTCATTTGGAGATAGAGGTGCACTACAAGACATCACTACGTGGGAATTTGGCGGTGAATTTCCGAAGATCGTTTGAAGGTCATCACTTCTGGGGACCCTCGGTGAAAGATGTGATGAAAAGTGCGGGTATAGAGAACAAAATTAGTGTGGTCGAGACGATTAAGGTGCGATATAACATTGATGCTAAGTTGCAAGTTTATGATAAGAGTAGTGGTATGCCTCTGTAAGTGTGAAATTAATTATTATCAGGAGACAGATTATTCCAACTGATTAATAGTGATCAAATGATTTAAATAATTATGTTTTTTTTAATGTATTACGCAACATTTAGTTTTATAAGGGAGGAAAAATTTGGTATTATACTAAAAATAATCTTAATACATACCTACTCCTTATTTTTGATATCTTCTTATGACGGAAATTTAACATGGTTTTAAAAATTTAACAAAATTAACAGGGTTTTTTTTTCCAAAAAAAAAAAAAAGCTTTTTTGCATGCACCGATTCACACAATTTGGTGGGAGCCCTAAGAAACCAGCGGTCTATTGAAACGACTTTATGTTGAGATCTAGACTTGTGTAGTTCAGGAATGATGAACTAAAATGAATTAGTTCCCACTAGTGTACTAGTACGAACTATTCAGCATAACTCGTTCCTAGTAGTACTCTAGTTCACTTGCTCTTCAGTCACGAAATCGTGGAATCACTATACTAAAAAGACCCTATTTTCTATGTCATAACGTTTAAAATCTGATAACATGAAGAAAAAGAACTATTAACGAAGGACAGAGATAGACAGCGCATAAATCCGCGGTACTAAAAGAGACGGAGATATGCATTTTGATCTCTAGTTCAGTAGTATCATACTAGTACATGTACTAAAGAGAGATAGACAGCGCATAAATCCGCGGTACTAAAAGAGACGGAGATATGCATTTTGATCTCTAGTTCAGTAGTATCATACTAGTACATGTACTAAAGAGAGATAGACAGCGCATAAATCCGCGGTACTTAAAGATACGGAGATATGCATTTTGATCTCTAGTTCAGTAGTATCATACTAGTACATGTACTAAAGGAAACATGTAGTGACCGATTGAATTGCAAAACAAATAATAAATAAATAATAAATAAATAATGTCGGACAATCCACACAACATCATCTAGCCCCAAGATAAGCAGAGCTTGTGTTATGGGTACTAGATGACTGATATACATAATACAATATTATTACACAGATAGATAATTTTTATTATACATAGAAAACGACCAGAACCCCTGAACAAATATCTGCAGATCGTACAACTATTTGTCCCGAGGCGGGAAACGAACCCGCAACCTCCTGCGTTGCAGGCGGACCTTCGCCCACCGCGCCACAGAAAAGGAAAAACAAAGACATACAGCGATAATCCACTGTAGTGCAAAAGAGATGGAGATATAATTCGTTCTTTACAACTCGACCAAGCTAAGTTTGCACCTCGCGGGCGGGGCGCCGCATTCCAGCGAGGTGCAAACTTAGTTTGGTCGAAGTATACGTTCTAACATTTTAGTGCTGCAAAATTTTAGTACAAAAAGCACGGCAATAAGTAAATCAAATTTTTGGTTACCTATGTATATGGTTTGTTTACGAATATTTCGCATCGAATTTGGCTGGACTATAATATTTGCAATAATACCTAGATATAAGTAATTTATTTAGCTTGATAAATGTAGGTACAATAGATGATTTGTATGACTCAAAAATGTTGGTGAGCGAGGTACCTACTAAATGTACTAATAGAACTAGAAGTCCGAACTAGCACATTAATGCAAATGTACTAGTACGGAGCGATCCTGTCACTGACCGAGCAAGAACAAGCCTATTGAGATCAGACAAACTAATTAAGGTTATTACTAATTATTTTATTCTTCTGAGCCAGTTTTCTTAATAAGTTGTGATTTTGCGGTTTCAAAGGTATGGTTTCACAAAATGGCCCGCAATGTGCCTCGTAATATGACATTGCTAATAAGTTTATTGTTTTATAAAATTTTATTCATTTATAACATACAAAATAGGTGGTATTTCTTTGAGTTAATATATGTATACTTTCTTTTTAATTATGACGGGTATTCTGTTAGCCCTCATAATACACTGAGTCCGCTCCCATCAAGTAATTGGTTTCCCAGAAAAATAGTTTGGTATCTAGGAATCTCACTGAATAATAAAGTAATGCACACTAATTTTTGAGACTTAGAGATATCCTAAAATTCGCGTTTTTGTATTAAAATTGTTAAAATTAAACGTAGAAATTACAAACGACCTCTGTAGTACTGTGTAGTACTGCGACGCAGAATTTCGATTACCTCCTCGGGACAATTTTTTGTAAGATCTGCTTCAGATATGTGTTCTGTCCGGGTGTTTTCTATGTATGGGTCATGAAACTATAAATAAGTTCGGAAGGAGCATGGTATGGGTCATGAAATCTAGCAATTCATTATATATAAAAAAAAAAATCTGATTACACATCCTATTTATTAGATAACCATCCTTCTTCCCTCAATAAACTTAGTCGTTATTTTTTTAATAAAACGAGCCACATTTAAAGAAATAGATTAAATAGGTACTAATACTCGTTATTTTATAAAGAAGAAAGATTTGATTGTTTGTCTCTTTGTTAGGACTGAATAGGCTTCGAAACTACTAACTCCCTTACTTACTACTTTATCCCTTTTGAACATAGGCTAAGAAATATATTTTAAAAGATAGGGATTTGAATGATAATCATTTATGTAAGCCAATGTGTATGTGTGTACAAATTTATAATTTTTGAATAATTAGTTAAATACGTTAGTTCTAAATAATACTGAACGAGGTCGGCTCGTGACACCATAGACTGTTCATACTTTGTACTGAAAATCTCCCAAAGTAGATAACTAAAGAACTATGAATAAAAAAAAACACTATTACATTAAAACTCATGTGTCTAATACAATGTTTGTTCTGCCTATCTAAATCTAAGTTTAATGATTTAGATACATATCAATAATTATCTCGTAGACAAAAGCCAGCCATTTATTTTATTAACTTGCATGTTTTACCTTCTTTCCAAAAACCTCTAACGTCATGTTGAACTCAACCATATGTCACCCTTTCTGACAGAAGTTGTTGGAGGATTTCGTTCGTCCAATAACTTTAGAATGTATAAGATAATTTAAGTATAGATTAATGCTAGGGTTTATGTAGTTTTTTTTTGTTTTATTTGTGTATGTAAATTATTTGTAAAATATATATTAGATTATTGTGTACGTGCGAACCTGTTATGTTGATTTGTCGGGACCCTTTTTTACCTAACTTTAAATTTTTTTTTTTATATTTCTTACTTCCGTTTTTGTGTTCTTATTTAGTTTTTATATACTGTGCTATCTATATGGGTAAAAATAAATGTATTTCTTCTTCTTCTTCTTCTTCTAAAAACGCCGACCTTGCTTCCAGTCGAACCCTTTGCTTTCCGCCTCTATTCTACAAAAAGAACGAGATGTATTTTATTTCCAGCCTTCACCAAAGTTCGGTAATATATTGGCGGAAAAGCTTCCAACCCTTACCCTTGTTACGTTATGACGATTATTGGCAGGTCCTACGTAGTCACGTGGTTTGCACCCGGTACCGATCACGTGACGTTACGTTATTCTACGGAAAGTGGTGGAAACACTAATATGGGACCGTGTCATCTCCGGAATGCTGGCTTCCATTGCAAAGCTTTGTACTTTATTTATTTTATGAAACGAAATATGTGCAGTGGCTACACTCAAGATGTAGCAATGTAATGTACAAGCTATAACTGTCTACTTAATTGTGCAATGATGTATCATTGAAACAGACCGACAGAAAATATCTAACACTTTCATAGCCCACGCACATGTCCATCTGTAAATCCTCAAAATGTAAATGGCTTGCGAAATGACAAGGTTTTCAAAAGGGAAATAACCGTGCTCTAAAAATCCCAGTAGCCTACGTCCCCCATGCACAAATTTAAAGTAACCAAAATAAGAAAATCGCTTCACGCTGCACATCGCTTATCACAAAGTCTACATATGTAGACCAAGATCCTAGGTTTTAACAACTTCTTGGATGTCCTCAGTGGCGCAGCGGCCAAAGGTTCGTTTGCGATACCGCGTTGCTAGTTCAATTTCACTGGGTTTTTTGTATAATTTTAAGACCAGATGGTTTGTTCCGGTGTAAGTTTTATAAACATCTGATTGTGCTATATTATGTATGTCAGTTATATCCATAACACAAGCACTGCTTAGTTTGGGTCTATATGCTGTGTGAATCGTCCAGCATCATGTAAAAATATAATAAATTATTTATTTTTCTTTTATTTACACTTTTCTCATCTTCTTCGACATAAAGAAAACCGAGTGAAATATGTGACCCATGACTTTACACACATAAGAGAGAAAATGGTGTAAAATCTGGCAACTTTGTGCCGGGATGTGTTTGTGATAAAGTGCCTGTTTTACAACCTGGTGTAAAGTTTGAAATAGTGTTTTGACTCTGCAGTACTAGCAACATTTAATTTTGCTTTAACTGGTCATTAGAGTTAGGTATCATAAAAGTTAAAAACTGATGTAATCGGAAAATGAATGAAATAAAAAAAATACCTTTTAAGACATTCTTATGGTTGTCTCCACCCTTTCATCAGACGAGTTCCGTTTTGCAACTCAGTTTCGCTTTATGCATTTTTGTTTTTATTGTGCCTTAGATAAAGTAGGTATACGTTACCCTACGTTTTAAAATCCTTACAAGTGGGGTGGACCGCTAGTGACAATATATTTATGTAACCTTGTTGTGCACTTATAAAAATATATATCAGTTCCCTTAAAATTGCATGTAAGTTATAATAGGAAATTAAGAGATCACTTTGATTCTTTGTTCAAATAAATCTTTTTAAGGTAAAGTAAAAAAGCGAACATGAAACCTTTTCCCTCTTAGATTGTATTTTTTCCCGATTATTCCTACCCTGATCGTAGGTAGGAATAATCGGGAATTTTATTCCCGATTGTTCCTAGTAGGAACGCAGGGGGTAGGGACAATCGGGAATAGGCGTTGGTTTTCGAAGTTTTCGTTTCTTATTTCTAGTGTTTAAAGTGTTCCTAGTGTTTAAATTATGAGTAAGTTGTATTTTGTGACGTGTTTGACGACCAGAGTTCCGAAAAACTTCGATTGAGATTTTTTAGTTTTGAATTGAGCTAATTGAGCAAAGGGGGCTTTACAATGCATACTTTAAAAAAACTACACGCTTTTTATTTTGACACTAGATGGCGCTACTTTTCATCCTTTGCTATTCCAACTTTGTTAATACTTGTTTTCGTAGAAAAACTGCTGAGATATAACTATAAGTTTTCCCCTTCTGTATTCCGTTATTTTTAGCATACATCCTACATTCCTCCATAAAACTTCTCAAAAGACAAACTCATCAAAGCTCAATAAAAATTCTGTAGCCTCAAGGCTCCGCTAGGAGTTTTCACAAAAATCCTGATCGCTCGGAAACGGCCCATAAATAAACATGTGAAAAGATGTAAAAATCTCGTGTAGCAATCAAACTTGAGAATGATGTATTTGCGAATTATTGGGGGAGTTCACACTGGAGTTTTTTTGCCGCGCACAAAACGCAAAACGTATTATCGTAAGAATAAAACTATTTGCATACAGCATAAACATAAAGGAGATAGCATATACATCTAGTACTAATACGGCACTGCATCGAAATAAGCATGATACTTTTTATGAAAGCAAAATAGCTTATCAGAAACTTCAAGCGCAACTTCAAGCCTACAAACTGACAGGCAATTGACGCCATTTATATAAAAATTAACGAGCTAATTCTAAATATAACGCTTTAAGCCCATTATCAATGTTAATGCTGTGATTGAATGCTCATTTTTATGCCGTGGCAGCCCTATAATCTAGCCAGCGCTAGACTTGACATGGACTTGACAAACTATAAAACCTTATCTGAACTGGAGGCATTGTCTCTTATCTTATAACAACTGTCAACTGGATCTTTGTATCAATTTGCCACGAGACGATAGTGACAGAGTATAAAACGATTTAAATTAATTATTTTTCAGTGAAAAATTATTTGGTCATCTAAGATCAGAGCATTAGACTATTATGTTGTCATTCTATGTGAAAATATCATTTAAACTGCCAGTGATATATTTGATGCGTCTAATTTTATTTTTTTATTACAAATTATTTTCATAACAAAAAAAATCATTCTTATATTATGTAAAATTTTAATTTTATTTGCTGTTCACCTTAATAAATACCAATTTTAAGGAGACAAGACACTGACATGTTATAACTATTTTACAAATAAAATGACTATTCCAATAGTCAAATGAACTATTTGACTAAATAGAACATAGTTCAACTTGAAGTAAACAAGTTCGCAAGCTTGCAGATTCCACAGACGTCATCGCTATTATTCTCGTGCTGGAATAACCAACAAAGTTTCTGTACAACTTGTAGTAGAATACTTAGGGTGCGAGCATACAGACACTGTGGTATATAGATTAAAGATCAATTAAAAAATCCTAGTTGTTAGTATAATGAAGACCTCGGTGGCGCGGTGGGGAAGGTCCGCCTGCGACACAGGAGTTTGCGTTAGATTGGGTGATCGATTCCGGCTTCGGGATGTTATGTATATATAAATATTTGTATGATCAGCAGATATTTTTTCAGGTTCGTTTTCTATGTATAGTAAAAAATATCTATTTATGTACTCGTATATGTATTATTATATACATATATTATCCCAATATCGCACCGAAAAGCTGTCTTGGATATAGACAATTTTTTTTAGAATGCTCCGCCAAGAAATTTTTTTATAGTAGAAAACTGCGAAGCAACCATTTATTTATTTCGATCCACTCATTTTAATTAATAGTTTTTGGGATGAAAGTAGCCTATAATTATGTTAATCCAGGCCTAGAACTATATAACTGCAAAAATATCGCTTGATCCGTTCAGTAAAACGTAAAGAGGTGTCAAATATCTAAACATCGCAACTTTCGCATTTGTGCGAATTTGATTGTTTCTATTCGCCTATCCCCGATCGCACCTACCCCTGCTTTCCTACTAGGAACACACAAAAAAATTCACGATTGTTACAACTAGGGACATTCGGGAGGAAAATATTCCCGATTGTTCCTTCCTCCTTAAAATATGACTAAAAAGTTTTGATGTACAATATTCGGAATGAAAAACCAATCAACAAATTATAGTACTTCTTGGATCCACAGTCCACACCCTACTCGTAGCACGCTACGAGATCGCTACAACTGCTACGACGTAGCATTTCGCTACGCCTCGTAGCATGTTGCTACACAATACACTTTTGTCTCACGAATTTGAAATCTGAAGTTTATGAAATTAACAAAGTTTTAATAAGGGTTTACCGTGAAAAATGTACTTGTTTGTTTTGAGCACTTGTTTTGGATTTGGGATAATTAATTAATTTAATCATCCGTACGTTGTGTGAACGTTGAAAGAGAATTTTAATTAGGAGTTAAAAATTCTGTTAGACCAGCGTTTTTTCTAATTATTAACAGTGTCGTGTCTTGCCTTTGTTCTTTGTAAAAGTCTCATTTGCACATTTGTCATTGCTTTTTAGGGTTTTGCCATCGGTTGCAAAACCCTTATGAAATCGCTTTGGCTCTGTTTTGTGTTTTGAATCCTTAATATCTCAGAAACTGCTGCAGCTATTGACTTGAAATTTGAAATAATAATACATTTTGTGCGCCCGCACATATTTATAGAAAAATAAATGAAAATAAATGAAAAATCAAAATGAATATTTTCCATACAAATTTTGAAATCGAAATTTTAAATGGAACATACAAAGTCAAAAAGGGTATCAAATGAAAGGTACACGTTTGTAGATTTCAAAACAGTTTTTGAAATTTTGGTAGATTTTATACTTTTTAAAATATTTTGAAAAAGGGCAAAAAAATGACCGTTCCCCCCCTCTATCTCCGAAGATTGCAGAGCGATCGACGTGATATGTACCAAGTGTTTGTAGATATGGATCTATATTTTACAGGAAAAATATAGAGAAGTCTGTAAAAATAACAGTTTTTGAAATATGGTCAAAAAAGGGCGGGAAAAATTTCTGAAGGGCTGACTACCCCACCGAGTTGGGTATCAAATGAAAGGTATTAGTTTGTACATTTCAATACAGTTTTTGAAATTTCGATAAGTTTTATAGTTTTTGAAATATTTTCAGAAAGGTCGAAAAATTGACCGGTACCCCCCCTCTATCTCCGAAGATTGCAGAGCGATCGATGTGATATGTACCAAGTGTTTGTAGATATGGATCTATATTTTACAGGAAAAATATAGAGAAGTCTGTAAAAATAATACATTTTGAAATAAGGTCAAAAAAGGGCGGGAAAATTTTCTAAAGGGGTGACTACCCCACCGAATTGGGTATCAAATGAAAGGTATTGGTTTGTACATTCCAATACAGTTTTTGAAATTTCGATAAGTTTTATACTTTTCGAAATATTTTGAAAAAGGTCGAAAAATTGAACATTCCCCCCCCCCCCTATCTCCGAAGATTGCAGAGTGATTGATGTAAAATGTACTAAGCGTTTGTAGATATAGATCTATATTTTACAGGAAAAATATAGAGAAGTCTGTAAATATAATACTTTTTGAAATATGGTCAAAACACTAATTTTCATACAATGGGGGCTATTTCATTGAGAGTAATATCAAATCAAAGGTATGGATTTCGACAATTCAAAACAGGTTTTGAAAATCGTCTAAGTTTCATACTTAGTGAAATAGGTTGAAAAAAGCCGAAAAAAAGTTGTAGGTACCCACTTACCTACCCACTAATCTCTGTAGTAACTGTAATAGGAGTTCCACAGCGCACCAAAACTGTCTAGATAATCCACATAGTATCATTTACCCATGTTATTGGTATTACTACGATAGCTGTTATAGTTAATGAAGTATAAGTATCACTTTAGATGATTTATTTTTGTGTACCTACTGAAAAGGACTAGAACAACCGAACAAATAATCTGAAGATCCTACAAATATTAGTCCCGAGGCAGGAATCAAACCTCACCGCGCCAAGAGGTTGTCATATACGTACCTACCTAAACGACAAAAGTTCAAAACCCTCGGCGCGCGAGTTACACTCGCACTTGTCGTACTTGTTTCGTACAGTGTATCTATCCACACGTGGACAATTCAATGTTACCCCTCTTTAAGCCTATTAACCCCTCTTGTTTGTGGGTGCATTTTCAGGTGTGGAGTGTGTGCTGATGAATAGAGAGAAAACCTACTAAAAACCACTTTCTATCTTAAGAGTGTACCTTATGTAATTTTATAGTTAGAAATCGTTATTTATGTCAGAATATGTGAAAGCTACCACCTTCATATTTAGGTAAATGATAATTCGAACTTTTATCTTGGATTCCGTCTTTTCAAAAACACGATTGGTGAAAATTTTCTCGATACTTTTATTTTTTGAAAAATACATGTTTTGCACACATTTTGCTATTTATCTCAGGAACCACCTCATTTTTTTGTTGGATTTTTGTTTTGTCAAGAAACGTAGTAGAATTTCTTCGTTTTCGTCTTTTTAATTTTTCGATTAGTTGTGTAAATAACTTGTAATTAGGCATAACAGTTTTAGAAATATAAAATACGGAGCACGTCTATCGCTCTGTGCTTCTCACTCATACGAAATTCATATCTTGTCATTCTGCTCGAAATTTGAATTTTGGCTGAGGCCGTGAGCGTGCACGCTCTTTGTACGGTTTGCATACCATACAGCGATGCATGTTTCCGTGGGTCAGCGGTTTACATGGTGACGCGTTTCCTCGGCCAATTACGGCCAGTCGCAAACTACTGTCTTTAAGACAACTCGTCACGGTGTAAACTCGCGACCGTTTACCTAACTACTTATACATATTAAACCGTGAAACTTAAAAAAAAAAAAAAAAAAAAAAAAAAAAAACAATGTAGGGTGCGTAGTGTGCCCCCCACAATCCTAGTGTTGTTGATAGAGTTTGTAGTTAAAGACGTTTGTAAGTTTCACGGTTTAATATGTATAAGTAGTTAGGTAAACGGTCGCGAGTTTACACCGTGACGAGTTGTCTTAAAGACAGTAGTTTGCGACTGGCCGTAATTGGCCGAGGAAACGCGTCACCATGTAAACCGCTGACCCACGGAAACATGCATCGCTGTATGGTATGCAAACCGTACACTCTTAAATGCAGTAATTAGTTGGTTTCAACAAAAAATTTTGGTTAAAGATAATCCAAGCGTTTTTTAACACTAGTGTACAATGCAAGAAATCACACACTAAACTTTCACGAGAAAAAATCACCCAAACAAGTTGTCATGCAAAAAGTATCGTACTTCCTTCGGGATAGATCCCAAACTTCCCGAAAGTTTGGGAGTATTTTTTGCTCAGTTTGATCTCTTACTTGACCAAACTATATTTTTTTTGTTGGAACCGAAGCGGAGTCGATGTTAGCTTCCAGTTTCTAGGGGATTGAAAAAATACAACAGAAAAGTATCGCGAAGGTTTTCTTATTCAATTTAAAACTTGTCGGTTTGTATTTTACAGGCATTGTTAAAAGTAGTATTAAAGAGGTTTTTCTATAAAGTTATTTGTTCAAAGTTTATTGGGGTCCAAATCAGGCGCAATATCAAAAATAACAACTATGACAGAAATATTTACTGGCCCATGAAAAACTTACATGGATATTAATTGCGAAAACTTTCCAAACTCTGACTTTTCTGTTTTTTTAAAACAATAAAACACTTTTCAATTGGACTAATCAATCTAAGATTGAAATTTTATCCTAAAAACCATTTACAACGATCCAAAATGCTTTGCACTAACCCTCTTAAAGAAATCTGATTGTATCGCGGTTGCCCCTCGTCTTCTCTCGACAGTCGCCAGCCCGATGGAGGATAAAACAGACGGGACCGATTCAATGAGACAGTGAAACTGACATCTTTTAGTTGCTCACTACAAAAGGTTCACGAGCAGATGAATGAAAGTTTTAATACCTTTGGCGTGTATCTTTAATTATTACATCCTTTATTCGATGCCATCATTTATGATGATGCAATAGACTAACGTAGTCTGAAGACAACATAGCCTATGTTGTCTTTAGACTACGTTAGTCTATTGTTCGACAACGGCTTTTCCAGATGTGGCTTTATAGCTCTTATCATTACAAAATATCTCTATTGATGCTATGATCTGAACGCGCTCGGCTTGTGGGTAAATCGCAGTTAGAATAGATTAGAATCGAATTAATATTTAGAAGACCTCTGTGGCGGCGTGGTGGGCGAAAGTCCATCTGCAACGCAGGAATTTGCCGGTAGGATTCCCACCACAGGACAAAAATTTGAACGATCAGCAGATATTGTTCAGGGTGTTCTGGTCGTTTCTGTGTATATTAAAAATATATATGCCACATTATATTAAAAATATATAATATGCCCCATTATATTAAAATATATATAGGGCTATATGATGCTGTGTGGATTGGTCCAGCATAATTAATTTTTTATTTATTTATTACTCAGGTAAAAAGTTAACATTACGTTTGGTTAAAAGTACCTGTAATAAAAGCCTATGTTAGTTTTAACTAGACACATACTTCTTACCGTTCAATAAGACGTATTTATAAGGCACGTATTATATTAATATTGTATTATTTTAAGTATTATATTGAGGCAGCTTAAAAATGGAAAAGCCCCCGGTGAGGACGGAATAACATCAGAGCTTTTGAAAGCTGGAGGATACCCTGTTATACAGGGGTTACAGAGCCTCTTCAACGCCGTCCTTCACAGTGGGAGAACTCCAAAGGCGTGGAGGGGGAGTTTGGTGGTGCTCTTTTTTAAGAAGGGAGATAAAACCCTTCTTAAAAATTATAGACCCATCTCGCTCCTAAGTCACGTCTATAAGCTTTTCTCACGAGTTATATCGAACCGTCTCGCCAGGAGACTCGACGAGTTTCAGCCACCGCAGCAGGCTGGGTTTCGCGGAGGATATGGTACCATAGACCACATTCACACAGTGAGGCAGATTATACAGAAGTCCGAAGAGTATAATCAGCCCCTGTGTCTGGCTTTTGTGGACTATGAGAAGGCCTTTGACTCCGTTGAAACCTGGGCTGTTCTACAATCCTTACAGCGATGCCAAGTAGACTATCGTTATATCGAGGTGCTGAGATGTCTCTACGAAGCCGCTACGATGAGTGTCCGAGTACAGGACCAGCAGACTAAACCGATCCAACTGCGCAGAGGAGTGAGGCAGGGGGATGTCATATCCCCGAAACTGTTCACGAGCGCGTTGGAAGATATGTTTAAGACGCTGGACTGGAAAGACAAGGGCATCAACATAAACGGCGACTACATCTCACACCTGCGATTCGCTGATGACATAGTCTTAATGGCGGAGTCGCTAGAGGAGCTGAACCGGATGCTGGACAGTCTAGCTTCAGCCTCCCGATGTATCGGTCTTGGCATGAATTTGGATAAAACCAAAGTCATGATCAATGCCCACATTGATCCAAGACCGGTGATCGTACATGGCCACCTTCTCGAAATTGTTTCTGAGTACACTTACCTCGGGCAGATTTTGCAGTTGGGTAAAAACAATTTCGAGAAGGAAGCCAAGAGGAGGATCCAGCTAGGCTGGGCAGCGTTCGGAAAATTACGTCGAGTCTTCTCGTCATCCATACCGCAATGTTTGAAAACGAAAGTTTTTAATCAGTGCGTCCTACCAGTCATGACCTACGGAGCTGAGACGAGGACACTCACGATAGGGTTGGTCCACCAGTTCAAAGTCGCTCAGCGCGCTATGGAAAGAGCTCTATGCTCGGAGTTTCTCTGAAGGATAGGATTCGTAACCAATTCATCCGACAGAGAACTAAAGTCATCGACATAGCTCAGAGAATTAGCCAACTGAAGTGGCAGTGGGCCGGCAATATTTCGCGAAGAACCGATAACCGCTGGGGTAAACGTGTTCTTGAGTGGAGACCGCGACTCGGTAAACGTAGTGTAGGACGCCCTCCGGCCAGGTGGGATGACGACCTGCGAAAGACTGCTGGCAGATGCTGGATGCGACAAGCCGAAGACAGGGCGCTATGGCGCTCATTAGGGGAGGCCTATGTCCAACAGTGGACTAACATAGGCTGATGATGATGATGATTATATTAATCCTAATACTTAGGTATCAATCCCTTTAATTATTATGAAACATTTATACATTAAAAACTGAGAAAAGTTTGATAGTGGATCAGTTCTGTGTAACATCTAATATTACTAGACATTTATTTAAAAGTCACTTAAATAAGCAATAGTTACTAAATAATTAAGTTATTACAACAAATGACATGGATTTCATGAAGCATAAAATTTTATTTCACATCGCAAACAAAATTGTCCAAGCACTGCAACAAAACAGCTCTCAAAGTAAAGTTGCCGCCGGGCACTGCAAAGCCCTAAAGCTAGGTACACTGTACTCAAAGCAAAGCCTATATTCAACACCTTTAAAGCTGACAAATTATGAAACTGTAAATACCTAGGCACAGAAGAAGTAACAGTTTGTGTGTACAGTCAGGGAAATAAGAAACTATTAAGAAATAACTGAATGGAAATATGTTTAGGAAAAGTTAAGTAATTCTATTTTAAAGCTAAGTATATTATTATGTAATACGTATAGTAAATTTTTGAGTAGCCACCCACTACTCGAAAACAGTTTTTATAATGTGAAAGAATAATAGAAAATTTGAATTTTCAAACAAACGACTAACTAGTAACTTATTCGTATAATATGATATAGTATGCGGCGCAAACGCGATTCGGCAATGCAGCATTTTCAGTAGTTAAGCCGAGCTCTCCAGTCACGATCCGATGTTTGAATGACGAATTCAATAGGGCAGGTTAGAACCTAAAGTATAGCTTATAGACACTCAAAAACAAAACTTAAGTTCCACTGTTAACGTTCATCCCCCAAACAAGAATTGTTTTCATATTCACTACGCTTGGCAAGCGGATGAGACATTCCAGTAGAAGAGTTGAAATACACAAAAAGAAGCTGCTCTTCTTTTTGTAAGCTCTGTGACCACCTTACCATGGGAAGAGTTTCCCCCATTCTTCAGTCATTATGACTCTAATATCTACTACCAAGAATGAACCGACCTACTCAAAGAAATTCCTACATCAAGATACCGAAGGCGCATGCATCTGTGCTGATATATTAGAAAGCTGAGAACGGCAAACTTCATGATACCTACATGAATAACTTTGGGATCGTATTATAATCAGTAATGACTCATACCAGAAGTTTTTGATGAATCCCCCGACCGTACTGTGGCACTAGCGTAGCTCCAACTTACAGGCCGTTGTTATGCTACGACACGAATGCGATAATACGAACGTGATGGCTACTGCCTAGCCGAATTATGAACAACCAATTCAACCTGACACCTTTCCCTTCCTTATATCTTAAACCATAAAGACCATTTTACAGTAAAACGAGGTTTAGTCTAGACTTTGTCGATGTGGCAAGCAGATGGTGCACAAAATTTCAATCTTATTGTCATTGGCTTAGGTGCCAATTAGAGGATTCTGATGATAGTTTTACTTATTGTAGTTGCTGAGATAATAGTGTTAAATGAAATTTTGTAGGTATTAGATATTTGACTGTATGATTGTATTGATTCATGTTTGTAACGATAAAATTTCTGAAACAGCTCTATCAGAATATAAGATTGAAAATATTGTACGGCAAATTAGATTTAGCATCGCGTGGAATTTCAAGGAATCGGCTGGATTAACATCGCTGATAGCGTATCGGTCGGTTTCACCTTTCTGTTCTCTTCAATTCCGAATTTCATTTTGCTTCCATTTTATTGGAGAGCTAAGTTGCTTTATCTTGTGGCACAGTGTAGGTTCGTTTGTAAAACATGCTGCAAAACTGTAATGAATTGTCAGTTTTTTAACAACGTTGACTTTATTGAACTATATTCAATTATAAGCACATGCATAGTTAGAAAATTGGGTAGGTACCGCCTCGACGATCCTATTTAGTTATTTGTACCTGATTTTATAGCTGTTTAAAATGTCTCTCTTTTATATTCCTTTCGTCATTTTGATGGCAGATAATGTTTTTTGTTTAATTATGCAGACTGGCAACATTATAGGCATTTCTTTTCTTCTGTTCCTGTATGATATAAATCTTCACTGTGAAGTATAACATACAAAACTTAAATAATAAAAACTGGATAAAAATTATAAAAATCCTTAAAATATTCTGCTCTATCTGTTTTATATTTTTTTACATACATATCGCACCACGTACCTATGCAATTCTATTTTCTAAACCTTATAAACACACAAGATAGTTTGCAACAACGGTTACAACCACTAGGTATCTTATAATAAGCCCAACCTTCACGCCTGTAAAAACAGCTTTATCCCCAAGTTGAAAGCAGCTTCTCAGTATGAATTATCGACTGCATCTACGGGTTGATTGATGAGGCAGGCTAACTGCACCCGGCACTTTGCCTGGCTACTTGATGTATAGGGGCGGGGGATTATGGGGATTATTTAGTAGCTTTTCAATGGGTTACGGTGCATTTTACTTTGGCAACGTCAGCGGAACTGATAAGTTCGACCTAGGCTGTAGAGTCTGGAGACGGACCTATTCCACAGCAAGACGTATACTGCATTATAGATTTTGTTTTCAATAGTAAGTGTAAACGTTATTGAGTTAGCTTTTTTCAGATAAATCCGCTTATTTGCTGCATTCTGAATACGAAAAAAATACTAGATAGGAAAAATTATTACCAGTACCAACTGGTAAAAATCACACCAGTGATTGATAATTTTTGCAACTCACTTGGAGTTTTGTTGTAAGGTATAATGGAATACCATTGTAACCTTGAATTTTAGTGGAAAAATTCCAAAAGTTCTAGTAAATCGTTCCAAGACTAATTCACTACTGATGACTAATTCACGATGTTCAATAGATGCTATGTATATTATCTTTTCTTTTGATAAGATAATTTTGTTGTCTATTCTACAGAAGCCTGTATAGTGTACCCTCATAAGTAAAGATAGGGATCAAGTTAGTCTCATCTGCTGCGTTCTTTTATTGACTTCCAAAGTTTATTAGTTAAATTACACCTGGGGCTCGCTGACGAGGAATAAGGTTTTTGCTACTGAAGGTCTTGGCGGGATTAGAGAAAGCATGCCTGGTACTTAACGGAGGTTTTAGGTTTGATTCCCGCATTTTTCATGTTTTGTATGGTAAACATAAATAAATAAATAATGCTGGGCAACCCACACAGCCTCAAGCTAAGCAGAGCTTGTGTTATGGATACTAGATGTCTGATCTAATACAATATACATCAGAGATATTATATTTTTCATTTACTTTATATATACGACCAGAAAATCCGGAACAAATATTGGTACTACATCGCACAAACATTGTCCCGGCGGGAGTTAAACCTGTAAGCTCCCGCGATGTAGGCGGACTTTAGCTCACCGCGCTAAGGAGGTCTTCTGATTTTGAGAATGCTATAAAATGGATAAACCATGAAATAGAGTGTAATTCTAAAATGCTTAAACTCTTGATAGACGTTTGAAATATTTTTTTATGTTAGTTGAAAAGGCACATCACCAAAATGGTTTAGGATTTGCGGCAAATAACTTTTCCGTACTTCTATTCGTTTTAGAACAGAGAAAAAAAATCAAATCTTGGAAAATATTTGAATCGATCAACCCGTGACATACGATAAACCTTAACCCGTCAACCGATAACTCGGCAACCAATAAATCTCACCTGCTGAGATCACGAAACTTCCCGACTCTTTGATTTGAATAATATCAGGTGCCACCTGCGACGTAGGCGGTTAATAAACGACGCACAAGTTCGGGCTTATTGAGACTGCGATTTGATTATATTAGTGTAGTGAGACACCTGGTGAAGTTCGGAATGGTAAAGTTTAATAGCATTATCGACTGTATTAGTATCTACACTTTTTTTTTGGTTCACACACCGTTAACTTATTCTATTTTCTATATTTTTAAGGTTATTTTTATTTTTCTTGTACATTTTTCTTGTACATTTTTCTTGTTCCGTGATTCTTTCTTTGTTTCACCAACGTATAAATACTATAATACAAAAGAGTTTTGTTAATATAGTACGTAAGCCCTAGCATGCGGGATAATCTCTAAGAAAATAATTATATCCCAAAAGTTTAAGATTTTGGCGGGACTAGAACCCGCAACCCCTCAGTATAGGCTGCGCTGTCGAAAATCGTTGGGACTCTTCAGTTAGCCCCAACTACAGGGGAAATATAGACGTATTGCGTTTACTTATTTTAAGATTTTTGTCGAAATCTAAAATTTTTGGGAATATTTAATTTCCTATATTATAAATAACGGTATTCCTTTTCACGAATAGTCTTGTTCATTATGTATGTGAGTTAATTTAATACGAACCCTGTTCACCCCGAAGGCACGAAACTTTGCTGTTCTTCCAACTCACACAAAGCTGGTGATCCGCTTACATTCATAATGATTATGTTTAATTATTGAGTCCTTTTAGCGGTGTGATCCAACTTAGAATATTTCGATCTTGACTAAGTAATAATTTACTATAGCGGCGTTTTCACGAACGATTACCGGTTATATCCCATATCGCGTAACTCACGTCGCCGGCGCTACGTGGCAGTAAATAAGTTTATTTTGTGTATGTAAGACGAGATATATATTTTATTTAGGCAGTAATTTTTAAGTTTTTTCGTTTTGTACTAGACTATTGTTGTATTGCAGGTGTATCCAGGAACGTGTTTAGTCATGATCTTCATTTACATCGACATATTCGCTACGTCAACACAACGTTCTAAGATTGTACCTATTGAATAATGAAAAAGCTTTCTAAAGTATACTATTATTGTGTTTACCTTATTATATTATCTGTGCCTATATATTCATGAATTGGTTTTTCTGTTTTATTGTAAGCTCTACAGCGATTCTTGTCGCAATCAGTAAAGTATACAGCAATCTTTTATAGCTTTAACAGTGGCTGGAACTTCTGAGGTGGCGTGTACAGAGCATTTGGATGGAGTCCAAAGATACAGCTCGTTTGTGGCCTAAGATATAAACAGAAGCGATTTATTATAAAGGAAAATGTACAGTTCAAGATTTAAGTTCCAGGAAGTGTTATAACCATCTCTCAGTACATGTTTCGAGACACTATTATGTATAATAATGTGTTGAAGCAAGGACAACCTAAAAACTGTTAAATTCCTTTTTTTCACATTACAATACTTACA
Source organism: Eupithecia pulchellata (assembly GCA_963931895.1). Classification (NCBI taxonomy): domain Eukaryota; kingdom Metazoa; phylum Arthropoda; class Insecta; order Lepidoptera; family Geometridae; genus Eupithecia; species Eupithecia pulchellata. The sequence continues at coordinate 13,517,366 of OZ007523.1, forward strand.
AAGAAGCAGGCACACAGACATGGCAACACCATGACTTGTTAATGGGTCTGAGTATAGAAAGTTTATTTACGATAAAGTATTTATTTTAGCATAGTCATGATAACGTATTTTATTATGACTATGCTCGCATGCGCAACTAAAATAATGGTTATTTAGATTAGCCAGTAAGTTCTCATTTTTAGTGAATTGTAAAATTCTTATGAAAATAAACTCTTTAAGTATCTACGCATTCCACAGTCGGTTCTACCGCAGACTCGCCACGGCATTTACATTTCTTGCACTAATAGGACCCACGTGTACCCTGTTTCTCTAAACCTTAAAACCGCTGCCTCTCATAACCTAGACCAACGCAAACGTTGATTTGATTGGCGATGACATCGTACTGGGCAATGTAAGCGGTTGTTCCAAGTTTCGTTTTAGAAACGGGACGGGACGGGTCGGTAAACAGGGCTTCGACCTCCTGATAACTTCCAGAACTTTCCAGAACAGTCTAATCTGACATGTTTATGGACATAGATGAACCTTAAGAACTGTATATTTTGTGAACAAAGGACAAAAAGCATTTCATTCAAGTTCTTCAAGACTTCAGTGGCTCAGTGGATGAAGGACCGTTTGGGATGAAAAGATTACGGGTTAGAGGATAGATGATCGGTAAATGATTCAATCGATGACTTCAATGCTTGGCCATTGCAAATGTCGCTCCAATCCATACCGACAATTGCATGTAATGTATTATGTAAAAAATTTAATGTCGTGCTTAGCGCTAGGTATGCCTATCTATAAAAATAGTTTTGACAAGTATGTAAGTCACATTATACTTAGGTTTAGACAGGCAGTACATTTATATCATTTATGTGTCATACATACGACGACGAAAAATGAAAAAGACTAGACGTACGGTCTAGTCTTTTTCAGTTCTTCCACTACTGCACAGAAATTTTAAGTGAAGAGAAAAGCAATTATTTTAGAATAATTTATTGTATCGCATTTTACTTGTCTAAGTGTTTATTTAGCAAGCCTAAAAAAAATCTGATATCTGGTTTTGGAACAAAACGTTAGTTCCCAACTCGATTTGCAAAGAAACTACGTTTTCACGATTTTTAGGTGTTTAAAAACAATAACGCAATATTCACAACAATTATTGGTGATTTAAGTTTTACGATAAAAGCAATGCCATCACATAAGTGTGCATATAAAATTAAGGTTCTAAGGAAATAAATTCACAATGGCGGCTTACATATTAATTACAAGGAAGTTTTTCGCATGCCATTGTCAGAGTTATATCATAGAGATTCAGTATTAGATTATTATTGGAACTTTTATGGGTTCGTGGCTTAGGCCCCCAGTGGTGGACGCACCTGTGGTCGACGCCCCCGGTCAGTTTATTTTAATCCGAATATTTTTTTTATCAAATGTACTTGCAGGCATAAAAGGCATAAGCTTTTAATATATTATATCATAACCATAACTATTTTTATTAGAAATGTTTTTATTTTGTACTAGCTTGTACCCGCGGTTTTGCCCGCGTGGAATATTCCCAAGGGAGCATTCAACCCAAGTCAGCTCATACCCTGTCTGTATACCAAATTTCATCAAAATCCGTTCAGTAGTTTTAGACGGACAAACATCTAAACAAAAAAAATTGTAATTTTAAACTTTTTAATAATAATTATTAAAAATAATCTACTATGAAAAATATAAATAAAGACACATGAACTAAAATTGTCTACTAACAACCGCATGTCAGGATGTTTGGAACGTAGCCTTCTGTTCAAATTCTGTTTTAGAGGCCAGTACGTTGTTAATCTTCAATAAATAAAATATCTAAATGTCTAAAGGACAAGTAACCGTCAGGCCGTTTACCAACGTCACGCAACAGACCAATCGCAAAAATCCATTCAGTAGTTTTTACGTGAAAGAGTAACAAACATTCATCTCATCTTTCATCTCTACATCTATCCCTACTTTCAAACTTTTGCAGTTATAACATTAGTAGGATTAAAGACAGAAGTATTTTATTGGTAAAGTACAATTACTTAAAACTATCTAAAAAAAAATCTCTAAAACGGTATGTAAGATACACTTTTGGCATTTACTGTACTAAGTGCAAAAGTGCAAATAATAATAATAATACAATTAATAGAATCGGGGGCGTCAACCACAGGTGCGTCGACCACTGGGGGCCTAAGCCACGAACCCACTTTTATGACTTCTTTCCGTCTTGAGGGACTTATTTTAATTCTGAGAAATTGTTTTTGTTCGCTGAATTCAAGGGAACAAATAAAAACATCTCGAGTTAGTACGATTGGATTACGGTATTTATTATTTATATTTAGGCTTCCTATTATTTGAATTATGGACTTACTCAAGTGCCACCGTCTAGTGCTCTTTCAAGTCAATTCCATCGCAAGGTTGCCTGGAAAAAATCACTTAGCGATAAGGCCTTTATAATTCCTCACTCTAAGCATTTCTGCGTGTATTATTCTCGTTCTTTGTGCGGTATAGTAACGTATTTTCTATCTATCAGTATACTTTTATTTATTTATTTATTCGAAGGAAAACCAGAAGCTTACTCGTTATCTATAGTATCCATAACACAAGCGCTTGATATCACTGTGTGAATATTTAATGAATTAGCAAGCCGAAGTGGTTGTTTGACCAGCCATATCTCACAAATAACCGCCCAGCGCTAAGGTATATAAACATCTCGAGCTCTTGCGAGGAGACTGCGACTCGACAAACGTAGAGTAGGATGACCTCCAACTACGTGGAATGGACCTTCGAATGACAGCAACCAGAAAGCAGAGGCTGGATATGGTAAGCTAAAGAATGCCGAATTTGACGACCTCTGAGGCGGGGTGGGCGAAGGTCCGCCTGCGACGCAGGAGGTTGCGGGTTCGATTCCCGCCTCGGGACAAATATTTGTACGATCTGCAGATATTTCTTCAGGGGTTCTGGTTGTTTTCTATGTATAATAAAAAATATCTATCTATTTAATAATATTGTATTATGTATATCAGTCATCTAGTACCCATAACACAAGCTCTGCTTAGCTTGGGGCTAGATGACGCTGTGTGGATTGTCCAGCATTATTTATTTATTTAGTTTCGGCTGATGATGATTTGTTTAGTACCTACTATTATTTTCCCACCTTATTTCTAATAAGTTAAGAAAAGCTTGGAAAGCTCGAGTAACTTATGATTACCTGAGTCGTTATCGTAAGTTAAGTCGTGAAAAACGCAAAATTATGAAGGGCCTCTTAAGCCTAATATTCTATTCGGATATCCCTGTCCATTAAGGATTCTATTTTCGAGGGGATGATATCTCAGGAGTGGGGGAGGGGGGGATTTTATTATTTTCCGTCAGACTTCGAATGTGGTAATTCGGGAAAGTTCATGAGCTCACTTAGTTTTTTGATCAGAAGGAAAAGCTTTAAATTTACCTTCTTTATATATCTTTATCCTCAATAATTGAATTACTGGATGAGATGTCTTTCATACGAAGAAGTGAAATCAAGCAAACACAAATCAAAATAAAGCATACATTAAAGTACGGTCTTTTAAATTACAGCCTAATTTCACTCATGATAAGTTAAACCTTATTAAAAAGGATTACAATTCAATTACTTTTTGATTACAGAACGCCTGAACGGGTATCGGTTTGTGAAAGCAATTCCATTCGTAGAAAATACTTTTTCAAAAGACAAAAGTATTATTTCTGCAGGCATTTAATGCCATTCACCCTAACCCGCTGCCTTTAAGGCGTTTGCAGACGACTGTGGTATGCTGCACTGACTACATATCTTATTTTCGGGTTGCTAACATCTTTTTGTTCGATTTTTTATTCATGATAGTTAACCTAAAACAACCTTTACAAACTAAGAAACTTATAATGAAATTACTTTTATTTTAAAATATACGATTGAGCCAACTGCAGACTGTTGCAAACAAACTACAGGTAGCTCAACTGATATATCAATACCCGTCGGAAGTGCCCAAGATGCTGACTGCACTGCCTCGCTGTAAAGCAAAGCCGTTGCACCGGAAACTGCAGCTCTGGGGTTACACGTCGCTTCGACCCGACGATAGATAATTTTTGAAAACCTGGGGAGCAATAAACTGAACTTTAAACTAGCTTCACCTCGCAGCAATCACTCTTGCAATACCTGGGTGAACCTTTTTTATTTATTTAGGAATCATAATATTTTTTAAACAACACATAAAATTAAACTTTTGTAACTAACACGGTTACTACGCTAAAGTTTATGATTTTTAGTTCTTCCGTGATCATGGCGCATGAACCTGTGTCGAAATATTAGAAAACTCATAAGTCAAATCAGGGAAAATATTACATTATAAATAACTTTGAAGCTTAAATATCTACGAATCTGCAACACCTTAGGTAGAACAAGCTTACTCTTGTCTTCAAATAAGTGTTTAGTATTAGCAAAGTTTTTCCCAGCATTTCTCCTGTGATAGCGCCTTAGGGCGGGTAAAACGTTCCAATAACGAAAGTAAATCTCGAAATTATTTACATTTTTCTCAATTTAACTTTGACGTTATCGGCTTAGTTCTAAAAGTTACAATAAAAGTGGATATTGAGAACGTTGTTTTATGAGATATCGACTGACTTACTACTACGAGTAGACTCATAGAAAAACAAAATTATTGACAAATCGTCGACGACCGATGTGACATATACATGTCATAAGTAGATTTTTTTTACTATAGATATAAATTAACACCAGGATCAAAAATCAGACCGTATAATCCATTTCCCTCATACAAGTCCCCAAGCGGGAATAGAACCCGCAACTTTGGTGTCGCAGGCGGATCGTCGCCCACCGTGCCATAGAGGTTGTCGATTTAACAACAATAAACTTTTCTTGCGGATCCCTAACTTTTTTTGAAAATGTTCTATAGTCTATGTTCATCAGGAAAAATTAGGGATTCTAATGGTGAAAGAATTTTATTAAATCGAAAGTTTCGGAGCCATACTCGTTTATACAACGTTCTTTATTCGTCTCTCATTTCAATAATACTCTAAGCAAGCACACGTCGATTCTCTGAAGATACCGCCTGATATATTGCGCTTTCGATAAGCTACTTTTCTTTCTGTTGCGCTTATTTAAATTCTAAATTAACTTTAGCGGTTTTGTGTTCAAGATCTTTCATGTAATAAAAGTAAATCAGATATTTGAATTGATGATTGCATTGATGAGGTACGTCTGACGAAATAGGCTGAGTCAAAAATCTAAGTATAAAGATTTATTGAATAAGTATAAATAGTAATAATAAATGTTAAGGGATAATCCAAAGGTATACATAAGGTTATATTATAACCTACCGAAACTGGTAGTATTAGAAGCTAAATGATAGATATAACCTTACCTATCTTTTTGTATTTGTCTTCTTACATATAGGTACTATATACCGTCGGTCGAGCACTAAGGCATATAATATGACATTGACACAACACACCTGAAGATGTAAAAACCTATCATGGATCAGAATTAATGTGAATCTTATTATAATTTCGATGAATTTGGAAAAGTGACGAATAGTGCTCTATTCACCAGATACATAAATAAAATTTACTTCCACAATTCTCAAAAGCAATATAATTCTAACCGCATTTGAATTTATACGGTCTTCAGATGAAATACATACTCATAACAACACACCTCGCAACTCAAATACAAAATACCGGGTAAAACTACTTTCATAACTAAACCCAACCATATTCATAGAGAATTATTGCGCACCTTTCATGCAAATACAGTTGAGGCAGGATTGACAGCGCGAGCTGGCTCGGAGCTCTACTTGCCTGAATACAAAACAGCCCCTTCGCTAATACCTCACAATTTATGATTCGCCATCGAAGTACGCTCCCATTCCGGCATATTTCGTTCGACCTTTCGCTGATTTACTGAAATGCTTCTTGTGAAGTCGGGAACGTGGAAGGTTCTCCTTTGATTAATATTGAGGTAGGTCTTGATAAAGTTTCAGGAGCTTCAAGTGGATTGGATAGAGGTATGTTCTCGGAAATGGATTTGATTGTTACATTATTTTATGTCTATCAATATTTTTATGAGATGGACTGGGAGACAATAGGCTTTACGACCAATTTATATGAGAAAGCAAACAATGTATTCTTCGGTCATAAATAATACCTTGATAGATATACCTCTATTATGCATTTGAAATCACCGCAAAATCGTAAAACTGTACTATTTCATTACTCGAACTCTCTACTCGTATGAAACATAATGCGTACTCGTACTTACCTTTTTGGCTTAAGCGTGGCTGCCAAGACCGGGGAGGTGCGTAGGCGTCGCCGAAGCTATCTATGAAACTCGTCGCTAAAAGTAAGTATCTTTAATCAATGGAACACGTAGTGCTAATAGACTTTTTAGCACGCACCAACCACTCCTCAACGTGCCACCATTGTACACCTTGGGGGGAGATAATCACCACAGTAGGTGACAGTAGGCAGGCGGATTCATCATCGCAGTAGTCCTGTTAAATAATATAAACAAACTTAAAAAGGAAGCTGCCCTTCTTTTGATCTTATAAGTTGACTCTTAAAACATTCGCGGATACAGTTGTAAGGGTTATTTCTGAATTTATGGATATAATATGATGGACGAAACGGGAATACCTCTACAGGTAGAGTAAGTGTAGTATACTATAGCTAGATTTTTAAAACTTAACCCTTCCTTGGCGTTGCCGTGAATACTATAGCTAGGTTTTTTAAAACTTAACCCTTCCTTGGCGTTACCGTAGTCGGGTTAAGGCATCGAATTGGTATCGCGACCCATTATACGCGTCCTTCCGGCGGTCACGCGTAAAATCCCAGAATTTGCATTTGTCTACGTTTATCAAAAGGTCCCTATGGTAATAAAATGAATATATTTATCCGACTAAAACTCTTTAGAGCTTTTAAGACCGTTGCTTAAATTAAGTTAGGAGTGACTAGCGCCGCGCCTCGGATTATGCCTGAACTTTTAGCAAAGTATCATCAGTGCTTGATAGTATGCAATGCGGTATTAAACATTTTTTTTTTATTTTATAGGTTTCTCGATTAATTTAGCAACATAACAGATATATTCAACATAACAGAATAAAACAGTTTATGCATAAAAAATAATTTTTACATCAAAAATTTGTTTTTGAACTTAACTAAAAGTTAATTAACATTAGTCTGGTACAATAACTAGTGTTCATTTAATCCTACAATGGCATTCCACGACCCTAAATGGTGCCGCTAAACTAGTGCTTAAAATTGGCTTATTGACATGTGCTATTATTATAATGTTAATGAATTTATTATAATTATAATATAAATGAATTGACTTTCGACATTCCGATTTTCTATGTTTAAAATTATAGTGTTTAATATTTGTGGTCATTTATAAACATTAAGTTACTCACTGCAAAAGGCAATTAAAATTAATTAATATGTGCACATATACTACATATTTTAAGAAGGAGTTTACCACAAGTACCCCTGTAACTATGTTGACAATAAAGAATCTGGATCTAGTTAATCATGTCATTTACAAATTTACGAAACCAACAGAATGCCATTATGTAAAACTAGGTTCGGTCGTCGGCTCGGTTTTTTCAGAAGAAATAGTAGGCATATTATATATATTATATACTACAAACCTAAGATTTCTGTCCAAATTTCCCTTCGTTTCGCTCAGTAAATATTGCATTCTCTTTGCACTAACATCTTCACAACTTTATAAACTTTCGCCTTCAAAATGATAGTAGAACAGTAGTAAATATTATATTAATGTAGTTAGAAAAATAATAATGTTCCGGTAAATACGCCTATACCATGTAGGTATAACATAAATCCGACCGCCATCATTTTCCACCTGACCTTTCGACTTTATCACCGGCGTTTTATTACAAAATGTTTTTTCGTAAAATAAATAACATGTGTTATTTTCTGATGTGGATGGATGGTTTTGTTAAGGAGAGTTATTCACTGTCAGTTTTTATGTGGGAGCTCACATTCTAATGTCGCAGACTAAATAAAATTGAAATTGCGACGTTGCGACTAAACACGGTATGATATCTATGTCTATACTAATATTATAAAGAGGAAAGATTCGATTATTTGTTTGTTTGTTTGAATTGAATAAGCTCTGAAACTAATCGACCGGTTTAAAAAAAATATTTCACCATTAGAATCTTTAATTTTCCGTGATGAACATAGGCATATAGAATATTTTTAAAATGTTTGAGTTCCGCATGAAAAATATTTTTTGTTAAATACCTGTGCGAAGCCGGGGCAGACCGCTAGTTGCCTATAACTATAAGCTTTGCTGAAAGAAATATCTTTTCAGCGTTAAGCTCACCTGAGTACACACTCTTTTTAGTTTATAGTAGCCGTAAGCAAGTGATCTTATAAATAAAGCTGGCCAATCCATACAGAATTAGCCCCAAGTTAAGCATAAATTGTGTTATGGGTCCCTGCCCATAACACAAGTTACTAGATGACTGATATAATCAATACACTATATACTATTACATACAAAGATATATATTTTTTACTAAACAAAGACAGACCACCCGGTACAAATATCTGTTGATCGTACATAATGTACATGTCGAGATTCGAAGCCGCAACCGTCGAAGGCAGATCTTCACCCACCCCGCCACACAGGTCTACATTGATAAATCGACATCTGAAATAACAAACTCCAGCCCCCCCTTAACAGAATAAACCTTCTGAATGATCCGTAGATGACCCCGGGGTTTTTTCCGCTTAAATAAACGTTATTATATCTGTCATTGATTGATTGTCGCATTTATTACCGGGGCCTATCAGAGCTGTATTAAAAGAATTCATCTTGACTTTTGGATTTTCCAATTGGTAGATACCTATAGGAACAATGAATGTCACCATTTTAGGTTTAGGCGATGGCGAAAACATGATGAAAAGGATCTACTACATTATTATAAAATAACTATGTACGAGTATATACCTATAGATACTAGGTGCGCCGCGCTGTTATTCCTTATATAAAAATTTTCAGGATCTACAGTATACCTACATATATTATGGTCCCTTCATAAAATAATTTTGCGAAAGTGCTATGTCATTGAAAGGTAAAATATCTACTGATGTTTGAACATTTAAACATTTCAAAACAGTTTTTGAAAATTTATCAAAGTGTCGTTCTTTTTAAAATACCTTGAAAATCAAAAATGACCAGTACCTACCTAATTTCCGAAGTTACTGGTACTCGTACATATTATTTGTATACACATTATCGACAAAGGTGCGAAACCGTGCATGTGTTACACTCGCACTTCACGAATCTTGTTTATGATGATTTAGCGAGCCATGGAAAGGCTTGCCAAGTCCCACCAATTATTAAAAACATTAATTAAATAAATAATGGAATATTTTCACCAAGCTGGTAATTCGATTGTTAAAATTACTTCAATGCATAATAATGAGGTTAAATTAATGAAACTAATAATGGAATGAATATTTCGCAATCAGGTAGGTTTCCGATAAAATATAATACATTCTACATTTTATTATTCCCACATTAGCAATATAATAAGTTACTCTAATAAAACAAATTGGACGGCAAAATAATTTCAACTGTAGCCTAAATTTACAAACAGATAACCATTATTTTCGATAATGTGTATTGGTCTACTAAATTTTGATTAAACTTTTAATACATACGTGGCTTGCCATTCGAATGAACGCAATAATCTTTTTTTTCTATATCAGTCAGGTTAATTTATAATGTAAAAAAATCAGGTGAAACATTTTAGCAGGATAAAAAAAAACTAAACAAATTGTCGCTAAAGATAAAAAAAACATTTATTTTCATTAAAAACAATATTATTCACTGGTTTTCACAAATGGTTTTCTACATGAAAAAACAGCATAAGTTAAAAATTTGTGGAATTTAGTGTTAAAAGCTTTTTTGCCCAATACCAACTACATCGATAACGGACCACTAAAAGTGGATTGCACCGCTCAGAGCTAAACACGCGGCCTCTCGTGTTCCCATTATCTGGATTGCAGTCAGAATTATTTCACGTTTCCGGGCGGTTAGTGTTCGCAGAGATTAAATATTATGCTTAGAAAGATACGGAACCCGACCGGTAATGCATAACTCGTGCCTTGCGCATCAACTAGGTAATGATAATGGCTTTATAGCCGAGTCTTGGAGGAATGAAAATGGTGAGGTAATTTTTTTTTTAATATTGGCACTTAGTAAACCGCAGAGGCTTACTTCTACAACCATTTAATAACCTATTAATCAGTTACTTTTGTAGCTTTATGGTATTTTATCTTAAATTAGCTAGGTATGTCTATTTTGAGACTTTTTCGCACTGAATCTTTCTTCCAGAAATTTGTAGAACCATATAGTCGGCGGTTGTTTCGCTTGATTTGCTTTCACAGCCAGGAATAAAAGAATATCGTTATGTTTTTGCTTTCGGTTCATACATTCAAAGTACTATATTATTTCCCCTCTTATGTTCAGTTACGACGTTACGTTACCGCGGACATTGGTTTGGTTTGATAGAATTTTTATTTAATTTTGAATGAAAAGTTCGATGTTGTTCGAACAATCCATGATAAATGAACACATTTTATTTTGATGAATACTGATCTAAATGTAACATAATATTTCAACCAAGATTCCACATACAACCAAACTCTACAGAACAGAATCCAGCTTTATTCTCTACAAATAAAGTTGAGTTTTGTAAAACTTATTCTAATCCCCTATTTAGATCGGAGAAGTTTTTCACCTTAAGGTGTTTTCTTTTCAGTGCCCTGAGGATTTTAATGACGGTAATTTACGAAAGGCATTTGAGAAGATAATGTAGAAAATACGGGAGAATCACTTTAGCCGAAATACTTTCGGTTAAAAGTTTAACGAGTCGAGATTTTCTTTGCAGTAGGTACGTTTTACTTATCTAGTAGTTTAGGTATTCAATTATGATAAATTAAAGTCTGTAAAAGTAAAAAATATTTATTTGACAAAGAAAAGTTTACATCTTTGTATGATCTAATGTGCTTAACAAACTACTTTGGTACCTATGATGTATATAAAGTTATTTCTGATGGCACCCTCACTAGGCTAGGCCTGTATCGAGGGAACCTATACGTGTACGACAAATCAAAGTATATTATTGTTCAGGTTACGGATACACTGAATATAAACATATGGTGAGATGTTAGTACCTGATGTTAGTAGTAGTATATCGAACTTAGTTTTATGTGATACTTATCGTAAGTTTTTAAATTACTATGATTCAACTCTAGTTAAGGCGCATACAGCACCTAAACTAGCGCCACCACCTACTTTCTGTTATTATTCTGTTAAACAAAGGAATTTTCAAAAATCTGTAATAGTTTTATTCTATTTAGTTTAGGAAGAGATACGAAAATAGATTTTGGTGGCCACCAAGGGCAACTTCGTATCTCTTCCTAAACTAAATAGAATAAAACTATTACAGAGGCATTAAAAAAAAGCTTATGATAGGTATCACAAACTGGACGATGGATTTTTGAAAATTCCTTTGTCAAACAGAATAATAACATAAAGTAGGTAGTGGCGCTAGTTTAGGTGCTGTATGCGCCTTAATTAAGAATGTTACTGTACGAATTTTCTATCTTTTACATAACTTTTCTTAAATGCGGTCGTGTACGTGACGCAACACACTGGCTACGACGGAAGATCAGCGTTGTAGTAGCTACATTCAGCTACACAACACATGCTGAGTCGTTCACCATTTTGTAGCTTTAGTTTCTATTTACTTTATAACTGCATTGTATGGTTATTTTAGGATGTTAGTTATTTAACTAATTAAGTGCTTATTATGTCATAGTTTTAGTAATAGCTAAGTACATATAAAGTTTTTCTTATCTTAAAGTTTTTCTTATAGATCAGGAGGTCATGGCAAAAGACCCATCCAACTGTGGACATCGGAACAACTGAAGCATCCAAGAGATAGACAGTAGCAACCTTCAGTGTATTTTTAACATTTCCACTCTTCTGATCATTCCGCTTGCCAAGATTGATGATGATGGAGTGCAAACCCTTGTTTTGGGGGCGGAAAGATTTGTAGACTTGCTTGGTGAAGAGTAAGTGGATGACAGATTTGACAGCTGCTCAAGCAGTCGTTTAACATAATCCTCTTTGTTATTGTACCTATCTAAATTTATTATTACTGATTTTACCAACGGTGTACCTACGTAATCTTACCTAAAAATTAATCATACAAATAAAATTATTTACTCTGTTAGACTCTTTGGGTTGTGATTTTGTTGAATGACCGCCTAACTCTAAATCTTGTTTAACTTGAAGTGTTATATTAAATTATTTTTGTATTATTCTTTTTGTGATTTTAGTTTATTATTTTGTTTGTAACTACACTACGACACTGTAAAGTACTACAGTAGCAGTAGTAGTTTCTAACGTATTATGGAGGGTTGCTAATGATTTACACTAAATCATTAGCAACCCTCCATAATACGTTAGAAGCTATTACAATACCTATTTACAAGCCAAATAAATCCAGTGTTATTACAAAAAGCTCGTAGTAGGTGAAAACATTGCGCTTTTAAAATTACCGATACAAAATCTGACAAAATCAATGAAAAACAAACGACGGTGTACAAATAAAAAAGGCTTCGACGAGCTAAACTAGACTGTATGAGTGATTAGAACGAGAGCCCGAATCTCAAATGCTACGAAAGATTGCATCAAAGTCATTTTACCGACGAAACCTACGATCGACTAGTCTATCCAGTACAAATCTGTTCAGAAGATATTTAATCAACGACCTCTGTGGCGCGGTGGGCGAAGGTCCGCCTGCGACGCAGGAGTTTGCGGGTTCGATTCCCGCCTCGGGACAAATATTTGTACGGCTTGCAGATATTTGTTCAGGGTGTGCTGGTCGTTTTCTATGTATAATAAAATGTATCTATATATGTAATAATATTGTATTATGTATATCAGTCATCTAGTACCCATAACACAAGCTCTGCTTAGCTTGGGGCTAGATGATGCTGTGTCGATTGTTCGGAATTATTTAATTTTAATATTATAACAAAAAATACATAACCTACAGTGTTTTGTAGTAAGTAGAGAGCTGGTGAGTATCTGGCGCAGCGCATCAGCATTGCCATACAGCGAGGCAATGCAGTCAACATCTTGGGAACACTTACGACTGGTATTGATATGGATTTATCAGTTTAACTGCCTGTAGATTATTTGCAACAGTGTACAGTTAGCTCAATTGTTTCAATTGTAAAACTTAGTTCTAATTTGATTTTTAAATTGTAATATTATTTGTTAATATAATTTACCCCTGTTAGATTAATAAATTGTCATTGGTGTTTGTTTCCTTCAAACCTATCCTTTAGAAAAACCAAGATGAATTGTTTCGGTCAAGCCACGAGGAATATAATCGAATATAACCTAAATACAAACGAATGAGTGGTTTTTTCAGGTACTCTTCAAAAATGTCGGCCAGCTCTTTGTCTATATGGAAAAAATTGAAACTTTTTGATTTGTTCCCGTACAGCGACGGATATACGCCGGCCGCGGGTGGAATATTAATGAATTGGTTTCGGCCAGCGCTGAAAATAAAAATACAGTTCGTTCTTGTCTGGATTTCGGTTCTCTTGCAGCCTGACACGCATGAAATTAGCAAGCTGAAGTGGTACTCAGAACCGTATTTTAGAACGAAATTTTTGTCGTTATTTTACGTTTTACTAGTGACCAATGTGTGTTCTGTTCGGAATTTAAACAAGATCAATTAAATACCTCAAAACTGCATGGTGAAGACAGTTTTGTGATTGTCACAGTTTTAGAGATTGTTCCATGGGATAGGCAACGTGCAGAGTGGAAGAGAATTAGTATTATTAATATATTTAATGTGTTATGTTTCCTACATTTCACATTCCTTTGTGATCTGTCAGATATACGCTCCAGCAATTTGTTTCTCTCATCCCAGATATTAACAATTCTATCTCTGATAGGCTCAAAAACATCGTTATCATTATAACATTATTATTTACCTTCAATTAAACTTTCAGGATTTGTTGACATTATATCGGGTATTTATCGCGTACCTTTTGTTTTATTTTCCCCTATTGCAACGCTATGGAAACGTAGGGTAATAAAAATAAAACAAAAAGAAAACATAAATAAATCAACATCAATTATTAAGGATATTACTTCTGAGTAAGAAGTACTTATTAGTGGCCCGGTAGATGGTCAACTTACCTAAACTACGTAAGGTTTATTCGTCAACTCGCTCTAATGATTCACGCGAGTTCGCGCGTGTTGGCACCTTCTGATTTTACCTACTTTTTCTGTCGTCGAACATGATACACGTGTATTTGTACAGTCGCATAAATGCTGCAAAACTAAAACTACTTTAACCATCCTCTGTGGACTTCAATCATGAATAAGGCTGAAGCTAAACTTCTTTAACCATCCTATTTGGACTTCGATAGTGCCAAAGGCCGATGATGATGTGATGGTAGTACTTCGTATCAGGCTTACATAAACTGCCGTTTGTGTGTAGGTAAATAGATAACGGAACCGTCTTGTTCGACCACAAGCTTGCTACCTGGCTGCGTTTAGGTCCGCTACGAAGGTTCCGGAAAGCAATCAACCATGTTCCGCCCGCCCCGACCGAACATGTACAAGGTGGAATAGAATTACGACATGTCTGTAAATGTTCAATTTGTTTCAACTTCTAACAATGTTATAGACTTACATTGTAATAATGTTTATGATAGTAATACCTGACCTATAACGTTTTACCATTATGTGTGGCATTACCTATGGACGCCGATAAAAAAATAAGGTTATTCGTCATTACACAAAATTAAATAAATATTAAAATCGTTATCGATCTATCTATACCAATCATCTAAAATTTATGGAATCTTAGCGAATACATTTACTATATTGCTTTCTCGCAGGGGCGATAGCTTGCACACTAAACTCCTACAAAATTTCGACGATTGCTCGTAAAGGTCTACTATGGAGAATTTTTTTTTTCCATTCTATCAAAATATAATGTGGCTATAAACGATTTTGTTAAATTAGATGGTTACGGAGAATCATATTCCATAGTAAATAAAAGTTATAATATTTTTTTTATTTATTGTTTTGATGATAGAATATTATCACTACAATGTTAAAATTC
The DNA here is from genome assembly GCA_963931895.1 of Eupithecia pulchellata. Taxonomy (NCBI): domain Eukaryota; kingdom Metazoa; phylum Arthropoda; class Insecta; order Lepidoptera; family Geometridae; genus Eupithecia; species Eupithecia pulchellata. The sequence continues at coordinate 13,532,587 of OZ007523.1, forward strand.
TTTCCGGACGAATTACGGCGGAATTTTACAATTTCTACAAATCAACACGTTTGAAAACTACATGGTTATTAAGAGTCGAGTCATTCATGACGAGATATTTACCATGATTAGAATATTCCAATATTTCGGCACAGTTTCATGCGCCGGAAGTTCATATACATAGTAGTACTGGGCCGCGTTCTAATACCATCAGTAGTGTTGTGTGTCGTGATCGACTTGCATTCGATAATGAAACCGATAGTAGAGGTAACGTTCGTAGCAAAAGATAAAGAAGGAGGGTAGATCGGTATATCTGCCAATAAAAAGTAATTCACACTAAAGATTCTTTAAAATTTTAATAATCACTGTCGTTACAAAAGTTAACTTCGTGAAAATACAAATAGGCTTTAGTTACAGAAATCTAAATAATAAGGCACTGTGCTTATAACTTAGATTTCTATGGCTTTTATTTATTCTATGGCAGATCACCTATGTACATACATGTTATGGGACACCTTACACCCGTCAGAGCCGGAGAGACTGCAGGACGCCTCGCTAACCTGACATTATTAACTCGACTACAACCACTAACTTACAAGGTTTATGCTAGATACAATATCGCTGTTCTGTCATTTAGTTCTGTACAGCTTAAATGGGGTCGCTCTGTACCTCGGGTAGGTCGTTTCATACGCTAGTTTGATGTTCTTTACACTTGTAACTTTGTTGCAGGATATTTGCTTCTGTAAGGACACTTTGAGTTTATCTTTTGCTAGATTGTTAGGTTTATGTAGGTCTCCTTCTGAAAATTGCACACCTATATTTCAATACCTAGTTCTACAATAGTTTTAAATCCACCACTTCGTGATGCTTTACAACTACGAATAATGAACAACCCTGGGACCAACAGATAAGGTGACGCTTTGCACTCTGACAAAGAAAGTATGAAATGTGGAGACGGTTGGGTTGATTCTAGCCCAACTCTAGCCCATCAGCCTGAAATTCTGTCCTGGTGGAAACGCAAACGCGGTATAAATGCAGTTGGGCAGCTTGTGATACCTAAAAGGCTTAAAAGCTTTTTTTATTGCCTCTAAAAGTTTTGTATATATAATCTACGCTACTAAAAACAAAAAAATTAAATAAAAATCTTTTATTTACTATATTGCATTCATGTCCATTGCAGGGTATTACATTTTTTAAAGTAGAATTTAAATGAACTTGAGAGTTCTTTGTATGAAAATTTGATACATGTATTCCTCATTAATACATAAATTTGCAAGCTTTACCTAAGTGTTTTCCAACCATGGTTGATCAATTTCTATGTAGTTGCCATGATTTTCAAATGATATAGATTTTTCTGATTTCTGGATTTTATAAAAGTAGTGGAACAGTCATTTTCTATATGGCATTGTTTCCCTAACTTGTATTCCTTGTACAACACAAAAAACCACAAGAACGAACGAATTAAACGCGTACCACTAACACGAAACTTTTGCCGGATACGTACATATATTTATCTAGTACCACAGGATACACATTTAAAAACTAAAACAATACTTCAAAAAACCAAGATACATTATAAGAATCTGAAAATAACTGAACAAAAGTACAGTCCTAAAAAATCTTCTATCGGATTGATGCTTCATAGAACCGAGCCTAATGAATATGCATTTGATGCTGCCGCCATTTCGATATGAAACCTTTTTGTGGGATTTCCAAAAGCCCATTGAACTCTATGTTATTGAAGTGTAATAGGATTAATTGGTGAAGGCTGTGAATGTTATTCAAAAAGGTTTTACGTGTGGTTCTAAACAAAAGATTTATTTATTGATTAATGTGCGCGTATACCAAATTGAATTCAACATTTAAATTACTCATAACTAGTCAATGGATATCCAGGGGTTGGCAATAACCAACCCGTGGTTGACATTAGAATCGACTAAGTGAACCTATCAAAAAAAGGTTAGCATCTTTTTTCTGTCTACTTTATTTTCATATGATTTTCATCGACCGAAACCAACTGCCGTTGTCACCGGTCATGTGTATCCTGAGAAGGAAGTGAAACGCAAAAAATGCCCGGAAAAAGCCTGTCACATCAAACCGTGAAATCTTCAAAGCCTCTGAAATAAATAAAACCTTAATACCTCATCAAAGCCGTGATTAAGAGGTCGCGAAACCGGATCACAGATCCAAGGCGTCAAATTAAAGAAGCTAACGAAATAAAATAAACTGACAAGTGTGAGTCACAAATGGGAATCCGAGTTCTATATTCAAATGATTTGCTATTAGACACAAAAGGAGGTTGTTTTAGGAAGGTCGTCAACGCCGGACTGTTTTTTCGATGACTACTTTTAAGTTGAAAACCATTTGAAAACATTCAAAAAAGCCTTTCTTCAACTGAAGTTAAGTACAGCAAATCTGCCTGATTAGTGTGGAACCTCCTTTGTTTGGGTAGAAATACTCATTTGTTGACGGAAATCAAGTACATGTTGTTGAGGCTAAGAAAATATATTATTTTTTCTTATTTAATTTTAAAGATTAATTTACTACTTATTTTACTTAAACAATGTCTTCCAATTCTTTTATCAATCAAAAATATAACCCATGGTTTCTTCCGTAGAAAGAAATATGCATGACACAGACGGACAGCTGGAGTCATCCAAAGATTCCCTATTTCCTGAGGTACGCATCCCTAAAAATCAAATCAGCAATAACAAAGCGAAATAAGATTCCCCCAAGTTCCCCATTTCAGCGAAAAAACGAAACAGCCAAAATGAAAAGCGAATATTGGAGCAACAAAATATAAAAACTCAACTTCGTTTTAATTAGATTCTTTCCCTGTTTTCTATTTTTTTTGTTTATTCGCCTTCTCACCTCTTATAATTCTTATAACGGTTGCTTAATGAGAAAAGTTTAAAGTGGCCAGACGAGGAGATAAGATCTTTAAAGATAATACAATAGTTATTGAACATTCTTTGAATATTAAGTGTGCGTAAGTTACTTTGAAGGTCGTCTCATTTGACTTGCTCAGACGGTTTTGGTAGATTACAGCCAAGCTAGGTTAGGTCTAAGGGCACAGAGCTAGGCCTAGCTAGCTAGGCTAGGCTAGCTTTGCGCTTTACCAAGGGATTTTTGTCTTTGGAATAATATGTATTTGCAGAACAAAGGGGCCGCCGTTTGTGGAATTTGAATCAAGTGTTTTGAAGCCACATTGAAACAATAATTTAAAGGGAATAGAGAGATGGACCTGTTTGTCATCATATAAAATTTTTTGTTAGAACCGTAAAAGACAGCTACCTCGTGAGAGCAACATAATAGCGTCTGTAACTAAAGTATTATGAATTAGGAAGGTAGTTGTTCGAATTTTGCTGTTTTTTCACTATTGTTCTATTTACAAGCTATTTTCTCTGTAATGTTATTTGTTATATTTTTTGTATCTATTAACATAACTAAAAAATAATTTGGTAAGTAGGTACCTTGAGAGTAGCTAGTTTTTATGCAACAAATTCCTAAATGCTCGTATTACCTTCAGCCATTTTTGATCGATAATCTCGGAAGTATGTTCTCATTAATTGCCTTTTGCGGATAATGGGATGGTTGTTGTTTTTGAGAACTGTCTGTTAGCACTTTCCAAATTTCGATTACTGAAAAAGAAAGAAATAATGTTAGGTCAAATAGCATAATATTATTGTGAAAGCTGATTGAGTACATAATCAATTGTTTCAAGATGTGTATGAGGAAGTATGTATGTATCTACTATACTCCAAAAGATGTGTATTGTGCGTTCAGTTTTAAGTGTAATTATTATTCATTTATTTCGGATCAGTAAAATATCCATACAGTACTTATTATTCATATCCATACCATATTTTATAACTACTTAAACTATACATGCACGATATAAAAATAATATCCGTAATTTTATAACGGTTCGGTTACAACAAATGGTATAAGTACCTAATGGAACGCTGAAAAACTCAGCAAATAAAACAGTAGCGGGCCGCAAGGGGAAACACAAAGCGAAAGGCCGCGGGGCACGCGTTGCCCACCGCTGCGATACTGTCAACTAAGGAAAATTTAATTGAATACCAGCAATCCCGAAACCTCAGGATGATGCTTTCTTCGAAACTCAGGTATGTCCTAACAAATTTAGGTAGTTAACTCCTCGAGTGTTCAGAAACTTGGGACTTGCAACTTCGTAAACGGCTGCACTACCAACTAACTCACTTACTACAGTACTGGGGCTCTTTCCACACAAACGTATTTATTTTGATGCCATCAGCAACAAGAAGAATAGTATAGAAACAATTTGAGGACATTGACTAATATTTGGGTGTATGCAGGGGTACGAAATAGTGGGCAGTTTTCTCTGAGTATAGACCAGTTGAAGATAGGGAGCAATGGCGCTCATTAGGATAGCAGTTAGGTACAAAAAGAGTTTGTTTTAAATAGATACTCTTCGGGTTTTTGGGAAATATATTTATCGATAATTATACGTTTGTAGGTAAATAGCACCAACATCCCTCCCCTGCTTGCGAGTCGGTTTCACCGCGCAATAAATCAAAAGTTTAGCAATTAGCACCTAACTATTGTTTTAGAGATTTGCTATGAATCTGTAAACTGGGTTGTGTTCTTGTGGTTACTGAACTGTTATTGTATCGTTCCGGTGATTTGGTATAGTGGTTTTGTTGTACTTGTACAAAATAGTTATTTGTTCAACATGAGAACGAACGATTCTTTGTTCAACGCATCGAGTAGTTACTTATCCAGTACTCGAAGGTTGAACGTGACTATATTAAATCCCGAGCTAGCGAACCATACTCGAATAGACTTACGAGCGTAGCGAGCGGCTCTAAATAGTAGACTGCTGAGCTACCGAAGAATTTAAAAGAACGAAAAACAAAATTTGTTCTCTAGAAAATATATTCTATGACTAATATTTATAACTAAAAGAACACGGATGTCTGTAACTAATTTTGTTCAACAACTGTTAATGGGTCGAACCTTTTCCTAACTATTCACCTATTTTTCACGCTTATTCTCCTATTTTTCCATACACTTTTCAACAGATTTACACACGTATGGTCACGGAATGTCCCACCACGATAGTATCTCAGCTTTTACACATCGACGTACAGATCACCTCTAACCCTAGGTTAAAGCTCGGTGCAATCGGCCCCCAACAGTCATGAGCAGTCATTAGGAAAGCACACAAACCGTCAAACTTACTGCAACCTCCAGGCTAACGTTAGAATATGTTTAGACTGGCCCTGTTTGAACTAGTCTAGGTAACATAACATAGTTACTAAATGAACAGGCAGGCGCTATATTTGTAGTGTATATGTATGTTTATATATTTATACCTAATTATATTTATGCCTAAGTTATCAGTTAGAATCATATCAAGTTTAACAAAAATATTTATGAAAAGTACGTAATATTCATAGGTATACAGATATGTAGATATTATCTTTATTGTTGCTTAGAACAATATAACAGTAACTATTTCTTAGATCTAGTGTGGCACTGAGGCGGCCTTATCGCCAACAGTGATCTCTTCTATGCAACCTTTGTATTACCAACTTAGCTTCATTCTGTGTACCTCTATTTATTTACCGAGTACATAGTTAGAACTTCGACGGTTGGTTACCCTAACAACGGTTGGTTACCTAAGACGAGACTAGCGTAAGTTAGAAAATCTTGTATAGTTATAAGTGTTCGATTTCACAATGTATTGCTAGCTATTTTTGCTCTCCGAAAAGTTACGTGTTACAATGCAGTGCAAAGTTTTTTTTTAGTTTTTTCCCTCATATCTTATTAATTACAATCTTTCTCGGTTATCAAAATTAAAACAAAGTTAAAGTAAAGTTGCTTTTTAAACCGCGGTTAAAAAGAAACTTGCACTCTTGTATAACAAATAACTATTATGTGGTCATTATGTCAAACTTAGCTGATCATTCCCCAAACTAACGGGTTTTGGGGATGCTTTATGTACAGCAGTGGACAGATATTTGGTGATGTGATGAGGGAAGACACTACTTTGTTTCTAAATATTTTGCAGAACAATATCTAACCTCAAACGATAAAACGACCGATTTAGGGACTGGGTAGTCAACGTGATAAAATGTTCAACAGTTGAAATGTGCAGGGGTCAAAATGTCTATATGGATCGGTGGTCTATGTGACCAAAAGTATGAACGTCAAGTAGTCAACGTGACAAAATGTTAAAAGGTTTGAATGTGCAGGTGTCAAAATGTCCATAGGGATCGGTTGTCTATGCGGCAAAAAGTAAGAACGTCAAATCGTGCATGGAATGTGCAGTTGTCAAAATGTCTATTCGGACCGGCTGTCTATGCGGCAAAAATATGAACCTGCATGGAGGAGTTAAAATGTGTTGGGTCCAACAAGTGTTATGTCTTCATCTTTACTAATATTATAAAGAGGAAAGATTTTGATTGTTTGTTTGTTTGAATTGAATAGGCTCCGAAACTACTGGACCGATTTGAAAAATTATTTCACCATCAGAATCCTACATTTTCCGTGATGAACACAGGCTAGAATATTTCATAGTTAGGGATCAGATTCAGATTCAATAACTTTATTTCTATGCTTAAAAAATAAGCACTTAGACAAGTCAAATTCAAATTCAGATCTGCATAGAAAATAATTTTATTTTTTTATTAATATCCCGTGCGAAGCCGGTGCGGACCGCTAATTTGACCGATAATTTTGGAAAGCGGAACATAGCCGTTCTTGAGAAACGAATTACGTAATAAGAATAGCTCATTTAAAGTAATAGGATAACTTATCTAGAACATCTAGACTTTTTGACAGATATTCATTTAGACCTAAACACGATATATCAATCGAACGTTCTGACTATCGCACCTTTTGTTATACTTGCATTTTGAGATGTGTACCATTTGTCACTAAAACAATATGACCATTATTGGTATGTACATTTTGACACTAGGTCTTTTCAACCCTTTAACATTTTGTCACGTTGACTACCCAGTCCCTAAATCAAACGACCTCGGTGGCTAGGAGGGCGAAGGTCCGCCTGCGACGCAAGAGGTTGCGGGTTCGATTCCCGCTTCAGGACAAATATTTGTTCGGGGTGTTTGTTCGGGTTTACTATGTACTAGTATATTATTATGTATATCAGATATCTAGTACCCATAACAAAAGCTCTGCTTAGCTTGACGCTAGATAATGCTGTGTAAATAGTACAGCATTATTTATATTTATAAAACGTAGTGTTATGAGAATCAAACTCGCAATCAGCTACTTAGGCGGACCTTCGTCCACTATACCGTATAGGTATCGTGCCATGTTTATTATTTTCTAAAGAAAGATACCTACTCCCTCTAGAAAAATAATCACTCGTAAGCACCGTATAATAAGGTAGACTTTCAAAGCACCAGAAATTCATATCAGCTGAAAAATGAGTTAATTTTCCATCTAGATATTCACCGGTTATTACTCGACTAATCCGGATAATGGCAGATAATCTGCCGTTTAACGGGGGAAGGAACTAAGCCTCTGTAATTGTTCTTAAGAGTACAAATAGATAGATAGATAAGGGTAATAACTGTACTCGGATTCTTCCCTTTTGTCTATAGCTTAGGGTAGATGTAGTTTACTTACTGATGATCTTTTGTTTTTCTCAGATATACCTACTGGGGTATGACAGGGGTGGAATGCAAGCCATTCTAGAGGCTTACTCGCTTTGTGTTCACCAATATGTTTTGTTAATCGTCACAGGGCGGGATTTTTTTTTTTGTGATTTTTAAATTTTTCTCTTTTCTACAAATTGTAAAAAACCAAAACCAATCCAAACTTCAGTTCACGGATACTTCCGGATTTTGGTAAAATATATATCAACATTTTCCCAAGCTTCCTAAAAACTATCGAATGGAAGTCGGTTTTATCTATTTATTTATCATGGGTTTAAAGAAAATGTTTTACGATATGCGGCAAATTACATTTTTTCTAGGAACAAAGCTTTTTAAGCGCTTTACCTTACAGAAAAAAATTAAAACTACTAATTTTGAATCTCGTGCCAATCCACGACTATGACCATAACGTTATTTCTCTGTATATATTACTGACTGTAGTTTAATTAAAATCGTCATTCATATTTTAGGGCGATACAGCCGGGACTCTATTCTGCTATGCCAATAATGGCATCGTTAGAGAATCGTCACGTGACCCGATTATAATTTCTACGAATTTTAAACATCAAAGTGCTTTATTTCCTTTCATAAGACCTCACTTGGACAAATACGTCATAGCAATAACTCGTTAAGTATTTTTTTTTTCTTTATAATTATTTAAACCATTCTACCTATTACAGAAAAAAATAATTGGACGAAAAACTTTGGTGTTAAATAAAAATTATTGCAGCGGGCAGTAAAAGCTCTGGTAGAGTTACCAGAGCTTTTACTGCCCGCTGCAATAAAAAGATAGATTTAAAATACTTTTCAATAACATAAAAATAAAGTAAACAATACAAAGGTCATGTTTATAATAGTGGAAGTATAAATGGGTTGGTGTCCGCTCGGCCCGCTTAGATTTTACCTGAAAAATAATACCTGGTTATTTCTGTTTTGATAGGCGTAAAAAGATCAATATTATAGTCAGACGGAAAAGTGTTGAATTTGATGCTCGCAACACAGAATATAAAATTTAGATAAGGTTTGATAAACAAAACAATGAGTTAGGTATTCCTTTTTAATAATTTGTAGTTTAAATCAACAAATGGCCTTCTTATCGCTGAGAGAAGTCACTTCGAGCTAACCTTGGGTAGAACTGCACATGAAAGAAAATATATAGGTACGTTAAATATTTAGTCAGTTGTTAATAATTAATGAATCCTACCACCTCAACATCAACAGTCTTATCATAAGACATAACATAAAACATAAAAATTCTTTATTCGACACAATTACGAATTTTCTTGTTTTATTGACTCCGTAGGTCATAAACTTGCCTAGGTTGTATTTTAGGACCCAGGGGCTTCTCCATTTAAATTAAATATTATTTTGCCTCTAACTAAAAGTTAAAGTTAAATAAAAACCTATAATACAAAACAAAGAAAATTTAGAAAAAAACCTACTATGAGAACTCCAGCTATCAAATCCGTTATTCTTGACAATAATATATTTCTTCACCAAAACATTCCTTGAATACTTTTTTATTCCGAGAAAGATAAACAGGCTTTTATCATCTCGGAGGCTTCAATCCTCAAGTCATTTGCTATTCATTAGCGCAATAAAACGAAAGGCGAGCTCCTAATGATTGCTGACCACAGATATAAAGTTATAGATGCCGCATGTCATAAAGGTAGAATATACCATTTGTCACTAAAAAATTGTGAATATGATTATTGTGTACTTTTTGACACTGGGGCATTCCAACCGTTTAACATAATATTGCCACGTTGACTACCCTGTCCTCAAATGGAATAATTTGGTAATATTTTTATTTGAAGCTCACATAAAAACATGCTTCAATAAAAAAGTAAATATAGAATTACAGACTTATTATTGCAATGAGTCACAAAACATCTTTCCCAGCTTGAGCTGGTTGTACACTCGTTACAGTGAACGACGTCACGGAAGAAAAAACGTATACAACAAGGTAGCTTATCAAAAATAAACAAAACATAAGGTCGATATAAAATTTCGTAAAATCAACAAAAAGGCTTAAATAGTGTCTCATAAAAACTACACACGTAAACAAAAGTGCTATTGACTCATATTTCCAAACCAGATATTGATTTGTGCCTGGTGGCCATTGCAGTGTAAGAATAGGACCCCCGAGCTCAGCCTGCAAATTTCGTACGAGGCGGCTAAGAGAACCGAAAGTGTGAATAGTTATTTCTGTGAATTAATTACTTCCATTCAAAGTCTATATATAAGTCATATTTTTAACCTAAGAAAGAACCTATTTTTGGAAAGTATATCTATTATTGCTATTTTAAAAATGTGATACTTTTGATAGTTTTTCAGGCCTGTATGTGTAGTAAGATTTTGAGCCGTCGTCGTATCCAGTGTTAACTTGATCCATGATACTGACCCACGGAACAATCAAAAGAAGCGTTTAAAAATATTATTAACAATGCACAAAAGAACGCCATTTGCGATTCATGGTCTACATTTGTCGGCTAAGATAGTGCTTTATTTATATAGGGCCGGTGGACCGCGATGGATTTTCTGCGATATTATTTGGTTTAACGTTTGAACTTAGAGTTGATTTGCCGCGACGCAGGAGGTTGCGGGTTTTATTCCCTAGGGACTGTTTGTGTGTATGCTTGATCTGCAAATATTTATTTTGGGTGTTCTGATTGATTTCTTTGAAAAGTAAAAAATATCTATCAATCCAAATATTGTATTAAGTACCCATAACACAAGCTCTGCTTAGCTTGGGGCTAGATAATGATGTGTGAATTGTCCAGCATTATTTATTTATTGAGACGACTGCTTAGAAAATGTTTTATGTTAACACAAGACGTTTTCTATGTTCATTTAGGTACTTAATTATGTTCTATATTCCGAACAAACGTAAAATAGCGTTAGTATCCATAAACTTAGCCATTTTATTTTAATTTAATCTTCTCAAGAAATAAGTGCTCTGTGAAATTTCTTTTTTCCAAATTGGTTTCAAAAGCTGATAATTACAGCAAAAGTGATATGGTTTTTTGCCATATACATTACATGATGTAGATATCTTAACTTGGTTTCTTATCACATAATTTGTGCTGTATGGGTTAACTACCTGCCTATATTATATTACTAATATGTTTGCTTAGTCCGCCAGAAGCCAACTAATGCGGGTTATTCATAAAGCTTTTCTAGACGGTTTAAACAGTTAGCTGAATAAATAACCGTACAAAAAATGGGTCTGCAAGTTAATTAACAATTTTTATTGTTTCCGAACACAAAAGGAAATAATTAATTATTCTTTCCCTAAATATACAAACTAGGGGATGAATTATATTTTAGTCTTAATTTAGGATTTCTGGGAACACAATTTAGTTACTTCAAAATGTTTATTTATTAATTAGCAAAAAATAATTATTTGAACCAAGGTAGGACAGGCTTGGAGAGAAAAGTTCTGCTATTTTAATGTATTTCAAAGGTTTTAGTGTTTTGTTTAAATAAACGGTATTTTTCTATGTATTACAACCAACGTTTTATGATTGATAACGTATGAAACCGGAATCAGGTATTGTCAGGTTAAGTAAATTAAGTAGACAGGAATTTGGCTTTGTATTATTGCAAAGATTGCTTGATAGAGAAGGTTTTTTTTGTATATGGGCCACTGTATTTACATTTTTTAAGTTACACCATAAGGGGAGTCACCATAGGAGAATACGCTTTAGACATCATATACTTCCTTTGTAGAGTTTTGTCCAGTTGTTACTTTTTACACAATACGGATTATAAAAAATGACCCTTCTGCTAAGAAGTTTAATACTTCCCAATGGTCCAAAATTACACCAAACCTCCTAAATCCCAAAGAACCCGAAGCTAAGCATTTGATTCGAAACGAGGCAATTCTCTGATCCCATTTTTGTGTCGCTTCGAATTTCCTTGCTAAGTAATAGGCTTTATAATAGAAAAAGTTTTTGTTACGATCCGTCTTCGGATTTCCTGTTTTTAGGGCTGCCGCTGAAAATATTAATGTTTACAAGGAAAATATTAATTGTTTGCGCGAACTAAAAAAATAAACAACATGAAGAATAAACAAAACAAAACTAATGTGTTTTTTTTAGTGGCAGGTGTTTTTCTATTTTATATAGTTTGTTAAATATCTAAATAAATAAAATAAACAGACTTTGAAACAAGTTTAACAGAACTATAGTACAATAGTAATACACCAAAAAAAATTTATTTTTTTGGCAAAGTTGACCTAATATACTTTAATTTTTCTTTTTATCCAAGTAATCGTTACAACTCAATCAAACAAAGGTTTTTCAAAGCTGTACAGAGTGAAGACAAAAAAGTGCCAACCCTACTCATGTTTGATTTATAAAAATTTCACTCAAAATCAAAAGAAAAATTCCAATTCAGACATTTTCCGATATTGGGGGACGTTTTGTTGCAACTTTTAATTATTATCCGGTTGACTCGTCCCGGTTTTTTAACAATCGGACAAAAAGCTTGTACTTTGTTAGGAAATATCTTATCATGAAGTTGATAATAAGGGCCGTACGGGTTGCGGCAAGCGGTAGGTAAGTTAGATCAGGCAGGTCCAAAGAGTCCTGTTTTTTTTTCCTTTTAGCCTTTTTCATCCCACATAATGAGTAAAAGGCTTTAGGAGGCTTTATGCCAAGTAGTCGTAGTTCAGGAATTAACGAATCCTCCGGTTACTCACACTATCAAACTTATTGTAACTGGTGAGAGTTGAAAAATCATAAAAAATCTTCCTTCTACAACTTGCACTACTTTTTCTCTATGGCAATTTTATTCCGATCAACCACAATTTTTATGAAAAATATTAATTTACTCCGTAATCTACAGAAAAAAATGTCGAATTGATTAAAAAATTACAGTTAGGTAAATCGACGTACAACAACTACATAAAATAATGTAAAATGAAAACAAATTTTTGCATCAGTCTGCAGTTCGCTTAATTATAAATACTAGTTCTAATTTAGTTATTTCTTCAGACATATAGGTACATACACAATACAATTATAATACACTAGGTACTAAAAACAAACAATATCTATAAGTGTCTATCCTAACCAATAACCGTACATTTCCTAACTCCCTATCTAAAACCCCTTCCCTGCGGTTCGTAAAAGCTATTCGTAATAACTGCAGAACAGATTTAATCCATTTAGCCATCCTCATTACGTAGTCATTACGCTCCAACACGGCTTTACGTTAATTCTACGTTACGCGAGATACCAAGGAAGGTGTTTTCGAAGCATCGTTCGTAGTCAAACCGAATGACAATAATGATAATGCGGTGGGCTCGGCACGTATCGTCAGGAAGTTTCTGTCTCTGTAGCCCTAGTCACCGGCCGCTTGAGCCTAGGTACACCACCGTTTTGATATATTTTTCACCGTAAATATATTTTAAATAATATTTTATTGTATTTTCTACATACAAAAATCTATTTTATAACAAGCTAACTTGCAGTTTCTCTTCACCACCGGCTTATTCCGTGTTCACTGGTGGATTTTGGTTGGATATTTTTTGCTTGAACGAGGCAAGCTACCGTGCCAGACAGGTCGTCCGTGGTTGGCCAGAGCTTCCACGTTTTTATAATCAAAAATATGCAATAACCTTCTATATTTCGAGGCATTCGATCGCGGTATAACAATCCTTTTGCGAACGGAAAAAACTTCTTTATTATCACGTAAGGAGCGCTGATGGCGGTGGTGCATCCAGCAGCGCCGTGATTGTCAAATTTGGATGTGTAACGCGAACACTGTTTGTTCTAGGCCAGACCCCTTTTTATTTGCCTGAGAGAGCTAGTCACAAATCTCAGAGGAACGTAGTTTATAAAAATAAACCAACCTTTTCCCAACTTTGGCACAAAACAATGCTGGACTTTCACACTGCATCGTCCTGGACATTGAAGCTTAGTTTTTTATCGAATAGATATGAATCATTTAAGCCGTGATCAATCTGGGGCTATTCCGAAAAATGCATCCATTTTGTGGCTTTCGTGCTTACATTTTAATACATTTTTTTTATTTTTTTTTTTGTTTATTACTGATCACTGTAAGCCTGTTGGTGCAAATAAATTATTTTATTCTTATTCTATCTTTTATTCATCTTCACATCCATCTCACTATTTACAATGACACCCCCCTGTCATTGTAAATAGTGGGATTCTGAGATCCCATCTTCTCAGAATCCCCAACATAGATACGTTTAGGTGTACCTTATATTATAACAAAGAACTACAGATATGTGGATCGGAATTCCGTAAATGAGTGTGTGTTTGTACAAGTTAACAAGTTTATACTATAGCACGAATGCGCCGCGCAGTGGAGCGCGAGGCAGTGTTATGATGTGGTAAATGGAAACGAAGTAGAAATGGTAATATTGTTTTTAATGTGAACACTGAAACTGTGTAGGTATGAACTGTAAATTTTTTCGAAAGCGTTTGTTAAATTCCCATTCCCGATAGATGGGAATTTGTAAAATTTTAATTTTATTTTGTAACCCAAGATTTCCAAAACTACTGAAAAACATGAAACTTGGCTTTCTGACTTAGATAATGCTCTTTATTTTATCGAAAATTCGTGAGCAAAGGGCACTTTCATAACAAATGCCAATTTTAAATTTTATCAAATGTGGATCAAGGTCTTATCCTATACCATCATTAGGAAAGGCCACAGCACAAATTGTTACTCTCTCTAGAACTAAGTTTTTGCGGTAAACTCGATAAACAACGTAGCATATGCGTAGCAAGATGTAGCCCGCATCCGTAGGAAGTGGCGTGAAACGTGGCAAGAGGCGTAGCATTCGTAGCACACTTGCCACGGTGTAGAACTGTTGCAAACTTTCAACTTTACTAACTTATTTACTGCTTGTATGACTTTGGGCTGTTAAAGCTACGAAATAAGTTTTTGAGCCACGAGATTTCATGCAATATGAGTTTGCTTACGTGGGTGAGATCCGTCTGCGACGCATGGAGTTGTGGGTTCGATTCTCGCCTCGAGACAAATGTTTGTACGATCTGCAGGGAGTTCACTCCCTGAACAAAAGATCACAATCAATTTCTATATATAAAAAATATCCATCTATTTCATACATTGTATTATGAATATGAAACAAAATACAGACGAATTTTCCAAAATGTATTATTATGTATAGACCAAGAGTATTAAGCAAGTACAGCTAGAAGCTTTAGGCAAAGAAATCCCAGAAGAGGCGTACGACAAGGAGACCCTGTCTCACATTATTCTCAGCTGTCCTAGAAATTATATTCAGGCACTTTCATTGGATGAATATATGTATGACTAAATATAAACGGAGAAAACCTGAGCCATTTACGTTTTGCGGACTTAATCAGATACATAGAGCCCAAATACATTAGAAATAAGGCTACAAAAACTAGCTGATGAAAGCGACAAGGCAGTAGCAAATCAAAAATAGGGGATAATGTAGAATTCTAATGGTAAACGGTCCAGTAGTTTTTGGAACCTATTCAATCCAAAAAGACAGACTATCAATTATTTCCTATATAATTATAATATTAATTTAGATATAGATAATAATTGCTATTTAAAATAAAAAAATATCAGTATTTACTTAGTACCATTTTATTTTATTTATTTAGAAAACAGTATTACATCATTACAGGTTTTTTTAACCCCAAGGGGATGGTTTATTTAATTAAGCAAATACAAATATAATTATAGGTACTAATCTAAACTTTGTCTATATAGCTTAATGTTTAAGATATATGAGTTATCTGGTACCCAAAATACCATCAAGTTCGTTATTGTTTTTAACAAAGACATCTCCAAAACGTGTGCAACGGTAAATTCGTTTAATGCTATGAAGTAGGGTTTACAACTGTCGGTTATCTTCAGGCCGTACACAGCCGTTACTGCTAACATAACCATACATAGCCATTATGTGTCAGATCCCAACTTTACGTAGTCCGCTGTCGTCAAAGCAGTGCGAATTCGTGTGGAATGTCTGTACAGCACATACTTGTCGGAAGAATGCTCCAGCCGCATATTTCATAAAGCACTGCCCACTGTCCGCGTTTCTAGTCATAGGGTTGGGTCTAAGTTTACTCCGAAGCTTATATCGTGTGCTTTCGACGTTGCTCTACGTGTCAGGCTTCCCTATACCACGCACCAAGGCGGAGGAAATTGTGGAGTATCATCATCATCAGCCTATGTTATTCCACTGTTGGACATAGGCCTCCCCTAATAAGCGCCATAGCGCCCTGTGTTCGGCGGAGTATATGAAGAGGAAAACCAACACCATGGTAAGGGTCGAACGATTGGAGTCGTAACATAATGATTTTAAATCATTTGTGGTGCGTATTGCGACTGAGAATTATTTTGACCATCACTTATGAAGATTGCTGTTTTGACGATTACCGGTCGCATCGCGTGACACACGTAAATAGGCTTATTTTATGTTTGATAGACTGAGGTATATATAGTTGTCTAAGAGCTTATTTTGTAAGCCTAAAGAAATAAAGTTATTGAATCTGAACCTGAATCTGAATAGGATCATCTAATATTTAACTTCTTCCGTAATGTAATCCTAGATGTGTTATTTGATGATGATGATGATGACATCTGCGTTTGGAAAAAAAGTCATGAAACGTTAGACTTTGTCGGTACACAAATAAAGTCGTAACATTACGAATGTGAAATTTGAATTTTCGGACTCCGAATTTTCTAACCAGCAACATCCCTAAAGTTATACGGTGAACTGAGCATGGGAAATGTTTTAAATATTCTGAATTGAAACTGTGATACCGTCGTTTGCTACTGCAATCGTGTTACGCCGTAATTTTGAAACATACTATCAAATTCCATTTGGACTTAGATACGGTTTAAGAGAATATTGAAAGACATAACCGTAAACGGAGAATATTAACAGCTCTGCGGTGACTTTTCGGCTTACCTGGGTTTTAAGCGTCACTGATTAGCGTCAATGACCGTTACCGCCTACAATATGCTAAGCTGATTTTAAAACCTAATGATACCTTTTAAGTAATTGGCCTGTGTTTTCAAATCTACCTAATACTGTAATTAAAAATTCTATTTAAAACCACTCTGCAGTTGAATAATCATAATGAAACATAAATTTCAATAGCTTAAATCACAATGATCAAAATGAAACAGTATCATGAAAAGATACCTACTTAGCGAATTCAAATGAATTCCTTTTGTGCTGTTATCAAGCTGTTAAGTATGAGAAATGGCTGCATAAAGAAGAACATTTTAATAATATTTTGAACATTAAAACTGGCGCTTAAAAGGTCCATTTCCACTACACTCGTATATGAAAACGTTATAAAGACATACACTCTGAGCTCCAATGAGTAAGGTTTCTGTACGAACCGCCTGATTTATACGTTTGTGCTCACTAGATTGATTCATTAGTTCGATCGTCGCACTAGTGGGATTTTTTTACTCATTGATTTGACGGTCGAACTTATTTCAATCATTAAACCACCACCAATATTTATAAAATGCTTCTTTCGTCAAAAAGTTTTATGGTTTTAAACATAATTATTTTGTTTATCAGTACCACAATCTTGATTAAATACTCATTTGAAAAATGTTTTTCAAGGGTTTAACCAATTTACGGTAAAAATGACCGAAATCATTTAGATTAGTCATGCTTAGTTTCCTAAGTTCTTAAACCTAAAATAGTTCAATTTGCTAAAAGCATTAGCAAATTGAGCTAATTTATGAAATTAACATTAACCGCGACTAGTATAATATTTTCGAAGTTTTAATATTGCCGGCCGGTTAGATCATTAGATAGATAAAACGGCCATATAAATTTTTGAAAATCAAATCACTGACCGACCTAATCGGATGCTCTATCAACATTGACGACCTCCATGTCATGACACCACAAAGTCCGCCTGTGACGCTAAAGGTTGCGGGTTCGGTACCCGTCTAAAATGTTTGTATTGTACGAGAAAAAATATCTATTTTGAGTGTTGAAGGCATTTCCTATGTAAAAAAAATATCTACCTTTGTTATGTATTATTTATATCAGAAATCTAGTACCTTTATCGTACCTTTAGGTACTAGATTTCTGATATACAAGCTCTGCTTAGCATGGGGCTAGACGATGCTGCGTGGATTGTCCAGCATTACATATTTATTTCATTTTGTCCCAACTAAATCGTGTAATCTGTACCGCTGAGCATGTGACACACTCGTTCGTAATTATCTTGGACTCCCGCCAGCGTTACCGAATAGAGATACGGCAGCTTCATTATAGGAGTACGACCTAAAATCTAAATTACACTCCTTAAGTCAGCTTCAATTTAAATATCTTAAAGCGCTCGGGTATTTCACCTTGTGCTAAAGCCGTGCACAGGCTAAAGTTAAAGTTAAAGCTAAAGTTAAAGTCACCAAGATGCCCTTCTGTTTCTTTAAATTGTAAAATTTTCGTGGATTTTAAACACACCTCTTCAATTATATAGAGTTTATAAAAAATAGAACGTTTGTCGTCAAATTAGTTGACAAATACTACAATAAAATGAAATTGAATGAATATAGTTATCAAAAAATAACATGAATTTTATTCGGAGCTATAAGCTAAAACATTTACGTAGGTACCTACTAATTATCAACCCCATAGAAACTACATACAAATACCCACTTTTAAAATATCTTGAATCTATAAAATGCCATCGACTTAGCATGTGTTGTCATAGCTGCAGCTAGTTATTACAACGCTGAT
Source organism: Eupithecia pulchellata (assembly GCA_963931895.1). Classification (NCBI taxonomy): domain Eukaryota; kingdom Metazoa; phylum Arthropoda; class Insecta; order Lepidoptera; family Geometridae; genus Eupithecia; species Eupithecia pulchellata. The sequence goes on from OZ007523.1 coordinate 13,550,989, forward strand.
CTTCCGTCGAAACCATTGCGTTGCGTAAGGTACGAGTCTCTATAAAAGAAAAATATACCTAAAAGAAATATTAAATATTTCATAAATAAATAAAAGTCTAGTAGATATATAAATAGAGCTATGAGTTATTAAATATCCTGCGATGGACCACATAACAGATTATCTGTCCCACACACATCCTCTCAACTAAAAAAAAGTATTTCAAGTCTAAATTGCTAACCACACAAATTTTCAAAACTTAATGTAGTTACCATGATGATGATGTTGATGTTGAGTGGAGACCGCGACTCGGTAAACGTAGGACGCCCTCCAGCCAGGTGGGATGTAGATCTGCGAAAGACTGCTGTCAGATGCTGGATGCGACAAGCTAAAGACAGGCCGCTATGGCGCTCATTAGGCGAGCCCTATATCCAGCAGTGGACTGGTGTGGACGATGATGATCAGGAAATTTTTGTAGCACTATTAATTTTGTTTTGTGATATTGTATGTGTTGAAATAACCAAGCATCGAACCACTACTCACTCGAGTATAATACCCAATACTCTCAATACGAGCTTCGTTAGACCGAGCCCCGTCCTGAATAGGAAACCAAAGGAATTTGTTCATTGAATTATTTGTAGTGTGCTTTTTGCGTTACATCGGAGCAGAGGATGATAGATTTTGTTAGGATTGCGATTTTGCGAATGTTCGTTTACCCTAGAATATATACATGTATATAAATATATATATATAATCTGAATTTAAAGGCTAACTACGAGACCGCTTTGTCTGCGTATTATGCGTATGTTGACTGTTGTTGACTGAATTATGCCATTATGTATAGGGCGATAGGGTAGAATTCCAAAACGATTCGTCATACAAAATAAATGTGTTAGAATACTCAATAATACTAAACCAGGGGATTGCTGTAAGCTGCACTTCACCAAGAAGAAAATACATTACCATCTATTTTTATTAAGTAAGCCGTCGTTATTTGTAAGAAAAAAAAACTTTTTTAAATTAAGCAAGTTATTATTATTAACTATAATCGATGAAACAGGAACGAAATAGAACTACCGCCAACTGACCTACATAAACTGGCTAGTCAAAGCCCACACCATAGATTGGCAAATACATTTAATAAAATACCTACTTAAAATATGAAGAAAAGGATACACTTTTTTTAAAAAGCTTAAATTATAAAATGTTACATACTTTATGTGGACCTTTATGACAAACTAAAATTACATTATCCGATGAAACAATAAATAACTGAAAATTCTGGCTTCTAAATTCAATCCAATTAAAAATATTTGCACGAAACATAATTATATTTCATGAAATGTTTAAGCTGTTTAAATTAATACTGTTTAAAATGGAGTTTACAAATATTTGTAAATTTGACTTCACCATTCCAGGGTGCATGTATAGTTGAAAACTAAACTGACCATTCACTTAGACCTACAACTGAATGTACAGTGCGCGTCACATATAAGCCCCCCCCCCCCCCCCTTCCATCTCAAGTATGTGGGACACAATAGTTGTTATTGTTGGGAATTTCAGACTTTGAGTATTATGGAAGGGCAGTTCGATCCTGAGCGGCGGGCGGCCTGATACATTTTTGCATGTGAAAAATTATGACAAGTTACAAGGGAATTAGAAGTACATAGTCGAAAATAGTTTGTATACAAGGGGGGTACTTAATTGAAAACTAACGCGCACTGTACATGAACATCGAAGAAAAAATAAATGAACTATAAAATAATGTTGTATTTCAACTTGAATGTAGTAACATAATTCTGTATCCGAACTTTACATTGGAAACTTACAAATCGTACGTATAAAATATGCGTAAGAATCGGCATGTGGATGTTATATTATGTATATTACACTCGTATACTGCATTAAATAAAATTAAATATTAGTATATACTGCATTAAATAAATAATACACTAAAAAATATAAATAACATTATTAAACATCTTCTTTTTATGCAACTGTATGTGTAATATGAAAAAATATCTGCATGCCAGAGGCAAAGAGCGTCTCGAAAGCAACTTAATTTAGTTTGGCGGGGTACAGTGGCCTTGCTTTGTGCCACCCTCCATTGTGCTACGCATTCCGGGTGGTAACAGAGGAAATCAAAAGTCACTGTTGGATCGGAATATTCTCTCTTATCTGAGAATTAATGCAGTACAGAAGTTCATATCTCAAAGAAAATAGCATTCCAACTAACCTAATCAAAGACATACCAACGTCTATACGAAGTAGTCTGTATGTATTTTATTTAGAAAATGTTTTTTCTACAAACAACGATTTGGTAAAATCTTGAGACCTTCTGAAAGAATCGCATAAGAATCGCGCTAAGTTCTATTGATGATTATTTATTCAATTAGTGTTTTGAATATTTTTGCCTACCTACCTAAAACTCACTGCTGGTTTTTACCTAGTTGAATCACCGTATTATTTAATCCCATTAGAAATTAAGTTAATTGAGTTCTTAGTAACCCTAAGTAATTTTGAATAAATTAATTATGACTAAAAAAATATTGATTTACGTTATTCTCACGAGGGAACTCATCATTGTTTTGTTTTACGGATACTTATAGATTTATATTGTTTTAAATTTTACAACATTAGTTCAGTTAAATAAAGACAAGAAAATCTTCAAACAAATCAACAAATTCCTTTCAAAGAAGAGATCTTAGATAAAGAGATCAAAGACCAAAAATAAGAATGGCTCAGCGCGTGTAGGCTGTACCCAGAGGCTGCGTAATTATCTCAGATTTATTTAATTACCACTTTAAGTCCAAATGAAAGGGGGTGAGATTAGGTTCAGGATAGCGCAAGGAATCCAGTTACACAACAAGAAATACCATCGAGCAAGGTTCATTAAAAGTATTAAAGTACCTTTTAAAAGTACTTTTAATGAACCTCGCTCGACGGTATTTCTCTTCGTAGATAACTTTTTAAATATTGGCTGTAACCTTATCCGTGTTCATCGTTCGACGTTCGAGTTATCCGAATTACAAATTAGATTTATCTATTACAGCTAGATCTTTTCTTTTAATTCGAACGGAGAGACGGAGAGATTGATCTTTGCTTACTACTTCTTCATACCAAACTACTGAATGGATCACGCTGAATTTTGCATAGGTATACAGGTATATAGATTACCGGGAATCATCGAGTACGTATCCAAGAATAAGTCAAAGGCTGATGTGTATCACATTTAAATCAGTTACCATGGGATCTAATTAAATTTGAACGTACATAGAAACAACGCCTGCGAAACTGCTAGCAAAAACTAGATATTATTTCCGTCTAGAAAACAGTCAAAAATTTTCGTAAAGCTTCGATTTATGATAATAGTGTACGTCAATAGTTTTGGCGTGAATTCATAAGAAACAAATCCAAGCAAACTTTCGCATTTTTTATATTATGTGACGTCAATATGCTAAGAAAATCAGGGATAAGGTTACAAACCCATTACAAATTAAATTTTATCGTAACTTAAAATCAAATGATTTGGTTAATCAACTAAATATCTTACTGAAATCCAATCAGACTGTGTATTCACGGTATATTTAAAGGAGTTGAGCTACCAGTTCTCGACTTTACCCTAATCCCGGTCGTGTGGCCCTCGGCAGTAAAAATGTTCAATGTTCAACAATTACGGCAACACACAGTAGTGAACATTAGTGAACACTTTATTTAAGCGGCCAGCACTTTTTTAAGCTGGATTTAAAACCAATAGTGTGCTTACGGCTTAAGTAGACAGCAAAAGGCTTAAGTGTCCTTTAGAAATTTATTTTTCCGCGCAATTAGTTTTTTGTAATCTGGGTGCAAACAGAATGGGTCACATTGGGAAAATACAGACCTTTTTGTTGCTTTTTCTGAAAATGTGAACAGTTAGTGAGAAAACACGTGGCTTTATACAAATTAAGAGCAGCATAGCGATTATCTGAAATGTGTTCATAATTATTATATGGCGACCTCTGTGGCGCGGTGGGCGAGGGTCCGCCTGCAACGCTGAAGGTATCGGGTTAGATTCCCGCCTCAGAACAAATATTTGTACGATCTGCAGATATTTGTTCAGGGTGTTCTGCTCGTTTTCTATGTATTATAAAAAATATCTATAATATTTAATGTATTGTATTATGTATATCAGCCAACCCATAATACAAGCTCTGCTTAGCTTGGGGCTGGATGATGCTGTGTGGATTGTCCAGCATTATTTATTTTATTGTGATTCTAGCTTTTTACGCGACTTCGTCCGTGTTGAAGTCGAAAGTGGTTCGTAATGCGTAATTGTAATTTGAATAAGTTTTTAACGATATTTTTATATAACATTTAGGTTATATTGCGTATCCTTGTACCTACTATCCCGCGGGAACATGACAACCGGGATAACAAGTATTATTTGTCCCTTCTCCCGGTCTAGATAACGTCGCGTCTGTGCTAAATTTCATCGAAATCGGTTCAGACGGAAAGACAGACAGAGTTACTTTCGCATTTATCATATTAGCAACGATTATAACCTCAAACGACTTCTTTCTTTTTAGCCGATTACCAACGGAGGAGGGTTATGAGGTTGGCAACCTATGCTTGTATGTTGCCGATTTTTAAGCCCGTAGAACTGAGACTGGTAGCCTCATTGCTACCAATGTAATTTCGTATTGTTCTTCTCGTCAGAGATCAGAAAGTCTGAGGGTCTAAGGAATTGCGGGGTTTATTTTATCGCACAATAAAGAATTAAGAATTAAATAACTAAATAAGAACTAGTATTTACAAATGAAACAATTAAGCTAATTGCTGAACGTTGCAAATTACTACGATTTCTAAAACGAAACACCAATTTCGCGCAGATCTGGAGAACGCACCGTGCCTTTCCTACTTTAACACCGTAATACTCGCCTATTCACTACCAACCCCAATACTCGCCTGTAAACCGTCTGGTTGTTCAGTTGCCAACTTGTAAAGGCACTGGAATACCGCCACATCGGATACAAAAATTTTACGAGTTTACATAAAAGTGAATAGGTACAAAATATGCTTAGGACTAAAAGCTGCGTTTACTGGAGCTATGGATATGGCCACTAAAAGCACAGCGACGCTGAGAAAGCTATTTGGGGTTTGGATATTAGATTTTGGGTGTATTAAGGTTTTTGATTGATAGATAAATTGACTAAATTTAAAGGCTCACTCACGTGAATATGATCAGATTTTAGTGAGAGTGGATTACGATGCTAGATTTTATACTTGATTTAAGAGGTCAACATCGGACAAGGCTGGGCTCTGAATGTCTTTAAGCGTTGGATAAAAATAAAAATAAAAATTAAATATTCTCTCATAGAGACTCAATTTGCAGCTTCATTATTCTATATTTTTTTTTTATTTTTTGAGCAGGTCAGCTACCAAGGTTATAAAATACTAGCGGCCCGCCCCGGCTTCGCACGGGTATTAAACAAAAATTTCAGAAATTATACACACTAAAACGATGGGTTTCACAGTTTTCATACGGATCTTTACTTTTTTTAACAGCATTGGGGTTTTTGACATTGACTCGACATTGACCGTACCAACTGACACTGGCCGTAGAGAAAAAGCAAGCACCGTGCGCTATACAACCTCTTTTTCTATTCTGACGCGCCATAATAGAAAAAGAGGTTGAATATACAGCCCACGGTTCAATTATTGAATATTTCATGCAGATCCCTAACTTTTTTGAAAATATTATATAGCCTATGTTCATCACGGAAAATTAAGGATTCTAATGGTGAAAGAATTTTTTAACTCGGTCCAGTAGTTTCGGAGCCTATTCAATTCAAACAAACAAACAAACAAACAAACAAACATACAAACAAACAAACAATCAAATCTTTCCTCTTTATAATATTAGTATAGATATAGATATAGAAGTATAGATGATTAGCTATTAGGGCGACCAATTTCTGTTTTCAGCGTTTTAAAGAAGATAATCACTGAAGACAGACAACCATTCTAAACTCTAATCTACGAGTAAGTCTATCGAGCATTAAGGTGTATACGACTGAAGTTCTGGTAATGGTGCTCGGTTTGGTTAAGCATGTTAAAATAGAATTAATTTTAATATACAGTTCCTCAATTCCTAGTCAATATATGTACTGTTGTCAACAAGGTAGTTACATTTTTGTTTTATAGTGTGTAAGCCCTCGCACTCAGGGTAATCTCTAGAATATTAAATAATATCCCAAAATTTTTAAATTTCGGTGGGAATCGAACCCGTGGCCCTCCCTCGGGTACGGGAGTGTACCCCTAGGTAGTTAGATATTATTAAATTATTAACGTATCACAATGTGAACCCTATTGAGTGTTACACAGATGCTTTTGGTACTAAATTAAGTTATACCTACATGTAGTTGTCGAGTCAAGGTCAGCCCTTACGAGACAATTGTATTACCATAACCTTTTCACAAAGGAAAATCTATAAAGTCTGCCGTAACCAAATTCCCGGGCCAGCGCTCAAAACCTTCGGAATTCCACAATTGAAGGGACAAGATGGCCGTTTGAAGGCTGAAGGGCCACTTGGATCTGCAATTGATAATGCCCATTGACAGAACACTTGTCTTTTCCTTGTAGCTTCCAAGAAGGGTTTGGGTTTGGGTTTGGGTCGCAGATGTTTTGTGAAAAACGTTTTAACCTTCTAAACATTATAAAATCATTTTGTACACTGAAGTTTCTTACAGAGGTGGGTCTTTGGACTAGATGAGATAGTACTATTCATTCTGACCTTGGCCTCCGCTTTTATCCAATACCATTACAGACAACAATGACAGTCAGCTGCTTTTGGAACATCCCCATTGCTGGTCAAAGACTTCTACTTTCGTCACTCATATTGTGCATGGTGCCCCATTCTGGTAATCAACCACTTTGACAATGGTATCGTCGCATAAACAGTAATTCAGTAATTTTCAGTAATTCATTTATTGTTGTGAATCAAATAGATAGATAGATAGATAAAAAATTTATCTATCTATCTATCTATTTGATTCACAACATCAAATAGATAGAAAGATAGATAAAATAACATTACGTAGTATCTTCAGTTTTTATTATACCTTACTACCTGGGTATTGCTATTAAAACTACGTTGGCTTGTTTTAGTTGTCAAACTAAATTTTATTGTATTATATTCTTTGTTAATACTAGCATAAAATAAAATTACCATCTGCTCACAGTCTCGCTTATTTACCTGGATGAAACGTATAAAGCGCTAGAACAATCAATCAAGAAACTAAGACATCACAATAAATAAATAATGCTGGACAATCCACACACTATCTAGCCCCAAGCTAAGTGATATATGTACATAAATAGATAGACGATGGCATGCCACGCGGAAATAAAAGTCTCGTTCTATTTGGTGCTAAGGTACACAATTATTCTCAATAGTAAAAATACCAGTATTTTCCGGAGTAATCTCCTTCAATCCGCTACAAATACCTATAAAAAACCTTGTAGGTAGAAGCCAAAACACTGTTTCTTCTGAACCATGAATATTTTAATGCGATATCGTAATATATTACCGCCTCTGGTACATCCCTGACCCGAGCTCCATACATCATACCGGCTTTGTGGTCTACATGATAAAGGGGTGCACAATTGACTTTGTTAGCTTATTTTTAGGAAAAATCCGTGACCAAGTCATTGGTCTAAAGGATAAGGTCTAAAGGAAATAAAGCACTTTGATTTTGATTTTGATTGGAAAAGTACGGGAAACGCGTCATTCTAGAGTGCGCTTTAAAACCTTGTTTTAATCAGGATTTATGGATTATAAAATGTGTTTTTTTTTTTATAAATAAATAATGTTGCACCATCCACACATCAAAAACACACCGGGGGGCGGGCAGCAGCGCCCTCTGCAGAACAACTCCACCAAACTGCGATCCCAACCCGCATGCCCAGCGTGGGGATTATGGGCATTAACACCCAAATGATAATGCCATCTATGGCGCTCATTAGGGGAGGCCTATGTCCAGCAGTGGACTATTATAGGCTGGTGATGAATGAATGAATGAAAAAATCCACACAGCCACCTAGCTCTAAGCAGCAAGTTTTGGTTTGACTTAACTTCTTTGTTATGGCAGTGGTGTGTGGTTTGCTACTTGTCCGTAAATGTGTTGTAGGCGGGAGCGAACAGAGAAGCCGTAGCGGATTTCCGAAAGTTTCTAAGATGATCTCGGGGCAAGTGGTAGATTGGTAATAATATAATTTATATTAAAAATTGTGTATCATTTAAATTTTTCAACGATAGCTCAGTAAATCATGATGTAAATTATGATGCTGGAGGCGACAAGACAGTGCCATCCTTTCAACAGGACTTGCATGGACATAATGATGATAATGGCAAAGTTAACCTCTCCTCGGTAACTCACCAAATGCTAATAGCGAGCCCGCGCGGGCCGTACGCGAAATAAATAATAAAATAAATAAATAAATAATGCCGGACAATCCACACATCATCTAGCCCCAAAGTAAGCAAAGCTTGTTCTATGGTTACTAGATGACTGATATAACATAATACAATATTATTACATGTATAGATATTTTTTATTATACATAGAAACGACCAGAACACCCTGAACAAATATCTGAAGATCGTACAAATATTTGTCCCGGGGCGGGAATCGAAGTCTGTATAGAAGACGTCATTGAGTCACACTTGTATTATCAAAGCTCATATTTCTTAACGTACCATTAACTCTAAAGACTTATCACATGCGCGTCTCTAAGGGAGCATATACACTGGGGATTCTCCGAAAACCTATACTTATAATGTATGAAGAAAATGAAAATTTCGGGGAATTTGTAATTGCTTGTACATTTCCATGAAGTTTTCGAGCTTAACGGACATGTTCTAGGAAATGTAATTTTTAGTATTAAATTTCGAATTCTGTGTAAGGATCGGCCAAAGCGGAGACGAGACGAGCGGAACATGTGTTTTATGTAACCATTAGAACGTCGTTATTTATTAATCAAATGAGTATTTAAAAAATAAAAAGAATAATTTTCTTGACACAGGGCTTTAAATTACGTTTCGATTTGACTTTTGACACTGAGCTACAAGTTGCATTTTTTACAGACATAAAAAGTAACTGTCTTTATATTCACAAATGCTTCCCCACAGACCGAACAACCGGGGAGAAGTCAGACGCTGGATCAAAGGCTTTAGCTAGCGGAGCCACGAAGGTATAAAAGCCGCTTCCTGACTCCGGGCTACTACTGTATATTTTAGCTACTAATAAAATTAAAAGCATTTAAAGACATATTATGTCATAGTCGTTGTCTATGTTTAATAAAAAATATCTATATTATGTAATAATATTTTTTTTTTTTTTCTTTTCAAATAATTCAAATAATTTATTTAGGAACAAATTACATGGTTGTTATTACCTATTGGAATTCGATGATGCCCGCAGTAGTTTTTTAATAAAAACTGTGTCGCAGACACCATCGCCCTCCTCACAGACAGGGAGTTCCTTATAATCCAATATTGCATTATGTGTATCAGTCATCTAGTACCCATAACACAAGCTCTGCTTAACTTGGGACTAGATGATGCTGTGTGGATTGTCCGGCATTATTTATTTTATTTATAAGTATACACACCCTTATGATCTCGCATGTTTCTCCACAGTTTGTACTCATTTTAGATTTGCTTGGGGCTGTATCAGGACTACGTTGTAATCTGCGGCTCTCATCTGGCACAGACAGCTTCTACGTAAGGCTTCGACGGGTCGGTTAGAACTCACACGAACTCGGCCCTAACTCTTGGGCAACACTTTGTATTCAAGGTAGATCGCGAGGTACCTGGAGATGACAATTAATTTCTAGACTCGTATGAAAACATTTTCTAAGTTTAGTTCGAGTGTTGTTTTTTATGGTCAAGTATGCTGGTAAATGAAGTATGCTTACCTTTGGAGGTTGAGTAGAGTTTGAGTCGAGGTCGAGGAAACGACTAATGATATGGGGGTAAGGTTAGGTTAGGTTAGGTTAGGTTAGTAGATATGGGGGTTAGTCTGCCCTAAAATTTAGCGCATCGAAACTTTGTGGAAAATATCGTGGGTTTAGTGATTATGTACTGAAAGAAGGAATGTTATACTATTTACTTGTATGCATATTGTTGTCGTCTGCCTTGCAAGTCATCTACGTAAGTTTTGACAAACATTAAATAAAACATTCTTCGTAAACGTCAAAGGATGATAAAGTTTCGTCAGAGTAGGGGCTGTTTTCGGAGACTGCTTTACCGAATCTTCGAATTAAAATAATTAAGTTGTAACTTGGAAGCCACTGAACTAAGATTAAATAACCCACATCACGTGTGAAAGCTTGTTAATTTAGAAAGCTCTACAGACTAACGAAATTGTCGTTTTCGATAATGGAAAAGAACAAAGAGTTATAGGCTGTCTATTTGTTGTGATAAGAGCTTTTTAATACGAATTGATTAATTTCTCCTTGAAGATACTGAATGAAGAATTCATAATCTTGAAGAGGAGGAAGTTTTTAATAAAGAAAAATTACAGTTCTGAACCGAACAAAACAATTCCAACCAGTATAAGCAGTTATATACTAATCTATTATCTTATGTAACGCTAATATATTTAACATATCTGTGTCGTCATCTAATGTGGAAATTTCGCCAGCATTCTACGCACTCTGCCTTCCGGTGACAGCTTAGATTTGTAAGAAATAGATGAATGTGTGAAAATGTAGTTGAAAAACTACTGAGTTGAAAATATCTTAAGCCAGAAGAATGTAGATCTACTTACTCTTGCCAATGTGTTTTAAAAACAGTAAGAGAAAATAAAAATATTTGTATCTTAAGAAAAACACGACTATCTTCTCCCTTTAATATCTATATTCCGACGAAGGTTAAAAATAAACTACCCATAACGGTAGTTCCAGTTGGAAACTTACGATGTGTAGTCAAGGCAAACTCATCCCTATTTCCATACAAAAATATATTTACCAGAATGTTTATCCTGTACATTACAACGGATTGAACCCCATTGGTTGATACAGAGCAGCATTTCTGGAGTTAAAATCAGACTATTTATCAATTCTTTATATAAATCATAATTAATCTTCTCTTAATATTAATCCACATTTATATAACCCATGATAAAATGCTCCTTGGAAGTAGTTGGGAAGTAATGTATGAAAGTTTTCTTTTCCGAGAATAATGGGTTCGGATGTGATGGGAATCAGCCACACGTTGCCAGGCTTAGACCTCCCCATACGACGATATCCTTCGTTGTTGAGTCTACACACCAAATTTTCCAACGAAGCTGACACAGCCCAGGTTGGTCAGCAAAATGCTGCCGATTCCACGACTAAAAGTCAACCCCTAAAAGGTAATTAATGTAGTTGATAAATATTGTCGGCAGCAAGAAATTTATTTTAAGCATGTCGCAGCGTGTCGCGGTCATTTCCCCGATATTTATCGCATTCAAAAAATGTTACGACAAAATCTTTGTAGCATATTTTGTTATGGACACTACACTACACTATGCTTACCAGTCGCTATCAATCAAGACATTCTCATCTCCAAGTGACGTGATCATAGACCTTGAATGCTGAGTAAAACTTTGTATGGAGTCTAACCGAACCCTTCTCTAGGGCACGCCGGTCAGTGAATCCCAATTTCTCGATAACTGCGTATTTATTCAAATAATATTGTTTTCGCTGTTATTGCTGTACCGGGACTTTTTGGGTTAACATTATTCAGATGAGAATGCGGAAAGTTTGGTTATTAGCGGGATGCAAACGAGTACAGAGGAAAATAACTAAAAACACTTCAACTGGGATCCAAATAAGCGATGCTGGGAAAAAAATTGTTTAGACTATTCTTTAGATGTCGATTCAGAGAATAAGGATGCATCTGAAATTGGTAACGTAAAAGTAAAAAAAGTATATATATGCAGTTATTACAAAGTTTTACTTACAAATGTGATATTTTAAATAAAAAAAAAACAAATAAACGAAATTAAAACCAACGTAATTATACATAATGTTATTTTGTATTTCCTGAGTTATTTTTACAGGCGATTTCCGTCAGGTACTCACTAAGCTGAGCGTGTATTGTGTAACAAAAACATTGTATTCAACATCGTTTTACAAAGTGATTGTGTAGAACCTTTATTAACAAAGCAAATTACAATCAAATAACCAAATAAAAACTAGAATTAACAATTGAAGTTATTGATCTAACTGCAGATCGTTGTAAGCAACCTACAGGCAGGCATCGTGGAAGAAAATTTGGAAACGTAAATAAATCAATAATATTAGCTTTCGAAATGTATTGCGGAGTGGCGAATGATAAATAACTCACCTTTCCAGAAAAAAAACTAAAGAAGTTCTTTGAATTTTTATAATGCAGTACTTATTTTTTTCGAAATCGAAAACTTAACTCCTTTCATAACTTTTCGATAACTCCCATGGTTTCAGTCTTCCCCATTACAGCCCTGAAAAAAAAGCTGACCTGTATACGAGTTATAATACAATTCCTTAAAGTTTTAGTGTCCGTGGCATTTAAAGTAGATAATTTCGGTTTTTCAAATATTTCCGGCACGTCGCGAAACTGAAGTTTTTACGGCAAGTTGAAAGAATCCCAAGGAGGCATTAAGTTGAGTAACACCTGATAGGAACCCGTAAAATACCCTAATTACGGGGAGGTTATTAAAGTTTACTGCACTTAGGCCCTCAGACGTAATGATCTTGGAGAAGAATGGGGGCCGAGGGAGTCAATTTTACTAGAAGTGACTTGAGTGAAGTAAAAATCAATTGTATGATTTTTTTTAGAGAAGCTAGCAGCTGACGGGAACCTACTATTTATAGCTAACTAGTTTCAAACCTCAGTTTCCAGTTGCTTCAAAGGTTACTTCTATCAAATCAAATGAAAACACATTTATTTCAGATATAGGCACAGTTACATACACTGGCCGTACGTACACCTCTTAAATATTAAACATACATAGAAAACTTCAACTCATAATAGTCCATGAGAACAGATTTACGTACATCTCTTCAATTTAAGAAAACAAATAGAAAAGCTTATCTCATTGTATGCTATGGGAGCAGATTTACAGAATCAGAAGCCCCTGTTAACGCAAGTCCATCAATTCCGAAACTTCTAGACAGCCACCCGTACCGGGTCACACAACGCACCTTTATGCGATATATAAAACCATAACTGCCCCTTCCAGTTGTAGTTATAGCTTCCACCACCATAACTTTAACCGGAGATAGTGACGGGCCCTTCACGGTCATTGACTCTGAATTCCTCAACTAACCCGGATCTTTATCACAACACACGACTTGTCTTGTATTTATGTCAACAAATCAGCAATGATTTTGTAAACTACAGCTAGATACAGGTTGAAATGGATCCTCAAGCAAATCATGGCCGTAGAGCGAAAAGTCATAAACTCGGTCATTTGATGTCAAAAATGCAGAAAAATATGGTGATTTCCTTGATATGTTTGACTAAATTTTTCCCAAATAGCGAATTAGTGACTTTTCGCTCTATGGTCACGAAATGTGCAAATTGGTGTGCTGTATTATTATGGGAGCTAATGTTAGACCGTCAAGGCTATTTCAAATGGTAGTAAGGTAGCTTTACAATCCGAGAACATGAGGATGAAGTTGTCATGAATCGTCTCACTGGACTTACCTAGTCGAATAGACCACGCTGAATGCTGAAGGAATAGTATGAAAACAGATGAATTCTAACGATTTTTCCGACCTTCATACAATTTCATTCAACGAATTCTATGCTCTCCCTTCTCGACAAGCTCGGGTCGGAAAGATCGCCGTTTTGCGTGAAATCGTGGTTATATTTTCTTTACTTACATTTTTATAACTTGAGTTTGATTCCGTTTGATACTACCATTTATAGCTCTTGAAAAAAATAAAACATTGTCGCGCTGCACTCACTTAAAAAGTAAGAGATGAAATAAATCAAGACTAATCCATACTTAGCCCCGTTCCTTCTAAAATGGAAATTAATGTAAAGAGAAAACTTTGATTAAGTCGAAGAAAGCCTGGAACGCCTCAGGTTGTGCCAGAGGGTATGGATCATAACATTGATAGAGGCGATTCAAGACTTAGAATTTGAAGCTTGTTCCGATTTTCAGGCAAGTTACAAAATTGCATTTTAATAAGTATTATATATCAGTCATCTAGTACCCATAACACGAGCTCTTCTTAGCTTGGGACTAGATGATGCTGCGGGGATAGGCTAACATTATTTTTTTAAATTTTTATGGCACTACGGCGCTCATTAGGAGAGGCCTATGTATAGCAGTGGACTAACATGGGCTGTTGATATTGATGATTATATGTTTGACTTTGTTTTGATGGGCTGTTGGATATTACTTCGGTTTTATGATAACTCATATCATCCTCTTCAGAGAAGAATGTTCACATTTTGTCCATTCATTTGAGTACCCAATTGGCTACTTGACAGATTTTGGGAATATATTTTAAAATGTACTTAAGTTCAATTTATAACTCCTACATTATTAATTTTCTTCAAAAAATCCTTTTTTTTTTAAGATTTTTACATTTGTTTTTCATTAGTTTCAAAAGCGCGCTAAAACAGTCGGTCACGTGATATTTGCAATCGGTGACGTCACATTTCAATAAACAAAACAAAGCTAATTTAGAGTACTGTAAGACTTTTCACTTTTGTGCGTATTTTGAGTAGAAAGATAGAAGACGTTTTAATAAAATTGTGAAAATGGCAAGCTATAAGACGTGTGCCGTGCCTATGTGTAGAAGTACTACAATAAAATGCCCTAACAAATTGTTTGTACACGTACCTAATTGTCCTAAACGAAGAAAACAGTGGTTACAGTTAGCCCGCCGAGACCCGCAATTTACATCTGATAAATCTACAATATTCTTCTGTGAGGACCATTTTGATGTAAGTATTTAGAATAGAAGAAATCAACTTAGGTTTAATTTATTTTTCGAAGATCTCTGATCCCAATCCTAACCTATAAAAAAATTATAAATTAATGATAAATTTGTCTCTTTACAGCTACCTAATGATATGGAAAATTACATCCAATACAGTATAATTGGTTCTGTCGGCAAAATAAGAATGAAGCCAGATTGTCTGCCGTCAAAATTCCAATGCCAACCAGACAGAATAAAACGAACCGCGCCTCCAGAGCCTCGATTAGCCGTAACCAAAAGACGACGTATAGACGTAATGCAAGAAATATTTTCTAAAGAAACTGAATTCCCATCAACATCAGGCATGACAAGCAATAGTGGTGTGTAAAAAATACTATAAACCTACCTACCTATTTAAAAACAGACTTGTTGTTTCAAAGTTTCCTAGAAGTAGTAGTTTCTACCAAGTTGTTAAATAGATAGTAGTTGCTTTAAACATTACCATAGTATGTTATAAATAATATCATCTGATTTTTTTAGATTGTCCTTCTGCAGCAGCCGGGAAAGAAGACTGCAATTTTCAAGATGTGGCAGTACAAGTATGCCCTACAAAAAGTGATAAAATGGTTCAAGTATGTTTGTCTGGGAGGATTAGAAGCAAAGCTGTACAAACTTCTAGTCTAGCAAAGAATACAAGTACTTCTCCTTTAAAAATTGATTTTATGAGTACTGCAACTTCACCTTTTAAAATAAAGTCTCAAGTTGCATCAGCTGGGAATACAAGAATCAGAAGAAATTTAATATTTAGTGAGAGATTAGAAGTATCATCTTCAAACAGTTCATCACCGTCAAAACATTCACATTCAAAAACTGACTCTTCACCATCTGTTCAGTCCTTAAATATTATGACTTCAACTAGTAGCGACCAAGATACTCAATGTGAATTATCCCAAATAAAAAAGAAAATTGAAGCAGAAAATCCTAATCGAATGTCTATTGAGAATACTGTACGACTCATCAGGAATAATCCTAGATATTACATAGGTATTTCAAAGGATTGTTATTATTTAATTGACATAATAGAAAAACATACAAAGCTTCCTGAAGAACACATATTATTATGTTTGAAAAAAATAAGACTAAATACTTACACCATTTTCTGAACTTGGAGATCAATTTGGCATGTCTCTGTCTTATGCCAGCAAAATTTTCATGAAATCTATTGCTCTTATTGCAAATGTATTACATCCTTTTATAATTAAATCTAATATAAAATCAGTTAAACAAAACTTACCTATGGCATTTAGACATAAGTACCACAATGTCTATTGTATAATTGATTGTCTTGAAATAGAAATACAAAAACCATCAAAATCTGTGGAGCAGGCTTTGACATGGTCAGAATATAAGAAAGCAAACACTGCCAAATACTTAATCAGTAGTACACCTGATGGTATTATCAATTATATTTCACCTGGATTCAGTGGCAGAACAACTGATGTCTTGTTAGTGCAGAACTGCAGCTTTTTAGATTGTTTAGAACCGGGGGTGTCTATACTTGCAGATAGAGGATTTAAACATATAGAAGAACTTTTATTGCAAAACGGAATAAATTTAATAAGACCCCCAAGTGCTTCATCTAATTCTCAATTATCAAAACAGGATGTTATTAGAACGAAACAAATAGCAAGTTTAAGAATTCATATTGAAAGAATTATAAGACGTTTGAGAGAGTTCTCTATGTTAAAACCTCATTCTGTGGTTAACAAAAGACTGTTAAAATATTTGGATGAATGTGTTGTTATTGCATGTGCGCTGATTAACCTACAGGATAGTTTAATTAAAAATACATGATTTGCTAAAATAAACTTCTTTTATTTAGTACTATTATAGACTAATGGATAAACATTTTTTTTCCAAAAAATATTCAATTCACAGAGTAAGTCTTTTACATATTCAGAATTATATTCTACAGGCACAACATTGACTTTATTATTTTCTTCAAAGTCCCATGATGCCACACAAAACAAACACTTTTTTAATCTAGCTAAGTGCATCTGCAGTTGCACTTGTGTGAAGTACTTAGCAGTGATTTGGTTGTTTGAAACATATTTTTTGGAAGTTTTTTCATTCATTGGACATTTTATTTCTATGACAGTATCACCATTCAAAACCCCATCAGGTGATGCTGCTATCATGGGATATTCTTGAGATATGAACAGGCCGCACTGAGAAATTTCTCCTAGTTGTTTTTTCAATTGTTTTTTTACATTGTCTTCTAATCTTCGGCCTCTTTTCATAGCAACTGTGTCAGGCAGTTTGGCACCCATTAATGTTGCAATTAATGAGCCATCGACTGTTTTACAGCGAGTCACATCAAATGCTTTTGATGCTGTTATTCTTGCATATCGAAGTTCGTACCAAGCTGGACTTTTATGCTGCTGGCATGTTAGCCTTTCTACATCTCTAATATTATTTTTGGTAAAAAATGGCAGAATATTGTTTATAAATTGATCACAGTCATTTTTAGAATTATACCTGCAACTCAAATAGTGTAATGAGAGCAACTCAACCGAACCAACTTCATATACAAGTTGATGTTTAAAAATTTGAGAATTCTGCAATTTACGTTTTTTACCCTCTTCCAAAAATTCATGCAATACACTATCATTTTGTCGGGTAATAGCACTTGTACTATTATTACCCATTTCTTTGATTTTGATGTACTTGAGAGTGCTGCCTACTTTCGAAAGTTTTGATTTTTTCCAGTAACATTCAGTGGCTGTGCAAGATGGCTCCTCACTTCTTCTATGAGTCCACATTAAGAAAGCCACTGCATGCTTGCAGCAACCTTTGGAAGCAGGACAGTCAGCACACTGGACACTTTGTACTACTCCTTCCTTTTCATCGATGACCATGGACACGGAGTATGGCTGTTGACGAACTTTATGTTCAGGACAAATTTTGCATTTTAAGACACACAAACTTGCCTCCCTCTTTAGTTGGACATACCCTATGGCATCATCACCATAAGACTGTCGCGAAGATCTGAAAATAAAAACATAACCTATAACATTTCATAAACGTTTCTGGGTAATATTTGAACTAAGATTAACTTGTACTTTACGTTGAAAGTACAAGTAAATCTTCTCTTACATTGTATTTATGAAATTACGCTACTTACACGGAAGTTTTCGCATTCCGAAACTCGGCGGAGCAAAAGTCAGGATTACACGCAAAGAAATGCGCGATCATAAATGAATTCACTTTAGGCAGATTTGCACTATCGGCTTTTGTATATCCTGACTCCATTTCGTTAAACTTCACAACAACAACTCAAAAAAATAAATTTTCTCAGCAAAGAGCTACGAAAGACGAAGATATTTTTTGAAATGTGACGTCACACGATGTTTAGTAATGGCCGGCCTGCGTTTTGACCCATGTCGTCCACAGATGAAAAAACGTAGATAGTTTTTTACCAATAATAAAATATTTACAATTTATTTCAACACAAAAAATATTGTATAATTTTAGAAAAGCTATAAGCTACCTTATACATATCATTTCATCTTTTATTTTAACAACTGTCAAATAGCCAATTGGGATTGTGGCGGTTTTTGTATCATTTTCTTTTATTTAATTTCAGCCCGAATATTTTCGTTTCCATCGGAACTTCCGTAATTTCCCTGCTCTGCGCTCTTACCTACTTTTACTCTGTTGTTTTGCAAAACAGCAAGATGTTGTCTAGCGGTAGAAACTTTATGAAACAAAAATATACAAAGTATATTTTGTTTTCTTCAAATAATTTAAGAAGTAAGTACACACGCATCAAGTTTTAAATGGAGGTACCTAAATTGACGGCAAAGTCAACTGATAACTTTGGAAGCTTTGGCTTTTGTTATTTCTAGTTAAAGACAAAATAAACTGACTTAATGAAACCTAAACATACCCAAAATTGAACTAACACATTTTTTGCCAGCGTTGCATATGAGCATTTTCCAGGCTGGTCAGTGAATGCTTTAATGTTTATCCTTAATTTTTAGCAATGATTGTAGCGTTATCTTTATTATACAAGTGTCGAGTTGAAGGGTTCAATTCTTACGCTATAACCGCTACTCCGTCGGCAGCCCAAGTGTAAGTCGGTTTGAAGTGGATGACCACTAGAACTTCACGTCTGGTTCTATAAATAAAATAGTGAGACAGGAAATTACAATCTAGGAATTGAAAAAGTTTACTATTATTTACAATTGGCTTACTGCAGACTGTTGCAAGCAATCTACAGGTATACAACTGATTCTATGTTGATCAGTTGAGCGTGTAAAATAATGTAATTGTTACATTTTGGCAGTAGGAGCACATGTCAAATTTGACAAGTTGTTGTGAACTTTCACGTTTTCGAAACTTTATTTCAAAAGGTATTTGCTAACTCTTACTAATCGTAAGTACGAGTAATGTAAATGAGAAAAGTCTATCTATAGCATATGCAAAAGCAATAGCATCTGACATGCAGTAATATTTTACTCCATCCAGAGTTTAATTTACCCGCAATAAAATGAGTCACGTCGCAAACTGTACATTAATTTTAAAGCCACATCGTCGACATAGTAAAACATCGGCAACTCGTTAACTAAGAGTTATTACTTGTACTAAACAACTATCGTTTTATGAACGTAGGTTACGGTTACGTTCTAACGTTGTAAAGTAAGCTTCGACGTAAGGTTGGGTTACACTATCGTATGTTCCTGCTCAAACTCAACTTGCCTTTAGTCTGGTTTCTTAATCGTATCGAGACGTCATCGAATAGTTTGAGTTATGTATGTGAATTATGGTTTAAGTTATGTTATTTTAATCATGCATTTTAAATTAAATCAATCAGTTCTTAAGTCGTCGCGACTCATCTAGAGCGAGGACTTGATGGTGGGTATCATCACAGGTTAAACCAGTCTTGAAAAGATGATGGTTCGGGCATCATCTTTTCAAGACTGGTGCCACAGACAGCAACCTGTGTCGTGGCTGCTTCCAAGAAGAGGAGATTGTGGTACACGATGTGGCTAGACAGAAAACGGGATTGAAGAGTATCATTAAAAGATCAGAGGTCATTAAAATATTATGTTTCTCTATTATGTATTAACCGTCATAGGTATAAGCGTATTTTTGAATCGTAATATTAGAGAACTTTAATGTCTAGATAAACCATAATTTAGCATTTAATGGCCAAGAGTAGTTTATGAGTCTACTTACCATAAAAATAACTATCACGTGGTTCTGCCGCAAAAGACACGCCAATAGTGTGGTTCTAACTTTAACTACTGCACAACCTTAAAACCTTGCAAAACCGTGACCGAACACTCTTTGTTTCCAATGATGAGAATTTCTTTGTGATTTTTCCATCAAGAACAGCGTCTCAACTCTACAATCCAAATACAATTTCCTAGAAAATATTGAACAGTTTTTTTGATTTTCTAAACAAAACATTTCGCTTAAACAATGTCCCCTGGGCTCGCTTTTAAGAGTCAAGTTCAGAACTCAAAAGGCGACCACAATAGTTATTTTGCTCGGCACTGTAAACATTTCCTCGGGAGTTTGCTAAACCGATTTTCTTAAGTACAAAAGAATTAAATAAGTAAGGAGTTGCAAGGGGCATGTGTTGCAACTGGACACAATTATTGCTTGCATTAAATTTTATTAAAGTCACTATGAAAACGTAAAGGTTCAATAACCTGAAAAGAAAGAAACCTCTGACAAATATCTGAAAGACGATTAGCTGGATTTGACTGATGACATGGTAGAAACCAAGATTTCAGAGTTGGAGGATGGAAATTGTGTCGTGGTTCGGTCGAGCTATCCAGATGACGTACCTTGACCCCTCAAGGGGGGATTAGTTGTATTTCGTGCCAAATTGACGAAAGACAACTAATTCCCTAGAAATCTCCCTTGATCAAATATAATATTTCTCGCATTTTTACCAATCAAAGTATGCCTACGGAAATCTAAAGACTTGTTGTAGGAATCGCTGCTAACTCATCCCGGGATGCTTAAAAAAGTCGAGTTTAAGGTACAAAATCTATATTTTATAGAACTACGACTAATGATGATGTTAATGAACACACTAAATGAGTTAGTTATTGAACGACCACAACCTATGTATCTATACTTAACCTAAGAATCCTGTTCTCATGTAAGTGACATAATTTGTCTTTTTGAGAATAAATGAATATTAAACCTAATGAGTGCGGTTTGTATGTCTGCTGCTGTTGCACTGCACTGACCCTCGTAGGCGCCCGCTCCGCGCTCGCGGCACGACACACCTACTTAAGTGGAACTGCTAATGATGCTAATAATATACCTACGTGATCGATTGTATCGAACACTTATCTATACTAATATTGTAAAGAGGAAAGATTTGATTGTTTGTTTGAATTGAATAGGCTCTGAAACTACTGGACTGATTTGAAAAATGTGCAAAGTTTTCCGTGGGGCTATAATATATTTTTTAAAAATTAGGGTTCCGCATGAAAAGTTTACTTTTTGTTAAATACCCGTGCGAAGCCGGGGTGGACCGCTAGTGTTATATAAAATTATTTTTCGGACTACAGTGACCCATTATTTGTTGGTACTTTACAATCTAAGCTAATGAGCTCCTATAATACTTGTAATAATAATTTGACTTGTCTAAGTGCTTATTTTGTAAGCCTAAAGAAATAAAGTTATTGAATCGGAATCTGAATCTAATATATGTTAGGTATTAAAATTCAATCACATAATTAAATCAGTATCTATAATTAGCGGAACAAGCAGTTGCAACACGATGCTCTGATTTAAAGTGGTCACAGACCGCAACAGATCCTATTGCGCTGTAATTCCCTTTAACATCGCATAGGCTTTGTACCGTGCCTATAATTTCACCAGTAACCATACCCATCAAACAAGCAGTTGCAAAATTTTGTGTCCAGTCATTCCACTTCCACCCTCTCACCAAGACCGCTACAGAGTTGTCCCGAGCGGCGAAGACATTGTATTCATTATGATAAAATGTAAAATGCATTGCAGTGCGGAGTTCCACGGAAAGTTGCTAATCATTTAGGTAATCTTCAACTTTGGGCTGCTTTCGGTTTGTTTGTGTTGCTTATCTGGAGCTTGCTTCCGTCCGTGGCTTCGTTCGTAAGTTCTTTGTTGTAAAACGATGTTGATGTATGCTGACTTTTGTAGATTTTGTTATAAAAATTCTCAGTCATTTACTAGAAAGGAGATAATCTGAACTCCTCAGAAGATCTTAACAGGTTTTTTTTTATATATTTTTTTATTCGACGAAGTTAATATATGACTGTAATTATTCAACTTGTTACGACAACGATGACAAAACTAATATACTGTTAGGGACCATTGCGACTGTTATTGGTATGTATCACGTGAGCTACATGTAGTTTGTTTCCAACATTCTACAGTCGATTTTAACTAATAGTTATATACATTTTGAAGCGAAATGACCACCCCTGTCGTTAGAGATATACTACTTTTTAGTAGATAACTATAAATTCCATGGATACGCCAAAGTTCATGCCATCTGCCAAAAATATCTCCTTTGAAGTCGCAGAGACAGAACTATCCATAAAATTCAACGCACGTGCGCCTTCCCCTCACCCCCCACCCCCCGGCCTTTATCTGAATATGTTACATGACATGACGGTCGCGTCATGTGATAATTATCATAATTCACCCTCTTCCTATTTGTGACACATCGTGGGATGGGTGTCACGGAGTTTGTATTGTTTGGCTTGGATAAAGATGTATTTGGATGAAGATAAGTGAAGTGTGTCTAATGGAGTTCACATAGATGATAAGTAGTTGGATTGTAGATTTTATTTGAATAAAATAGTTGTACATGACGTAATTATAAAATGATTTATAGATTTCCCAGCAGTGGAAAATTTTAATGGTGAAGTACTTAATTCAATAATGATTCAGCCAAATTAGACAAAAGTTATGTGAAGTTGCCTCCCTTTTCTCACTTTTTTGCTGTTCAACTAGAATTGAGATAGTACAGGAATTGTCCTTTCGATATCAAAAATCTATTCTAAATTGACCAAGGTGACTTCTTCATCAGCCCACATTAATCCACAGCTGGCCTTAAGCCTCCCCTTATGACTTCACTTACCATTAGCTCATTTTCCTCAATTTTCTAGAGGCAATGGTAATTTAAATACCAATAATGAAAACCCTAAATTTAATTAATGAAACACCAAAGCATGTTGCACAAAACACCCGCAAAATCTCATCTAAACGTCCAAATAAAAGCATCTAAAACGTTCAGGGTTCAACGCAATTAATTAAAAACGCCAGGGTTAAACACAATACCTGCATTAGACCCGGCCTGTCCCATGTGGGTTCCGCACGCGAGTCGTAAACCTGCCGTTTTGTGAGATTGTAAAAATAAGATTGAAGTAGAGACGCCGTGTCTGTCGACGAAACGTTTCGAGGCACCAAGTTAAGAGAAGAACGAGGTCAAAAAAATACGTGCTTCGGCTCTGATTTCATGACATCTTTGATTTAGCCGTAGTATTGGGCATCGCTTTGTTTATGTTGCATCATTCTCATTCTCATCGTTGTTTCTGAGTGATGATGTGAACGGCGACGTATGACAAAGGTTTAGAAGACGCATATTCACTCTGATCTTGAAGAGATCTAGATTGTACTTGAGCGGAAAACCAGAAACGGGGCTGTTTCCGTGATCTAATTCCCCTGGATATTAGATTTTTTTATCATCAGTATCAAATTAACGACATTTTCAATATACCCTTATGACTTGATAATTGTATCTTTTAAATGTTGACATCACAAATTGTACCTACTGAAAATTTTTATGCATATATCTTTTTCTTTAAGTCTGTACCATGAAATGTATTGTTATTTTTTTCAAGTTAGGAGCTGGGATATAAGAAAAAAAGAAAGACAAAGCGAGACCATAAGAGTTTTGAAACCCGTCTCGAAAGTCTAAAGACAAATCAAACACGCTGTATGTTTACAAACTGCGGCACAAAAGACCAAAACGTGAACACAATAATGAGAGCCGCGCGGCCAAAGAGAAAAGTTTGGAACTCAAAAGTGCTCCGAGTAATTTTTCGTGCTTGATTTAAAACGATTGTGACCGAGTTCTCGTGAGTGCTTTCGAATTTAAAAGTTTTGGTGGTCAGGTTCAATATCGTTATGTTTTTACTTTTACAATCAAAATACAAAGCGTTTTGAGCAAAGAGAACACCCGTCATCCATTTCATAGTTATTTTTTTGATTGAACCGTTCCAAACAGCGGTTTTCTGATTGTTTGTACGGTTTTTTCATCCAATTTAGATGATTGACTCGGACTATCCTTTGATTCATAACTTTGTATAGTTTTAGAACTTTTTTACTGAGTAAATTAAATGATTTTTTTAGACCGTTACCTAAGCTTTTGTGAGATTCCTAAAAATATTTGGTATAGGTATGCCTGTAAATATCACTTCTAGTTGTGGCAACAACACGCCCGAACAATCTTTAACCTTATGAGGTTTTGTATAAGAATCCTATAAGACCCAATTTAGCTCGAGGCGCGGCCTCAAAAATGCATGAGATGAAAGATGCATGAAAAGCATTAGCACAAAGGAATATCGCCTTAATGGGCAAAGCAGAGCGACCCACTTTTAGAAGCTGTATTATGGCGATAGAGTATATCATGTAGAAAATTGGAACAGGTCTCTTGTGTGACTTTATGAAATGGCGGGTGATTTAGAGCCTCATAGAAAGCTCCCTAGTATGATGAACGATATCATCTTCACCTTGTCCTCACCAACTCGGACGAAACGTTACATTTTCGAATAATAATTAAATGTTAAATTATGCGGAAAATAGCTGTCAAATGTTGAAAAACGTCAGAAATAAATTCCTAACAACAATTTTTCTTAAATCCATTTGTACTGAATAAAAGGTTCAACGCAACAAAAGGTTGAGGCCAAGACTCAAGACACCATACAAATTATGTGGAGTCTGACGTGTCCCAAGGTCTGGTCTACTCAATATTACATTTTCCTATTGTATTCGCAGCTAGAAACTACATAGCCACGCGTAGAATTGCGCAGCACAACTACGTTTCATAGAACAGCTCCCTAAAAAGTTTAAAATTCGGTCTGTAGCGCGCTCATAAACAAATTGAATTTCGCTATAAAGCAAGTGATTCCAGGCTCGAGTGTCCCGAACAATGTGTTATGCATAAAGTTTTTAACGGTTTCATAGTTTTTGTATAGTTTACGCGGGAAATGTATGCAATTTACTGCTACTTCCTAAAGCCGTGGTAATTTTGGTGTATTAACATTGTTAGCCTTGTTTAAAATTTTGGGACTGCCACTGCGTATGTGTGATATAGTTCCATATTGCTACTTGATCAAGTACCTACTACAATACTACGAATCATAATTAAGTCTGTCTCACGTAGCAAATTTGCCATATTAGAGGTATAATGTCTTCTTTTCATACTATTATAGGATAAGGTAAGAATAATCACCGTAGGAGGTATATTCTAAACATAACATTACCGTAAACCGCTTGATGCGATCGTACCCTGGAATGGTCCACACTGCGATTACCTTTGTGTGGCTGTGTCGCCCATTGGACTACAATGTTGCGGTTTGCTGCACACAAGTATATTATTAAAATTTTAGTACCATTTCATAGGCGGTAAAGAGCGCTTAAACAGGCAGATCACAACATTCCGAATATTTAAAAATAGTGTCATAGATTTGTAGGAGATTTAAATTTAAAAGGTACACCAAACAAAGGTAGTCATTTTCAAACTGAACGGATTCTATGTGAACCTTGCATAAGTTTAAGTATTTCTGAATAGCAAAATAAGTGCCTTTATATCCGGAAACAACGAGCGAAGTCGCGCGCAGAAACTACTCCATAAGGCCACGGCCGCACTGTAAGCGCAAGGGTTGGTCGGTGGTTTCTAGGCACAAAAGGTTTAGATTTCAAAATCCGAATCTGTAAACTACTCGTGCCTCGCTACATCCAGACGGAATCTGTAAACTACTCGTGCCTCGCTACATCCAGACGGAATCTGTAAACTACTCGTGCCTCGCTACATCCAGACGATTAGCTAAGTTAGAAGCTAGCAGTGTGATAAACCTACATACAACATACTACATTCTGACACAACGAAGAAAAGACCTTGAGCTCGGGGTTTGTCCGAGGCTTAATGTGGCAAAGCATGGGAGTAAACATCAGTCAATAAATAAATAAAATAAATGATGCCAGACAATCCACACAGCATCACCTAGCCCCAAGCTAAGCAGATCTTGTATTATGGGTACTAGATGATTGATATACATAATACAATATTATTATCTTATTTATTTTTCTTTGTGTTGCTCCAGACCTGCCAACTCTTAATTTTCTTATACGAGTATGTCTATTTAATAGTAAGGTTGCCGAGAAGAACTTGCTTTAAGCAATAACGCCACCTATTGTACGTTTTATAATTTAATTTAGATGTAAGATTATGTAACTGTTTATTTCTAGTAAATGTCAATAAAGTTTTCATTCATTCATTCAAGCCAAGCGCGTAGTTAGATATTAAATTCTATCGAAGCAACCTGCCATCCTAGCCGCTATCCAAGACCGTTGCAGTGCGGTCGTAGCCTAAATGTAGTGTATAGAGTGCACAAAGCGTGCGGCATGTTGATACGCGCAACTTTGTGATTAAACTCCTTCAAAGGCAATTACCTCCCCGATGGCTTCAATTTTGCAACTCGCTTAATCTAAAGTGCAGGGTAATAGAAAATGTTGGCTTGCGGCGGGAGTCAGTTATTTGGAGTTAGTTGTTTAGTGTTGAAACATTTTTGTCGGTATCTTTTGGATATAATATTTGGGCAATATTTTGAAAAGTATAAAACTGTTGTGGATTGTACAATCTTATACTTTTCATTTTACCTCATAACTTTGTAGGTCTAAAATGTACCAACTGATAATCTTCATTTACATTTTTCTGCTTTTTTTTGCAATTACAGGCGCACGAAATTTATTACCTATTATTTAAAAATTCAAAGAGCCTACAGTCGTTACTGAGACATTTTAGACAGAAAAAAAGAGAGACCGAGTGACAAAAATTTTCTAAACCAATGTTAAAAAGTTTTGTCAATATTCAGGAATACAAGTCGAATTGTGTTTCAAAAACATCAAATATTATTTTTATTTTACTATGTGTACACTTTCCGTACGATTCTACCATGTGCGATCTCGTCTTGATATCGAAAAAGTTATACTACTATTCTATGAACCATTAATTATTTTTAATGTCCTCTACTAGGCCACAACTCCTAGAATAGCTCGAAAGGTATTAGCGTAACTTGCGAACCGTCGAGTTCAGCAACAAATCACGCCAGAACTGAATTTACCGATATTCTCTAATAGAAACGGTGAAATAATGCCTTTGGCTTCGTATTTGTATTGCTTCAAGGAATAACTATGGCTTTTGAGCTTGCAAGACTAATTAACTAGATCAATTATTACAATCTATACAGTTGAAGGTAATTTTATTGTGATTATAATATTGTCTATTGATTAAATTAAAGTAAAGTGAGACACCAAAGTATTTTGCTATACACACATGAAAAAGTTGGACTATCCATAGACTGTTTCATAAATTCTAGAAGTATCTAGCCCAAAAATGATCCTTATAGAAGGTATTTACAAGTAGCAAGACGCTAGCTGCCCTCCTGTATGGACGGACATACTGGGCCAATATTCACTACTACGGCATTCAAACGCGTTACCCAGATACTACAAGACAGCGGCGTGGAAACGGACAAAACAGTACTCTCTATGCCATATTTGTCATTCCCAACCCCGCCACGGTGCGATTCGGGCATGATTTAAGCTGTCAAATAATCGCGCCTTTAGGCGTGTTATTGCACAGATTCTTGTGTTGCTTGCTACAATAGTAACAACGGAAAAACGACAGACTTGACTCTTTAGAGCATCTTTGAGGTTAGGTATGTTGCAGTATGATATATGATGCCATCCATGGCGCTTATTAGGGGAGGCCATAAATGATGATGATGATGTAGCAGTACTACCGAGGTACTTTTGCATAAGATTGTGTCTAAAATAGAAGGAAGGTATAGATTTTTGCTGCTTGAAAAGGATGTTGTTCAGTTAAAGAAAAATAAATTAGGTTATGCTATTTGAAACAAACAATGAAAACTATTCGTTGGCGCACCGCGTACAGTCGTGTACAATTCGAATGATACTACAAACCAGTAGTCTTCAGAGATAGATATAAAAAACTTTGTGATGTCGCACGTTTTGGGCATGGAATTTCTTTGCCATAGACAATCAAAGCTCTAATGCCCTGCGCCAGACGTTGACACATTTTTATAAGTGTTTTAAAAGTGTCTAGATAACACGCATGGATTTATGATATAATTTGCAATAGGAACGTTCTTGACTTGACTTCTTTGTTTTAGCAATATGTGTCTGATTTGCCACTTTTCTGCCAGTGTCCAGTTCATGGAAATGTAATAGTCATGGAATGGAGGCAATTTACAATAACAATATGAGCGGTAAATTTTGAAAATCAACACCAATATGATTTTAACCACGCATACAATACCTTTAAAATTAAAAATAAATTTAAATTAATTAAACTGCTACAAACTATGGTGACTACGTAGTTAGATAAAGCAAATATTTATAATTTTATCTTATTTACATGAATATACAGAGTACTTTATAGTACTCGGTAGTATGTTAAATTCAGTGTTAGGTAGGCACAGTCACAATTCAATCGGGTGACTTCGGCCGCGGTCGCCGCTAATGACTCGCCCAGAGCGGGCCAATCGTGATTTATTCTCTAGCGGCTACGAATTCAAATGTGGAACAAGTTTTGAAATGTAGGGAGTGTATTGAGGATCACATTTCGAAAAACTAAATAGGTAGTTTTTTTTTAGAATAGAATATAATAGTTTATTGCAAAAAGGATCATTACAAATAATTACATAATAATTTGGTGAGCATTATGAAAAATTTGATAATATGAAATTCTAAAAGTTCAAATTAACGTAAGGCCTCAGTTGCCTAAACTAGACTGAAAATTCTGTGATAATAGGCAGCTGTACTCCACAATTGTTATGGTGACGTCTCTCATAAATGTGAAAAATTACATAATAGTAAACTATATCAAGGCATCGTATTGACAACAACCAATGGTAGTTTTGAACACATATCGTGATGGATCATCTATAATGGCGAAAATCAAACACAGCGTCATTGCGAAGTTATTTTGAAAAAGTTGTTGGATTTTGGTAAATTCCCAGCGCGCGTGATTGATGATATGATTTTCGAAATTCAAGCGAAATTCGAATGAAAACGCGGGTACCTTAGAAATACCTTACCTTAAAAATATCAAGGATCAATGCACTTGGAAGATTTTATAATATAACACTACAGAACGTTTATAAATACCTTTTAAATAAAATTATAAATAACGCTATAGTGGACGGAAAATAATGAATCTTAGATAACAGTAACATCGCTCGGTGCAAAATAAAATAAAACCATATAAGTCTAACGTTTTGAAAAGTTTTATTTGCGTATGTAATGTAGGTAGGTCTTACCGCTTCCTCGTATGCCTCGCACCAAAACCGTTATTTGCACCTGCTACAAACTTTCGATATCCAAACGCGAAAACGATAATTGGTTTCAATTCGACCGCTTGTTTGCGCGAATCGGTTCGCCAATTAAAGTCCGTGTCTTGCCAGGACTCCACAATGGATTTAAATGTAATTCTATTAAATACAACGCAACTTAAATCGTAAAATACCTGAAATTATATTTACCAAGTATATGTTAATGACTACATTGTGTTGCTTCAAAATTATTTCCCGAGACAAATTTTCTTCTGAAATTTTCTGAAACATTATTTATGCCAGATCGACTCAGTCTTTTTCAATAAACATACAACGCGACGGACCCAGTTACTTTGTAAGTTTAGTTGGATGATTAGGTCCAGCATTATGGTAATCTAGACTTCATAAGAGCAATTAAACCAATCAAGACTGTGGTGAAGTTGGTTTCCAAACAAATAACAAACAATTTGTGAACAACGACTATTTCATGGAATATTCCATTTAATGGTTGAAACTTTGCTGGTTTTAGTTTTGAAGAGAAATCAATAACAACGTATTTCTTAATAATTAACTGTTTTAAATTTTCCTTGTCTAAGTGCTTATTTTGTAAGTCTAAAGAAATAAAGTTATTGAATCAGAATCTGAATAACTGTTTGTTTCAGAAATAATTATAGTAAAATTCTAAAATGTGAAATCAAATCTTGCCATTTCACGTTTACCTCAGGAGTGGCAATACAAACAGCAAAGATCCTAGCAGGCTACTACGTTCCGAAATACAATAACTCAAGCGCTCTGCTAAGCTCCTCTTAGGGCTAGGCTCCACTAAAGCTGAACTCGTGATCGCGAAGAGATGTGTCAAAAACAAACAATAGAACGTTCACACATCTCTTCTCCGCTCAGGATCTCAGGGGCCTTATTCTCTATGAAATGGGAAATTCCTAGCCCAAACCGTGTGACGTCACAATGTGTTCCAAATCCGATTTTGTTCGATTCCACGCCGCTGTCTTGTCATATCTGTGAAACACGTTGGGATTGGCAATAGTGAATAAAGGCCCTGCTTGTATATTATCGAGATTATTTGTAGGAGGTTATGTGTTATATTTTAATGCGTAGAACCAAAGAAAGACCGAAACACACCGTGTGAGCTGTGCCTCGCAAGCTGGCGACTTCACACAGTGGACACGGGTAGACACTGGAGACAAGGGAGAGACACCAGGGGGGCGGGCAGCAGCGCCCTCTGTAGAACAACTCCACCGAACTGCGATCCCCAACCCGCATGCCCTGCGTGGGGATTGTGGGCAATAACCCCCAAATGATAACCCATCTATGGCGCTCATTCGGGAGGCCTATGTCCAGTGGACTGATATAGGCTTAGGATGTCGACAATTTATTTATATGAGCGGAGATGAGTGATTCGTCTTGCTAGTACATTTATCCCAACAAACAAACGCCAGCTCACATCTCAGTACGCGATTCTACACAGCTTCGATGGAGACATCCTAGCTGAAAAAGCCTCGTCAGACACTTCCGCTTTAGTGGACTCTGGGCCTTATTATATTGACTGGATCCGTCGCCGGACAATCGAGTGGAACGTGTTTTCAGCAAGAAATAACACGCTTTGTAAACTAATTTATAGAAAGACATCAGAAAAATCAATTTTAAGATTTTGAACAGAAAAATGAATAATGTATCCCCATTGTTGCGGCTTATTACTAACGTTTATAGCTTTATCTCTCTCTCCCAATAAGGTTTGCTGGAAGAGAGCTCTTGATATGGTAAAGCTCGCCTTTGCTATTTCTTTTACATCTTAATGTTTTTTGTATATTTTATCGTGCAATAAAGAATTAAGAAAAAAAAATTCACTTAATTAAATTTTTACATAATTATATTTATTTTATTTTTGTTAATGGTCTGGGGTAAAAGATGGACCGCAGCGTCATGTAGAACAGATCCACCACCGAACTGTAATCCCCATCACGTCAGTGCAGATGTCTGTCTACGTGATGGGGATTACGATTCTCCCCTTATTATTATGATACTAGCTGACCCGCTCGCAATTTCATTTGCGTGGTCTTTAGAGTAAAAAAATCACTGTCAATACTGTCAATAGTTACATAAATAACAAAACATGCAAAATATACTCGTCAAGAACATTAAATACAAGGAAATGGTCGGGAAGGTCAATGTGTGTACTACCTCATTCATACATAGGGTAGATGAATAGCTCCAGACCGTTTCGGGAAGAAGAATAGTTTGCAATGTGCTATTTGCCCTGAAGTTCGACAACTTATAGACTTTAATTATGAAAAGTAATACATACGCTCGAATGTTTTATTGGTTTTAGAAATGCCTTTAAAGGTTTTGTTTGAATCCTGTATGTTAAATAAATACCTTTATTTATTAGTTATCGTATTACAACTCGCATGTTTTTGCTTCGAGCATAAAGGTTGTTTTTATAAAGGTATTCCAACCATTTTATGATTTAAAAAATGTGAAAAAGCAGCAAAATTCAGCAGTCCAATTAGATTGAAATAATACCTATATTCTCCGTTCAGGTTATTGATTTCAACTCTCGGCAACCAAATGTCCGAACCAAAACTATACAAGCGAATATCAGTTAAAGTTTCTGGATATTTGTGCGAAATATAAATCTCGAAATCCTGGTTTTATTTTGTATTCATGACATTATATATTTTGAAATAGCCTGAAGCCAAATTATTGACTGTTTTAACACGTGGACTCTGTTTATTATAACACGAAAATAAAAAAAATTACTGCTCGGAAAACGACTGCTTTCAGTGTTTACTAAAAAGTGTACCTACCTACCTGCATTTTAAAACATTTTATTTTATTTTTATTAGCTGTAATTTACTTTTACACTAGTTCCCGTCTGCATCTTCGGTTTGACTTTAAATAAAGAAAAACTATTCAGTATCATCCATCATATTATCATCTTTTAGGCGATATAAAAAGTCTTGTAATAATATCGTTATGAAATTTCCTCCAGCCATTTAGCGACGGTGGCTATTCTCAATGGAGACAAGCCAAGTACACAGGATATAGTGTAGTGCACAAGTGTATCAAACACCACCGGTGCAATCTTTATTCCCTCATTCTCAAAACCCGATGGGATCGGAAACTGATACGACCGGTGAGAGGTTACAGCTACATGATAACGGTCTAAAAACTTTTTATTCACTAACTTTCTTGCTTCGATAGCTAAGTAAAGTCTCTTTGATAAAGAACTGAAACCTTCGATAGCTAAGTAAAGCCTCTTTGATTAAAAACTAAAACCTATTTGCTAACGCATATAAAATGGTGTCCACAACAAAAGCACCTGCACAAACTCGACAGACAGAAGCGTTAATTTAATATGAACAAAGTAGCTGAAACAAAGTTATTCGGGTCAACGTACAGACAGACATTTACACTAACTACATAAAATTACCAAAGGGTTCCGTAGCTCGCTTCGATCTAATTGTGACTTCGTGACTACTGCGGGGGAATTACGTAACTTTAGGGATCTGTTTCTATGTGAAACCATCGTGAGTTTCATTAGCAAGAGCTAGACTTGATTGCGTTTTGGATAAAACGTTATTGAGTTTTTTTTTCAATTGATATTATATACAGTCATCAACTTATTTCAAAATATAAGGATGAAAACATGTTTAAAATATTTAATAACAATCCATAAAATTGTCTTTGATAAGATCTAACAAAGGTAGACTGCAAAGAAAAACTAATGTTTTTCAATGGATTTCCGCAAAGTAATGCCTGGATTTATTAATAGCTAATTTTACGAGTATTCGATGTATTCATCTCTGAAATCGTTGGGTTCGTTATCGTTTTTTATTGGAGATTATTTGAAGACAATAAAGAAAAACGTTTTCATATAAACTAATACATTTTCATGAAACCACCACTAAGGCTAAGAAAATCAGGAACACATAGGTACATACGTCTTCATTGGACACCGGTATCCTATGACGATCATTTTTTCTTCGTATGATACTGGTTACCAAACTCTGGTATCATACGCGGCCGAAGGCCATAAAAATAGGCATAATTTAAGATTTTTTTTTTAAATTTAGTTTCTTGATTACTTAAAATACCATAATATAATCATACCTACTCGGTCAGGTACCTATATTTTACCTAACATTAACGAATTCATTATGAATACGGGTTAACTACGAACCTTGTTTGTGTTGGAAGTTCACCCACGACTCATCCTTACGACGACATCATGAAGGTTTGCTTATAATAAATTATTTGCAATTTCATACCAACAAAGTTACGTAATCGACTATCCGGAGAGTCCATTATCGCTCAAGCATGGTACCCTAAAATGAAGACAATTACGCCCCCGACGGAATAGAACGACAACTTTGTATAGAATGCGAAGTTCAGCGTACTTCGAAAAGCGGTAATGGATTGCAGTATTCAATGATACTTGATATTATGTTTAATTTTCAATTTAAAACTTTGAATTAAACTTTTGCATCAGAATTTTCTGAACTTATAACGCGTTAAATACTGTCAAAAGATGTAGGTACTTAATTTTTTTTAAGTATTTTAGCAAGTTTTAATTTACCATAGCAGAATTTTTTAAAGCTTTTTTTAAATAGTGAAGTTTTTAATAAA
Source organism: Eupithecia pulchellata (assembly GCA_963931895.1). Lineage (NCBI taxonomy): Eukaryota > Metazoa > Arthropoda > Insecta > Lepidoptera > Geometridae > Eupithecia > Eupithecia pulchellata. Next base: position 13,585,209 of record OZ007523.1, read on the forward strand.
ATCAACTTAAATATTTGGATGTCTCGTCATGCCAGCCTTAACGACATCATCCGGCGGGCCTTTGTCACCGCTAACGTACCAGCTATTCTCGAACCGAATGGTCTGTTGCGTGACGATGGTAAGAGGCCCGACGGTATGACACTTGTCCCATGGGAGTTGGGGAGGCCCATTGTGTGGGACGCTACTTGCGTCGACACACTTGCGCCCTCCCATCTTCCAAGGACATCCGTGAGGGCTGGTGCGGCGGCAGATTTGGCCGAGGATCTTAAGAGGCGCAAATATGCAGGTCTCGACAGAGCCTACAAATTTGCTCCCCTTGGTGTCGAGACCCTGGGTCCGTGGGGTACCGAGGCTCTCCGGGTCTTCAAAAAATTATCAGAGCGTCTGGTCGAAGCGACGTGTGACCCGAGAGCTGGTCAATATTTGGCACAGCGCATCAGCATTGCCATACAACGTGGCAATGCAGCCAGCGTCTTGGGTACACTTCCAACTGGTATTGATATGGATCAGTTGAGCTACCTGTAGTTTGTTCGCAACAGTCTGCAGTTAGCTCAATTGTAAATACTAGTGGTTTTTTTTATTTAGTTAGATCATAATTAATAAAGGCTTAGCCAGTTTAAAAAAAAAAAAAATATTTGAGTAAACACAAGATTTGAAAGCAAAACATGTATTGCTTTCAAATCGTAATTAAAAAATTCTGCTATGGTAAATTAAAACTTGCCTAAAACCTAAAAATGGTAAACACCTTAGAATAACTAGCTCTAAGGTATACACGATAATAATTTGAAAAACTACCCACTTAAAAAACAATCACAACCTTAATCAACAGTTACGAGTGAATTCTGTAGCTGCTATTTAGCGATAGCAAAGTTGAAGAGGTTTTTAAGTTAAAGGAATTTAAAGTTTAGACTCGATATTTTCTTATCGAATTTCAATGGATTTTCGTTTAACGTATTAGAAGGGTCTCAGTTATTTGATTATTGGCTCTTGAACAATGTTCATCGACATTCAAATAAGAGTTGAGAGAGGAGCGCTCTTTGTAAGGGATTTTAGTATTGCTTGAACGGTATTACTAGGTACCTGCTTACCTAACAACGTATTTCTAAAAAATGCCTACTAAAGTAAAATTGTATTGTCAAGCACTTATGTTATAGATGGCTGAATTCCAAAATACTTGGAATTTGTTAAACGAATTTTATCGCTGATATTATTGTCGTTCTACCTAGATTTTTTATAATATCTGCGACATAGCTATTCTGGAGAAGAAAGGTTATAATGGCTGTTTTTGCCACCTTACCAATATAAATTCAAGCTTGAATAGGTAAATTTTGTAAGCAACCAGAATTTTTGGCATTCTCGCATAATTACAGGAGTTTACTAGCTCTCGCACGCTAGTTTGGTTGTTCGCTTCATCAGGGCCCAACCTCAACCTTTTGTTTTGTTACAATATGACTGTATTTCTTAGTACTGAGATAAAAGACTGATCTCTAGCTTAGTCATGGAACGATTTAGTATAATTTTTTTTGTTGTAATCGAATTAAAGCTTTGTTATAGTTTTTAGTTTGTTAGTTTTTTTTTTACTTTGTTAGTCATCTGTTAAATGTGTGTGTGTCTCTTTCCCTTTACTTTTCCCGTTTTCGCACGTTGTCTCCAATCTTGCGAGATCTGTGACCAAAGAACTCAATAACTTTATATACTTCCCCAAGTGTTGGTTAAAACAAGTGGCACAAACAAGACAGACAGATGCTCCACCTGATGCATTGCCTCGCCGGTCACGTCGCGCGACGTGAGCGCGATGAAAAGATCCTCGCTAATTCTAGTGGCCCTTCAAACTGGGGGATTGTATATTGGAAAGTAACTTTATGAGTGTCACGAGCGAATTGGGAATGAAGTTGCGGGTTTTTATTTATTTCTATTGCCGTCGCACGAGATCTCGTCGTCGCACGTCCGTGCTATGAGTAAAAATATGCAAGCGGCGAGAGGGAAGAAAATAATGGCCCTGAAGTAATTTGTAAGGGGATATTTTTGAAATATAAGAATGAAACTGACTACAATCTGGGTCTCTTTAAAACTAGAGTGAATAGGTGTCTTCTAAACCTTCGTGATACACCGTCGGCCACATCTTCACTTTCCATCAGATGAGAGCGTGGTCAAACGGAGGTCTATCAGTGTAAAAAAAAGAAATTATTTAGTAACAATTTCGCTATAAAACAAAAATCATACTTATTATTTTGCAATGGATTTCTTCAAAGTAACGCGAATCTATATTTTACCATTATTAGGGTTTTGATTTTTTCAATACTTCATGCGCCATGCCGTGATCACATTGTTGATATACTAAACATCATAGAACTAAAATCAGGTGAAATATCCCGTATATATTTAATTTCTAAATTTAATAATATTTACACACACACACCCCGTGCACGTTGGGTTACATTAATGAAGTTTTCATACGGATCCCTAACTTTTTTTAAATATTCTGGTACCTATGTACACCAGGGATAATGTCTGTCTGTGAAAAAATCTGTGAAAGAATTTTTCAAATCAGTCCTGTAGTTTCGGAGCCTATTCAATTTCATTTAATTCCTATTCAATTGAAACAAACAAAGAAACAATGAAATCTTTCCATTTTATAATTTTAATATAGACATAGATGATCATTTTAATAATTTAAACAGTAAGCCGTTTCCACGGCCTTACAAAACTGCAACCATTTTGTTTTTCATAAGTAGCATTTTTGTATCCGTCGAATACCTACCTCTCTACTCGCTACCTAGCTCATATTCACTCACTCTAAGGCAAGTCTCGCAAAAATCGTGTCAAATGTTTTACAATGTACTTTTATTATATTTTTTGTTAGTATTTGTCCCGCTACTAAATAAATAATTTTCTTATCCGTGTCCATTTATTGATTACACTCTGTATTTTGCTTATTACAAACAAACTTGCAAATGAGTGTGTCTGCCTCTTTAGGTATGAATAAAGAAGTATCGATCCAACCCCTGTGTAGTGTAGATAAATGTAGTAAATTATTCTAAATCGTTACACATTCAAGTTACAATTCATTCAATTTTATGTTCAAGTTCACATAAATATATATAAAGTCAGACTGGCTTTTTCCGTCGCCTTTGACGGAAATCATCTTTTACCGCTCCCTATCAACAAGGGGAAACGAATTCACGCCACCTTTACTTGAATAATATTGTTTTTTGCAACGTCTAAGGACGAAATTCCTTTGAACGCTCCGATAACATGTAGTAATGATTCTTTGAAGTGTTTGGGCCTTTGAAATAGGATTTGGTACTAACATTGCTCTTCTGAAGTTATTTTTGCTATAATGTATATAGTCTGTAGAGTTTTCTCAGTGGGTATTTTTCAGACGTGACTGTCATCCCCCTATTCTAATTTACACCATCCATCTTTCAGCTAAGGTTCAAAAGAGACTGAAGTCCTCCAAATGTTCCCACAAAACAGTTATTAATGACTAAAGAGAATATGCCTTACATCCCAATGTTAATAAAAACAAATGGCGATCTGTAAGGCGGAAGACTTTCCTGGATAAAGCGTGCTAGATGAGTCAACTAAGTCGAAGTAAATAAACTTAGATTTGCTTAGAATGCAACGTTAGCTATGACGATACAAAGCTACGCAATGTCACACACACACCCTCCTCGGAAGCTATGAAACTCTGCTACGAATCCTTGATACAAAATGCTATTGGAGCCATTTTGCTATGATGCTATGCTACGCATTGCTTACTACAAAGATACGAAGCTACGCTACGATGCCTTGACGTTCGACTACGGAGCTATGAATCTTTGCTACGATGCAACGCAATCCTGCATACACAATGTCACAATGTCCTACGTATCTGTGATTCTGCTGCGATGCTTAGCATAGCCTGCTACAATAATACAAAACAACCCATATAAGCAACGATGACGCATACAAAACAGCAACAACGCTGCAACCTCGCTAAGAAAAAGGACGAAATCGATACAATGCTTGTCTGTTCAATTTAAGTAAAATCTGTATTCCCATTTTAAACATCCCATAAAAGGAAATAGCCCCGCAGATTTCTCCTATTTCAAAATCTGAAACTACCTCAAGGATTTATTCCCTCACTTAAAACACTTTTAGCGCCGCAACTTTCTTGCGAAGTCAAGCGTAAAAATGCATAGTCGTGGATGCCTCGGACAAATTCATTTTTCTTGTTAGAGGCGACAGGCGTCAACGCTCTAGTGGGCCGGTAATCGAATCTTGTGCCTTTACTACAGTGCAGGATAAACAGTAGCACAAGGTTTTTATTCATAAAGGTGATTCAATAAACAGTCATAATTGTAAGGGGAAGCAATCACTACCAAACTACAAGCTATTTTAATAGCTGCTAGCTTAAATTGGTAATGAGAGCCCTAAATAGATGTTATGTACGTTAATGAAATAAACAATTTTTTTTTTCATCACAGCTAATTCACATTGTTAGGCGGTGAAATGTATCGAATGCAGCCGCTCTACGTTAATTTATGCCAGTGCATTTTCCGATTATAACTTGTATAAAAGTTAGGCATCTTTTTCCCAAAAGCTCAAAGCTCCATGTCATTTACATATTTCATATACAAACAAAATTGTATGAAAAATAGCATTTATCTAAAATTAATTTAATCCATCTTAGTTGTAACATACCAAAATCCATTGGAACCTTCACATATGTCTACCGTCGAAAATTTTACCAGCTTCTAAAATATCGCTATTGATGTTAAAAAAAAAATATTTTCTTTCTTATTCTTTTCCACGTCTTAGGCAGAACTTCATTCACTGCCTCACAGTAATTGTTTGAAAAAGTTTCAATAATATTTCAAAGAAATTTTAACAAAATTGTAATAGTTGGTCTACTAAGCCGTTTGATATTATCACCCTGTGGCATTGCCTGAGGAGTAGTCAACCTCTCGGAGATTCACAGGCAAAGGTTCAATGCGATTCTCGATCGAAGTGTACAATTTAATGTCTGTTATTTCTACCTACCTTGTTGGTAGAAGGACTGATCTGTAGGGTTGGTATCTAACCACGGCATCTTAAGTCTGGATTTTTAGTTACAGTCTTGATAAAGATTCAGTGTTTATATCTCATCCCTATATACTACCCCTGGATCAGTTGAGCTACCTGTTTGTTCGCAACAGTCTAAAGTTAGCTCAAATGCTTCACATACTACTTTTAATTTGTTTATTTGATTATTATTTTCGTAGTTAACAAAGGTTTTACTCCATTAAAATATTACTAAGGTAATTTTATTTAAATTATAACATAAATGAACTTTTAGTTAAAGTTAAATTATAATTATAATTAACCAAAGTAATTTTTAGCAGTTTGTTAGGTAAAATACGGGACCGATATACCAATGACTCAAAATCACATATTTAATTACTTGTTGAAACTCTAAAACAACATTAAAGTCGACAAATCATTGAAAATATAAAAAAATATATAATTATAATTTTTTACATAACTAAGCACAAACTACGTGCATAGCATAGCATTAAAAGGCTTCTGATATATTACATACTTCACATTTTCCCTCTTCTTCTTCGCTTGCAACCTCATCAATCCCATTCTCGCAGATCAAATACGAGATACAAAACCTCGTTTTGTGAAAAGCTCTGCATTTTTTGCATCCAATCGTACCATTTATCAGCTAAATCGTCCAGAAACCAGGCCACCGATCATCACGAATAGAATGCAGTCGGAATGTGAAATACCCGCACTTGTTTTTTTTTATCTTTGGCTAAGGCTGAACTTGCTTAATTTCTTGAGTTGCGAGTCTCGTAAAATCCCTTCTTTTATTACTATCCTTTATTATTCTAAATTCAAAATTATCTCTATCACCTCCGAAACCCACGCAAACAAAAGCCGATCTATAAGCAAAACGATGCTGACGATGTACAGTGCGCGTCAGATATAAGTATATATATAATAACCCCCCCCCCCCCTTATCTCAATAATAGTTGTTATTTTTGGGAATTTCAGACTTTGAGTATTATGGGCGGTTCGATCCTGAGCGGCTTGAGATAAATTTTTGCATGTGAAAATTTGTGATAAGTTACAAGGGAATTAGGAGTAATATATATATCGTAAATATTTTGTAGTCAAGGGGGGTACTTAATTCTGACGCGCACTGTACCTAGTTCTCAATTTAAACTCAGTCATTCTAGAACTTTCAGCTCCTTCTCTTGAATGATTCAAAGTAATAAAAATTGTAGGAATCCCAGACTTAATACAAGCTAAAGTATCGAGTAACTAAGGATGAGATATTTCCATAAAACGAATAAAAAATGTAATAAAACGTTGGATGTGAAATAGCCCGATAGATGGCAGAGTAATTAGTGTCGGTCGACGAGGCGCATTTATTATTTCTGCGGCAAGTCACTTCTTTTTTATACGATGTCTGCATTGAAATTAAGCTAGGTTTGCATGGATCTTTACTTCCTAGGTTTTTAATGCAAACTTTTATGTTATTACAATAAAGAAAAGAAGATCTTTGCCGCCAAGCAATAGGACATTTGTGGCAAACAAAAGAAATGTTTGTACCAAACATGAAAGTGAACAATACAAAGAAATATTGGATTTGTGAGTTTTCAGGTTGCATATTAATGAATCAATATTCACAATAAATCTTAAATAACGTGATAAATATATTTGATGTTCAAAAAACGAAATATCACTTAGGTACATGAAATAAAATCTTCCAGAGCCGTATTATCTATCTAAACAGCTTACTTTAGCTGAACTAAAATTGAAGAAGTTATTGAATTCGTAGAAAAGAAAACGCTTACACTTATTCTCAAGTATAAAGACAAGTTCTCGTTTAAATCTGAAGGTAAAGTAACTTTAATGGAAACCAAGCCAATGCTCTCTTCATTGGAAAGTTCTGGAACTGCTTTAAGATCTTAAGAACTTGCGTGCAAATTACCGTCGTGTACTCGGGGGATGGGGGAGAATTTAGCTGCAACAAAATAAATGTGTTTTCAACTAGCTTTTGCTTGCGGATTCTCCATTGAGTTTTTATATGAGTATTAATTATTAGTATTACTGAATTAAACTAAACTTTCGATGCTCTTAAAAGGGAATTTGAAGACATTTCTCAAAGCAGACTCTGGTCGCTAAAAAAGAAGTTGATTGTAAAGAAATGCTTTAGTGGGAACTGCATGTGTGATGTCAAAGCCCACTTTGCCCAAACATCACCTGGCAATGCACCGAACGGTGCCACGTTGTAGCAGAGAAATTTTTACTAATCAAAACCTTTATAAGTCTCCTCACAGCTCATAGGTACCACATTTAACCAATTCAATAATACAAAAACAACGATTGTTACAAAAACTAAGCTATAAAAGAATCGGTCAAAATTTTTCCATTAATATAGATTAGAAATGATATACATAAAGATGTGTGGGAGGCCTACATGTCCAGCTGTGGAACTTCATGGGCTGATGATGACGATGATGATACATTTTCCAAGATAACCGCTACCAAATAAAGCAAAACATTGCAAACCTCATCATCATTGTATCAGCCCATGAAGTTCCACAGCTGGACATCATTAAATTCCATTATTGGACATACTATAGGCATCCCACTAACCACCCGCATCTATCAACCGCCTGCAAATCTCCACACGAAATAATCTACCCCTTATTTGCACAAGTACCAGTTCTATTTAATCACATAAAAGGGAAAGCTAACATAACTCATCTTGAGGTATAACGCCATAAAGTTAGCTCCAAAAAACACCATCGTAAAAGTATATTGGAAAAGAGGAAATTAGAAGGCTCATCTCTATGCTCTATTTGGTACCCCATAATGAAACTGTATACGTATTATATTTTATTGTATTTTAAAAATATATGAATTAAAATATTATTATATTATTTTTTGTTGTTTGATTATTTGGTGTCAAACGTTTTTTCTTCCGTGACGTCACGAAATGGCTCTGTCGGAAGACATAGCTGGTTGTAACCAGCTCAAGCTGAGACAGAAACCGAAGAAAAAGTCAAAGTGATCACTTTAGTTCCCAGTTGGTTAATTGCGAATTAAGTTTCTTTTTGGACTTATTAGTGTCACCTTGATGAAGTCCCTCATTAAGGGATGAAACAATGGTTTTCTTCCAACACACACTAGGTTCGTTGTACACCCGCTACTTACATACATTCATAATGAAAATTAAATCTCGTTTTTTGGTCAACCACATCCTCTTGTTAAGATTCAAGTAAGTTTAGCGTTCATAAATCATTTATTCGGAAAACGTGTCAAATATTACAATGGTGTTAATGTATCAAAGGTATCAATGCAATACTACCAGAAGTTATATTGGTGTGTGAGTATTAATACTAAACCTACTTTGTACAAATTACGCTTATAAAAAATAAATTAAAAATTTATTGTTGATATTCATCCACACTATAAAAACAATGAGTCAGTAACAGTAACCATTTGTTAAGTCTATTTATAAACAATGTCATTGGCAAGTGCTTGAATTCTTTCGGTAACTTATAAAATATCTTTATTGCCATGCAAAACGAGCGTTTGCATCTATCATTTCGTGAAAACATTCCGTCTCCACCCCACGCAGCCCGGATGACCAGTTAATACAGCTCTTTTTAGCTTTACAGCTCTTCCCGGATACTGGAATATTGCAGCCTCCACAGAGTATTTGTGAATGTGCTTTCTGCGACAAGATTGCATCCAGCCCCATCAGTCATCCATCAGGAATTTGAATGTTGATCGCTGATTGAACGCAGTACTATTAATCTATATTCCATGATTGAACGTCGAGTCTACGTTCTATTTAAATAATGACAAACGAATTGAGAACTGGTAAAAAAACAGAGCATAAAACAGTTTATTTTATACATATACTAATTTACATTTTTATCGGAATAATAGGTGTTTTCATGTCTTTCATTCGGTGTGTTTAAATTAAATATACAATTCAGAACAAAGTTCGGGGTTTTTTTTTAGACACTGCGTTTTTGGGTGACCGTAGATATAAATGCTTTCTATGTCCCGAAAGTACCTTTTAGAAGTCAAACGTTGACGAGAGGTTAACGTTTGACACACGATTCAATAATATAACGAGAATTAGTCTCTTTAGTAAACTGAGGCCGCTCCAACTTATCCCACTGGGATGAGTTGACTAAATCATTAATTTTATTATTTTTGTTAATTCAACCGATCCCGCATCAAGAAAAAGATAAAATGTTTCGTATTTTTTGAAAAATATGAACACACGTGCAATAAAATGTTGAGGGAAAAATTAAACACAATGGTTTGGTTAAACAGATCTTCTGGCTATATAAATCTCATTAGTCCAGCTGTGTACTAATCTAGATAACGATGAATCAATCTTTTAATTCAGAGTGACCCTTCTTCTGACAAGGAAACACATATATTTGATCCTGCTAAGGCCACCCATATTATTGGGATAAATGGATGTTAATTGGAGAAACCTATCACAAAGAAACGTATTATTAAATATATATACAACAAAGACCAGCTGTGCGATTACGCTAAAATTTCCCTTTCCCATTGAATCGTTGGAGAAGACTGGGCATAAATAATTTCGGTTGCCAATATGCTACTACAAAAAATGAAGTAGGTATAAAACTTTGGAGAAGAAATAAAACATAATGAATTTGGCATTTGTGATATTTTGACGTTGACAGCGTCGTCGTCCCAGCGCTACATCCTCAATGAAGTTTGAATTTGGTTTTGTACCATGTTTTGGAAACCGAAATAACTTAAACCCTATTCTAAACATAGTCTCTCCTGATAGTGATCTATTGAATGAGATATTTTACCGTAATAGCACAGCAGACTATTTGTTAAACTTCTTCTATCAATAACAAAGTTTATAAAAAGGGTTTGCTGCCAACACAGCATTTCCACGTTAGAGAACTAATCGTAATCATTCAACTCCCTATCGCGCCATTGAACCGCGACATTACTGAAAACTTGCCCAAAAACCTTCGTTTACACTATAATCCTTATCTTGGGCTTAGATGACGTCATTGTTTAACGTGCAAAGGTTCACTCTTCAGGACTTCAAATAATGATTGTCAATTAAATGAATAAAGCTACCTATTGAATATATCTATTTATCCTATATATTCCTAGGTCTTTTTTGGAAGCTACAAACGAGTAAACAATATTTTATATTATTACTTATCTTCTAGAAAATCTGGCTAGAACATAGAAATCAAAAAATCTTCCTTCAAAAAAACCGTCGAGAAGAGCCCACACCACATACAATATCGACTAGGCTTATAACCATAGAAGGTCGAAGAAGGCTTCTTACCCCGAGCGGTTGCGGTATAGCTGACGGGACGCAAGGAAAAAAATGATTATTTAGGCATATTTAACATACTTTTTCTTCCGGTATCGTAGATGAGGTGAGTAGGGAACAACTTTCGTTCAGCTCAATAACTCATAAGTTCATTGACCTCGATGCTAGAGATCATCTCATTCGATTTCAAGGCGAAAAAGTACTTCTTGCTCCCTTTCTTATTAAGTCTTAATAAAGCTGGTTTTTCCCCACAACCTAGTTCGAGTGACGCAAAGGCACCACTCCCGTCACTATCACCCTATCAATAGGACCGGCCCCCCATAAATTACTGTTCAGATAAAATACTACTTTCAATCACCGAACTTTAACGTTGTTACGTGAATTTTAGAGAATAATCGCCCGTTAAGAAAGGTGCTAAGCGAAAACTATTATGGCTACAGTTTATTTTTGTTATATGGGCAATTTTAGAATTCTTTATTGGTCAGACCGGGCCGATTTCTTGCCCAAGAGCTTTTAGCTCAGAAACCTATCGATAATATAGGTATATATCATTTCAGTTCCAAAAGGAACTAAAACGTCCACCTAGAAGTGCACGGGGCGCTGTTAAATAAAGTTAGGGTTCATACCGGGAACAAAACCCCGAGCATTTGCACCCGCAAACACAAACGGCAGACATCAAAGTGTTCTATTTCACGAACAACTGAGAATACACTTGCGGACAAAAAAAAGATCAAAATGACAAGGTCAGAAATCACACTTAGATAGTTCCTTATCAGCAAACACCTGTTAAATATGCCACTTCGAAACGTGGGGCTTATAATATAATTAGGCTTACACATAGAAATCAAATGATACAAGAAAAGTCAGGATATTTTTAGTAAAATTTTATTAAAATGAGTTATTAAGAATTATCTTATCAATTAAGAATATTATCATCAGGGTGCTGATGATGCTGATTTGCACACGCTGGAATGGAAAATCAACTTCTTGTGAATAATCGCTTTGCCATAACCACAACGCTTAGATCAGACTTACTTAAGTTTGTTTTTTATTAGTATAAATAATATTGATTTTAGTAGCCATCATAACAAAGTAACCATCTAATTACTGGATGAACCTTACAAAAAAATTAAGTCAAGAGATAACCAATTACCACTTTGTTACAGAAATTAAATGTCCCAAAATGTTTAGACTTCCTAGTACGGGATCTAAGCCCGTTCTAGCCCCACCTACAGGGAAAACATTGAAGTATAAATCCAATACTCCCAAAGATTAAAGTTGAATTTACATTTAAATTTCACACCCAGTGCGTGAATTTAATTCACATTTGATAATACCTAATATAAAGCTTAAAATTTTAATTGTCTCTCTGAATTGTCTATTTTAGAAGCCTCATGAAATAAAGTTATTGACTTCCGACTTCCTGGTATCTACAGGAATTTATGATCTGAGTAAAAATACAAAACAAGAAAGGAATTTCAAGTCACGTTTTATTTAAATATTTCTTCCTTCTTAATCGGTCACAACACTGATTCATAGTGATTCATCATCAACAGCCTATAATAGTCCACTGCTGGACATAGGCCAGTGATTGGCATTAATATTTATTCACTTAATGATATTAGGTAAGTAAGGAAAGGAAGAGTTTTTGATCTCTTCATATAGGTTTTTCGAATCCTTTAAAATATTCGAAGCTTAAAGTTTAAAGAATTTCAATAACAGGAAAAATATTTCATTTCTCAAGGCTGGGCATTTAACTTCCTTCAAAGCTCTAGTTAAAAACCAATCAAAGTTTATTTTAAATTGAATTTCAAACTTCGCATCGATACAGAGTACCAGTTTTGACTTGAGGGTTTCCAACTTTCATGAGTTCGATAAAGTTCTAAACTCTAAAATTTATAGTTTTTAGCCGTGTTTGCTTGGCGGCCATGCTTCTACGTATAATCGTATCCAAAGATCTTTGTTTCTAATCCTAGCATAATTAAGAATAAAATTAGGTTCAGTATGTGTGTCAATCACTATTTTCCTTCAAAATCATTATTGATTTACTTAAACCTCGAGTGACAATACAGAACACAATATAAGGAAATGCAAAATATTATAATATGAACATGTAGTTTCTGCGTTTTTATAACATTTATAAAATAACTTGGAAGCTTTATCCATGTTTATAAACGAAAAAATTATAAATATTAGTCGGTTTTGGTAGGCAGTTATTAATTTTAGACTATTTTATAAGACTAATTTGTGGCATACATTTTCTTTTTAGTTTTGGTGCCTTAGCAATGAAACCAAATCATGTTGCTAAAGTCCTGACCCGATGATGATGTCTAGCTTTATTGTCCGCGAGTGTACTCAGGTCCTTTGATGCTTCTTCGTCGCAAAAAAAACGTTTTTAGTGAAAGGAAATTTTCAAGGAAATTTCATTTTTGCGTCGATGAAAGGGGTAGAGAACTATTAAAATCTTTCTTTGTGTTACTAGTTTTGAGGCGTAAATTCGTTAGTAAGATTTTAAAAGGTGAATTAAAAAGAAAAAACCAGTGTTGATATTCAATACCAGACAACAACGTGTGATTCAAGAGTAACTTTTCGCAAAAATAATAAAAATTTGAAAAAAGATAAGAATATTAATTGTTAGACCAAAAAGAAGATCGTGCGTGGTGATATTCATAGACTGACCAAACAATTACAAAAAAATCTTCAGTTTGTCCGACGAGGTTTAGCGAAAAGTGCCACCATTACAACATTATAAAACATTACCTTATTAACCTTATGTAAAAGCTGTTAAATCTTAAGAGTTGATACTACCTGAAATCAGTTATTTTCAACGATCATATCTTCCACAATTCTGAAGCATTTACTTTGAGATTTTAATATGTTATATGCTAGACCTCCAGTGTTTCGAAAACACGATTACATGAAATTTTCTCGATAGAAAAAAATTCCAAAGTTGACTCTAAACTGTACTTAAAACCGTCGCTATTCAATAGATACCTTAAAGTAAGCCTTGATACTTTGTACAGTAAACAATCAGAGTATAAAGCAGACCGTGGGTGTTTTAGATTTTCAAAATTACTATTATTTTTACCAGATAATAAGCTAAAACTTGAGTTTTGGTGATTTTTGGACTTGCGTTGCAATGCCCTGTCCCGCTCTTATGAACGCAAAATCATATGTCTAGCCTTTTCGCACAGAGTTGAGGTTGCATGCGCCCTTAATCACGGTCTTAGTCCACCAGATATAACTCCTCATCCAAATATAGACAATTTCGCGATTTTTTTAACTAGGTATTTTTCGATATTTTGGACAAAGGGAAACTATTTTCTCCCATGATACACCCGCATGAAACACGTTAGTGAACGACACTAAATGGTCAGACAGACTATTCTCTGTAATAATAATAACAGTTCACAAAATATCAACTAGCCGCTTTACCATCGCGTGAGCCATGAGTGTGGATTTTATTCGCATATTCGTTCGTAACTCGTTCCATCGCGTCGCGTTCGCGTAGCTTTTTTATCACGCGACAAAAGGTTCAAAGGCGCGAGTGTGGAGCCCTTGGCAACGCGATTCGCGAGTGTGGAGTGTCTTAAAGCAATAACACTAAATACGTTGTCCATAACACAGTACCACTAGGTAAACTACACCAGATGAAGACATAAACCACTTTGTGCTCGTAAAAACCGCACGTATCGACAGGTATCTGCGAGAGACAGTTTTAGGGTACCGCGGCGGCGCGAAACCGGAGATTTACTGTCGACCTGTGTACGGAACACGTAGGTACAATTGTGGGGCTTTTAAAGATATACGACTTAGTGCTTGGGAAGTAAGTAGGTATACGCGAGGTCTGTAAGAATATAGGAAATAGTCTTGACAGTAGCGCAGTACGTGAACATAAGTACTATGTGGCTTTAAAGTTGACATACTGGACGATTGCTTGCAGTTTGCCAATAAGTAGTTTTTGTTTTCACAAAGTACTGAATAGTAGATTATAGGATTAGTTTAGCGCAGTCTCGAATGCAGGCAGCACCAAATTCAATAAATTTTGGTTATGAAAGTTATTACTCATTATCCTGCGTTAATATTAGTACAGAACTAATTGGCTTATTCCCAGAGGTCCACGACTCTATTGTTTTCAAAAATCTTAGCTTCATACTGTGATTCCCAATAGGTCCACGATATATTTTAAAAAATAATATTTTCTTTCCCAGCAGGTCCATGGCATTGTTTGGTACAGTTAGCGATAAAAGCTTCGACACCTTAGAACTATAATTATTGCGACGCAGTTGGTTGAGGGTTCGCTTCCTGCCTCGGGTCAAATATTTGTAGGACGTCCAGATATTTATTCCGGGTATTCTAGTCGTTTTCTACGTATCATAAAAATATTTTGTATGAAGTTTATTAGTCACAAAATAACACAAGCTCTGCGTAGCTTGGGACTAGATAGTGCTGTGTGGGTGGTATCTAATGTACCTAAGTATTTTTTACATAAATGAGGACTCTTTCTAGCATCCAAAATACTTACTATATTAATATTAATTACTTAAAGAAAATTAAGAGATTAAAGAGGAAAGATTTGATTGTTTGTTTGTTTGAATTTAACAGGCTCCGAACTACTGCACTAGGCACTATTTAGAAATCATGAATAATATTGTGGACTTGAGTAGAGGTTAAAATCGGTTCAATGTCTCAAAATATTCAAAGTTTTAGAATATATTAAAAGCACCAACACGTATTCCGAAGCAAAGGGGTGAATTAAGCTCATAAGACACTGTAGGTACTAACCATAACCACTGTTCCAGAACATATGAACAAGTAAAGACGGTGTACAATAAAATTTTCGGGCCGAATTTTGTTCAACCTAAATAATAGAAAAAAATCTTTTATTATAGGTATACATCTTTTCGAAGCCGGGTATTATTGGAAAAACTAGGTATATTAATACCTAATTTATAGAAATTCGATTGATGTCTTTTTTTTCAGCCTGAAATCACCCCTTGTTAGGCATAGGCCTCCACACTCAATAGCAGGTATTTCATCATCATCAACGTAGGCCTTTTATTTCACACACAGTTGCTGGGCCTCCTTTAATAATTGTCTCATAAGCTATGTTTTGATTCTGAAAGAATATAAAAAAGGAGTTTATTCATATCAAAGAAAATATCAGATATATGTGCAACCCTACTGGCTGAGGCATGTCTCAATCGTCCGCAAACAAACATGAATATTATGCGTGAGCACGGCGGCGCGGGGCGAACGGGGCTGAGACCTATCACGTACTAGGTACGTAACTTTACGTAAATTTACAGAATTATGGGGTTGTAATTGTAAGCTTATCGCGGTTTTTTTAAACCGAGTGTTTTTTCACTTCATCCATGTTTTAATGAATGAGATTTTTTTTCGAAAATGTATAAATTTGAATAGACTTTGTTATAAATGGTATCTAAGTAGATATACAATACAATATCAAAGCCGACCACTAATTATATACTGTTTAAAATTGTGTGTAGTCCTCCTACTGTAAACTTCCATAGCATATAGTCCAGGGGTTAATTTGTCCTCTGCGTCATGAGTTCTTGGTCCATCGGTCCATGGTCTTCCGATAGAGCCATTACGGATAATCTGTCGACATAAAATACTTATGGAACAAAAAAGGTTTTGAATAAATAAAAATTTTAAAAATCACTTTTCGGATTACATGGCTTGTTAAGATGAGGGCATTGCCAAAAAGGTTTAATTTTTGAATGTCGCTATCGAGATTTGATCGGTTAGTTATGAACCTACGTTGCATGCACTTGCGATTCAGCCATTATCTTATCAGATAAATATTACACAAAAAAAGTAACAAGCCATTCTGCCAATAATTATCTTAACTTTTTAAGGCTTTTTACCCGGTTCTTCTAACTTTAGTTTTACACATGTTTACTTGATACAATACTGAACAAATATTCTGTCGAAATTACTCGCACACTATAAACACTAGAACTTTATTAAATCTGAAAGTGAATATTGTGTATGAAAACATTAACTTCGTTCAAATATGTTAGCTTTCACAATGATTTTGGAAGCGATATTTTAAAGGGTTCGGTATAAAATTTAATAGAGTAAAAATAAAAATTCAATTTAGGGCCGACGTCGACATGGGCGAACTTTTTAATTTTATTGCGTTCGAAGCTGTTCTACCATGGCCAGTACTCACAGGGTCGGTCACTTATATGATGGCAACACTGTGTGTGTGTGTTCACAGTGTATTAAGCATATTAAATAAATAAATGATGCTGGATATTATGTTTGGCGACTTTTGGGGCGTGGTTGCGAAGGACTGCCTGCAACGCAGGAGGTTGCGAGTTCGATTCACAAAAGCTCACAAAGCTCTTCTTAGTTTGGGGCTAGATGATGTTGTGTGGATTTTCCAGCATTATTCTATTTTATATATACTATTAATATTAAAACAGCATCATCTGGTCACTACCCACAGTTAGCAAAGCTTGTGATATGCAACAAGGATGGACCAAACGAAATTACCGATCTTTTATTACTTTCTTTTTACTATCCGGAGCCAAGAGGAGGATCCAGCTAGGCTAGGCAGCGTTCGGAAAACTACGTCGAGTCTTCTCGTCATCCATACCGCAATGTTTGAAAACGAAAGTTTTTAATCAGTGCGTCCTACCAGTCATGACCTACGGAGCTGAGACGTGGACACTCACTATAGGGTTGGTCCACCAGTTCAAAGTCGCTCAGCGCGCTATGGAAAGAGCTATGCTCGGAGTTTCTCTGAAGGATAGGATTCGTAAGGAATACATCCGACAGAGAACTAAATTCATCGACATAGCTCAGAGAATTAGCCAACTGAAGTGGCAGTGGGCCGGCCATATTTCGTGAAGAACCGCTGGGGTAAACGTGTTCTTGAGTGGAGACCGCGACTCGGTAAACGTAGTGTAGGACGCCCTCCGGCCAGGTGGGATGACGATCTGCGAAAGACTGCTGGCAGATGCTGGATGCGACAAGCCGAAGACAGGGCGCTATGGCGCTCATTAGGGGAGGCCTATGTCCAACAGTGGACTAACATAGGCTGATGATGATGATGATGATGATGACTATCCGGAGTCTGATTGTGGCCTCACAAACGATCTGTGCTTGTATGTTCAACGTTGACTGCCTTTTAATTATAATCATTATGCTCAAGTAAAACGTCGATCTGAAAATACCCGATGTGTAATTCATAACTCGATAACTAAGAAAAATCGGGGAGATTTTTCTTAGTTATCGAGTTATGAATTACACATCGGTTATTTTCAGATCATGTACGTATTCAATTGTATTTATTTATTCTACGCGTGAATGTTTTGCGGAACCCTAAAAAGGCGGCATCCGATGTTACGGAGCACGGCCGCTTGTTTATTTGTTTATGACAGTGGAACTCGTAATTTGTCGAGATCTACCTATACGTTACATAAAAACATCTATATTCGCTCGTTTAGTCTGGTTGCGCTTCGCTCTACGGTTGAGAATATTTGGCCAGCTTACATTGACACTTTGACGCCAAAGCATTGGTATCAAAGTGTCAGCTTAAGCGAGATGATTCTCTCTCGGATCCTCGATCTATTCGCCGCTGTGTAAGGTTTCTTGTGAGTAGAAATAGGCATACAAAGCCTAAAAAAACTTACGTACGTTTTGCTCGCGTACATTTTATACCAATGTCTATTTATCTATTGTTTTCTTGACATTTAAATGTCTGCCAACGAACGCAAATATTACAGGGCTTGCTTAGCTCACTATTCGATAACATTACATCATCATTCTTTTATATAGAAATATGAAAAAAATGAAAAATGGGTGAACTACACGAGACGTGAAGGTCGTGCGACGACTGTGTAACACTACTCAGTCGCCTGAATAAACACCGTGTATATAGATTTTTAGTTTCTATGCGCGGCTTGACAGCCTGATGGATGAATGACTCACAAAGAATTATATATGGAAAATGCTCGTGAAAGTTCTTCAGTTCAGTTTTTCATTTCGCAATATCGTACAAGACATTTATTATTTACGCAGTTATTCATAGTGATCACAAGGCATTAATTTTATGTGTAGTCGTTATAACCTTAAATGAATTATCTAACTAAATTAGAGGTTGTTTTTACAATTGAAACATTTGAGCTAACTGCAGATTGTTGCAAACAAACTATAGGTAGCTCAACTGATCCATATCAATTATTACAATCAAGTATTCAACGTTAAACGCTGCTGGTATTGACTAAATCCTTACTGGTAAGGTAATACACCAAAAATATATTTAATGTTTATTATTATCAATAACTACATATTATAAAGCCCAAAATTTCACTTAATGTAAAGGGACGATGGGGCCGACGATGTTTCATGAAAGTGTAAAAGAGTGTAAAGATGTTTCACTTTTTTTAAGTGGTGAGTTCCGTTTTACTCGATTCCCTATAAGTTTGGATTTTAAAATACCTAACAAAAAGTGTAGCTGTTCTACGAAATTCTAAGTTCTACCTTAAACAATGGAAAATACAGTTCAGTAGAAAAATGTTTCTAAAGCTAGCCTGAGCCTACAGATCTCAGAAAAAAGTTTTGGTAAATAAAAATCTGATTTAGATCTTTTTACCAAAACTTATTCTGCCGGAAAAACGGCAGCAAGCAGCGTGCGATATTCAAAGTATTCACAGGTATTTTCCACATTTATTTATCTGAAACCTACCGATGACTGACTCAAATAGCAATCAGTTTTCATCACACTATACTTTGGTTACTCCGAAAAAAGCAAAAATGGCGACTCTTGGCATTCCAACTGATTCCAATTAAAATAGACGACCCAACTTTTAACGCAAAATTCAGTTTTAAATCTACGTAACTGAAAAAAACATTTCCCAAAAACTGTTTCAAACTCGCACCAACAAAAACAAACGCGAGATATTCAAATAAGTTATAGAGTTAAATGATTTTGTTTTTTCCGACGGAACCCTTCGCTTTGTTTATGCTTCTCTATCCGGTTTTTCTTCTTTGTTTTGCGAACTCTTGATGCGGCGCGTCCTACGTGACTACTTTAGTATAAATATATTGACAATGTAATCTAATCACTCTTGTTGTCGAAGTCAATTTTAAGCTCAGAAAGAAAACGGCCTTACAATTGAAGATTTATATTTCGCTTTAAGCATGTCTCGTTTGTACTGTTCCCTCTTTTATGTGTGGTATGGATTAAAAATTTTATATTCTTTTTTATTTTTTAACAATATTTTATTAACCATTATTACTATCATAGCCCGCCAACCTATCGAATCATGTCGTTGTAGCTCATAGAGCAACACGGGGGGTCTTTCCTTCTCCATTTCCTTCCTTTATCTTTATTCGTGGTGTCCAGTATCACTGGTTAGTAGCGGTAGCGTGGGGCATATTTCTTTTTATAACAAACTAGCGGTCCGCCCCGGCTTCGCACGGGTATTAAACAAAAATTTTAGAAATTAACACGATGATTCAGATAAATAAATAAACACTAACACGATGGGTTTTACAGTTTTCATACGGATCCCTTACTTTTTTTAACAGCATTGGGATTTTTGACATTGACTCGACACTCCATAACTGACACTGGCCGTAGAGAAAAAGCAAGCACCGTGTATATTTAACCTCTTTTTCTATTCTGACGTGCCATAATAGAAAAAGAGGTTGAATATACAGCGCACGGTTCAATTATTGAGTTTTTCATGCGGATCCCTAACTTTTTTGAAAATATTATATAGCCTATGTTCATCACGGAAAATGTAGGATTCTAATGGTGAAAGAATTTTTCAAATCGGTCCAGTAGTTTCGGAGCCTATTCAATTCAAACAAACAAACAAACAAACAATCAAATCTTTCCTCTTTATAATATTAGTATAGACAGACCTCCTCAGACAATCCTAATCTCACCTGATAGAGATTGATGTTGTGGCACAGCAACGGTGTATCACGAAGGTCTATAAGACATATTCACTCCAGTCTTAAAGAGACTCAGGTTGTATTATTTAATATTAATATTTATTATTTGTTGTATTATTATTATTATTAGCCGGAGACACTGAAGCAGGCAGCTCGTTCCCTTCTTTAGCGGTGCGAATAATGTTGGTGTGCAATATATAGATTTATATTCTATTTGACATGTAGGTAACCCAATTTGTTAGCAATAAAAAACGTGAACTTGAACTTGAGGAAAATTGCTTCGATTGACAAACAAGTCGATTACAAGGAATGGGTTCGTGCCTATTTTGAACAGGATTGGTGCCTATTTTGAAGAGGAAGCCGCTACACGTTTGAAGTGTCTTGTAAAGATGTTTAACAATGTATTAAAGTTTTTGAGGCTGTTTTTGCTTTGTGAATTTGTATTTGAATAACTATAATTTGTAATTTTATATTTATGAACAAATAAAATGTTAAATTCATGCAAGCAATTCATCAAGGTATTTTATTTATATAATTTCGTACTCTCATTAAAAATAATCAAATTCATTACAAATAACCTAACCTTTTCGGGCCCTGTTATCTACATATTCTATTATAAAAATAGCTCATAAACGATAGGTTCTTACCTAACGCCTTCATTTAAATATTGTCAAAGGAAATAGCGAACTTGCAGCTTAATTTTCTATTTGCAAAATATAAAACCGACCATTAGCCATTAGCTAACCAATCGCCAGTCGCAGTGGCCACTTGCCAAGTCCACATTAACTATTTATAAACTCGTAGGCAAACTTTAAACGTTCAATTTGCATAAATAAAACAGCAAGAATAACACTAAACAATGCATAATAGAGGGTAAACGTCGACGCTGCTTTGCCGACGCGAGGTGAGGTCGAATTAGAAGGCATAGAGTCATAGAGGGCTGAGCGGAATGAGGAGCAGGTATTCTGTCATTTAAAAATGTTTGTCCTTTTTTATCAAACACTGCCTTGAGGAAGTTACTCATTTAATCAATAGTCAGAGAGTTTAATCAAACTTCTGATACACCTATCAATGTAACAGGTGCAACA
This sequence comes from Eupithecia pulchellata, assembly GCA_963931895.1. Classification (NCBI taxonomy): domain Eukaryota; kingdom Metazoa; phylum Arthropoda; class Insecta; order Lepidoptera; family Geometridae; genus Eupithecia; species Eupithecia pulchellata. The sequence goes on from OZ007523.1 coordinate 13,606,572, forward strand.
GTTTTATCCAGTTATAACTGGAACTGAACAACAAATTCACAAGTGGGTAGGAGGAAATTCGAAGAACTGTTACAATCCAAGCTCTGCTACGCTTGGTTAAGGCTAGATAGATAATACTAGGTGGGATGACGATCTGCGAAATACTGCTGGCAGATGCTGGATGCGACAAGATGAAGACAGGGCGCTATGGCGCTCATTAGGGGAGAGCTAAGTCCAGGAGTGGACTAACATAGGCTGATGATGATGATGAATACTGGATTGTCCAAGGTTATTAGATAAATAACGCCAACAAATAATTCTCCTTCTAACCCCTACCAGTATACTAGCTAGAAACTAGACAGTAAACGGCGACTTCAAACTAGATGGCAATAAATACGAGTCGCTAAGCTAAAAAAATTTATATCCTTCTATGCCTTACAGTTCCATGTGGCCGAGTACATTTTATTTCCTGGCCGGTGCCTTACCAATTGGGCTTGAGTGTATAATCCGTACGTAGCTAATGCGCCAATTTCATTTTCCTCCGTCTGGAGTCAACTTTCGTCTCCAAACTGGCGGAGTTTGTAATGTTATGTTAGTTTTATCGATTTTACAATAACTTGAAAATTAATTTTCTTCTAATTCGTTGCGAGAAAAGTGAATTATTAATGTTGTTTTGTGATCAAGAAATAAAGACGACGTGATTATTTAGTTGTGAAGTTTTATTTCTGAGTGGCGTCAAATTTGTGGAATTTGTTTGGTTACTCATTATCGAATGTGTGTTGTGATAGTAGGTCCTAGTGCAGATCGACTAAGTTCATTTATTTATTTTATTTTATGGAAGAAGTGTAAAAGGAAACTAGTCTATAATATTTAAATATCATTTATGTGTCGTATATGTTTTCTTTTCTCTTTTTAAGTTTAATGTGACTTAGCTATATGTCAATATTGATGGGCAATTAAACTGAAGCAATTGAATTCCTTACATACTATTGTTGCCGTAAAATGACGGACACCGCTATCTGAGCAAAGCTAGGGTAAAACGAGTGTATTTGTATGATGCCAAGTCGCCAGGAATTGTTGGCTCCTTGTTCCAAACGGTTTTTGGCTTTTATAAAACTATTATGTTGGAAATGTTTTATTATGCCAGAGCTTTTACGAGGAAAACAGAGCATAGATTTAATTTAAACGGTATTTTGTTGGAGATAGTATAGTTTAAGTAACTAATTTTTATTTGCAAGACATCTTAATAGTGATTAATTAGTTTGTCGATTCTATTTGAGTGTCCATTATAAAAGACCAAAGTAACTTTAACCATAAACATAAGCACAGAATCTTACTGGAATCTGCAGTGGCATAGAGTGGCATGGAGGAGACATTTTAGGACGGGTTTTAGTCCAACTCGAAAAATAACATCTAAAAGACCTGCCGAAGCGATAGAAATTTCAAAAATATCACTATATTTCGTGTCTGCTTTTAATACTATCTGCCCCGGGGATTACTATCAAGATAATTCTGTAATCTCATGCGTAAATTATTTTTAATTCATTCCTTCAACTTCAACAATTTTATTTTTATTTTTTGTCCTGCGCCTAACCTCTCCCCGGTCGTATCGGTGTTTCTTCCCATCGGATTATGAGAGTGAGGATCTGAGAGTGCACCTGTGTTTGCGTGAACACTTGTGCACTATAAATGCACGCACCTGGTTATTTTTGTTGTGACGACTACGACTAGGAAGGCATCATTATCCACATGATTTTGTATGTGTACACAGCCTTATGTTAAATATCCATATTAATTACTTATCTTTTGATATCCGTTGTATATAGTTTCATTCGGATTCCATGCGCGCATCCTGCATTTCATTACTTTAAGAGAAATATGCATTAATTTCTTCATGTGCATACACATATGGGAGTAGGGTCGGGCGATAAGATATCGATGTTTCAGTGATTTGCTTGAGTGCATCGACTTTCACTGCAAAAGATTGATAACTTTTCTGACGATAAATAAGTAAATGGATGACACCGCATTTTCTACATACGTTTGTTCGATTTTATTGTATTAAATAAAAACAGCTCTATCTGACATAATTCAATCACTTTTTGTTTTAAGCCCTTTAATTTGTTTAGAGTTTAGACGATTATTGATGCACGTGGAGCAACAATAACAGTAACACAAAAAACATAACTCAACCAAAACATCGAAAGTAATCTCCGCTGTCAAACCCAACAAAGTAGCAAGCAAAAGTTTATCGATAACTCTTATAGCAATTTGTTAACAATGTCCCATCCCTACTTTAATTGTGAATTGTTCTCAGAGTATTAGTAAGTCAGAGGGATGAGGAGCAAGCTACGGAAGGCGAGCAAGCTACGGAAGGCAGGTAGCTCTTTATGATGAACGTAGCTATAAATATACTGCCATGTCTGAATAGTAAAAAATAAATCGGAATTACTGTTTATGATGACTCATTAATTTTGTATCTGTACCTAAGGAAGTTGAGGTGATTATCCGTTATGCTACAATATAATACGAAATGCTTTATTGTAGACCTGAAAGAAATCATAAAACAAGTACAATGACCAGTTTTGCAATTAGATAATATAAACAAGAAATAATTTGTTATTGATTTCTCTTCACTTAAATTTTTTGTCCACCAGTGGAAGAAGTTTAAAGGAACAACTAATACATACATTCACATACAACTTATGTGTCTAATACAGTGTTTGTTTTGCCTATGTAAATCTAAGTTTAATGTGATTAAGATACATGTCAATAATTATTTTATTAGGACTGAACTAAGTAATTACCTAAAGCCTGCTGCACAGCACTCTGAGATCAGTATTTAATTAAAAGTTGTGTCACGCCCACTGTTTGCGGGTGACGCCGCGAGTTTTCATAATTTCCTTGAATCTGTGCGGGTCTTTGAATAAGTTGGGACATTTGTTGAAAATGTTTCCGCAAGATTAGAGTGAGGGAACAGCTTTATTTGTTGCATTATACAAGAAACAAGTTGGGCGAGAATATTGCAACGGAGGATAAACAGTGAACGGATCAAACATGGAAGCATTCCTTGCGCTAGAAAATGATCCAACGCAGTGTGCTGTGATAATGACATGTGTGTGTAGAAAATGACATAAGCAACCTACACGATAAACGACAATTTAATCTCAAACATCAAGAGAATAAAGTCTACTTTTAACTGTGCTTCAACTGTTGCAAAATCAGCGACGTAGTTTTGACAAGTAGGCTTATATGCAATGTTGTGTCAAGTTGCGGTATTTTCCTTGAAGGATGCTTCCATGTTTTATTCGTTCACTGAAGATAAAGCTTAACGGACACCAATCCAAGCCGAACGCAGCGAGCGACCAGTAGGAATGCTTCCTGACGATTTGGGTGCATGTCTAGATGCGTTCTTTGTACAAAAACCTATAGGTATCTATCTTACGAGTAGGTGTATCGAATTCCGAAATCAATTTCTTTAGCAATTGCACATAACATCTTTTCTGTTTATCAGTATGCTGAGTGTTGGTGTAAACACTGTTGTTACTTAAACCACGAATGTTTTTTTTAACCCAAAATAAAATGAAACAATTATTAAAAATAACAATATTTTTTCTGTATGTAAATATCCTTCAAATTATAGTTGTTTTTGGCTTCAGTTCGTTTACTCACACTCAAATGTGGCTCTTTACATAACGGCACTAAGAAATCCTTAAATGGAGTAGACAACAAAATATTATAACAGTAACTTTTCTACCTGTATGGAAATATACACAGTTAAACCGCAGATATCTGTGTGGGGGGGGGGGGGGGGGAGAATCCAACTAACATAAGGTTACACGGTTACAAACGATATTATTCCGAAACGGCTTTACCGATTCAGTTTTAAAATTTCGCACGCATACCAAGACCCAAAGCTTTCCAATCTTTCCCAAATCCCATTGAGGCAATCCTCAGATTTGTAATAAAAGAAAAATTAATATTCCTACCTCGTACCATCGGATCACTCTACGATATTTCGGCAAAATTGGGTATTTGGGACATCGTGGTAAGACGGCGGTGGGCAAATAGTGGCTGCCGTCATATGCTGACCGTTATTGTAGAAATCACTCAAAACTTGGTTACGTAGCTCAATAGGCATAACAGAAAAACTCTGTTACCTATGCCTATTGAGCTACGTAACCAAGTTTCGTAACCGTAGAATTATTCGATAGTGCATCGTAGAGCTGGCAGTGCATACATAGCCTCCGAGGTATTGCTGGTGATGCTGATGATGATGATGGTGCTTATTCTGTCAATAAGGCTAAAATACAGAAACTGTTATGAAAATTTGCAATTTACACAGAAATAAGAAATCTCTTACTTACTCCTATGGGTCAGCGACCCGAAGTGTCTCTTGAAAATTTCCTGAATGTATGTACATATACCTATTTTCAAAAACATTTGGATACTTTTTCAAAATGTTCTAATGGTGAAAGATTTTTCAAAAACAAACAAACAATCAAATCTTTCTTTATAATAATTAGTATGGATATAGACAAATCAGTAGTGTTACAAATAATTTTTGTTGGATTCCTGCCGTTTTAAAACATTGTGAATTCTTTAAGAAAACGAAGACCGAAATAGAAAAAATTTAAAAAGATCAATGCCTAATAATCCAATATGGAATGAATTGGCTGTAAATTCGCCTCGTACGTGCCTTGCATCCGAGACCGCGGGCTTTGTGGAATAGTTAGTAGTACCGAGCAAACATACTAGATAACTCTAGTATTAAAATTGTCGATGTTTAACGGAAAAATATTAATAAAATAAGATAGCTAGTCCTATTTATAAGCACGACGCTTCCAATTGGTTGATATGAAGGTCTACCAGATATAAAAAGTAGGACTAGATTGTCTGATCTAGCCCTGTTTTGCACCAAATTATTCGCACCACAAGCTAAAAGTAATAATTGTTACGAAAATCTTAAAAACAGCTGGGGAGAAGCCACTGGCATTAAGATTTTCGTTTCAACCCACAAATTAATAAACTTATTTATTTATTATAGCTTAAGTGAACTTAAAGTAAAACTAAACTCCTTTTAGCTTTAAGCGTAATGTTTAGTTTTTAATTTTTGTGACACAAATAAAGATTTTCTATTCTATTCTATAAAAGTGTGGAAAGGTGCACATTAATTCGATATTTTCAATTGTAATACTAAGGCTATTTTTTTTTTTATTTTATTTGATTTTAAATTTTTAATACTTTTATAAAAATAAGAAATATTTATCATCTTAAATGTTTTCTTACTCACTGCTGGGCATCGGCCTTCCCTATTAACCGATTTCAAAAAGAAGGATATGCTCAATATATCTGTATGTTTTTTTTCTTCATATGATTTGCCTGCCACCACTTGCTTTCCGAGACTTTTAAAATTTAATCGAAGCGCCATTTCTGTAAACCGATTTCATTTGTATAAAAATATTTCAACAAACCGTCGATGATTAAATTATTTTGAAAACATTCTTCAATATTAAATTCATCTCCAACTTTCCCTTTGACGTTTTCAATCGCACTCAATCAGGGTAAATACTTGCGTCAATTTGTACTGAAAAGCAGCGGAAAACGCAAGGAAAAGCTGATTTTATGTCACTTAATTTTTGTAAAGTATTTCCTCAACTTATTTTCTGTACATACCTATAGCATTTACAATAATAATAATGCCGGACAATCCACACAGCATCATCTAGCCCCAAGCTAAGCAGAGCCTTTGGTTATGGGTAGGTACTCGTACTAGATGACTGTTATAGATAATATCCATACAATATTATTACATAGATAGATATTTTTTTTAATACATATAAAACTACAAGAACAAATATCTGCAGATTGTACAAATATTTGTCCCGAGGCGGGAATCGAACCCGCGACCTCCTGCGTCGCAGGCGGACCTTCGCCCACCGCGCCACAGAGGTCGTCTTTTCTAGTTATTTTAGGGCCCCTAGCCTTCGACGTTGTCTGTCTGTTAATAACTGGTTCTGCTTCGGTTAGTATTACGCTATTTCACATCAAGAGAATCATAATTTCTGTTGTTGTGTTATTGTTTTAAAAATTTGTTTATGTTAGACTGTCGGTATTTCGTAAGTTTCTTTTATAAAATGTAAATCTTTTATTGGCCGTAAGTTAGATAATTAAGGTTTGAACTGTTTACATTAAGGGCTGTTGATTTAGTTAAAACAATAAATAAATAAATAATTTTATTTCGATTCATTCATTAGTTTAATGATACATATCATAAAATAATACCAAATATCTTGACAACAGCACAAATACGACTTTATAATATTAAGTAAGTTTTTACCGAAAACTAACTATCCATAGTTAACATCCATGTTTACGAAACCCTTGATAGCCATTCTGATCCCCACTTGTCCGGTTTACTTCATTTTAGTATCGCTTGCTACGGAACCTTCATAAACCTTCAGTACTTTCTATGTTACTATAAAACTCCCGCAGAGCTATAAAATCTCTAGAACATTCTATGCCCTAATTCTGACTGATTGTTTCAATATATAGAACCGCGCCGCTCTCAGCTTTTGTAACGATATTGGATACATTTGTCTGTAAATACAATCATAATATTGTCAGGCATGATTGATAAAAAAACGAAATAACTTAAAGGTGGGGTAGACCACACGGCTGGCCTAGGTCACAGACCATTTGAAATTAAGTATGGGCGAACCATACCGTACCTACGCAGCTTCGAACGCATTTCTCCTAGATGCAAATTATTACACTAATAAGTACTTGTGCCCGCAGTTTCGCATGTTTATAATGTAGGCATGCTAAGCTGCGTATTTGTGTAGTTCGTTTATCCAATGATAGAACTATAAATGTGAAAAGTTTCGTTCAGTAATTTTGACGTCTTCACGTCAAAATTCAAACATTAATTGATCTAGACTATTACAATACACACAATTTTATATATTTAGTACTGATGGCGAGAATTACTAACAAATTACCCAACATTGAAAATTTTTAAACTTACGCGATCTGAATACATATTAGAACTATTTCATCAGTCATCTTGTGACCACGACAGAGTGCAAAACTGTTGAAGCGCCGAGAAAATAAAAAAAAAACGCGATAAATACCCGTTAAAATAGTACTAATCATAACCCAACATTATAAAAATTTCGTATCAATAAGTTCCAGAAATCACGAAGTAAATAATACCTATTTAAAATCACTCTCATACCTAAACCAACACAAAAAAGTGGAATGATTTTGAACTACGATGGGTCCTTGACATGAATCTGAGCCATCTATCTCTCTACCCATACATAAAAGTATGGTAGACGCACACATTGTTTCTATATTCATTGGTGAATCGGAAAATATATTATTTCCTGAGGGATACGAACGAAAGACATTATATTTGGAATAAAAAACATGTATCATTTTTTATCATAAAGGGAAAAATGTTTACAAAGATTTTAATATCCTCCTAATCTACAACAAAAAAATTCTAATGAGCTTATAACAAGATCCGTGTCGCGCGCCGAAATTTTCGAACTTTTATCGATCATTTATACAAATGCTAGGTACCAGTTACTTCGGCGATAAGGAAGTGGGAACATTTCATATGGATCGTCCTGCTTATGATAATTTGAAAAACTGTTTTGAGTTGTATGTACAAAGTAATTACTTTCATTTGGGTATCAAATGAAAGGTATTTAAAAAGCCATAACTTTCGTTTGCGACTTTTTTTTTCATTGACGACCTCTGCTGCGCGGTTGGCGAAGGTCCACCTGCGACGCAGGAGGTTGCAGGTTCGATTCCCGCCTCGGGACAAATATTTGCAGTACGATCTGCAGAAAATTGTTCAGGGCTTTCTGGTCGTTTTCTATGTATAATAAAAAAATATCTATCTATGTAATATTGTATTATGTATATCAGTCATCAGTATCTACCCATAACACTCTACTTAGCTTGGGGTTAGATGATGCTGTGTGGATTGTCTGGCATTATATTTATATTATATTACCTATTTGATACCCGATTTGATCTTGTAGGTCTCTTTGAATTTGTACTCAAAATTTTGATTTAGATTTTAGTATTTTAATTTATCTTTAAATCTGTTCGAAAAGTATTATATTTTTTTACATTTCAAGTTATTAGCTGCGATGGTTGCTGATATATTAAAGACTAGCAGCCCGCCCCGGGTTCGCACGGGTATTTTAAAGAATTTTAAGTTCTTACACACACACACACACACGTTAGATAAGGTACTTTATTATTGAAGTTTTCATAAGGATCACTAACTTTAAGAATATTCTATAGCCTATGATTATCATTCTAATGATGAATTTTTTTCCAAAAAGGTCTAGTAGTTTCAGAACCTATTCAATTCAAACCACAAACAAACAATAAAATCTTTCCTTTTTTTAAATTGTACCTTTACCTCCTTTACTTATTTAAAGACTTTTCTCTCGCACCGCTATATTGCCTACATCGCATGGTTCCAATCTTGAAGTTTTTATATTTTTTGACATTGAGTTTCCTCTCGCACCCCAGTAACGAATTGTGATGTATAGGACAATAGAGGACAATCCATAACTGACACTGGCGGAGTAGTCGTAGCAAAAGCGGTGCCATAAAAAAAAGAAGTTGAAGTTGAGTCACAGCAAAAGCGAGCAGCGCAAAAAAATAAAAAAAAAGAAGTTGATGTATAGCGCTATGGTTTTATTATTGAAGTTTTTATACGGATCTCTAACTTTTTTGAAAATATTTTATAGCCATGTTCATCACGGAAATTTTAGGATTCTTATGGTGGAAGAATTTTTCAAATTGGTCCAGTAGTTTCGGAGCCTATTCAATTCAAACAAACAAACATACAAACAATCAAATCTTTCCTCTTTATAATATTAGTATAGAGGTAGATTAAAAAAAGACAGATAAAGGTTTCCACCCCGATCTGGAACGCATAAAAAATATCAAAACCGATGTTGCAATACGTTTATTATAAAACTCCTCAGAATAAATTAAAACTTATAGGTGTTCCATTTTCCAAAAACTCGGGCTCAGAAATATGGAGTTAGCATTTTGTTGGCGGCCGCGGGGCCGCGTCATGCGTTCGTTGTTTGTTGAACGACAATTAAAATGCTAATTATTTGCAGACAACTCACATTTTCGGTGTTGAGATAGGGAAATTTATGTTTAGACCTCTTGTGAATAACAAGACAGATCGTACTCTGCTTAGACGAGTCATTGGATAAATGGGTCATTGTTAGCAACAACCCAAAGGAGTCAACATGCGTATGTCACTGAAATTGCCATAAAATAATTATGAAAACAAAACTGTCATCGCTCATAGCGATAAGGCCGCCCATTGTTACATGCAATCTGTATTTGTCGTTTCCTTTCGTTTATTTCCGTTTTGTTTGGTGTGCAATAAAGAATATTTGTATTGTATTATATTGTCATCATAATGTATTAGTATTATTACTTATGGTATTTGCAATTAGTTAAGGTATATAATTAATTAGTTAAGCATAAATACCAACATCCCATGATCTTCTTTTACCATGGTCGTCGTAAATGGGGTGAAAACTTTATTCACAAATAAGGTTACAAAAGTAGAACTAGAAACAATAGAGCTACAAACTATTGCAGACAAACTACAGGTATTATATTATAACATAAATTAGATACCGAATATTTTAAAAGCTATGAAATAAAGCATTTTCATCCTTCTATCATAATCAGTTGAGCGATATCCACTGCTGGCCTCCGCTTGAGATCTTCACAACGTCTGATTTTCCTCTGCCTGCATCCAGCGATCTCTCTCGACCCTCACCATGTCATCGGTCCATAGCGTGGTCTACCCATGTATTATAGGAAAATTACAAAGAAGATTATAATGGTTGCCGACTGATGTGTCCTGTGCAATACGAACCTTAAAAAAAGAGTCTTGACGTCAAAACTTTCCTAGACCTCTGACAGAATATTCTAATAGGAACTACAAATAAAATACGAACAGTAAATACACATAAAAAATTTCCATAAAGAGCATGTCGCTTGTTTCAATAAATATTTTTTATTTTACATAAATAATACGTCACCTTGAAATATATGCCTCATCTACACAATAACTCATCCACACCATTGCGGAGTCAAATGTTTGTGAGTTTGCGAACACGATAACAAAATCGCTTTATTTTGAACGTACAACTCCGCGAATTATTAATTAAGCCAACTCCATAAAATATAGCGCTGCGGTGCTGGTGTTGCCCGATCAAAATATAATTTTGTTGCCAAATAATAAATTACCTTGACATCTGACGTTTAAAGTTCAGTAATAAAATAAAGATTTCATATTGATTAATTTGAGCGTAACAAGTGGGAACGCTTGGCGCCGCGTAATTAATTACAAAAGTTTGTCTTATCTCTGGCACATTTTGTACTCACCTTGTAGCTTCTAGGTCAGTGTCGAGGATATAAAATGTAAAGAATAAAAGAAATAACGATTAATAAAGATCTACAAAAAGACAGCCAGCGCGGATTTCATGATATTAACAATATTCTGAGTTGAAGCCGCTCGTGCTTTGATGGTTTCATAAAGATTTAATTTATTTTCAAGATTTTATGAATGAAAATTGGACATTTATAAAACACTGTTAAATATTAATTGTAAAATCAATAAGTGTTTTACTTTTGCATACCAGCAAGTACGTGTCTTTCTTTTAAAATTCAGATTTTTGTTATAGTTACTTCTATTCTAATTTGCGCGGGAAAACTTATCTGTGATACTTACACAAAGAGAGATTGAGCTCATAGGTATTTTTTTTTTACAAATCGTAGTCAAACCAGTGGTACCTAGCATTTAGACCACGGGTCGGGCTCAGACATTTTGGATAGATAAGTAGGTTTTACTATAAAAACTATCGTTTTTTGACATCGTATGCTTAGTATTTTGACTAATTCATTACGGATATAAGTGGGTTAACTACGAAACTTATTCGTGTTGGAAGAATACCAACGTTTCATATTTTCAATGTTTTACGGACTGACTACGTTATACTAGCCTAGTTTAGAACAGATGTCTGTTCTAAACTAGGCTCACCATAATTTTTTTAGTAAAATAACATACCTCTAGGACGAGTTCAGAATAATTTTTTTTGCAAAAATAGTATTCTTGAAATTTATTTATATTTATTTATATTTTTTGGTGCCTTTACCAATCTTTAATAGATTTTTGTCGCTGGCTGAAGGCATCAAGCAAGACTTAACTTCATTATAGGGAGGTATTTTTACTTAGAAAGAGACTTAAAAACAATCAACATTGACTGACATAACAGCGGAACTGACACTTTTATTTGACAGTTGTTACGCCAGAAATTTCTTTGGACAAACGATATCGTCCAATAAACACGAACGAAGGAAATTCGTTCCATTCTATGTAGTAGTCGGAAATAAAGTAAAGAGTACCTATGAAAAAATAAAGTAAGATACATCATTCAAAAGTATAGTTTAATAACCTATTCTAAGCTGAGTAAATAGGTGATGTATGCTCTAAAACGACTTATTCTTGAGGCCATACCTAATAAACCTGCATAATACATGTACTCACTCACCGACATCTACATTGCTTCTAAACATAGAATATAACTACAGTAAGACTACAACACTTTGTAACTTCTAAGAGAGATACGTAACCGTTGAAGAGTAACGATCTCCTCGCGGACAGTTGTCCACTTCATTTTTTAATTAGGTTAAGACTTGAATACAAAACCAGAGTTTACGCACCGACACGTCCGAATCTACGGACGTGTCGTACCTAATCCAAAATTGAAGTGAACATCGCGAGTTTTTTCGCGGACGAGATGTACCCTAATCGATTACTAGCGAAAGATGAGGATAGGTACTAAAACTTAGTTTCAAGGAGCTACCAACTTGAAATGGTTTCATCGGGCCAAGTTTGGTAACACATAAATCATGAACGTCTAGGCTCAGATGAAATAAGTACTTACCAAACTATGTAGGCAATGGTGATTAGGGCACTAGACTAAGCAGTTATGATTAATTATATAACTACTGTCACCAATAGATGCATGGACTTTCTTAAGTATTTATGTAATTAATATATCCCTTTTCTTCTTAAAATGAAACCAATTATCTCCGAGAATCTAAAATGTAATCTTTTCCGCGTACCTTGATTAGCAAATTAACATACTTTGTTAGAAATTTAAGGGCAAACGAATGAAGTTAAAATAAGATTAGGTCCAGCGTAAATAATGCGAGGCCTTGTGTCCTAATTCTAATTGATTGAAGTGCGAAATGGGAAGGTTGCTTCGGGTCAGCGCCTGTGAGGTACTACCCATGCCATTGGACAAACGCATTGGACAAGCTTTTTGCTTACATCTATTAAGAAACGGGAACGACTATCTGAAGAAAAGAAGAGTTATCTGCATCAAAATATGGGCTACTACGCCCCTTGGCGGTCGCGGCGTTCGTATTGAACTCAGCACGTGGATGTCATATTAAGTCGTAAAAGGTGACTGAGGGAATCTGAAGAAAGGGGAGGGCACCTTTCTGTGTATTTTAAAACCTGAACTGCGATCAGATGGACATTAGTGATGTTGTTGTTGTTGTGACATAGTGATGTTGTTGTTTGGTTTGAAAAAAAATGATGTGACCTGTGGCGTTTGCTTCACGTTTTCTGAGATATTTTCACGGATCTAAAGGTAGGGAAAACAATCATGAATTGTTATTGCAAGCGGCACGATAACCCGACATGGTTCATGCTCACAAGCCTTGACGTCATTTCATGATAGCGTCATAGAGTTTTTCTTCCCCACGTTACACTTCATACTTTTGATACAACCACACATAGGTACATTTCTTTCAATACGACTGTATAATTTTCATGTCCAGACGTATCACCTCACCGCACGCTACACCATTTCGCTCTCGAAATGTTAAGGCGAAGTTTCATGTAATGGAAACAAAGCTGGGTCCAGTAAGGCACAGTTATTGTTAGTGGACAATCCAGCTAAGTTTACATTGGGTTAATGTACTACCACTCCTAATTTAGAATTGTTTCTAGTAAAACAACACTGGGGTACTTTAGTTGGGTACAAAATGTGTGTGGGTCAAACGTTTTGTGTTTTTAACTGGAAAACGTTTATAATCCATTTTAAGTGGGTTAATTATTTTACGTGTTTTCTAGATAGTATAGGATAGGTATTCAGCGTCGCCCATTTCACTATTATTGGACACTGTATGAATAAAATATCTTAGATTTGTTATCCATCAGTATCTAGCGTCGAACCTGATGCTCAAAGCCTGAAGTTGAATTTGTATCCAAGAAATATCACGAATGATACAAATGTGAGTTTTATGTTATAGATAACATAACACTCACATTTGTATACATAACATAACACTCACGTTTGTATACATAACATAACACTCACGTTTGTATACATAACATAACACTCACGTTTGTATTATTCGCTATCGACCCCATGTGCTATATAAATATTGTTTATTTATTTATTTATTCAGAGAGGAACGCCAGCAACGTATGTATAAACATACTAGTTTATGTTCCTTAAATTAAGTTCTTTAAAATTAGGTTAACTAGTTAAATAACATTCTAGTTAAATATAAACTAGAGGAACCAAATTAAATAAATGAGACCGAAGTTCTACAACAAAATAAAAATTTGATTATTAGATTCATTAAACTTATGAAATATTATAAAAAAAATATTTATTGGGATATTTTAGCTTATTAAGGTAGTTATCCAAGATTTAAAAAATAATGGCTCATTAATTATTTCACTAAAACCGTCTACCCTCAAACGTTGATCTAAAGACGTCCTTCATTATGTTGCGGTCACTTGCGGGTAGTAAGACGAGCAGAGGTCGGCTGAACCCAAGATGATAAATCACCTCGTCTCGCACAGGACATTAAAACACGCGAGAACAGCTTCGAGGGCCACTCAGCCGATACGTCATAAGGGTTATTGATAAACATGGTTACTAGTTACTACTACTACTAGAAGTGGATACTACTTGATAAGACTAAACTTTTTAGCTCAGGTAAACATGCCTGCGATCATGGATGCGACAAGCTGAAGACAGGGCGCTATGGCGCTCATTAGGGGAGGCCTATGTCCAGCAGTGGACAAACATAGGCTGATGATGATGATGAAACATACGTACCTACTCTTACCACACATCTACTGATCTATACATATATCCTTCTCCATACGCCACGACGAAAAACATCTTCTGAGCCGATCGACCAACTTCTGCGACTGGTACAATTCCTATCAGAAAATATTATTTGTTACTTTGATTTCAATTTTTTTTGAGATCTATTGATCTCGCTGTTTACGCAGAATCGCAGTCTGCTAGTAAAATTATTAAATCCCAACATTATAAATAACACCGAATGGAGATGAGGCGATATGTCCTTTACATCTTATCTGAGATAGTTCGGGATATTCTCGCATTGTTCCTTAATGTACCCGTGGTTTTATTTATGAGTTAAGTAGAACCAATATTTTGTCATTTTATGTACCAAGGAGACGATTTATCAAGAAAATCATACATATTTAACGGTCAGACGATGTTAGTTGTCTATGTTGATATATAATATACGATATTTAGTACCTTGAGATAAGTTTTAGATTAAAAATTTTATGTTTGGTGGAGAAATTGAAACTGTCAGAGAAATATAAGAAAATGCTGTACGTAGAGATAGAACTATTCTGTTCACGTTGATAAAGCTAAACAACACCTAAATATTATCTATTAGAATAAAATATTATATATTATAATAAAATATTATATATTAGAATACTATTATTGCATTAGAATAAGTTTATTAGTAATAAATAAACAAAAAAAAGAAAATGGTCGCTACAGACGACACGACTGATAAATCAGGACATCAGGAATCTCCTGGATCCAGTTGGATGGTTTGCTGTTTGAAAGTCACACACAATACACTCAAAAGTTCTGTGTAGCGCACATAACACAACACTCGGGGCATTGTAGGTCACAAACACAAGCACTGCAGCAAAAGATCACATTTGGTTGATAGAGCACCTTGAACGATTAAATTAAATTATTTAATTATTTTCTCTCGGTATTAGACATACGGCAAAGCGGTTATTTTGAACTGGTGTCATCTCTTGGATGCATCATTATATTGGCCTGTCCAGTCCAGAGGACTGAAGGGTGAGGTGCGGACAAAGCGGGGAGTGGCGCCCGCCCGCCCTACGCCAGTGGGCAACCGTTTGTACTACACAATGCTCTCGTGTAATAATGTCCAATAGATTTCCTACGTAAATAGCATACCACTTAGCTATCCCTATACGTGTGTCACATCCCTTGAATTTTCTCTGACTTTTTGTGGATTAAAATTTACGATAAAGAGGCCGAAGCAGTGTTTTATTCAATTCTAATCGCAGCTTATATCGCATCTGGCTTTGTGGAATCCCACATAGTTATAATAGTTTTCCATAAGTTCGAACAAATATTTTACCAACACCAAAGATGGCGTGAAATTTTACTACCTGAATGATTTTATTGCAAATAGTTTCGACACCTTAACCAAGCCATGACGAAACCTATAGCTTATTAAGACCATATCTGTCTTCATCATCATCAGCGCTTTTCGATGCTAGAAGAGTTTTCAGCGCTTTCAGCTCGAAACTGTGTCCGTACAACTTCAATCTAATACCTAATATTCGATATTCATTTTACAGAGTTAAGTTATCAAATTATCAAAATTATTCCATTTATTTAACTAAAACCAATTCCGTCAATGACAATTTAATTCCCAATTTTATACGTATTGAATTTGATCCAAAACAACATTAATTAATCCAATACACAATAAAAAACTATTCATTAAAATACATTTGCATCCAGAATTGTTCACGCAATAAATGTTGTCCACTCGCGAATTATTCCACAGTGGAGTTATAGATCAAGAGAAGGACAGAAGAATTTTTACATCAAGTAAAATAAGTAAATAATGCTGGACAATCCACACATCATCATCTATTAGCCTCAAGTTAAGCAGAGCTTGTGTTATGGGTACTAGATGACTGATATACATAACACAGTAGATTACATGGATAGATATTTTTTATTATAAATTAGTTAAGCCTTAGTTGAAGATATTTTTAATTGGATTTAAATTGATGAAACTCTTACCTTCTCGGGTGCATCTAAACTTTCATCCTAAACCAGAAAAACGATGAAACGATAACGATTATTATGTTTGTGCAGTTTAAATAAATAAAAACTCGTACCAATGACCGCTTAGACTACTTAGTGTTTTAAACAATACCAAATTCTGGAGTTTTGAGTGTCGGTGGAACTTTTAATGGGCCTACGGGGCATACTGCACATTGGAATCATTCCAACAATTTATGTAGCGGCTACTCCGATCCACTCCGCACTATACGTTATCGTTACGGCTACGTTACGTAAGGGCTACTGTCGCAGCTTTTCATGAAGGAGTTCTAAATACTTATTTATGAGGATTTTCAAACGAAGTGATATATGCGGGTTACTTACCTAGGTGGGCATTGTTTTCCTGTTAAGGTCGTTCCAGGTGCCTTAGATGACTTACGAGTGTGTTCAATTTTTCCGCATGAACACTCCAAAATTGGTTCATTAAACTCCGTTTTACGGTACCCTTGCAGAAGAATCGCTAAAATGAGCTACATATTTCCCGATGCAATTTCAACCGCAACACGAACTGCAAACTTCACAGTCAATCGAGGCTTCTTTTTTGAAACTATTTTCGATTTGCCGTTCTATTTCCCAAAGATAAAGTAAATTGAATAAGAAGGAAAGTTTTCCTGAAAGGAATTCGTTGGGCTCAATCGGTTCGTTAAACTCAATTATATACCTAGCTAATCTTTTGATTTCTTATCACGCCTTTCTAATTACATAATTGATTTTCTTTTGAAGTTTTTCATCTTCTTCTATTGATTACTTCACTAATCGTTGAGGGAAACCCTTCTGACCCAAGAGTTTTTCAAGGGCTTTTACGGATGTAGAGAACCGTGGAGATTTTTGTACGGGCTTTAGAGACATATTTTTTTACTACGTAGGTATAGTATAGCTATTGAGTGACGAAGTGGAAACTGATCTCAGCCACAAAACTACATAACTCAACTCCTGAAGAATCGAACTCAAATTTAAGTACGTATGCAATATGGAGGTATTTCGTAGGTAATAATTATAGAGGACGTTTTACATTTTCTTTTTCAAATATTAATAAAACTAGATAGTTGTATAAAGGAAACGAATCTTCCAAAAAATTGTCAAATACTCAATCAATATACCATCAATAATTTAGATTCGGCTATAATATATATAAACGTAAATGCCGTAAAGCCAACCACAAGTTATGAGAGAAAACTCAAAACCTTCCCATTTTGTTACTGGTCTTCAAAAACCAAACTGAACACAAACCCACCATGCCATTTAAAACTTAAACAACAAAAGTAAACAAAACAGTTCCACTATTTACAAAAACTAGGCTGCCCTTATCCCCGGAAGCAAGCCGGGTCGCCCCGGACTAATCCCGGTCGCACCCGCATTATGTATGTAGACAAAGCATCATTTCTGTGTGTGTGGACGCTCAATTGTTCTACACTTGACGCAATTGTAGTTGGAATGGACGATCTATCACTTTCTCAGGTTAGTTAAGTGCTTTAGTTATACAAAGGTCAGGTGTTCTCGCTTTAATATTTAGAATATTAAGGGATAAAGAGGAGGTAAATGAGGGCGTCCTCTTTGGGTGTTAGAAGTTTAGGTATTGTGATCAGCACTCAGGTATGCTAAGTCAGTTAACTGAGAGATTATCAAAAATTTCGTTTGTGGTGGGTTTTGCCAATCATTTATTAGCGAATTGATTCAATGAACGCGACAACTCCTGATTGGATCTGACCGAAATGTTGCCTGCTTACAGGGCGTCCCACGGCTATGCCACATGGAGGGAAAGTACCTTAAATATTTTCTTTCAGTAAAATGCTACTTTCTCTCCATGTGGCCCTGGGACGCCCTGTTATACATAATAGACCTAATATCAATCTAAGCTATCTTGTAACCCAAAAAAATTCCTGTGAAGCCGCGGGCACAAACCTAGTCTCTTATAATGAAGTCACATGTTTTTGCTTTTCTTTCAGGCATAAACTATCACTTTTCCTTATATATTTTTCCGGATCTAGAGCGCAAAAGTTTTATTATTATCTAACAAAGAGATCGTATAGAAACTGCAGATGTGCCCATGTTTTGGGAACGTAGGTTGGTCATTTACTTTGAATTCTCCACTTGTCTGGTCTGTTATGATACTTGCACACTAGATTCACAGATGCGACCCTGCCTCTAACTGTTGACAAAGGATGCTATTTGGGAGACGAAACAAACGAGACCGTTTTTGTAAAAATACAGTTTTTGGGTCATTTTCCTTAAAGCATACGCATATGTAATATTTTATTCGTAATTATTATATTTCTAAAGTATTTTTCTATGTAAATTTCCAAAAAGGTCCATTCTTAATAAACAGAAAGAAGAGATAACTATTTGAAGACATAAAGCATGGTCTCACAATACTCTATCTATCTCTCTCTCTCTATTTTTTTTTTTTTCTATTTATGTAGATCCAAGGAGTATATTAATGGCGGATCTATTGTGATTATGACATCATCAGCCTATAATAGTCCACTGCTGGACCTCTAGGCCTCCCTTAATAAGCGCCATAGATGGCGTTATTTATCATTTGGGGGTTATTACCCAAAATCTCCACGCTGAGCATGCGGGTTTGCGATCGAATCGATCTGGATATATGTATTTCCAATAAATACAGTTTTAAAGGTTCAAGAACCACAGACCACAAAAATCAACATACATTTGATTGTTGTTTTGTATTGTTTACATGCGCTGTTTCACCCCACATTTCCATCGCATAATTCAGGAACTCAGCCTTACAATCAGTGCCCTTAGCACGATCGTCCCGAATAATAAATAGACTGAGTATGCCTTATATTAGAATTTATTCACACACGCAAAGTTTCGGCAATGCAAGACTGGAATACAGAGCTCAGTTTAACGCCACTGTTGCAGATAACCGAAGAAGTAGGATTACTGGAACAGCCGCATACTTTAACTTAGCGTGTCTTATGTTTGGCTTATCCATCTTTTTGTATACTGAGTAGCACTCATCTGAAATAGTGACATGAATAGTATAAGTAATAAAAATGGGAAATAAAGTGATCACTTTGTTTCATTGTTCACTTCAATCTTTTAAGGTTAAGTAAAGAAGCGAACTTTACTTTACCTGTACCTTGTTAGATTGTTAGTTTTCAAGTTGGAGCAAAACTCATCCCAAACTTTTTTATATAATAGTAAGAAGCCTTTTTGCAAAGAATATTTTAGACGTTTTTGGAGTTTTGTTGTAGAAGCGTATGTTTGCCCTTTAAAAGATGCATTAATCTTTTGTAGCCTAATAGTGGGTACAGCAAGTTTATTGTTATTTCTAGTATTAAAATTATGGATATTTAGTTTTTTTTTATTTCAATTTTAATTTGATTTAAGTACCAATGTATGATGAAAACACGACCAAAGTTCAAAACCCTCGCGCGCGAGTTAAACTCGTACATGATTTTGAACTTTGGTCGTATAGGTACCTACCTAGGTAGCGACAGGATTTTTCTAGATTTTTTTTAATGTATTTCTCCAAGTATAAAACGTAGACGGTTTTCAAATCCTGTTTTGAAGTGTCCAAATCCATACCTTTGATTTGATATTGCTTTGAATGAAATAGCCCCCAATGTATTAAAATTGGTTTGTTGACCATATTTCAAAAAGTTTTATTTTAATAGACTTCTACGTCTCTGCATATATATTTTCACTGTAAAATTCAGAAATTTCAAAAAATTTTTAAAATATATACTAACTTTTTACTACGACATCACAAATTTTACTGAAAATCTTCATTTTTCTTTGTTAAATTATATGTATGTACAGAGCACGATATTTTTTTTATTTTAAATATCAAGTTAAAACTGTAGAAGTAGATATAAAAGAGGGAAAAATAATATACTTAGCGAGACCATAAAGATTTAGAAACAGTATAGCGTGTTAGCGGGTTAACGACGAACCTAATTAGTGTTGGAAGAACTCTAACGTTTCATCCCTTAACGAGGGACTTCAAAATTAATAATTAATTCGTCAAACTACGTAAGTTTTTATAAAATATGATAGTGATGCGCTACTCTCGAAACTGATAACCATTTTCATGTAAAACAACCAAAATAGTTAATACAAGTGTTCTTCCACATCTCTCAATCCTTGTAGCAACATCCTCGTGCCGCCGCCGCGAAGTTGTGTTTATCAGCTCAGTGATACAGTAAGTTAAAGCGTTATTCAGAGTAAGTAGTACCTGAACAAGTAAGCAAGTACCTGAGTATTTAAGCGAGTAAGCGCAAGGTGCTCGTGTGATTGTGAATATGAATAAATGATTTTTATTGCGAATCTCAATGAGATTCCACTGTGTTTGTTTTCACTGCGCCTCACATCCAGGTTTTGTAGGGGAATTTTTTCGTTTGTTTTGTTTATACTTTACTGTAAAGTTTTTGCAGTTTTATATTATATTTTAATACTAGCTATGCCCACGGTTTCCCTCTCATGGCTTACAATTATAACTGTAGCTCCAAGCCATAACTTACAAACTAAGATACAAAACCTGGGTGTTCGTTCAATCAGAGATAAAAAAATTGTTAATCATAATGTGAATATGTAAATTGAACGCGTATTATTCACATAAATGTGTCCTCATTAATAATCGTAATAAATCCTCAGTAAAGAGCATGTCTTTCCCTCAATGATTTCCATTCCGCGTAGCTGGGTTACAAGCGGCGTAGTACCCCGTAGTACGTAACTACGGCGCGTTGCTACGAGCAATGGGGAGGTTGAAATTCTATATTTATCATCCGACGATATCCGGTTTTGATTGTATATATATATACATAGGAAAGCGAAGGTTCGCCTGAGCGCCGCATGAACATAAAATATGTTTTTAAAATATGTAAAGCAATATAGGTAT
This sequence comes from Eupithecia pulchellata, assembly GCA_963931895.1. Taxonomy (NCBI): domain Eukaryota; kingdom Metazoa; phylum Arthropoda; class Insecta; order Lepidoptera; family Geometridae; genus Eupithecia; species Eupithecia pulchellata. Next base: position 13,627,674 of record OZ007523.1, read on the forward strand.
ATGAAAGCTTAAAAACTGCAAAGTAAATAAATATTTCAACGTTCGCCATCTCTATGTAAGGGACATAAAATAGTCAGATAATAAAGTTCCGACCTAACGTTTAGAGGGAACTATAAAACGACGCATTTTTACAAGTTTCTGGTTCCCGGCTAATATTTTACAGGTCTTCAAAACAATTCGTTGGAAACTGAGTTTTATTGCCTTGAAAACAAGTCATAAATGTTTAATTGGTGAAACTTGTGTCGTCAGTAAAAGTTTAGGAGGAATTACTATTTTACGGCCCAGAAATTTTACTGAAAATATCATAGACCACGTATCCGCAAGATAAGAAATGTTTAAAAACAATAACAAAGCCTTTTCCTAAATTTCTTGTGCTTTACTATCACCATCATGCATGTGTGTTTTCACACACACTTGGGCACTACAATACGTCCTGAGCACCTACTAGTCTCCGTTGAGATGGCCGCTGTAGCCGAAGATTTATCTAGGCCGAAGACATCATTTACCTAGGACTATTACCGCTGCCCCATCAACGCAATCCTTTAAAATCAAGCTGAAGAACTGGCTTATCAAGCAAGCGATAAAAATAGAATTGACGAGTTTTTCGACAAAAATAATTATACGATGTAGCATTAATTAAAATAGACGGAAACAACCTGGAAAGGCTCGTAGTCACCGGCAAGGTGGACGGAAAACGATCGCGAGGACGGAGCCCTATGCGTTGGTGTGACCAAATCCGCACAACGTTGGAGTCCAGCATGAGCGACGCTGTACGCGCTGCGGAAGACCGATCCAGATGGAGACACATCGTTCAGACAAAAGTCCTACATAAAGGTCCCGACCCTCAGTCATGAGGATATCGACGCAAGGAGGAGGTAGCATTTAATTATGAAGCACGTTTTACGGTGTTTCATTAATTAATTGTTTTATTATTGTGTTTCATTTATTAAGAAAAATTTCACTGACCGATCTATTCAGTAGTATCGGCATGAAGAAGTAACAATCGAAACTTTCGTATTCGTGGCTTTAGTGTGATGCCATTTTGTGAGCTTCAGGCTAACATTTATACGTTTTTAGCTAAGACTTTTATGCTAAGCTTTTACGATTTGTAGAAAGAACACAAAAAAATATATTTCATTATTTGTATGAGAAGAACTGACTTTGCTTGCCTTAAAAACATAAAAGTATAGGTCTGTCTAACACCAACAGGGATCCATCTTAACATTCAAAGGACAGAAAAGGAATCCTTCAGTCTTGCGATAACTATTCGTACTTCACCGATGATTTCCCAAGAGGGCACGATGTCCCCAGAAGTAATTACATACGTGTAAATAATGTAAGATTTTTATATGTAGCAATATTTTTGGTGTGGGAAAAGCTTGAGCTTTGACTCAGGGTCAAAAACTTTTGGGTCACGATCATAATAATTTGTTTTGTTGTTTTATAGGCTTAAACAGATGATAATAAGGTCTGGAAAATTATATAACCCTTCGGAAATATCAACTGACCACGAATGTCTTGTTCGATATTTGTTAAAAGAATGTGAAATATAAACGAAGTAACGACAATGCTGATATTGATATGGATCAGTTGAGCTACCTGTAGTTTGTTTGCAACAGGATACAGTTAGCTGAATTTTTATTATTGTAAAATCTAATTAGGTTATTAAATTGTAATTTTATTTGTTAATAAAAGTTTTACACCTATTTTGACACAGTATTGATTATTTATTCAAGTTTATAGACACAATTTCCTTTAAATACCGATTTGGTTAAGTCCATACTTACGCTGTATTTTTATTCGTGAATCAGCTAAAAACAAATTTGCGGGAATAAATTCAAAGCGAGTGAGCTAAGCAATAATGTCCACAAGCTGAAACTTTACAATGACATACAGTGTCTTGCACAACAAAAACATGTCTGGACAATATTCTAACATTAAGCATTATATTATACCGAAGTCAATTTAGCTTCTACACAGCTCTAGCAGTCCTTAGATCTTTTTGTTTCCATAAGTTTGGTTGATTTCTCATACGACCATTAAGCGCAAACAGCACCTAAACTAGCGCCACCACCTACTTTATGTTATAATTCTGTTTAACAAAGGAATTTTCAAAAATCTATCGTCCAGTTTGTGATACCTATCATAAGCTTTTTTTTAATGCCTCTGTAATAGTTTTATTCTATTTAGTTTAGGAAGAGATACGAAAATAGATTTTGGTGGCCACCAAGGGCAACTTCGTATCTCTTCCTAAACTAAATAGAATAAAACTATTACAGAGGCATTAAAAAAAAGCTTATGATAGGTATCACAAACTGGACGATGGATTTTTGAAAATTCCTTTGTTAAACAGAATTATAACATAAAGTAGGTGGTGGCGCTAGTTTAGGTGCTGTATGCGCCTTAAGCTCAAAAGCTGCCCAAGTGGCTCCATTATAAACTGTCAGTATCTGTTCAGTGTCTACTAAAAACGACCGTTAATAACTTATTGGTTTAACGTAGGCTCAGGTTCCCAGACCAGACATTTTGAGTCTCATTCGAACGTAATGAGGACCGCAGTTCAGCGCTCAATAGGATACCTAATACTGCTATCGAACGCTATAGCGCTTCTGCGATATACCTCTTTTGGTTCTGCCTTCTACACTATACAGGGTGGCTTTTTCATGGGAATATATGGCCGAATTCTTAAACCAGAGTCTAGAGTTAGAGAGAAGTCGTGTAATAAGTCATGGGCGCAATATTGGATAACAAAATCTGTGTAACTACGATTATTTAATACCATTTCTTTAATTGTCTTAGTTTGGGATTTGGCTACACACTCCCATCTTAAAAAAAACCACCAGTAGTATTCGTAAGCAAACAACACGTCCTACGTTAGCACTAATATTATATATTTATGGACGTGGTAATTATGTTTTGGGTCAAGACAACGCAACGCCAAAACTGAGTGGCGGTCAGATTTTTAACAAAGATGTTACTCTCGATGGCAGATATAGTCTTATGTTAGTGAAATAATATTTTAAGTTTATCCCTAAAGGTCACCTGGTTTTAGTGATGTGCCCAAAAAAGTCTGACCTTCTAACCGTGCATATGAAATGTGATCATGTTTCCGTGGGATAAATATTTTTTCGGCAAACATCCGAACAATACCGTGGTGAAATAGTTTTATGGGCAACCGGCGCGTGAAATCGGGCTGGACTGTTCGGTCATCCGGTCATAGTAAGCGAGAGGTATAGATGATCCGATGTCGATGAATTCACTATCGAAGATCGAAATACAATTTGGATGATCGAACTGCAATGATACCATGCTGCAAAACATGCTGTTGAAATGCAAAACTAATAGAGCGTTATTGGCATAACGTACTTTACGTTAAAAATAATCGCAGTACCTACACATCCCTAATCAAGATGTGCCTTGGTCCCTGCAGGCATAGTCTAAATGAGTTTATCTATAGAATTAAAGATATATAAACTATAGACCAGGATAACATCAAACAAGCAACAATCTCTTTGACCTGAGCTCATACAGTAGACAGTCATATCGCATTTTTCCCCATAACCTTTAAAAAGGTTGAAAGCATCGATACCGATGTTATCTCAGCTCCCACCCCTAAGCCCGGTTAGTCGACAATATTGTAGCATAGCGCGTCGGATGCGCAATGCTGACGGATTGTCCTTTTTGTTCACACAACTTTCGACAAGTTTCCTATGGAACTGACAAAACTGAATATTTATTGCTCTAATACCAATTTTGGTGACCGATTTATTTGAGTTTCCTTGTTTATAACGCTGAACCAAATATTCAACCCTTCGGCCGCGTTTGCATTTAAGTTTCGCAACCAGTTTATAAGTAGTTTTCCTCAAAAGTAGTTTTTATCGTGAATCGTGTGATCATAACCTCACCTGATGGTGAGTTACGATGTGGCCGATGTTGTATCCCGAAGTACTAGAGACACCTATTCTCAAAAGTACTTAATTATATACGATACAAAATATTTCTTCAATCCAAACTGAAAGCAGCGCATGGCGCATCACTATCATTAATCCCTTTCAAATTCAAAATCCGATTCCAAATTCAACGAAAACAAACACATAAATTCACCGAAAAAACTCCACTATTTTAACCTCCAATTATTTCCGGTAACGAGCGAAGGAAAGTGAAACTCGAGTCATCGCAGTTAACTAGTTCGCGTCGTTAGTCCAGTTACTGACATGACGACTGCGAATACAAGTAATTAGCCATGCTGCCTTTAGACGGACCAGTCACTGAAACTAAAGGCCAGTCAACTTTACTTACTGTTGCTCGGCTACCCTAACCCTTCAGCAGGCATCTCGATTCTGAGTCCTGATCGGTTTGATGATAGTAGTGAGACGTCATCGTGGTGTCTCATTTTCCTATAAGATTGATTTCCTCTTTTTCAATTCAGCTTGCCTGGTAGGGTAGGTAATAGATAATACTTCTTGTTATATAAAAAAAACTGATAAGTCATCATAAGACCTCAACGCTAGCTGCTGCAAATAGGTGAACCACGAAGTATATAGTGTAGAGAAAGACAACTCTTGTCAACAAAGCTCCATACAGTGCTTTGAGTTTGCTCAAGTAGTCTTGTACCTGTATGATATTTTTTTTTTTGACGTGACCGTAATTTTTACTTATCCAGTTAATGGCATGGCGACTGGAAACAAGAGTTCTTAGCAATGCCCCGTTCAGACAGGGCAGTGAATGTTTGCAACTTGGAATGCTACATTTGCAAATACCATATTGAATGTAGAGTAATGAACACTTTTTCTGAATTTTAGAGTGGTTTGCAAATCGATTCGTTAATATGTTTAGCGATGCATTTTGACCACTAGTGTAGTGAGTTAATGTTCGACCGCTGTATTTACAGTATTATAATTGATTGACTTCAGATTTGATATTGTGTTGTGAAGATTGGTGCTTGAAGTAGGTTCGGAGTACTCGAAAAAAAAACGAAATTGCAATATGTATTCAAAATACTACCAAGTGAAGGCTAGTGATATTTGTGTGCCAAGAGTAATAGATACTTTTGATACACGCTTATCTAAAAAATTATGCTGAAATTATGTGAAACTTGACGTACCTATATTTAATTTAAGATTAAATTACCTAACATCTGCAGAAAAATATATACACATTGTCTGCGCTGAATTTTCAAATTCACTCTGCTTCTTATATCCTTCGCAATATCGAAATCAAATAACACGGCACTTCGGAACTACCCCAGCCACTTTAAGAATGCATCGCTAGCTTGTCGGCAAGTACCCGAACCTACTCGAAACACCTGTGAACTCGATAGTACCTAATCTCTTTCGGAATGCAGGTTCAAAGCCGAAAGGGCTTAACATTCTAAATTATTCTAAATATCACAATTATGGGACTCGTTAAGGTTACACACACTTTACTTTTGATAGATTTATTTATATAATAATACTTTATTGATCTGACGTGGCCGAGAGCCAAGTGGATGAAATCAATTATGAAATCTGACCCTACCACTGAATGGGATAACTAGCTGGGGGAGAGAGAGAGAGATAGCACCAGATCAATTTACAATCGACATTTTTACCAAACCTCATTCACGTAAGATTCACGCTATTTAGCAATTATATTTGCAGATATAGCATCTGAAATGGAAAAGAAACATACTTTGGTTTATTACCATACTTGACGAAGCTATAAACATAGCACATAGGTATGAGAACTATTCGGAAATATTATTCCTAGTTGCTGTAGAACCAAATCATTCGGGTATGTAGCTATTTTGTTTAGATACATTTAGGTGCATTGTCAGCCCGAGGCACCGAGGTACAGTCGGGCAGAACACCGTTTCCAATTAAATTCACAAACTTAGGTACAATGCTGATAGAAATACGAAGAGTTTTACTTCAAGAGTTGTCTGAGTTTCAATAAAATGTTTAAAAATTACTAACTGATGAAGTTAGCTCTGGCTGTAGTAACGTCCTTCGCCTATATAATTTAAATAATAAAATAGTCGGTACAGAAGGAGGCTGTTAGGTTTTTACCTTTGAATTGATATCCCACTCAATGAAATTAGCGTCTGCGATAATAAGTATATTGCCAATTATTCATAAAGTTTTCTTTTTACAGTTAGCTTTGACCTTTTGGTTTATGTTTTTACTGTAAAACTTAGATCCACATATATGAACGCCTAGTTCATTTGAGACGGATCGCTCTGCTAACTTCAGAAAAGGGGGTTAAAATAATTTTTTTACTATTCAAAATGTATTAAAAAGGATGAAACCCGCATTTCAATACCTTTAATTTGACCTTGTCTCTTAAAGTTTCGTTATCACAATGTAAGTACTGAAAAAAAATAATTTTCATCTATTTCAATTACCATACATATTATTATTAAAAATTTCTAGCTGCGATGGGTACTAAGATATAAAAGATTTAAAAAAAGACAGACAAAGCCAGACCCTGGGTCTCGAAACCCTAAAAAATTTGATCCCTTAAAATAAATTGTATCTCAACAAATTGCTGGTAGAATATAAAATCGTCTGTAAGCACTCGAGACCGGTACTGTACCTACGCTTGCAATAAAATGGAGCATTCAATCGTTCGTTACGCGATGTAGGTATGGAATGTTTGCCGTTTTAACATTTACACGCTGGATGGACCAATTTGTATTTGCGAATGCCCAGGGCTTGTGTTAGTCTATTTAACAAATCGTGTTGTTGGGAAACAACTTTTGTACCTGACTGTATTTCATTTAGATGTTTATTAATATTTACAGGGTATTTCTTGCCAATTTATATTTGATTTTCCTGGCATTTCGAAAACCAATCATCATTTATCACGACAAACACTTACACTCGAGAGCAATGAATCCGGGTCACTCAAAGAATCCAAAAAATCTCGGAAAGTAAGAATGCTAGGTTAATGCAATAAATAGTATTTAATAGACAATTTAATACTCCTTAAATGAAAGTTAAAAAAATATGAGTAACCATACATTTTATTTACACAAAATTACATAAAGAAAAAAAACTGCTGATCTCTCCTTAAAACAAAAATAGGAAACATGAAATTTTTGAACTTTATGACGATTTTCTTGAATTTCAATACTTCGTATTAGCTCCTCGTGCTTCCATTACTGCGTTTACGCGGTTTGGCATGCTGTACACCAAGTTCCTTATACGATTTTGGGGAATATTCTCCCATTCCTCTGTGAGAGCAATTTTGAGCTCAGGAAGCGTGATTGGGGGAGGGTTTCGTTGTTTTACGCATCTCCCTAGCTCGTCCCAAGCATGCTCGATCGGGTTGATATCCGGGCTGCGCGCTGGCCACTCCATACAAGTAATGTTCATCTCTTGAAGGTAGTCATTCACAATCCTACCTGTATGAGGTCGGGCATTGTCATGCATAAATATAGCATCCTCACCCAAATTGACCATAAATGGACCAACGTGTTCGTTGAGGATTTCTTCCACATATCTTACGCTAGTTAAAGAGCCGTTTTCTATGATCACCAGCTCTGTGCGACTTTCAGAGGAAATTCCGGCCCACACAAGTACAGACCCACCACCGTAGGCTACTTTTTCTTCGATGCATGCTTGCTTGAATCTTTCCCCTGGTCTTCTATACACTCTGTGTCTTCCATCGTGCTTGTAGAGCATAAATTTTGATTCGTCGGAGAACAATTTATTGCATTAACCTAGCATTCTTACTTTCCGAGATTTTTTGGATTCTTTGAGTGACCCGGATTCATTGCTCTCGAGTGTATATACATATAATTATGTTTTACAATATTCAGGAATATAATAACTATGTTTATCGATATAAAGCACATGCTTTAAAATCAAAAACTAAACGCAATCATTAACGTACTACTGTACTAGACTTCGCTAGTTCTTGTGATGGAAAAAAGGACAAAGACGTTCCTGGGATAATTTATTTTATTGATCAAGCGAAAACAGAGATTGCCTGTGTTTGCGCGCTCACCTCTGCATAATATTAAGCTCTACGCACATGGCTATTCCTAGACATTAATTAGTTCCATTCAGCTATTTGTTACTTATTTATAACGTAACCAACGGCTTCTCACGGGTTTTTAACAAAAATAAAAAACAAATTCTATAGCCTATGTTCATCACGGAAAATCTGGAATAAAATTCTAATGGTGAAAGAATTATTCAAATTGGTCCAGCAGTTTCGGAGCCTATTAAATTCAAACAAACAATCAAAGCTTTCCTCTTTATAATATTAGTATAGATTAAATTAACGGATGTAATCCATTTGATTATCTCTAGAGAAAGTACCAGGCGCTTATAACGCAGAAAGAGGTCCTGACTCGACAGGACAGAACACTGTTATATCTGCGCTGCCTATCCCCAAACCACAAAGGTGTCAAGTACATATTCGCGCCGCATTGCTTCGCTCAAAGGACTAGCCCGAAATTGGATCGAGGCATACGTTTTACGAATCGTGACATTTTATTTCATCTTGAAAGGATTTTGTACAGTGAACATCAAAGATGGTGCAATAGAAGAGAATAGATGAGATGAGATAGAGTTGCAATAGAAGAGAGAGAAGTTATAGGAAAGAAAGTAAATAGGTAGCTAGTATAATTATTATAATAATACCAATAAATACTGATAATAATAATAATAATAAATACTTTATTGCACACTTAACTTATGAGTAATTAACAAATTAAATAGTCTTAAAATAAGCGACAATTGGCGGTCTTATCGCTCAAGAGCGATCTCTCCCAGACAACCTTGAATGGATAAATTGTTTGTATGAAATTATTGAATTACTATTATAATAGATGCATTCTATTACCTATTTATATTTCTAGTTTTAAGGTGAATACTTAAATAAAATTATTACCTTTCTTGTTGGTGACTGTGACATGTAACTTGGCGTTGTCAATAAAGTTCTGTAGGTATTTGTATTTGCTTTGTATTGTACCAAGACAAAACGCTTCAGCCAATATTTAATATCATTCCCAATCCTCGTCCTTGGGTCATTTTTCCCCACTTGAAGTCGATAAAGTTATAAACAATCGTTGAGATACGAAATTTCTCAAACGACGTCATTTTGTCAATATTTGGTTAATGTTATCGCTATCGTTAACAGCAGTACAGGCGAGAGATAAAGTGCTAGCGATGTATTATGACTTCAGGCGTTTTATATAAAAATTTTGTTTCTGAAATTATCATGAAAGGAGCCGTTTTGATAAGTTATTTTTGTGGTAGGTACCTATGTCCGTATGGTGTCAATTTACACTTTTGTAGAATAGATAAACCAGTCGTACCAGAATCTTAAATTGTCAGCTATTTTATTTTTCTATTTTAGCAGCGCTGAATGACACCTATTTATCAAGTTTCCAATTTCATTGTAATTTAATGAAAACTATACACAATCCCCCACTTGCAAAAAGATTTTTAATTGTCTATATTTTTCTTAAATTTGACATATCTTTTAGTAAGGTTTGACTACCTATAATAAATAATGTTTAAGAAAGTTAAATATCATGCATACCGGCAAAAGTATTCCTCAAAAACTTCGCATCTGGTCTTGAAAATGTAGCCCTCATATAAAATGTTCTATCATGTAAGATTACTGACAAAACGCTCCAAAACAGCAGTTCCGTCTTATCCAAAAGTAGTAACAAACTATGCAACTTCAAAACTCTTGTCGGGGATTGAAACAATAAAGTACTTCAAGTCGCGAACAGTCGTGCAACTCGACAATGTAAAACACACAAACATACTGACGTGAGAGGGGAAATAATAAGGAGAGCTGTCCACTACTTTAAGCTCTCCTACTTTAAGCATGTCTGTTTGTTATCTTCTCTTTCTTTGTTTGCTATAATAATATAATATAATAATATGTATTATGTAAATAAGTTGATGTTGTGTGGTAATATTATAAACAGTCAGATCACACTAATCAAATCACACAACACTAATGTTTGTGGTCTCTCTAGTATTTGATTCTTTTGACGATCTTTGTGGCGCTGTGAGCAAAGGCCTGCGACGTAGGAGTTTACGGGTTCGATTATTTTAATATGATAAAAAATATCTATCAGTGTATCATTGTATTAAGGTTTATTTATGTATATCCCGGAAACCCCGAGACGGACCCAACTTTGATGAAATTAATCTGGGACACAAAACGATATAAATAATGCTCGATTTTCCATCAGAGAACCTTTTAAAAAAGCTTAGTATCCGGAGACCTAAGATATTTTACTTTTCTGGTAAAATGTTTTGGTTAGTAGAAAATATAAAGAAAAATCTTGCAGGTCAATGAAGCCAAGGATCAATTAAATATCCTCGAGGTTATCTTCACCTCACTACGTAAATATAACCCTACATAACAACACAACACGGACTACTTTACCTTACAACTCAACTCTGATTTACTCGAAAGTTTCCAAGAAGTAGATAATAAACAGAACAGGTAACAAGTAAGATTGCATCTCAGTGCCATCGCCGGGTTCAAAGGATCGCTTTAATTGGGTAAAAGGCTTTTGATTGACGACTTAAGAGAGGCTGAATTCAAGTTGTAATTTTCTTGTACCTGGTTCCGTTATCTGATGAAGTTTCTAACGTTGCTATGATACGTGTTTTGTCCCAATTTAGGTCGCTCTGTGATATTTGGAGATTAAATAATTGGTGGAGTGTGGGTGTACCTAATAGCCCAGACGAAGCTATTTAGACCGAGTTACCGTCATCGTGATGACAGACAGTACTATGACTACCAACAGTACCGACGAGTGGACAAACAATATAGAACAAGACAATGCTGCATGGTGACAAAAATAATGCAGTGGCATCAAACTACCTTGCGAGCTATAAACTGGAATCACTTCATCGCTGGTTTTTGCAGACCATATTTTACATTTTCCATGCAATAAACTGTAGGTTGTGGTATATTATTTTAAAGATAATTTTATTAGCTTTCAAACTCTTTCGATATCATAGCGAAAAAAATGTTCATCATATGTCATGGAACGTGAAAAAAAAGACATAAATTTTTGGAACGAAATATCAATTTTTTCAAACTCCTGAATCCCTATAAAAACTGGGAATTTATGCAATTTTGTCATCAGTCCAATATATCACGTCACTCAAAATACTGGAATTACAAGAAAATGGAAACCACACCAATAGAAGCCGCTCAAATCGTCACCCTAATCCAGCAAGGGTTCTCTCAGCGTACTATCGCTCGACAGCTTCATCTGAGCCAGTCCTGTGTCTCCAAAGTATACAAGAGGTTTAGAGAGACTGGAAACTTAGTCCGAAGACCAGGATCTGGACGACAGCGATGCACTTCGGCGAGAGATGACCGATTTATTGTCAGCACTTCTCTCCGAAATCGACATCTAACCGGCGTTGACGTCCAGCGGGAGCTCGGAGAAGTTCGAGGGAGAACTGTCAGCAAGTGGACAGTGAGGCGAAGACTCAAAGAAGCTAACTTGACCCCAAAAAGACCAGCAACGGGACCCAAATTGTCTACAGCCCACCGACAAGCCCGACTTCAGTTTGCTCGTGATCACTTAGATTGGGATATACAGCAATGGAGCCGAATTTGTTCGCGGACGAGACTATGATGTGCCTGCATGGCAGCGACCGTCGACGGAGAGTCTACAGGAGACCGGGAGAGTGATACGCACAATGCTGTATAGCGGAAACAGTGGCATATGGGGGTGGGTCTTGTATGATGTGGGCGGGGATTTCAATTGAAGCTAAAACGGAGCTGGTATTCGTACCCGGTGGAGGTCGGGGAGGAGAACTAACCGCAGAAAGGTATATCAACGACATTCTGCTCGGCCATGTACTTCCTTACGCCGGGTTTATTGGCGAAAATTTCCTGCTAATGCACGACAATGCCCGCTGCCACACCGCTCGTGCGACTAGACAGTACCTGGAAGAAGTCGGGATTCCCACAATAGACTGGCCAGCCGTCAGACCTGACATGAACCCTATCGAACACCTGTGGGACGAGCTGAAAAGGCGGGTACGAGGAAGATCTCCAGCTCCGGCGTCAATAGAAGACCTAAAAACTGCTCTTATCGAAGAGTGGCAGGAAATTCCACAGGATTCCATCAGGAAACTCATTAGGTCAATGAAAAACCGTTTACAAGCAGTCATAAGGGCAAGGGCAATACAAAATATTAAGCGGGAAATAACAAAGATTTAAAAAAAAAATTGATATTTTCATAATACTTCTTATAATTTAAACATCCACAACTTCGACCTATTGTAATAATTCACTAAATGAAGGTAGGAAACTTAATTAAATTTAAATAATTTTTATACCATTCAAAAGCAAACAAAATTTCTTTTCAAATGGTATACAGCAATCTGCAGTTTATTCCATGGAAACTGCAAAATATGGTCTGCAGAAACCAGCGATGAAGTGATTCCAGTTTATAGCTCGCAAGTGCAGTTTTATCGAACAACACAAACAAAATCTATTTTAAAATGGTTTTCCGTAAAAAACTTAATTCAGAATATAAAAACACCACGTAAATCAAGCAAATCGTGGAAAAAAGATAAATCTTTTGTCATCGACTGTACACAACAACTACGCGTTCACCTTATCTCTGCAATCTCTCAGTTACCATTGTGCCCCCGTAATACATTAACACCGTGAATTTACAAAATGAACAATTTACACATTTTGGGAATCACATTCCTGCTCCTCGGCACCTCGCAAACAATAGAAGAACCGAAAAGCAAAATACAAAGGGTACTCTTAAGAAAATTGCACAGCGAACCTCAGGAAAGCAAACCCCTGGTGTGGAATGAAGTACTGGCTGACGTATTAGTGAATAAAATAAGAATATTCTCAGTCAACAAACAAACGAACAGTCACGAGCCAGCCGAAGCAATCAAAGAAGATAAAACACCAGAACGGTCGGCATTAACAAACATCGTCAGTGAAATATTTTTCGTCTACAAGAAGTTTATTTACGACTTTTTTGCGACATCAAAGACAACTTCCAACGGAAATACCTCTCAATATGAGGATAACCTAATAACAACTGAAGATATGCAGAATGATAGACCAGAAAAAGAAACACTAGAAACAGATGACCAATTAAAAATTAAACCTACCTCTGGCCCTAAAGGCGAAGTAGAATTGGTCGAGCCAAGGTACCATGGGCTGCTCCTAGGAAACGGTACTGAAGAAGGCAGTGGTGAAGAGAGTGAAGTTGGTGACGGCAAAAGTGTTGGTGTTTGCCCAGAAGGAACAGTGAAAGTGGGTGAGAAGTGTGTTAACAGCTCTAGGTTGATATTGGCTATACCCGGACAGTGTCCTATAGGGTATAGGCGAGATAGGCTGGGGTACTGTAGACTAAGGTTCTAGAATGTGTGACGCTTACACAAGATTGACTATGACAACAATAGACATAGGTATTAACGTTGTTAATAAATCACTTCTTGAAAGAGATAAGTATTTCAACGAAAGTCCAGAATCAAAAAGGAACAAAGAAACCAAGTGCCATGGAGAAAATAAAATTCCCCATTAAAACCTGGTAAAATTTGTTTCCTTTTCCTATCAACTACTATGCTTTTGAATATTCATTGTTGCATCCCATGCGATGTCAATGTTGGATACTTATCTATATAATTTATTTGTTTGTAATCTTATAAAATAGTTATTCTTCAATACCATTTCTCTTTTGCATGTTAGCAGTCTTTTTAGCTACTACATACAGGACACATAAATGGTTAATATTTAAGTTAATAATAAAGCGTGTACCTATGTTTGTTCTCCGAATAAAGTATGTAAGTAATACCATCAAAATTCATCCTAAAACAAAACACAAAAGCAAAGCAAAGAAGAAAGGCGTACTGAGCTCCCATTTTCCTTTGTAACAAATCGATTAGCATTATAGAAAGACATCAACATTACTGGACGTCACAGGAAGCAATTCCGCTTGTGGACAAACAGGTCTTTTTGCCAGACAATCGGTAGAGTCAATTTCACGGTGAGGTGGACTCCAAAAGAAGTCCGACGTATCGGTAGGTACACGTCTACCTGCTAGGGCGAAGCTGGGTGCTACTTAGAAAACTCGTTAGATTATATAGTCTATCTAATTTCAAGTATTTGTCTCACCAGGGCTAGCACAGCTTATTGTTAATGCAAGGTGTTTTTGTGTTATTTTATTTAGGTTCAGCGAATGATAAGCTAAATAAACAAAAAAACTATAAATAAATAATGCCGGAGAATCCACGCCGCATCATCTTTGGCGTGTTTTCTTAGAACGTGTTTTCTTCAACTTATTTCTGCAACGCAATTAAAGAATTACGTGTACCCTATGAATGCATATTTTGCGGCGGTATGAGACCTATCTGCGCACTTTGCTCTGAGAACATGCACGTTCTTATAATTTTAACTAAAACCAAATTAAAAATATCCGTCGTATATTTACCACAATTTGTGGTATTTTGAGTGAATTATTTCCAGATCTAGAAAGTAGGTGTGTTCGGAGTAGGACCACCACAAATTGACTAGGACCCGTCAGCGGTGCGCTCGACTAAATATGGCACCACTCGGTAAATAAGGCCTTTGAGCGGGAAATATTGAACGAAGATTGTTCGGAAGTTGCTTTGTTGCCGACCTTGTTGACTCGTGCCAGGAAATATTTCGCGACCGATTTTTTTTAAACTAGTAACTGATGTTTTTATTGATAACTTTCATTATCTTCTTCTCGCTGAAGCTCTAGGCTTTTAAGTAGTATAATTTTTTTTTCTTTGTTTTCGAGGGAAAAATGTTGTTTTTAAATTTTGGTTTTAAATAAACCTTATACTAATCTTAATTCACAGTAAAATCTACCATAGGTTGCATTTATAACGAAATTATATAATAATATTAATGCTTAAAATGGGTAAAAGGCGTACCGTCTGAAATGAAGTTATCTTCGGCAATCATAAATATTTTTTCAAATCTTCTATTTCTATTTCATAGATGAATATTATTAACTAATAAAATACTTAAGAATTTCTCTCACAATCTAGAAAATTTAGACTTGAATTTTTGTTACGTGATAAAATTCATGATGATTGTCTAGAATAGATTCAAAATTTTAAACATCTTGCACACATCTTCAAAACCTCCTATAAAGATAGTTAACAAATTTAAATTTATGTAGGTACTCTACCTAACAATGTGTTACTTCAAACAAATGATCAAAGTTACAAAATGAGTTTAATTAAGTACATGGTGATATCAAATTTCAATTACGTTTACTGTACGTATGAGTAAAGTTGTTTTGTTATGTGTTTGAACATAGCTTGACAGACAATCGTTTGGTCACTGTGACGTTGTATTTTTCGTACAATTTCCGGCGCTGACATTGTTTTATAGGTATAGGGGGTCCCGCCCGCCCGCAGATTTCATGGTATTGCTCTTTTTAATGAGCGATGTTTATTTAAACAGATTTGACTCTGCCGATCGTTGCCTTTGATTTTGATTTTTGATTTTGACTATCGGATAAGTGAAAGTAAAAGTTTTATTTATTGACATAACTAGTGTGACAGATTTATAATAAAGGCCCATAGGCTCCTAAACTAGTTTAAGAACTGTGTTTCAGGATCCAACCAAACCAAATGAGTTTTCTAAATGCTGTGGACTCAGTTTCTTTTTTATATTATTTCCTTTACTAATTTATCCTTTATGTAATTAGTTTTTCTGGTAATTCACTTAATCAGCTGTCTACAGCTCACCTGTGCGCATGTTGCGTGGATAATTAAACTTTGTTTGCTATTTTTGCTGACATCCATCAAGTGAACTGTCAGTTGCACTGAAATGCCGTAATTAAGTCCAGTGCTCATCATGCCAGTGTTCATTCGCATTATCGCAATAATAGATTATCTAGAATTTAATTTATTGTAGCTGTGAATGTGCGATCTGTAAGTTCATATGGTCTTTGTAAAGAACTAGCTTGTGCCAGCAGCTTTGCGCGCGTTTTCCTGGATCAAAGACAATTTATAGAATATATTAGAATATAAATCTATGCCAAATATTAACCTAATCCGTTTAGAAAATTTAATATTTATCCCAAAAATTATCGATTTCGGCGGGACTAGAACTCGCGGCTCTCGCTCAGTACGAGGGTGTTCTGACCACTGCACCACAAAATCAAGTACCCGACTAGCGACTCAAGGGTGACATTTAGATGATTTGTGGTCATACGAGCATACGGAAGATTCCGTACCTACATACCAACTAATGTAATTGAACCTTTCGTATGCTAGACATAACCTAAAAATGTTTGATTTGTTCGCTATTATTGTATTGAAAGTAATAAAATAAATGCATTTCACCTTCCATTCTGTCTACAGTAACAAATAGCACGCATCCGTCCCCGTCCTCAGTAATTAGCTGAAACTCCAAGTTTTAATGAGCGCAGTGGCTCGACTTCCAACTATGGATTTACAACTACTTTTTTCAATTTGCATCCTTTCAGGTTATATTAATGGGATTCGTAGATTTACTTTGTGTAAAGCCATTAGGTACTTAAATATGAATCTCATATTGAATGATGGCTTTAATTTCTGCGGATTTATCAATGTAAATTAATTTATACCAACTTATGTTTTTACAATTAATAATTATAATGAACTGGCAGCTAAATACTTAAACCATGAATATATTTTATTTAAGATTGTAGATAAAGATACACTTTACCTAACACTCGGAAGAAATTTCTTCAAACAAAATAAAATTACACCTATTTGTACGTCTTCGGAGGTTCAAAGCCAGTGGCATAGCAAGGGGCTGCCTAATCGTTGCAGGGTGCTACGCTGCCGTTCCTCAATTGATATCGGGCTCTTACAGAAGTACCTAAGTATCATTAGGTAGGTATTGAAGTTCTCTCTAATTATTCAAATTAGTTCTAAGCACCAATCAACTCAGTAGCTAACCAATTAAAGTTTTATAACTTGCACATAATTTCATGTTTCCCTGTACAATAGAACTATAGCAACCAACAGCACACAGTAACAACGCAGTAGGACCAAACCGCTAACTAAACAAAGTTGTACCACTGGTACTTGTGCTGTGCCGGGAACTTAGCCCAGGTGCCAATTACGAGCCAAGTCTGCAATCTAACGCACCAGTGTACTCGGACCTTTAGGATGAACTATGCTGCCTAGATTAAAAGTTGATACTCTTCGCTGTGAAGTTGTTAAATACTCCTGAAGTATCTTTCATTATGAAAACTAGTTTAGTCGTAGATCTATGCTTTAGTGACGTTTATGCAGAAAAGGGTTACTCAAGCATCGATTGTATTGAACCAGTTATAGAAAATATTGAAAAAGATAGAAGTAGCTTTTCTAAGCTTACTTTCATACCATTTGTCGCAATAGAAAGATGAAATCAATTAAACGATGATATTTTGGATATTTATCATGATTTTTGTTTTGAGTTCTTGTACCATTTGAGCACAGGTTGTAATCTTAATCACGGAAAAAATACACTCACTAACGAGTAATATTAGTGCAAATAATCAAGAAAGTATCAAAAGTTTTAAGGCAGACGTCATAGTCATACGTCATACGATGAAAGCTATTCCAATTCCAATCTCTCGTCCTCAGTATGACGGAGCGTTTTGAAAAGGCCACACAGGCACCATCCTGTCTTGACGAACGAACCATGACAATAATTTAATTGGTACTTACAAAACAAAATACAATGCAATACAAAATGTTTATTTATCATTCTCTTTTTGGTTCATACGATGTAGGTACAATTATAAAACTTTTACATTTAGGATTATTTTAGTTATAAATTTATTGTAACGTTTGTACTTATGTTTTCTAGTGTGCCGTGAGCCAAATAAACGATTTTCTTTAATTCTTTCTTATAGTCATTAATAATTATACACAGTTCAGTGTTTGTTATCTAAGTATTATCTATATTAGAAGCTAACGCACTTCCTAAACATACCTACATACATTATGAGTTAATTTAATGTTCTAAATGAAACATTTCATAAGTACCTATACTTACCTACTTGTATAGCACTTGCGTAGTAATTTAACTAACCCGCGCAGAGATTGAAGATCCTCCATTTGTCATTTAAGATGGACCTAATTGGATTACATAGTCTCAAAGTGTGATGAAAGCGGCCCTTGTTCTAATAAGACATGAGGTTTTAAACGA
Source organism: Eupithecia pulchellata (assembly GCA_963931895.1). Lineage (NCBI taxonomy): Eukaryota > Metazoa > Arthropoda > Insecta > Lepidoptera > Geometridae > Eupithecia > Eupithecia pulchellata. Next base: position 13,645,851 of record OZ007523.1, read on the forward strand.
TATGACAGGGCGTTTTCACAAAGCCACAGAACCTGCTCCATCTATCTTGTCGGACGGACTACGACACTTTAAATTGGTACTTGTCACCGACTATTCCACGCGTTTAATTAATGTTACTTGTTTTACTGGAGTTGAGCTGGACTGGGGTCTGTCTGCGGGTTTGTATGTCAGTTTTTTGATAAATAGTAACTGGTATTTACAGTAGATACAAATGAGCTAGCTATATACTTTGCAAACTACAGGTAGGTCAACTGATCCATATCAATACCAGTCGAAAGTGTCTCAAGAACCGTCTCCCTGAATGTCAATAGATAAAAATATGAATGATATCTGTTTTAGGTATATTTTTACGTGTTTCGTTATCATAAATAAAATAAAAACTTTATTTATTCAGACTCAGTCCATAAAAATTACAATTAAACTTATTTTATTAAAATTACACATAGATATAAAAATTACAATGAAAATTATTTTAAAATTTGGAGTTTAGCCGTCATTCAACATAATCCCAACTTTATAAAGAGGACTCTGTTGAATAACTAACATAGATGTTACAAAATTTGTATGACAGCTAAGAGAAGGTGATTCAGAGCCCCAACGAGTTTTTTTAATGTGTGCAGATCATTATATAAAGTGTTATTTTAAAAGCATAATCACTTTCTAAAGACAAACTGTTTGTACTTATAGGTTTTCATTTAGATAGATAGGTAGAAAATTCTTTATTGCACACTTAACAAAACAATAAAAAACAAAATAAAAGTTACAATAATGTGACAATTGACGGTCTTATCGCTCAAGAGCGATCTCT